>JAWWEW010000001.1:38922549-39028183 GCA_035583185.1 Anabacerthia variegaticeps | reverse complement strand
AAGACACCGAAACAACCCTCGAGCAGAAAGAACAACAATTGAGGGAGTGAAATGAAACTCTTCTTTGCATTTGTCCATAACAATGGTCAAAATCACATAACAGCTACACATGTGGAGTGGGAATGGTGTGTGTGGAATAGGGATGCTCATGATTTGAGCAATGGAATCTATCCCAGAAACATGAAGTTTGAATTAGAGGAAGAGCTCTCGCATCTGGACAATACTGAAGTCATATTATCATGTTTTTGAAATCGAAATACATCTGGACTCAGAGCAAAAGGGTGCAGTCCCTGTTTGCAATTACATATTAGAGCTCTGAAATTTCTGAGACAAACTCCGTATCAGAAAAACATTCAGTTCATATACTGTTAATGTTTTTTAGCACAGTGGGGGCTTCTGGTGCTGAGAAATTTTAAACCAAACAAAATTTTAATTAAAAAAAGAAATAAAACAAAATTTTAATTTAAAAAAAAAACCATGGTAAAGCAGGATCCTACTATTACTTGATTAATATAATGTTGTGATACAAAGACTGAGGAAAGAGTAGTAAATGTAAAATTCTGTAAAGAACGTGAGGAATATTACATTTTTAGCCTGGAATTTCATTTTGGCTGCCCTAGTACTAAAAACACACTGTTCTACCCTTATTTTATGAAATACTGTTCAGATATTTGTAGTTAATAGTCTGGTTTAAGCCTGTTTTCAAAAATATTTGAACTGATCTATGGCATTCTTTTAATTTAAATCCAAGCAGGCATTTTCCTCTTACATTTTTCCCCATTACTGCAAGGGTTCAAGAGTTCTTTCACAAAATGCACATCTGCTGTGTTGCATTTTAAAAGTAGAGCCTTCCTCCTGGGTTTTCTCCTCCTATCTTGTACTGCAGAGCACTTATTTAGACCTAGGCATTTAGAAGAGGTAATAGCTCTGTATCTGAGGGTGCTACTTCCAGAACTTTCTTGTCCCTTTAGTCAAAAATTGTTTTGTCTTCCTTAAAATCATGAGACAGCAACTATGATCTCCTTTTTTTAGGGCAAATAATAAAACCCACTGCCAAATTCACATGAAAAATATCCTAAAATGTTATATGCTCCACTTAACAATACTGTTAGCATGCCATAGGATGATAATTTTTACCTCTGAGGTTAGTGTTCTTTATAGAAAAAAAGAAAAAAAAAACAACTTGCCCCTTCCTTTTTTCTTACCCTTAGATTTAGAAAAAATGGGACATCAACTTCAGCAGCTATGAATTGAGCATAGTACACAGCATTGCAAAGGCTTTCTGTGAAAGTCCAATAGAAAAACATGCACCTGTAAGATCCGAGAAAAGAAAAAATGTAGGTGAATATTGCTGCTGTTGAAGAGCTAATTAAAAATATAGTTACTTGCTTTTTGTGCAGTGACACAAATACTAAAAAGCATAGAAAAACAAAAGTCAACTTCTGTATGTCACAGTTTAATGGTGAAGGTGAGAGTTAAAAAAAAAAAGGTAAAATTCCATGTCTTGAAGAGAATAAGCATTACATTTAGTAAGCAGAAACATTACCCTAAGGAGATACTGAAACTTCAAAATGAGTTAAAAATCAAACACAAACCAGTACCTTATGCTGGATTTTTTTTTTTTTTTTAATTTAAGCAGAAGCTGATAAAGAAGAACCCCAACATCAAAGAAAGGAGAAAAATGCTGATCTTAACACACATGTTTAGGTATTTTTGAATGCTCATATTCACAGTTTGCAGGAGCTGTCAAAACAGGGAAGTTTTTACTCTCCCTTTCATCTTGTTTTTGTTTGTTTCTTTGCTTTTATGAAGCATTTACAAGGTGTACACAGATTTCATATTTATTGCATGTAGCAATTTTGGATCAAACATATGTTTCTGTACTCAGAAATGCCAACGGGCTTGGAGCCGTGGTCACATTTTACCGGAAAGGAAAAGATAGAGAATGTGAGATTTAGGTAGTTAAATTATTTCAAGAAAGTGTGTGTGCTACTCAAATAATTTGATCTCTGGTGCAATCTACAGTTATAAATATAGACATATATCTATATCCGTTGCCATATATGAATGAAAATGCAAATTTAGTACTTTTGGCACTAGCTTGGTTACTTAGGGCATCTTACAGATTTACTGTATCTAGTCATTTGTCAGGTTTTCAAACCTTTTAATTGAAAATTGTTTAGGTGTCAGCATCCCAAGTGGCTGATGTAGATTCAACACTGCCTGGAACAGCAATAGCAGCAGCTCTTACTTTTGTGGGACTGATGTACTCCATTTCTGTGGTTCCCTGGATGCACCCCCTTCTTCTGACCAACAATATTTTCTGAGTGCATTTCAGCATTTTTCCCTTTGACCCTTCACCTTGTTACCTGGAGCAACAGCAGCCAGAGAATGCAGAAAACAGGGATAGCAAAGTGGGACTGACTATGGGAGCAGAGAGCGTAACATGTCCAAAGATTGTGTAACACTGCCATGGCTGGTGTGACAGTACATAGCAGGGGCAAATTTGCAGGGCCAGTTTGAATGGTGGCTCCTAGCACATCCTCCTATTCTCCAATGCCTGCTGCAACATCCCAAGTCTGGGGCAAAAGCCACCTTCTCTGTGGGAGAGATGCTGTGGCAGAAACACTGAGTCACCAGCTGAAGAGGCTGTAGGAAGAGGTGAGGGAACTACACATCAACAAGATGGGATGGGAATGGAATCGATGTATCCTTTGGCAGCACCTGAATCCCACATGAGAAGGTAGAAGCTGCCCTTGAACAAGTAGAGGATGCAGAAAACCAGGAAGGGGAAAGCCAGAAGTTTGCAAGTTTGGTGACAGAAGGAATATTCTTCTCATGCTTTGCAGCTGTGCATTGACAGAGAAGATATAAAAGCCTGACAAAAAGTGAGGAGGATCAACTTTTCTCACAGCACAGTGGGGAAACGTCTGAACTTTGACTTGGGTTTGGACCAGATAATTTCTAAAATTTTCTTCTAGCCTAAACTGTTGCATGATTCTAAGCAGTGACTCTATGATATTAGGATCTTTGAAATTTCTGAACTGCAGTTACAAATCAATATCCAGGACCATTTGAAAGAGGACTAGTGTATCCTACAAGCTGGATTCTACTGACAGTGGCACCATCAACATCCCTGGAAGCTCTGAACTTAGTGTTTCCATACCATATTGCCCACTTCTCCTCCAGCACTTATTACATGCCTTCATCCACAAAACTAAACACTCCAACCTCATTTTCTCATGTTGTAGGACACGTATCACCACTCCAAAATTTCCATTATAACCTCCTCTCATTTTATGTTTAAAAACTATAAGTTGCTTTAGTTATTACAATACTGTGACTTTGGAGCAGTCACAATGCTGCTTCTAATTTCCATTATTATTATTATTGTTATTATTATTATTATTTTCAAACAGCACTCGTGATCTTCTTTTTGTTCCTTAAAACTACTTAAATTATTGAAATTATCTGCACTTCTTAAATATCATAGCCTCAGTCATTGATGTTCATTGAGATTTCATGAAGAACCCCTGATAAGGAAACAATTCACCTTCTTTTTCACCTGTGGAATGGACTAACTTCACAATCTTTTAAAACAATCTGACTATTACATTAAACAGTAACGATGTTCCCACACCCACAAAATGTGATATTTTTTTAATTGCCATACTTCAGATTCCTTGAGAAATCCTCTCTAGTAGGTACAGTATCTTTTGCCTTTTCCCTTCTGATGTTATACAACACATATCCCCAGAGAACTTCTTTGTATTACCAGAAAATGAGAAGAAAAATAAAGACATCTGGTTTATAGGATTTGGGGTTCACGAGTTGACCTATGAATCATCTGTTCTGGGAATGGTATCAATCCATCTTGTTTGATACTCTAATAGTTTACACCTGTTCAAATCCACAGCCTTTAGAGAATTTAATCCTCATTTAATATGACAAGAATTCAGAATATATGTCAAATCAATCAACTCTAAGGAACTAAAACTTCTATTTTGACATCATTATTTCTATTTATTCTGCTTATCTATTTGCTATTATGTACATATTTTGTAACTACTAAAAGATATGCTCAGTATAATTTGAATAATTTTTTCTGTTTAATAAAACTGTAAAAATGAACTGCAAATAGAAATGAACATTGTAAAGTGATTTTTTTTTAAATTTTGAATTTTCCGTTAAAGTGATACATTTGCACAAAATATTTTTATTTCTCATAAGCTGTATATCATGATAAAATACTATACAACATTAGCATTTCAATCAACTGAAGTAATACAAGTTTGAAGGATGGAACATTTTTCTTACTTTTTAATAAAAACTGAAATATATGGGGATAACTTTTGCCTGAAATATACGCTTCATGTACTTTCCATGAATACACATCCCTGCTACTGAAATCAGACCATTTGTATTATAAACAACATATTTGCATAGAAAAGAACAGGTTTTTTTATCCAAAACAACATATTTTTTTTTCTAATTCCAATAGCTTTTATCCAAACCAAAGGATCATTTGGGTTTTGTTCTCTTTTCACTGTAGAATTGTTGGTTATCTTGAAATCATCCATTAAAATAGCAGGTAATAAGCATCATTCAGCTCACAATGAGGCAGAGAAAAAGAGTTTTCCAGCAACTACTTGGTTAATGGCAACAGTCTAACTGTGTTGTTTCCTAAGTCATAGACTCATCATACAAGATAATTCAGGACCAAAGGCTATTCAGAAGTTGTCCAGTCTGATTGGAGTCCAGATTATTGCCCAGTGCAGCATCTCCCATGCGATCTGAACAGCTTGTTCTGTATTTTCTCCAGTCTGGTTTTGAAACAAGCTGCAAGAACGAAGACACCACAACCTATCTGGTCAACCTGCACTGCTGCCCAACTGCCCTCATGGGGAAAAGGTTCTCCTTATAGGCTCAGTATGCCTCTCCAATTTCTGCTTATGTCCATTGTCTCTTATCCTTCTGCCCTGCAGAGCTGAGAAGAGCCCAGCTTCACCTTCTTGATGATTAATAATGTTTGCTTAAGCACTGGCGGGTGATGTTATGTCTCCCCTAAGGTGTTTCTGCTCCAGGCTGAACAATTCTAGCTCCCCCAAATGTGTTCTCACAGAGCAAATGCTCCAGACCCTGCAATTTTGGCTTGATTCTGTGCTCACTCTTCTAGCTAAGTCAGAAAGAAGCTCACCCACTTTCCATATTGCACAGATTCAGATGCAAAGCTGGAACATTGAATATATATTTTTCCTACAGGCAACAGCTTTAAAAAAGTCAAAATTATATAGAGCACTTTCTGGGCAGAAAATGAGAAAGATATAAAAAAAAATTAAAAAAAAACCCCTTTATTTAGTGCCTGAAGGATTTAGATGAAAAAAACCCAATGTTTATACACACTTAATTCAGCTTATTTACTCACCTTTTCTGATTGACACACAGACTAACATCTGACAACACATGGATAATTCAGTGTTCAGCATAGTTTATGTTTTTTTATCTCAGAGCTATCTTTGGCATTGCTGAGTATTTGTCTTTCCTCAACATTAATATGATCATCTGCTCTTCCTTCCTCTTTCTGACGTCCTCAATTGTGTTTTATGTGTTCCTCCAACCATTTCTCTTTGTATAACAGCACAGCAGGATCCCACCATCTTCTCTTCCTGCTGCAAATCCCATACCTATTCTGAAAATATTTCTTAATCTTCAGATTTTTGACATTTCTGCACAAGCCAGCCTCACATTACATTCTTTGTAACATCTCTTGTAGTTATATTTGTCACAGCTAGGCTGAACCTTTTCTTTTATTTTTGCTAGTGACATTTTTAATATTTATTTTGTTCTATTGCATTTAGATGAAGACCAGGAAAGTAAACCAAAATCAATCTCTATTCCTTTACACACCTTTGTAAGATTATTACTCGCATCACTACTGCTAAACCAAGGAAGAGCTATTGTGTGAGTTCCTCATTTGTATTTCAAATTATACAGATGTATCCTTTATGTCCAAGCATTGTAATCTTCCTATGGTTTAGATTTAGTTGATTGTTGGCACCTTCCAACAAACCTTTCTATTCTATTCTATTCTATTCTATTCTATTCTATTCTATTCTATTCTATTCTATTCTATTCTATTCTATTCCATTCCATTCCATTCCATTCCATTCCATTCCATTCCATTCCATTCTGTTCTAAATTCTAACTCTATTCTCGCCTTCTAGTACCTTCTTCAGACTGCGAAAGTAAAAATTTCTTCATATTTCTTACCAATTATTGGCTGGTCACAACTGTCTTTCCAGGAGGTGGTATCCTCCTCTTCCACCTCTGCTTTTTAATTTCTGTGTCAATAGTAAGCTGCCAATATAATTACATTCCCAAAGTTCATTATGTTCCTACTTTATATATGAAAACAGAACTCCTAAAAAGTGGTAGTGAAATTTGTCTCACAGGGATATCTCAAAGTGGAAAAGATTATAGAATTACTTAATATCTACAGACATTTAAAATATTTCCACATTAGTCTGTTTTTAACCAATTTGCCAAGTGATCATTCAAATATAGCTTTCCACGTTTTTCTGACAATTCCGTGGATAGATACTATAATTGCAGTGGTGATGAACAGTATTTTAAACATCTGTGGCTACAGTGAAGACATTACTCTTTATAATTATTATCTATGTCTTCATCCTGCAAGTGCTTCAGCATGGCAGAAGCTTCACCCCCATGACTAGTGCGATTTTACTCACACAAGATATTTATGTGAGCAAGATCTTCATTTTTCAGAGCCAGAAAGCAAGTCTAGCATCATCTGATCTCTCACTTAACACAGATCGAGGAACTTCACTCAAAGACATTTGAATCAAGCAGATACTTTTGCTATGGGAGAGGAGGCTTAGAATGGTAGGTACCAATGAGTTCACAGGGCTGCCCTACATCTGCTCGAAAGTAAAATTCCCTGAGTGGCTGCAGTGAGGACAACAGATAATTAGCACAATCAGTTTTATGGTAGCAACAATACCTGTTACTATTGAAATATGCTGCTTGCTACTGAAGACAGTAGTATTGAACTACCTATGTGAGGCAGGTTGTAAGAAAGCATACTACACACCAAAAAATTGTGCTTAATTTCTTACTTATATTAGGTAAGTTTCAATTTCCAGCTACTAGTTTCTAGGTTTTTTTGGAATTTGCTGGTTGGGGTTATTTTTGCCAGGTAGAAAGTCCTTCTCTTCTGGTTCCATTTTGTGGCACATAGGATACCCACATTTGTTTAAAAAGGAATTAAATTCCTCAGTCCACTTCTTATTGTCATTTCTACTTTAAAAAAGTAGTTTTAAATTAGACTGATGCTGTCATAGACTGCAGAATAATTTCACTGACATTATAGGATAGCCTTCCTTTATATATTGGAGATCAAGAATGAATCTCAGAATTATTTTCAGATGTGGAAAAAGGCAGAAATTTAGAATAGAATTTCTGGACTTAAAAGTTCAGTGAATCCAGTAAATCACTGTTATATTTGATTCTTGTTCCAGTTCTTTAACGTAATCACAAACAAAGCCATTTTATATTTTCAGGAAAACAAGGAGGTAACTAATTTAAGATCAACTGTTCCAAAGTTTAAGTAATCTGAAAAATAAAACTGAAATGTAACACAAAATTAATTCCTTTCAATATGCTCATTTACCATTAAAGCTCATCAATAAAACTTTGATTCCTTTCAAAAATAGCTGCATTTTTCCATCTACAAAACTATACTACTAAATGGCTGTAGTTCAAGGAAGATATCAATTAATCACATGGGAGTATACTCAACAACCATAAGAGATAGTTATCTGTAATAAAATTTACAAAACCACAAGATTCTTAGTTCATTGCCACTACTAAAAGCATTTTTAATCCAGATCTATTATTTATACTCATAATGTGTGGCAAACGCATGTTCTTCTGTCTGAATCATGTTCTACAGACACTTACCTGTGGTTGTGAGATATATGTCAAAGGGACTGACATGTAAAAACACCACTGTACAATAGTTTTATCTGTACGTCCTTGTTCAAAAATTCTTAATAAATGCCAGTAGTGATACAGCCTACAGTCACACAACTTTAATAGTCCAGAACGTGACCATGAAGACATAAAAAAAAATAAAAAAGGAAAAAAAAACAAAACAAACCAACAAACGGATTGCACTTAAAATTCCTTCAGTGAAAGCTAAACTTTTAGAAATAAAGACTTATCTTCCGTAAAATGCCACGAAAGAATATAGATGTAGAGTGTAATACGGAAAAATAAAGTGAGACTTCAGCAGAATTAGAAGGAGCAATTTAGTAGCTAGGCTTTTATCACACTTGCTCAGAGATTTTTTTCCCTCCTTTCTTTTCAGTTCCATTCATGAAAACCAGTAAGTGGAAGTGTATAATAAAGGTTAAAGTTGACATAATCCATGACAGCAACATAATTTTGCATAGTGAAGGAAATTATGTTCACTGGGGAATGAGAGAAAATTGAGAAAACCGTAACACCTGACAAAGTGTAACTGGAAACATTTTTGCTAAAGGGCAAGGATCCCAAAATTACTTGTATTTGGTTGCAAATGTCTCCTTTCCTTTGCAATAGACATCCCTGATCGAGAAGAAGTATAATAATCACTGGTAATATGTAAATTGCCTCATATCCCCATCCCTGGAAGTGTTATTGAGAGGTTCGATGGGGTTTTGAGCAACCTGGTCTAGTGGAAGGTTCCCTGCCCATGGCAGGAGGGTTGCAATGAGATGATCTATAGGGTTTTTCTGAATATATCTGGAACTTTTAGCCCATCTTCTATATTTCCTTAATGTCCTTTGCTTTTTAGTAGAGTTTTCTAACAGAGAATTCAAGTCACACCAAATCATTTAGCTTTTCCTAAATGCATTATATTTAGGTTGATCTTATTTTGATAAACTGCAAATAAAACTGGTCATCTTATTGCTCTTCACTATCAAGCCCTAATTTTTGTCTGATTCCAAATCCAAACCAAATGTTCAAATGTTTTTCTTCTCAGTGAAGCATAAAAACCCACCCCAAAAAAATGATAGTATACTCCAAGCCTAAAATATATTAAAGTAATGCTGTCTATATATGATCTTAGGACATACAAGAGGGAGTCAACAGATAAGACTTTATACATTACTTATATGGAAATTGATGATGATGTTAGTGACAAAGATGATCTTGAATTATACATGTACATGGAAGTTGGAAACGATGACCTCTTCAGTTCTTTTACCACCTTCCTATGACCTTATAATTTATTATTTTTTTTTAATATCAGTACATACTGAGATACTGTATTGGCAACACTTGATTTCACTGAATACTTTTTTTCTGTTAGCTTCATTTTTTTTTTCTTTCCAGAAAAGCCTAGTAAACTACAGGACTGCACCTTCTATCTCAAAATAATACCAATAAAACTTAAAAACACATTACCTTTCTTGACTTTTTTTTACTGAGGAGAAGAGATACATTTATTTAGTTGGATTTAGTTGGATGTTCTGAGGTCTGTGCAGTGAAAGAAGAAATCCTCTTTGCTATAGCAGTCCCTTTGTTTTCCATTAACTGAACTGGGATTTCTTTCAGTTATACTAGCATGTTTATTGTTTCACACTTAGTTCTAAGAAACATTAAAGAGATGGAGAACACTGGTGTCAGCGGAGGGATTTATTTTCTTCAATTTTCTTGGCAGGATAGCATTTTTTTCCTTACATTCAGTAGGAATAGCAAAAGTATTCATGTCCATTCATTAATACTATGTGAACATTAAAATTCAAGGTAGCATCATTTTTTTTTCTATTTGTAATTCAGTCATGGATATTTATCATTAATGACATTAGATAGAATATAGTGCTGTTTTCTGTCAAATACCTTTCATTCATTCCATCTCTTTCTCTCCAGTATACACATAAAATACAGCCAGTGTGTTTCCACAGCCACCAGGAAGTAATGGCGAAGAAATCCAAATCATGTCCTCGTGAACTTTTTCAAATATCCTTAATGTAGCAGTGATAGGTACCATGAAATCCAGATGGGGTGAAGTTTTGTACTACCTTCTCATCCCCAGCTAGCTCAATGACTGCTTGCTTGAGCTCCAGCTCCAGGAGAAGTTCATGTATGTTGGCCTTCAGTGGCATGATTAGACTCCAGATGCTCCTTGGGCAGGAATTGCAATCTTTAGCTCTTCGTATGACAGACAAGTCTGTTTAGTAGTGACCTAATTCTGATTTTCCAGCAACCTGGAAAATCTGATGTGTTGTGACTGCATGTATACATACTACTAGTCCAAGGCATGTCGCACTATAATTGAATCTATCAACGCTGGTGACGTGATACTAGAGGTAATGTGTATCAGAAATGGATTTGCTCTTTTAGACCAAAAAAAGAGAAAGCTGTCTATGAAATCTAAATGAACTTGTTATAGAGTCAAGATCCTCAGAACAGGCTATTGTGTAAATTCCAATGAATGCAGGAATTTATGCAAGATGACAAGCTTATTTCTTCAGATTGGCAATACAAAAGGAAGTTTGGGAAATTTCAGAAACAGTCTTCTGTGTAAATAAATAGAAACTAACAGAAAATATTTGTAGACATGGCATCCAGAGCATAATTTCATTAGCATGCAGAACATCTCAGCACCAAATTTATCAGGATTGCTATCCAGAAGCTTGTGCAATTCTCCTAGTTATGGATGACTGATAAGACTGGTTCCAGTTTCCAATTAAATCAATTACAAATCTCCCTCTAGTTTCAGTGGGATATGGATCGTGTCCTCAGTGTGCCATGTCATGAAACATTTTTTTATAATTCCATACCCTTTGTTAAGTTAAAATAAGTTAAAATATGTGACATGAAAATGCAAGCTGCAGCAAAGTCTCTGTCTTGGCCTCTCTCAAACCATTAACATATACCTTTAGGCACCCAACAGATGCTCTAGAAAAAGTAAAATCCTAGCTTTCGGTTTTGTAGGATGAAAACTACTGATATTCATGCTCAGGTCTCCTGAGTACAAAACAAAAGTAAGTTACAAGTAGCTCTGTAACTGCCTAGGCATCACTCAATTCTTACTCGCAACATCTCTAAAAAAAACCTAAAAATAACTAAATCTGTGGAATACAGAAAAATAAATAAACCAGATAACTCTCTCCTGAGAATGCAGGGAAAATACAACTACAAAATACACAAAAGACAAATGTTTATAAGGGTAAGGAACTGTATTAGAGGATAAAAGACTTCCTGAGCTTCTAAAATACACAGCTGCTTGCACTGAGACTGTGCATGTAGAACAGATCTTCGTTTTCATTTATAAGGCATTTGTGCAACTATCAAGAGCTGTAATTAAGATATTGAAACTTAATTAGCTCTTAAAAATGAGGATGAAGAAACCCCGCTCCTTTGTGCCTTTTATGAGCTCACCTACTCAGCCCCTTGTAATTTCAAAATAATACATAAAATTGGTACTGATGTACTCTATAGCCCCAAGAAACAGTCAAGACAACAGATCCTGTAGGATTTCCATGGTTATGGTAAAAATCTAGAAATTTTTTAGGGGTAAATTACTTAATTCAAATTGTACAAAACTGGGAGAGCTGTTGATTCCCTCAAAGGCAGGGAGGCCCTGCAGAGACACCTCAAAAAAATTAAGAGGACTGAGAAATCACCAGCCATATGAAGATCAACAAGGGAAAGTGCCGGATTCTGTACCTGGGATGGGACAACCCCAGATGCTAGTACAGACTGGGGAATGAGATGCTGGAAAACAGTGCCAGGAAAGGGACGTTGGGGTCCTTGTCAATGGCAAGTTGAATATGAGTCAGCAGTGCCCTGGCAGCCAGGAGGGCCAACCATATTCTGGGGGGCATCAGGCAAAGCATCGCCAGCTGGTTGAGGGAGGGGATTGTCCTGCTCTGCTCTGCGCTGGGGCAGCCTCACCTTGAATATTGTGGGCAGTTTTGGGTACCACAACATAAGAAAGATATTAAACCATTAGACAGGAGGGCAACAAAGATGGTGAAGGGCCTGGAGGGGGAAGCTGTATGAGGAGCAGCTGAGATCACGTGGTCTGTTCAGGAGACTGAGGGGAGACCTCATTACAGTTACAACGTCCTTGTGAGGGGAAGAGGAGGGGCAGGCACTGATCTCTTCTCTGTGGTGACCAATGAGAGGATGCAAAGGAATGGCTTGAGTTGTGTCAGAGAAGGTTTAGGTTGGATATTAGAAAAAGGTTTTTCACCCAGAGGGTGGAACAGGTTTCCCAGGGAAGTGGTCACAGCACCAAGGCTAATAGAGTACAAGAAACATTTTGACAATACCCTCAGTTACATCACTCTTGGGAATGGTCCTGTGCAAGGCTAAGGGCTGGACTCAATGATTCTTGTGGGTGTCTTCCTATTTGGCATATGCTGATTCTATAAAATCTACGTCATCAATTAGAAAAAAACTTTCTAATTTTTGTTAGTTTTGTTCTCAATACAGATGGTTGAAAAATGCTTAGTGAAACAGCTTTGTGTCAAAAAACAGTTTTGTTAAAAATGAACCTGACTAATGTTGATTAGACACAAATTCAAAAGTTAAAAAGAATAATTTATGCTTTTCTGTTTTGTACCTATAATACTGACCAACTCTGGTATGGTAAAATTACATTGCTTTTTTATTGTTTTGTTGCAGCCTTTACTGAAGTGTACGACGTTTATGGTAACTATGTATTCAATTTTATACAGATTACATAAATACTCTAATGTGGTCTGATATGAAACCAGAATAACTAACTTTATAGAAAGGAAAAAAAAAAAAAATTCCAAAGTCCCGCACTGGATAGAAATTATGGAAAAATCTGCTGAGAACTTTATCTCAAATAAAAATGTTGCATTTTTCCATGAAATTAGAATTTCAAAAACCACCAGTCTTAGTTGAGCTTCCATAAAATCTCATTATATGACTGAGTTCACAGAATTATTTCTGTGATTCTTTTAAATGTAAAATAACATAAAGGAGTCGATAACATGAAAAATTGTATTGTTCTTGAATGAAGTGACGTGGTCTTAAGATATTAATAAGTGATGTAACAAGCATACTAGAGAAAACATATGAGGGAGAATAAGGTCCCAGGGAAAACACCCTCACTAGTGGCTTTAAAATAACTGGCGAAAAGGTTGCATATTTTAAGGAATATAATAGTTAAATCATTAAGGTTGGGGACAACCTCCAATTCTTTGAGCTTTTTTCCTTTTTAAGGAAAACAAATACATAGCTTATTATGAAGAGCTGGAGTAGGAGGCAGCAGGAGTATCACTTACTAGTTATGGTACTGCTTTTGCATTGCTCTCTACATTACAAATCACAGCTTGAGAGAAATTTTAAGAGCTTTTTACAAATTAGGTTACATATGGGAGAAAATGCATCTTCATGAATGCTTTCTAGCTGCTGCACCCCATTAGGTGTGCTCCTGGAGCACAAGCTTAGTTCATCCAACAGTAACCCAGTTCATATTCTCCACGCCTGCTCGGGGGTATAACTCAAATCAGATTTAGGGGGAATGAATGAGATTCTGCTTCTACATCTACTCTTGACTTGAATTAAAATGCTGCTGTAGACATAGCCCCTATCTCTGGGTCAGATACAATCCAGAGAAAACTCAGCAGTGATTTGCAAGGAAGTTAAAGGCATGGCCATGGTTTTGTCCCTCAGCATATACACAGGAAGAGCACCAGGGCTGCATAGCTCATATAGAAGGTGAGTTAAGCTCAGATGCTGCCAGAAGAAAACACATCAGCTTTTCTGCATATCTGACACAGGGTTCTGAGCATATAAAAGTTTTTCTATACTTCCCTCTGCTTGGCAAATCCTTTGCTGTTGAAATACATGTTTCTTAGAGTTCAACAGCATCGAACATGGTAAGATACAGCGTGGCAATGACAGAATTTCTATCAGCAATTGACAGATCAGTGAAATGGCTGAACTTCCACAATTCTGAGATTTCAGAAATAGCCATGAGGTATATCCAAGATATACCTAGATTACACCAAGATGAGTGTTCAATTTCTGGTGGTATCTATACCAGACAACTGTGGCATAAGGAAAAGTTTTAGGTTTAGATATAGCAAGTACAAAATTAACAAAATTGATTGTATAAAATGCAAAATAAATAGCAGTATTAATGTTCCTCATGCCAGATTTTAAATCTTTTGTTGTTGTTGTTATGCTGCTTGACTTACTAAGACTGCAACAGTTTATATGATAGTTTATTCCACGTTTCCCTTCCAGTTGTATTAATGGGCATTGAAAAGTTGCTGATGTTTCACTGAAAACTTGTACCATAGGAGATGTGTAGTTAAATCTGTCCTTTTTTTTGTTTTTGGGTTTTTTTGTTTGTTTTTTTTGTTTGTTTGTTTTTTTGTTTGGTTTGGTTTTTTTGGGGGGGGGTTGTTTGGTTTTTTTGTTTCTAGTCTACAAAGAATGAATGTTAACATTTTAAAATATGCACATTATTTCAAGAATGTTGTACAAATATTCTCAGAGGCACCATCTGGTAAAGACAACTAATTTTTTTTTTTTTTTAATTATAAATATATATGCATCCATGTAAGTAACAAAAATATGTAACTATATACATATTTTAGAAATTGCCTAACTGCCACAAAGAAGGAAGGATTTTCTGGAAAGCTAGGAGAACTTAAACTAAATCTCTTCAGTTTATAGATGTGTTACTGGAGATGCTGATAGCAATGTGAATTATTCATAACCCAGAACAGTCAGAAGTTAACTCTAAATACCTGAAGGGATATCTACTTAAAGCAGATAGTTTTGAGGTGTTCGCCTTTCAGGATGACATTACCAAGAATCATATTTTTGAACAGCAAGTTTTCTATGCTGTTATACTGGGTGTAGGAGAACATGGAAGTGTTTTTTTCATGAAGAAGTTTGACTAGAATAAGAGGAAAAAAGTAGTGCTTCTGTCACTTTTACAGATAAAAGATCATGAATTCAGACATGGAAAGGGAATTTTGGGATGACACTTCATAGTTAGATAGGCAGGATCATCCATCAAAAGGGCATTATGTCAGTCAACATCAATATCCAGTTATGCGCAAATCCTAGGCAATCCTACTGTGGTCAACTATTTTATTACTCTTGCAATTTAAAATTTAATTATTTGTTTTCTGAAAACCACTTAATTATGGAAAAAAAAAACCCAAACCAAACCAAAACAACAAACTTTTGTGATGAAGCATTAATAAACTGCCTTGAAAACTTAATTTTAAAAAACCTAACTTTCCAAGAAGGGCATTTTTATAATTCTATCGATAATACTGTGTTTTCTTGGTTCAGAATGTGGGTTGTTTCAAAATCCATTTGTAGTAAAGCACATTCTAAATGATTGTTATACTTTCTATTAAAGTTGATTGAAAAATACGTGTTGAAATTCTGATTATTTAACCCACCTTATTATTCTTCAAGTCTTTTGTTATGAATAATCATTTCAGGCTGACACTCAAATGGTTTCTTCAATCTTCAATATTTTCACAGGATAAACATTTTTCTTTCCTAGTTCAATAAAGGTTTTCATTTTATAGGGAACATCACCTCAAAGGATAAATTACAGTGTAGTGAGATTAACAAGGCAAAGCTCTTCTCTCAAAGCCATTACAACATAAACTGCTATGGTAGAAGGAGTTAAAAGACAAAAAAAGAATGGTCTGTTTTTCAGATGATGAAGGTATGGCAGTGGAAGGAAATTTTAGACACTTTATCAAAAAGAGAGCGGCTTTTCTGTGCTATTTAATACACAGACTGTTGCAAATCTGCCCTCTGAGGATGGCAGTGTTCAATCTGCACAGAATTGAGAGAATCAGTTCAGCCTAGTGGACACAATGGAAATCCTTGCCTCCCATACCACAGTCTCCTGATGAGATCAAAAGGGGAATGGTCTGCTCATTAGTTTAGCTCCATGCCAGTCCATTCCTACTCTTACCATATATGCATGTACTTCCTGATGATTTTAACAAGACTATGTAGTAAAAAAGTGTCATACTACCAATTTATTTAGATTTATTTGTTTTTATTGTTCTAAAGGCTGTAGGATACAACAGATGTGCTATGGGGAGAAATCAATTCCACTTTGAAACAAAGTAGACCAACTAGTTTTTAATCCATGCATTTATCACTTGAGCTTTACATTTTGATCTCATGCAATAAAGGGCCAGAACTGGATGATCTTTTAATTCAGGACTTGTCTTTCCCTCAGTTTTCTATTACTTTATCATCAGAGACACCATTTGCAAATGTAACACACAGGGATTGTGTTGTACTAAATCTTTGAAAAAAAAAATGCTGTTTTCCTAAAAGATAATGAAAAAAGAATGTATTTATTTATCACTTCCAATGCAGAAGCTCTTATATCACTTACAGTGGAGAATGTCACTCCCAGATCTCAGTGATTGTGCCAGCTGTAACCAAAATCTTCTACTTTTAACTCCAGCTCCCTTTGGCTAGAGAAGAGTCTATGCTTTGTTCCAGTGCCTATTCCTTAAGAAAGGTCACTTCTGTGGAAAATAAAATTGATTTTTCTACCAAGAGATGGTGCAGAAGTAAATATACCATCCTGTTTCTGAACGTGACAGGCTGTGTTCTATTATAATTTAAACTAAATTTAAAAGTGTAAAGCCTCAGCTATTTGAGAAGAATGGCATGAAAATATAAGGCATTCCTGAAAAGAAAAATTAAAAAAAAAAGAAAAAGAAAAAGAAAAAGAAAAGAAAAAAAAAAAAAGATTCGATCTCTGAGATACATATAAAATATCCACTTATATATGTACTGTGTAGCCATGCATCTGTTTGAGCTCAAATTTGCCAAAGCTATATGGGTCAGACACATTCATGACATAAGCATAAGCTTTAACATCTTTCTTTTATCAGTTGCATTTTACCTTGCTTCAAAAGCAATGAACACAAATTACCCAGCAGTAACATATAAAGTCTTAGTTTGGATTGGTGCTAGACAAAACTTACAAGTATTTCCCCCAAAATGTGTAAGAAAGACTGTCAGGTTTTCTAATTCATCACTGAACAGATGAACATACCCACGTGATTCAAAGAAGTTTACGAAGGCAGCATTTTCAAATTTGTTCTACTTTAAGAATGAAACTAAATGATAAAGAGCATCAAAAGGATCATTTTTCAGAAGTGTAAAGTAACAGTAAATAATAGATTACAAGAAAGTACATTGTTGCTATTGACTGGCTTTGATTTTCATCTGTAAGTTTATGCACCAAGAAAACAACTATTTGCAGAATCCTTACTGAAGCAATGTATATTAAGAACATCACCTCATTGCTCCACACATTCAATCTCATCCTATTTCATAACAGGGCACCCTTAAGGGCACCATGCCTAAATAGCAACAAGATATTAAAGACTGTATTACCATTGTAGCTCCAACAATAAAAATAAATAAATAATAATAATATGCTCTAAATGAAATCTGACGGGTCAAAATCTGTATGTATTGCTTCCATACAAAATAATTTCTCTGTAGTCATATGCATGAATTTTAGTAGTGAATCTAGCAGTAGTGAAGTACATTAATAAGAGTGAGGTTTAAATTTGTTTTTCTTTTATTTGACTACTCAGACTTTGTGTTTAGTCTATGACAAATTTCTTCAGTAGTGTCTTTATCCAACTGCTCTTTCTTATTCATTAAAGAAAGGCAGGTGTGGAAAAATTTGCTGTCCAATTGTTATCAAAATTTATTTTAATTGTCTTCAGTAGAGTTTTGTTGGCTTTCGCCAAAGACAGACCTGTCCATAAAATGAGACAGTTGCACCGTAACACGAAGGAGTACTTTTCTTGAGCCAGTAACTCAAAATAATTTTCAATCTGGTGTCCTAACATAGTATTTCCCCAGTATAATAGGGAGAAATAAAGTCAAATCTGATCTTCGTTGTAAATAGAGGTGTATTATGTCAGAGTAGATCAGTCTATTGTATCTGTTCGGTGATAGTATCCTGCCTTCAGTCAGGACAGGGTTAATTTTTTGCAGTATCCAGAAGGGGCAGGTCAAAGATATTATTCTATATGTCCTCGCTGTCACTGTTAGAAGCTGGGAAGGGGACTCTCTCTCTCTTGTCAGGAGAAGGGGTTCCTTCTGGTGGAGAAAACCTGGCAGAGGGAGCCACCCAGAATTTGTTTATTGTAGGGGCCTTTCCTTGTAAATAATGTCCTTTTTTTTTTCTTATGCCTTTTGTTATTAATATTGTTGCTGTTACTGTTTGTTTTCTTATCTCGTTGTTGTTTCCAGCAACTTGTTCTTAGCCCAGATCTTTGCCTTTTTTTGCCTCCAACTGGGGCCAGGGAGGAGAGGGAGCAGTACAGGTTTTATTGGTAGTACTAAGCTGGAGAATATCATTCCTCAAACATGACAAATAGATAGATAAAGAGAGGTTCACTGATAATCCATATCAGATACTCAAAATTTACCATGAGTCCAAGAAAACATTTCAAAGTAATATTTTTATTTTTTTTTTTTATTAGTAAGGACTGGATATAAAATAAAAGTCAGTTAAGAGGAGTTTGAACTCAAAAGGTTGGATAAAAAGATAGAATGGAGATCTTCAGGACAGAGCTACCTGCAAATCAGAAAATACCACAAATAGAGCACAATGGTCTGAGCTTTCAATGAGAGGTCAAAGCCTGGAGGCACCAGTCAGTTATGTATTGACAAAGAATATAATAAAAAACTGTCCTGTAAAAACACAACCTAATCCAACATGCTTAAACCTAACATATAACCTGCTGTGGAGAGGGGAAAAAAACCAAAAAAGGTTAAACACACCAAATTCTCAAAATCACAGATCCTGAACAAGACAGAATAGAATTTTCAGAGACCTATTAGCATTTGAGATATACTCCTTTTTCAAATATTTTTTGTAAAATTAGCTTACCTATTAAACAAATAAGAAAAAGTCTTTTCACATTTATCTTTTCATATACTAGTAGCACTATGCTGTTGAATGCACACTAACTCTTCTAAATGGGATTAATAATTGCTCAAAAGAGCAGTCATATTTAAATTTGGAAGTGATTCTTATGACTTTGCTGCACAAGATTTCTCACACAACATATTTTTGGAAGAAATGACCTTTGCATTTTGCTGTGTACTAAATCAGGATAATCACATCATATGCTTAATATACTTCAGCAAAAAAACTTATTTACTCATTTTAGGAATACCTCAAGTTTGGGGTTTTTTTCCCTGTGGTTTAGCACCACTCACTTCTATTGAAAATGAGGATAAACAAGACCTTGGGATTTCCTTCTACACATAGATGATTTGGAGTCTAAATTCCATTTTTGAGAATGAAAAGATACTTTTGCAGATTAGAAAGGTAACAAATAACTGTGCTTCCAGCTACCCAGTGTTTCTTCCCAGGTGTCTTTCCTTTCCTACAGCATCCCACACAATATGTGATGTAATGTGACGTAGCTTACCTTAATAAAAGAGCAGCGACACTGAACTTTTAATGGGCAATACAAATCGTATTTGCATGGAAACTTGCTGTGAAACACAGGATGTATAATAACTACTTACTGTCTGGTAACTACTTATTTGTCAAAATTCAGGTTCTTAAATGCCCATATCCCACTACCCTGTTAAACTACCTACAGCAAATATAAACAATATAGTAAATATAAATAATAAATCTAGTAAGCGTGGGGTTTGTTTAGTTATTTGTTTGTTTGTTTTTTTGTTAAGCAGATCAGGATGTTAAAAGCCTGGCTCTTTCTTACTTCTATGAAAGTATGAGGAAGTGACTGTAACAAAAGGAAACAAAAGCAACGAACTGCAATTAATCATTAGTACTACAAGGGACTGCTGTAAGTGATCTTAAACACTCAAGAAACAAGCTTTCTCTTTATTGTAAGGTAGATGTTAATGCAGTGCTAGATTTAGACTTGCTACCATGCCAAAAATGTAGAGAAGAATGGAAAAAAATGCATTCTGGAGATGGTTAAGTACACACTAGAAACTGACTTCGATAGGAAGGTATCACTAGAGTTTTAAAAAACAGTCTTAAAAGCAAATGTCCAGAAGCCCTTGCATGTTTGGCATATACAATATTGATACATCCTTTCTGAATAATAATCAAGTCATGCTATGGACCATGCCCTGCATTCTGATCCTCCTGTGTTGGCCCCATGATGTCCTTACAGCTACTGAACCTCAGCTTGAAAAAACAAAGTTATGCAAGTGATAAGTAAATGTAAATCAGTTTAGAATCCTATTAACATCTTTACTGACTTGATGAATCCTATTAACATCTTTACTGACTTGATAAATCTGGCCCATGGAAACCCTTGTTTTACTGAAACTCACTCTACTGTTCCAGTGAGCTTTTTGTAACTGCTGTTGATAGTTCCAACACATAGGGCCTGATTTAAATAGCCTCTGATGTTAGATACCTACATTTAAGAGTCTAAATAGCAAGTCTTTGATGAGGGAACCTTTGCAATTTGAACTTCAAGCATTCAGACACAAATTACTTTTGGGGAGAAACAGATAAAGAACTTTTCCTGAACAGGCTGTGTGTGTCAATATTCACTTTTACACTAGTTTTTCTCCGAGATAGTGCTTTGATCTGGTTTAACATTGATCTCGTGCATCTTTAATGAGGAAAGACTTAAGCACAATATATAATTTGCACTCTCTCTGCATGTTTCAAGGGAAGATAGAAGATGCAATTTGCCTGTGTTTTGAACACGAATATGCTATAAACCGCAGTGAAAGGATGAAAGACAATGGACACACATTGAAATACAACAAATTGAATTTAAACCTAAAAAACCCACTTTTTTTTTGTTGTTTTTTGTTTTTTTTTACTGTGATGGCAATCAAACACCAAAATAAGTCTCCTAGAGGGGCTGTGGAGCCCTCATCCTTGGAGATATTCAAAACACAATTGGACACAGCTTGGGAATCCTGCTGTAGGTGATTCTGCTCTTAGAAGGAAGTTGGACCAGGTAATACCCAGAGACACCTTTCTTGATCAGACTCTGCGATTCTGTGGTTCTGTGAAGCACTCATATATAGTCTTACCTCATTTTCTTCTTGCTCCAAAGCCGCAGCATATAATTTGGCCTTGACAGGAGTACAGAATACAAGAAATGTTGAAGGACAGGGAGCCATTGGAAGAAATAAACTCTTTTTTGAAAATCTGTAGGGTTAAGCTAGTCAAACACACTGAAAGCAAGCTATGAGAAGCAAGCAGTGTTGTGTGCGGCTGCATGTAAACTATAAAGGCAGCATCCCAAACATTTGCACATGTGCTATCAATGTTTGACAATGCAGAGGCACTTTTAGATGTAATACTACAATGCTGTTATGTAAAGTTCAGTAATGAAAACTTCTTTTCTGAAACTGAAGTCTCCACAAAGAATGAGAAGGTATGATTACATAGATGAACAAATCCTATGAAGCTTGATGTGGCATTCTAAAATGTGTAAGCACACACATTTCATCATGAAAGGGAAAGCATACTCTGTACCCATGACACTTTTCATGTTCAAATACAAGCAAAATTTTTACTGATTTAAAGAAATGCTTAAATAGTCAATGAAGATTCTTGTTATATCGCAACAAACAGTGAGAGTAGAAGTGAAAATCTTGTGGAAACCAACTCAGTGAATATTGAGAAATGTAAAAAGAGAGGCATCATCAGTAAGAGCAATGCAACTACATCTAACTGAAGCATGACACAAGAAAATATTAAAATGGAAAGTCTTTTATAACCAGTGGGTCTTTAAACCCAAATACTGAAACTGAAAGGTGAAAATCTGAGGGCAGCAAGAGCTCCAACTCAGAAAGTGAAACTGAAAAGAGACAACCCAGAGGCAACAATCATTCAAACCCTGATGATCAATCTGAAAGAATAGAGCTCGAGGGCAAAAAACGTTCAGACTGTAGCAGTAAATTTGAAAGGAGAGAGCTTTAGGGCAGGAATTGCTCAGGCCTTAACAATGAGCTGGGACAGACAGATCATCAGGACAGGGCCCACTCAGGACCTGGGACTGGAAAAGTAAGGAGTTAGCAGGGGGACTCTGTGCATCCTTGAGCCTCTGATAATGAGCTTCACTGAACCTCTGTTATATTCTGGCCATTACCAAATACTGAATTTAAATTAATGCACTGCACTGCATACTGAAGTGGTAGAGTAAGAGAAAAACCAGAAGATGCAACACAACTACTCCAAGACTGAAGCTGCATCCTTCACTGTGCAAGTACAAGCTGTCACTTTACACTAACAATACTGACTGGTCAAAGAGTTTGCCTAATGTGATGTCCCATCAAATGTAATTATCTTTTTTTCGGGATATTCAAATGCTAGCGTAAAACTTAAGAAAAGTAAATTTTTCTTCATAGTACATAGGCTACATAAGTGTATTTGCTTTATTTTGTCTTACCAGTATATTTTATGTAGTGATAGGTGCTCACAAACTTAAGGGAAAAAATTAAATAAATTATTTCCCAGTAATATGGAAGGAGTTTTATAAAGCTGTAGTTTTGCAAAGGGAAAAAATCTTACTTAGCAAATCTTTGAAAGTGTTCTGCCTTTCTAAAAAATAATGAAACCTATATATGATGCTTTTCAGGATCATACACAGACTGCCTGAGTTAGATATCCTGGTATCTAAAAGAGAAATGTTTCTTTCCCATTGTGCAATCCTGACTTCTTAAATCAGGATGCTAAAATTTATACATAGGGCAGCTGAGTGAAAGAAGCACCCCAGACATCTCCAGAGAACAGGTCAGAACCCTGATAATGGGCAACTGCTCTGAAGACAGTTAAGAAAGACGATTTTGCAGTTGTGCTCCCCGGAATTCCTCTGTGTTCAGCCAATTAACATCTAATGTTAAAACACCCACTGGTAGCTACTGATAACTGAAGCATAAGCTCTAGAATAATACAGAAGAACTGAAAAAAAGGAATGGTATCACTTTAAAGGTATAATCACTTTCACTGCATATATCCTTTTATGACATACTCCTTCCGGTTTCTTTTTTTTTTTTTTTTTTTGGTGTTTTTTTTCTTTCCTTTCTTAAAAATGTACCTTCAATTAAAAGCATGTCCACTTTTCAGAGGCCAGTTGCAACTGTCTGTAAGCTATACAGGGGTTTGTCATAGTATTTCAACCCTTCAAAAGTATGCTGAATGCGCTATTTCTTCATAGGAAGCAATAGACTTTCAAACCTTTATCTTTATTCCCATTATATTAAAACTATTTTTGTGCTAATTTAGAAATAGAATGACTTGTAGATTCTTCCCATGACCACACATTCTTTTTTCCTTTAATGAGGTAGTAGTTGATGCCTCTTAATGGGAATATCCGACTGTTCTGCTTCACAGCAATTCTTATATATTCAAGAATTATAGAAGCAATCATGCTCTGTAGGAATATCTCCCACTACAGCTAGTGATATGGTTCTCAGATTTCCAATTTACGTGTTTTAAATTAATGGCTGTTTACTCTGCTGTATAATAAAAAGGGTAGTTATCACTGGAGTTAATTCATTACACAGTGTTTTATTTCTGAGATTCAGTCTTTCCATGTACAGGACACAAAATAAGCAATTACAATAAGCTTATATCTGTCAAGATATAAGGAAACATTTAAATTACCTGAGTCACTTTTTTGCAGACACATCACTGTGCCAATTAAAAGACTTTAAAAGAGTGTATTTGTCATCTGAAACTGATCAGAAAAAAAGCCAGTTGGGAGAAACTGAGGAAAAGAGCTTTAAGCACCAACAATCTAATTTTAAATGTAATGATTTCAGTCATTACTAGTTTCATTTACAGCATTTGTTCAGCACTGCCTTCAGCATTCGAGGGAAAATAGAACTGATTTTTCCTGCTCTGTAACATAACTCAATAAATATTCTTGAACATACATGTCATCGTTGCTACTTCTTTGTATAGGAAAAATTTTATTATCTTTATCCTTCAGAAAAGTCAACATCTGGTTTTTGGTCTTTGGAGTCTTACCAGGCCAGCTGTAAGCAGAGCAGCCATTGCAAATAACCTACCAAAAGAAGAAAACCCATCTAGAAAGGGAACCATCATCTGCCTGATGTTATTTTCTAGTGTGCAGTGTTGTCTCAGAGTCAAGGGGAGCGGGCTAACAGGAACTGTTTAAAAACACTGAGCTAAACATTTGAAATAGAAGGAGTCCCAGTTGGAGATGGCTATCATAGAATCACAGAATGTTCTGAGTTGGAAGGGACCTACAAGGATCATCGAGTCCAGCTCTGAAGTGAATGTCCTGTACAGGGATCAAACTTGTGACTTTAGTGTTATTAACACCATGCTCTAGCCAACTGAGCTAATCTTAGGGTCACAATTACCTAATAGATGCACAGACAGTACTTTTAAAAACAAAAAAATATGTTCAAGAAAAGATGTTCCTCAAATGTTACTTGCTTTGTATTTTATCAACAATTGCAATAATTAAATATGTCTATAAATACTACAGTTAGATTATAGCAAGATGTATTAGAGCTTTTAAAGGCAAACTACTATTATTGAACAATTGGTGGCATTCATTTGATCCTGTATATGGCTGCAGTGCTGAAAAAGCAACACAAGTGGAGAGAAATGTACACAGATGAAGACTTTTGAATTACAAAATTCTTAGTATTTTTCAAAATTGTTGGCATTGTTCAACTTTCTAGGGTTTAGGTCCTTAGCTGAAGTCAGCGGAGGTGGGCTTTGTTGTCCAGTTTGTGACAAAAGAAAGATTTTTGCATATTATATATGTATTTTCATAGTTATTTCTTCAATTGGCTCTCTTAATTACCATTCTCTATTTGAATTATGTTAGGCTACAGAATTCACAGAGTCTTAGAAGAAAAAGTAATTAATTAATTCCTGAATATATGTGCATTTATCTCTTTTAGGATTCTGTATTGCTAAACTCCTAGAAATATTTATCTATTAAAGCAATTTTTGTCAAATATTTTAAGCATGATTATTTTCATATTTTTTGTGTAAGATATGCAATCATCTCTTTTCCTCTTCTTAAAGGCAAATAATGCATGCTTCATAGAAATGGAACATCTTGAAAGGCAAATTGTACTGCAGTCTTAAAACTCTCAGTAGCTAAAAAGACACTGGTATATTATGGAAGTAATGAAAATAGCTGATTATTTAGCAAAGGGAAAGATGTTTCTGAGCATGAGCAACTTTATGCTCTCTCCTTAAAGAAGTTGTTCTAATAAAAGACTTCAAAGCTTTTATATTACTGTTTGAGAAATGTGATGCTTACTTCTTCAGTCAACAGAGAGAAATAATGACAGAACACTCAAACACTTTACTGTGATGCAAAATATTTTCAAGGTACAATAACTTGTTTCTCAGTTCAAAGCCTGAGAAAATGTATTTGAAATTGTGATTTATTAAGGCGTTGGAATAAATAAGAGATGCTATAAAGTTGTAAAAATAATGTTTGGTGGTCAAGATTGTGCAAGATTTAACATCAATATGAAATTCTGAATTAGTGGAAGACTTACTCCAGATGACTCAGACATTGGATTAGGGGTTTTGGAAAAATAGTCCCATAGTCATGACCCATAGTCAGACCCATAGTCATGACCCATAGTCATGATACTGAAATCCAGAGCTAGCTAAATATATATGACTACAGTAGAAGTTGTATATGTGGAACACCCTGCAGCATCTGGTCCCTCTTGTAGTTTAGGTCATATCCTATTCAATCCCTGAACCAGTATAAACAGTCTGACATTTTAGGAAGTACAAGCTGTAGCTGCTCATTGAATGCAAAATGCTTTGGGCAAAATGAAAGACTTGAAGGGAGTTATTCTGAGCATTACTTTACATGCATGATTTTATTATGCTTCTGAATTATAGATATGGCAGCTCGTTCCTGTGTCATTCATGAGTTTGCCATTGTAAGCAAAAACAAAGAGTAGGTTCTTACATGTGTACTTATATTAAATCACTATGTGTATAAATATGCATGCACACAAACACACACGTACAGAACTTCCTAAACACACCTTTTAAAAATCTAAATCTAAAATCTTAAATACAATGCTGATTTAGTTCAACTGCATATGACAAGTAAACTGGGAATCAAGATCTGTTAATCTGAATACTTAATGG
Organism: Anabacerthia variegaticeps; assembly: GCA_035583185.1. Lineage (NCBI taxonomy): Eukaryota > Metazoa > Chordata > Aves > Passeriformes > Furnariidae > Anabacerthia > Anabacerthia variegaticeps. The sequence continues at coordinate 39,001,974 of JAWWEW010000001.1, read as the reverse complement.
TGATATTTTCCTTTCCTAAACATTTAAATTTGCATTTAAGTAATAAATCCCTGGGTACTTATTAATGAAAGCTAAAGAAAATATTTTTAAAGTGAAAAAAAATGCTTTCACTTCATTTAGTAGGACATGAAATCTTTCATTTGCCTTTTGTTTGCTTGCAGGGGTATTTTCTCTGCAAATATCTCAGAACACATGAGATTTCAATTAGGAAGATTTACAGTGTTGAAGTATTCACTTGAAAATGTAAAATACAGACTCAACTACAACAGGACAGAAAAAAAAGAAACAGTCATATTTTAATTTCAAATAGTGAATTCACCCTTTTAAAGTCAACACAGAAATCCATGGAATAAAATTTCAAAAGAAATACAGTGAACATATTGAAAAAGGTTTACCACCTTTAACCAGAACATTTTTGGTTTTTGTGAAACACTTTTTACCGCTTTTGAGAAAATTGATCTGTAAACAGAACACTGCACTGCCTTGACAAACAAAGCAACACTCAAAATGAATTCATGAATAGAAAGCAACATTACTGTCAATGATAGCAATGTAGCCCATGCTAATATTAAGCATTAATATTTGGAATTAAAGCCTAATTAACACATTGGGAGTATTTCTACTGAGTTCATGATGTCCATCTTAGTGTGCATCTCACTAGGCTTGTCTGAGAAAGCAGGTAATGCTTCTCTATGCAGTGTGACTCTACCTGCATTTGAACATCACCAGCTTAGGCTCAGTAAAGCAAACTTTCCTTTCAGTAGTCACCGTAGATTTTAAAGATGGATAACAATCATATCTGTTTCACAGGCAGTAAGACTAAGGTTCAAAGGCTTTACAAATTCCCACAGTGACTGTCTTGCAGACTCAGTCTCTCCTTGGTCTGTGTACTGTGTTCCTTCTACTTTTGCTAGCATGTTTCCATTGTAATTAATCTGTACTTTAAAGAATTCTCTGTTTGAGAATAAAAGGAATGGCCACAGAATTCCTGAAAAAAACATTTATTCCGACCTTAGAGCAAAGCATGTCATGTATTTTTCTTTGTCAGCAAAACCTCCTAGAAAATGAGGATAAATAGTGAAAAGATCTGCACAATTGTTTTCCACAGACCATAGAATCACAGAATTGATTAGGTTGGAAAAGACCCCAAGACCTTCAATCCAACTGTTATCCCAGCACTGTCAAGTCCAACACAAAAATCATGCTCCTGAGAACCACACCTATACATCTTTTAAATGCTTCCAGGATGGTCACTCCACCACTTCCCTGGACAGTCTGTTCCAATGTTTGATAACCCCTTCAGTGAAGAAATTTTTCCTAACAGCCAACCTAAATCTCCCCTGGTCAACTTGAAGCCTTTTTCTATTGTCCTACCACTTGTTACCTGGAAGAAGAGGCTGACTCCCAGCTGTCTACAACCTCCTTTTCAAGTAGTTGTACAGAGCAATTTCTCCCCTCAGCCTCCCTTTCTCCAGGCTGAACACCCCCAGCTCCTTCAGCTGCTCCTCATCAGACTCATGCTCCAGAACTTTCCCCAGTTCTTCTGGCCTTCTCTGGACACACTCCAGCATCTCACTGTTCTTCTTGTTGTGAGGGACCCAAAACTGAACACAGGATTTGAGGTGCAGCCTCACCAGTGCCAAGTACAGAGGGACAATCACTGCCCTGGTCCTGCTGACCACCACATTTCTGATAGCAGACAGAATGCCATTGGTCTTCTTGGCCACCTAGGCACACTGCTGGTTCATGTTCACCTCTGTTGACTAACACCCCCAGGTGCTTTTCTGCTGGGCCACTTTCCAGCCACTCTTCCCCAAGCCTGTAGTGCTGCCTCGAGTTGTTGTGACCGAAGTGCAGGACCCACCAGTTGGCCTTATTGAACCTCCTACCATTTGCCTTGGCCCATCAATCCAGTCTATCCAGATCCCTCAGTAGAGCCTTCCTGTCCACCAGCAGATTGACACCCCTGCCCAGCTTGGTGTCATTTGAAAACTGTGTATTTGATTACCTCATTCAAGTTGTCAATAAAGATAATAAGTATGACTGACCGCAATACTGAGCCCTGGGGAACACAACATGTGAGTGGCCACCAGCTGAATTTAAGTCCATTACCATCACTCTCAGGGCCTGGCTGTCCATCCAGCTTTTTACCCAACAAAGAGTACACCCATCCAAACCATGAGCAGCCAGTTTCTCCGGGAGAACAGTGTAGGAGCTGGTGTCAAAGGCTTTACTAATGTCCAGGAAGACTACATCCAGAGCCTTACCTTCATCCACTAAGCAGGTCACCCTGCCATAGAAGGAGATTTGGTCAGTCAAACAGGACCTGCCTTTCATAAACTCATGCTGGCTGAGCCTGATCCTCTGGTTATCCTGCATGTGCCATGTGATTGCACTCAAGATGATCTGCTCCACAACCTACCCCAGAACTGAGGTCTGACTGACAATAAATGATCTGTAAATCTGCTAAATGATCTGCTATAGACGTATAAATTCTATTCTTAATTAATTAATAATTGACATGAAGTATGAGGTCTTTCTGAAGGTGGGATCAAAAAAGTGGGCTGATGGAGATAGCTGCAAAGTACATATAGATGTGGTTCTTGTATATATATATATATAGTGATTGATATATATATATATATATATATATATATATATATGAAGTATTAAAGGGAAACACCAGTAGAAAAAAATGTATATATGACATCTAGAATGGACTGCATTCCTTTTCAAATTACTATAGGTGTTGTGGTGAAATATCAAAACTGACATGGTAATTGCCCACGTTTGGTTAAGTAAATATTTCCCAGATCCTCACTAGCATAACCACCATTAGTTTTCCTTCAGTATCTTTCCTGCTGTTAGTTTTAGAAATAAAATTTAGGTGAAGGACAGACAGTGGGACATAGCATCCCCTCTCAAGCTGTAGGTCAAATTAAATACTGTAATAAAGATGCAATAAATTAAGTTAGATTTTTCAGAAGTGCATTATTTTATGCTGTATTAGCTAACCCTATTAAAAACATAAAGCAGAAATACATCATCTGCCACTGAAGGAAGACAAAGGGAACCACTGGCAGCTTTGCCTTTCTGAAAGCCAGTCCACTTATATTCAGTATCCAAGTTTGATTTTTAGAGCCTAGCTATACATTCTCACCAAATATCCTTAAACCTTTCAGAATTCTGGTTTTCTTTGATAAGGTAATCCCAAGGAAATTAATTTTAAAAGTACTTGCCTCCTGTTTCCTCCAACAATTTATATAATTTACCTTAATGTTACCATTTGATTTATAACAAATGGGTATTATTACCTAGTTTGCTGTCCTTTTCTCATCACAATAATTGTGCACAGTGGTAACATGTCTCATGGTCTACCTATATTTGGTGATATCAATGCTGAAGCTAAATCTTAAAAACCACTTGCCTAACACAAGGGCGTATGCAAACAAGCCTTCTGTCACTCCTCAGGCCTCTTGTCTTTTCCCACAGCTCTCTGAGAGCATCTTTATCTGAGTTTCACCACCCACTTTCCCATGCTGTCCATGTTCCTTCTTCCCTTCAACCCAACACTCCACTATGCACATGCACATTAAAAGAAAAAGGCCTTTAACCTTGATTCAAAGATAGGGGTGTTGTGATTTTACTTCCTTCTTCTATGAAAGATAATGTCATTCATTTCTGAGCAAAAGGCCAAGGGGAATGTTCTCACACTGACGTGAAGATAGACTAGATCACCCAAAGCAAAGAGTATTACTTAGTGAATAACTCAGTGTACCTCATGCTGTTAGTTCTGTTGAGCATCTTTCTCCTTAATCTAAAACCGCAAGTTTATTTGCATTCCAATTTACTGTAGAATCGGGGCATAGCGAATGTACTCAACAACTCATAAAAATAATGTAGGGTCCAGCAAGATGTGGTGTTTTATGCCAGTCCAACATCTGGCAATGTTTCCATTGATTTATAAGATTTTTTTTTATTATTATTCTTTTTTTTTTCATTCAGCAATGATAGAGAGAGTGCTAAAGTAGAGGGTTTGCAAATGAAATGGAAAAACCTAACGAACACTCATCTTCTCTTGAAACATTCTTGTGTGCGTGGGAATGAAAATCTGCATGCATTCATATTCAGTAGAAGTGACTGAGCAGAGGATACTATCCCTACATGAATTTTAAAGCTTTTAAACACTTCAGACACAAACATTTCTGTTTTAGTAAAATTGCTTTGTAGACAATGCACTGTGACTCTTATTAGAACACCTGCTTCATAACGGTTAATCTCGACATTAGAAAAATAATTAAAATATACTAAATTCACAATACTCCATCGTTTTGTGCAATGCAATATTTAGTGCTAAAGAGCAGCTATTGAATGACACTGCTGGTGAATGGAGCCAGAATGTCTGGTCATTAGACGATAGCAGCAATATTTTAGGTAGTAAACAGATGTCAAATGAATTCATCAATATGAATAAAAATCTGCTTAACAGGATGTAAACTCAATCTTTTAAAGTATCAGTAATTTAATTATGCTTTCCATACACAAAGAACAAACTTATATTTTTTACTTGAAATGACCTTTGGTTTGGAATGTTAAAACAACAAAGCAAAGAAGGAAGGAAAAAAAAAAAAAATTGTTCAAGAAAGCCTCCAAAAGAAGCACAGTTCCTCCTTCCTTTGTGATGAGTTGCAGAACCTTTCCATAACACATTTGTCATCATTTCTGGCCCACTAGCACACAGAAAATGACACTGCTACAAGGGCATCCTGTAAAACCACAGACACAACCCGTTTCCCTGTTGATAGTGCCCATAAATGAAAATATTGGATGGCAAAAACTAGTATATAGCTGTAACTGAAGGAACATAATGTAATCAGATTATTATGTCACCTTCTCCATGTTGTTTTTTTTTTTTTTTCCACTCCCATCCTTCCTATTTAAATAATGTCTTTCCAGAAATTAAAACAGAATGAAAACTCATGTGCTTGTTTGAATCTACATAATACCATTCCAGATCCTCTGCTTTATCTTTGGTTCTCAGTAATAATTAGGCAAAACAGAGCATTGAATTTGGAGGGCCAATTTTCTAAGAAGAATAGAGAGTCCTAGATTACACAGAATAGAATTCAACAGAATTCAGACCCTGCAGTCTGAAATATACAATACAATTCCTTGTACTTCTATCATAAAAGAATGCCATCTAAACCTTTTGTCTTCTCACAGTGATTCTCCTAACATATTTTCCAATCTGTTTGGGTTTTTGACTATGGTGATGGCTTTCCTCAACATGCTTCCTGATGCAGAATCCTACAAAAGGAAGAAAATTGCTGTCTCTTTATAAATTAAATTTTCTATCCACTACTCATGTAATTTTCTCTGGCTTATTCTACAAATACCCTTATTTTTCGTGCTGTCTGAGCTGACTTCTACTCTTTTAGGAACAATACTTACACATTGACCAATTTTGCCTTCTCCTTTTACAAAACCAGTAGGGCTTTTCCCTTGACCCTCCAATACTCTCAATGTGACTAGTCAGAAATTTGCCCAGATAAAATTACACAGATTTTTTTCCCTCTGCTCTCTGGACTCACCTACTATTCTCTTGCTATAATAATATGCTGACCTACTTCTTTCCATTTAACATACTTTTAACAGTTTCATCGTGTACAGTCAAATAATTCTTTATGTCAAGTCTATCAGTGTTGCTTTTCATCAATATAATAAAATTCTCTTTGGGTCTCCTATAATTATACTTCTGCCTTTTTCTTTTGTACAACTCTTCAGAAAATTTAAATATCACCTGCATGATCCATTTTATAATTTACATTTGCATAAGGTTGGACCAGATGACCGACTGTGGTCTCTTTTAACGTTGCCATTGTGTGATTCTGTGATTCTTTAATATTGTTAAGTAAGGTCATGCGTATCTAAGATCACGCGTACCTTACTACTTTGAGCTTCCTGGTGTAGTTAGTGTTTATCATAAAATTCTGAACAAATTGCCCACTGTGTAAGAGGGATAGACTGTAACTAAAGGGGATGTTTCTAGCTGTAGTTTTCCACTTATGACTATGCTACCTGCAATCCCACTTTATAACACCGTGTAGGCAGGCTGGCTAGGGATGAGGTGAACGGCAAGAGGCTAATTTGGCAGAGGTATGAACTGCAGTTCACATCTTTCTTTATTAGTTCTAAAGTAAATGAAACAGGAACTGGAGATGAACTCAGTCAAACTGAGTGAGGCCATAGAAACTTAAGGTTCAGGCTGGAGTACTTGGATCTGCTTCTGGCTGTTTCATTATTTTCTGTTTAGAAGATGTATTCCTGGCAGCAGAATTGAGGACTCCTTCTCAGTGATTCAATTAATAGCAGCAATGAAACTTCCTCCAGCATGTGCTCTGTCTCCATTCAGCAACAAGCAGCTAATTCCTTTCTGCACAGTCAGAGAGCACTAACCATGCTGTGGCAATGTACCTGTGCATTTGCATCTTCCCTGGCTCCTCATGAAACTAAGCCCATGACTCAGACTTGGGGAATGGTTTTAACCACAGAGAGTCCAGTAATGAAATTTATCCTTTTGCATTTTAACAGAAGGAGTGTTATATGTTTATTTTTAAAATATAACTCTCCAACGAAGAGTTCAGCGACATGCATTGTGAATGATTGGGTCAAACTGTGGTGACCTCAGGCTTGTCCCTGTCATCATTTCTTGACTTCAGCAAGCTCTAGGCATCTGCATGTTGAACATACAGATTTTAATTGGCTTCTTTCTGGTGCCTAACTGTTCTCCTATTCTATACAGTGAGTCTCAATGATAGGAAAGGTTTCAAGATCCTATTCTGGTAGCTGAAAGTGCTGATAATGATATGTGATACTTTAATAACCTTACTAATTAGCCTATTCTTCCCATAGGGTCATGTTCCAGTGTAGATAACATAGAGCAGGCTAAGAAAAATAGTAAAATAAAAAGAGGCTTAGCGTGCTACTTTGTCATACTCATACCTTGGACTTTCTCAGCAGCAATTACACGCTGAATTTTCAAATCAATTCTTAATTTTCACCTATAGAATTAATAAAAAAAAAAAAAAAAAAAAAAAAAAGTAGCACTATTAAAGTACAAATTGCAACCATGCTATGCTCTCCCACATTTTTATTCCTGTTGATTCTTGAAATAACCATGGTGGGAGAGCGAAGGATGTGCTACCAAAACTCTCAATCACATTTTAGTGACTGTGTCTACAGCCAACAGCTGGCACACTGGCACTGACTGAGGTTTGCACTGCTTTTTGTATTGCCAGAAGCCTTTTGAATATGAAAAGCTGAGGTTTAGACAAATTCTCTTCCTCCTGCAACTGGGTCCAGACTTGATGACATTTGGAAAATGGACAAAGTGCCCACAGCTTTCACATGCTCCACATGCATTTACTACAGTTTCTTTGCATGGCTCTTGTTGACATGGAGATGGTGGCCTTAACTATTCATAGCTAGTGGCTTATGCATGATGATTCAGAAAATTCCCTACTACACATCACTGAAATTCACTGCTGCATGCAGGAGAAGTGCTCATGGGTGTGAACATATGCATGTGTGTGTAAATAAATCTCTTCCCAGCCCCTGTAGTGATGTAGTGACCCTCTAGCTGATGCTATGAAGCAGGAAATCCAATTATACCTCACTTAGTATGCATAACTAAAAATGTTATTGGTCATAAAATTATCCAGCCTTTTCAAAAATCAAATCTATTAATTTTGTGACTGTACTCCTCGGGCTGACTTCACGCTGTGTGAGGAAGCAGTCCCTTTAATTTGTTTTAACTCTGCCTTCATTAGGCAGGTAGCATTTTGGTTTGAGAGAAGGTTCAGGCAAAGTGGCTAATTTCCTTCTAAAGTGTCTGGGAATTTGAGCTCAGGCAAACTCCTGCAAGAGCATAGGGTTTTCAAATACAGTATATGGCATTTCCCAAGTCAAAGCAAAACAACAGCAACAATCACCACCACCACCAATATCTGTTTTCCAAATGTGTCCTAAAATGAAATGTCAACACTTTGATGAACAACTTTTTTAGCAAAACAGCGTGTATGTGACCAAATGGCAACAGATCAATGTTTACACAAAAAAATGAGCATAATCAAATAAAATTACTCTGAACAGCAAAATTCCATGGTATTAAAAAAATAAATAAATAAATCTCTAACAGAGCCAATAGCAAACCACATTATCTTTTAGAACCTTGAGCATATACAGATTCATCATCTTGACAAATGAGGCAGATGAGAGTTAAGAAAGATCATCAGTATTTACTGTGCTGTGAATTCCTCTCATAAAACTTCAGTTCCAAGGGGAAAACTTGCTCACAGACCCATAGTGGACAGGCTGCAAACCATAGAGATTTCAATGCCAAGGCATGTAGGTTCAGCCCAGAAGTCTAGAGTATCTTCTTTCTCTGGCTGGAGGGATATTTTATATCCACTAAAACAAATTCTTTCCCCCTCCTAATCCAGCACCATGGTAATATGAGCCTTGACATGATTTACTTCAATTTTCCCATAAATATCCTTTTAACATTAACTTCCATAAATGTATTTCAGGACACAGATCCTTGAGGATGCCTGCACAAGCTACTTTATTTGTATTTGGAGAGTAGAATAAAATGTTGTATTTGAGAATTTCCCCATGCTGCTAGTAAACTACAAAATCTTAATGGTGCAGTAAAAAACATATTAATCAAAAGTTCAAGTTGTATTTTTATACACTGGTAGCAGAGGTTAAAAATAACACAAACAAAACCTCAGCTGAGACTGAGTGCTTGCAAACTGTTTGCTAGCTGGTCAGCCTTTCCTACTGAGGAGAGTTAAGACATATGTCACAAATCACAGGTGACAATCACAATTCGCAATCTTTTTAATTTTACCTGAAATTCTAAAAAAACCCCAACATCGCCTTTCCCTGCACACTCACACATACATACATACATTTGAAATAATTGCTTGGGATACGAATTCATTGGGCTTGGTCATCTTGGGTAACTAAAGATCCCTTTTCCCTCTCCTTGGTTCCCACCTCATCTAGTACAGGCCCTGCAAACTGCCCAAATACTGCGAATTGCTATTCCAAAAGATGCACACCTTATCTGCTACAGAAAGATGTTACCTTTTTTCTTAGTCAGCCATGAACATTAAACATCATACAAGAAGTCTGCTTATTTCTGTTTCATGGATTTTATTACCCTGGCAACAAAGTCATCTGTTCAAACTGCTCTTTCCTGTTCATTTTAGAGTTTTCTGTGTCACAGAAAAAGCCATGAAAAGCGGATACATAGGTAACTGACTCTTTCCTCTATGCTTACATTGGTTTCTACAGATAGGAGAATGGATACAGTGTGAAAATTAGGTCCTTGGTTGCTCAGAACCAGTGGTAGGTAATAGATGAACTGGATTAAAACCAAATTTTTTTTTCAATTTTATGACAATCACTAACAATTTCCCATTCTGGAATGGAATTTTATTCTCAATACAGCAAAAGAATATGTTTAGTCTGGATAAGAAAAACAACATGAAAGAAACAAAATATTTGAATAAAATAAATGTTCACTTTTTCACATCCATCTTTGGATTTTTATTAACAAATAAGCACCCAAATGCTGTCATCAAAGCTTATTATAAATAAATAAAAAATCAAATCACTTCATATGGGAGCTCCTGTAAGTCTCCTTTTTTCTCAGATGACTGTGATGATTTGTTGATTGTTTCCAAAGGAGAAAATTTAGTGACAGTGACACAGACATCTAATGTTTCAGTGCTCTTGTATTGCTATCACTGACAGGTGAAAACTTCCCAACACAGCACGAGGATAAGATGGAGCCACTTTCCCACACGCCAGGGCCTGTATCCATGCCCCATCAAGACCTCCCTCCACTCAAGAACACACTTCCAGGAAACTTCTACTCAAAGGGCAAGGGACTTGAAGTATCATCTTTAAAATGCTGAAGGCAGCACACTCTACTGAAAAATACAACCAAAGCTTGATCTTTTTCTTGAAAACAACCACACATAAGTGGCACACGGGGGGAGCAATATTAAACACTGTTCAGTGTTTTTTTGTACTAAACACAACAGGTAGCAAATATTTTTGAGGGGATTTCTGTCGACCTGGAAATTCAGTATGCAATATGAAAACCAGGCAAGGGTCTCATCTAAGTATGATCCTGATTAATAAAAGAGTTGGAGGGGAAAGCTGTTGTGAGTTACAGTTCAGAAGGTCATTGTAGGCCACAGTAATAGAGTGAATTCATTGAAGGGGGCACAGTAAGAAATGTCTTTGTGGACAATTTTTTGAGTTGTGCACCAGCCAGAAAACACTAGCCTCACATGGCATTGGCTGCATCTTTATCTAGTCTCCAGAAAAAGAACAAATGGAACCATGTTTTTCTGAATATTTTATGCTGTTGAAAGTGAACTACATTTGACTGAATCAAACAGCGTGTTTAAAATTTTTATGATGCGTTTATCAGATATTCAATGTTGTTGTGATTTTGAAAATAAGAAATAGAAAAACTGATGGAAAAGAAATATTGAGCATTACAATACGTAATCTACAAAAGTAGACATTTTTAAGGTTAAGGAGTATGTTTTTGAATGTTTCTAATAGAAATACAAAATAGCTATAATTCCAAAAGTACTATTCCATGCCATGAAGTAAAGATTAGGTCTAAGTATTCCCTTCTTAAAGGGACTTGCTCAGGACTTCTTTTAAGATTAACTAAATTGAAGTCAAGGTTGGTTAAGTGTATGTTAAGAGTTGCAGAATATGCAGTTCATGCATGAAGTTGCTCAGAACATGCGTACATGGTTCCTGAAGTCAAAACTTCAATCATTACTGGTTTTGGCACTCTCAACACATAAGCTTTGACTGCTTTGCAGTCAGAGTCTGTGTCTTCTGTTCCATAGACCATCAACATTTATGAGAAAAAGGCAGTAAATCTGACTAAGAGGCTAAGAGGGATATCTTATTTTTTCCTTGCCCTGAATATACAAAGTCACCATCTGAAATTCAAATGTGAGGTACTTGTCTTCTCTAAGACTTCACATGGATATCTAACTAATCAGTTAGTCATTGAGCTGCATTAAACACCTTTCTATCTGCTCCCCCTCATCTCTGATGTTTTTACCATTTGTTTTCTGACAACTTCTGCATTTTCATACCCTCCTTTTTAACATTCATTTTGGGTCTTCTTCCATTTCCTGTAATCCTTGCTGGTCAGAAGCAGTTACAGGACCCTACCTTTTCTCACAACTCAGCTTTCTTGCTCAGATTGTAGCTCTAACCTGGCACTTTGCAAGAATTGATTGGTCACTCAGATCAAGTTAAAGTGGCACCACACCATTCATAAAGTGAAATGCAAAGTGTTGTTTACTCTCTGCTAATTATTTTAGTTCAAGCAAGCAGACTCAACTGCCTGCATTATTAATTAAACCTGTAAAAAATTGCTAATGACAGTAAATGTTCTTCCTGGTAACAGTCCTGAAGATTAAGACACAATTCCCATTAGCTGTATTATAACATGAAAACCTTTTTCTCCAAACTGTGCCAATACAAAGCTAAACAAATCATGTTAGTCCCTATTTCCAAATGGTTTGGATAGAAATTTACTAGCGGTGAAACCTCAGATTATAACCATTTTTAGGAGGTAAAACTAATGTTACCAATTTACTGGTGTCTCTGGCTATCTGTGACCTCAAGTAGCAAAGAGTTGTGTTCTCTAAAATAGCATGCACAAACTAGTTTGAAGGTTAGCTTAAAGGGAAATGGAGGGTTTCCCCATAGGGCATACAATAGCAATATATAACAATACACATCCAGCTTCTACCAGTGATCTATTTCTTTACAACTATGTATTTGCTACATGAACATTATATAGGAACATCATCGCTGGGTTTTGTGATAAAGAACGTTGGAATGTGATTGAAACCACAACAAAAAATCACATTCATTCTGAAAAGAACTGTGTGAAAACCCTAAGAGTTATATGTTTTGATATTAAGTTTGATAGTTTCATTTCACAACCTGAAGCAATGCAAGATTTCTGAGTTGGTATTTTCAATGACAACATTCTGTTCCATTCTGTCAAAAGTTTCACACAGTGGTCGAGTGCTGATCTGCAGTTTAGGACCAGAAACACAAAAAATTCTCATTTTTGTCAGACACAGGGGGACGGATCTAAAGGGAACAGAAGAGACTAGTCATAGCATGCAAAGAGGTGGGATAGATATAAGTGCACGTCTGTGAACTGCAACTTTTGAGTGCTGCAGAATATAAAGCACACTCTGTTGTGTGTGTCTCCACAGGACTCTGGAGCCTAATTATAGAGCTGTATGAAAAAGTTCTGCTTGTCAGCAGAACCAGCAGGAGAGAAAAAAAAAAATCACATTTTTGCACATTCAGAGAAGAATAAAATATTTAGGCAGAAAATCATCATTGCTGCAGATGGACACTTACAGAACAAAAATGGATAATTTTTGTGGAGCTCTGTTTGTCGCTAGCATAGCCAGAATACATTTGGTAGTGGATCTAAAATCCAGCCTAGAATTCCTCAGTCACTGCCAGTGGCAAAATGTGCTTCATAGGGTAGTAGAGGCTGAGGATTGCAGACAAATTCAAGGTGAGGCAGCTGTCCTAAAATAAGCAGGTAGGATCCCACCAAATTTAGGGTTGCTGCACTTGCCTACAGCAGTGGAGTTTGGCTCTGGCTGGTTTTGAGTCCTCCTGAGTAAAAATTAGCCACAAAAGCCTGAGCAAAATTACAGCGAGGCACAATGTGAGGATGTGACAAAATCATGGCAATGAGGAAAGAGAACCAGAAATGGTGTGAGAAAGATGCACAAACTGTTAAGGAAAACAGCAGTCACCAGGTGCTAGTGGCCAATGGACTTTAACTGCTTACTTTCTTTAGTCAGTCTTTAAGCGCATGCTCTGACTCAGAAGAAATACGCCTATAAAAATCTACTTTATATCCAGAATGTCATAAGGGTAACTAAGGTATTTTTAGGACAAATATAACTTGACAGGATGGTAGGCACAATACCTGATTCCCAATGGTTCTCAGGTGACAGCTTCTACCCAGTATATCAAAAAAACTCAATAATCCAGAACAGCATTTTGTGTATGTGCTGTGTGACCTTCCACAGCCCTAACAGAAGGATTATCCATTTGCAGGTGCAGGTCTGTGACACAGAAGATGAATAATTTATGTGGACTTTCCCCTTCTTCCCATCGCTTACTACTGAGCAGAGAAACAAGGATTCATCACTGCATGGTCTTCCCCATTTCTGTACCACCCGACCTGTGTTTGCAGCCACTCAGTGGAAAGCCTGACTCTTAAGCTGTAGTGACCTGCGCTTTCAGCTTTGGATGAGTGTTTTTCTCTTACACTTGTTAAATGCAGTGTGAATTTTATGTGAAAATGTTTTCTTCTTATTTCTTTTTTCTTTCTTTTCCCTTGGCATCATCTAATTTGGCAGTCCTTGGAGTGCTAGAGAGTGTCTTTAATGTATCTCAAGTCACAAGGACTCTGACTTTACTGCATTAACAGAATACATTTATTTGCTGCCTTTATAAATGGCAATGTGAACTGATGAAGGGTTGTGTTCTCAATACTTCCCTCATCTCCTTCTCCTTTGTCTGACATGAGCAACAAAATACAAATTACAGAAATGGCAAACCGAGCATACAAATTAAGAAAACTAATTTTGTGACAGCTAATGTGGGAAAATCTCAGGTGATGAGGAAATCAGAGGAAAATGGCAACAAAATAGGCTACACTAAGAGGAAATAATTATAACTAAAGACATAAAATCCAGTACTATTTGTATACACTAGTAAATAATACATTCAAAATAAAAATTACTAGAAAGCAATAAAAATCTCCTGCAATAAGATCTTCTTCCCATAACCTGACAAAGTTTTTACTGACTGAACTGTTAGGCTATTTTCTTAAACAGTGAAGAAAGATTTCTTCCTTTATCTCTGAGGTGTCTTAAAATCTGTCCTACATTATAAAGGAGTAAAACAACTCTATGCTTAGTGCCCAAAATTCTGGAAGTTAATTTTATTTGGTTTAATTTTTATTTTCAAATTAATGGATAGACTTTTTTCCAGTCAGTTCAGAGAACAAGACTTGTCCCAATAAAAGGTAAACCTTTTATTTGCTTTGCTGTTACCTCATCACAATACTATAATAAACCCAGAAAAAATAACAAAAAGTCCAAAATCACTGCCTTGCATATAGTTGTTTACAGTCTATTTCTTGCACTGCAAAATATTCCAAATCTTATTATACCCCCTACAGGTAGTTTTTAGATAAATTCTTGAGATCCCCTAAGCTTCTCAGTTAGTCTACTGTGGGTTGAAAAGAGCAAACAAGTCCATTACGGTTTCCGGAGAGGTTTCTCAGAAGCCACATTCTTTTGACTTTAAACCAATTCTCACAGAAAAGTCTGCTATGTTTTCTGAAATCTTGACACTAGAATGCAGTCGTTGAATAGATATTATCTTTAGTGAACATTAAAAGTGTTTAACTGGCTGTATTTTCTTATATGCCAGCTTTTACTAGATGCAGCGCATCACATGTAAACTACTAATCATTTTCTGTTGAAGCAAAATAACAAAAAATTATGATAGATTCCTTTTTCTCTCATACCTTATTCTCATTTACAAGTCCTGTAATCCTATATAATCATGCACATATTGTTTATAATTTCAACACATTTTTGTAAGCCTTGAAAGAAATCATTAGCAAATGCTTTTACATCCCTTTACAACTACTCATGCTGTTTTAAAGGAACTATTTTGCAAAGATTGACAGAGAAGGAATCTTGATAGCAATTTATGGACACTTAATGAAAAATTACAGAGATAACAGAAATTAAGTAACGGCCTTTTCAAGATAGAATCTTTGGTACTCTTGTAAACTTTATGCTTCCTGATTTACTCAATCTATATTTATTTTCTAGGAAAGGACTTTGTTTTTTTTTTGCATGGTTTGATCAATCAGTCTGTCTTGCTTCTAATTTGCAGAAAATATGCAAGAATTTAATACAAATTCAGTTGAATTATGCTGCTTTGAGGCTGCTTATTTTCTCCAGTTGTTGATTAATATGTCCCTTGTGCAAACATCTTTCTCCTACCTGATGCCTTCAGTAATGTCTCAATTCGTTGCTGATGACATTCAAATTTCCTCCAGAGATGCCTTTTGAAGTCACAAACGGAGGATTATGCCCATCAGTGAATGACTCAGGCACAAAGTGATTGATAAGGCAAATAAACACTTAGATCTTAGCAATCAGTCAGTTGTGATATGCAAGAGGGAAAACAAGGCTGCAGACATTTCAGCTATATATCATGTTTTCTAAATTACCTCTGTATGCCGATGGTCCTCTTAAAAAATTATCCTCCCTGGTTATCTGATCTGATCTAAGTTTTCAATTATGCCTCTTATCAAAGCCACGTAACGAGGCAGTCTTCCTCAGTCTGAAGCCATTTCAATGTCCAAGAAATAGCTTCCAAAGTACAGAGAGAGAAAATACTACACAATTGGTTCTGAGTTGAGAAGATGTGCATACACACATCAGAGAGATTTCATGGCATCATAGAAGTCATGGCTTTATTCCTGGATTCCCTGAGCTGAGTTTTATGTAAGCGGCAACAATATATGACATTGCATATGTTACAGGGGAGTAAGAACACTTTGAGCATCTTGCACAGCATGAGACTGAGAAATCAAGACCTTGCATCAGATGTGCAAAAGTGGAAAATGAAACCCACCAAAGCAAACAAAGAATAAGGCCATGGCACAAGAGTGAGTTAATTATTTGTTTGGGGTTTTTTTGGTTTTTTTTTTTTGTGTTTTAATTCATCATTTTTGGATTGACCAAAACAAATAAAAAGATTTTAGTAAGAAGAACTTCTCTTCTAAAAGAATGTCTTGTGAAAGTCCATATACCTGTTTTTAATTTCATGAAGATTTCATCTGCATGAGATTTTGAAAACCTGAATAAGTTAATTTAGAAAAGAGATCTAAAAAGTATGCATTTCAGAAGTAATTGTGAACTGCTGGTAGAGTCTTCAGATCAATTTGCAAGCCATTTTATAGCACATATGCGTGATCATTACACATGTCATAGTGTTGCAGATCATATCTTGGGCTTTTTACTGGTGTGGGAGGTGATCTTGAAGAAATCTGTACATGATCATGGTAGCATGGTTTTGAAACACAGATTATAAGCTTTTCAAAGGTCACAAATAGCAGCAAAAAAAGGAAGTTTTTGAGGTAAGCCATATGTTCTTTGATTCAGGGACCATTCTGTGTTTACAGCCACTAGTACAATGAAATCTTAATTTATGATTATTATGCCCATTGCCACGATGATGATAAGGTTTATAAGAGAATAAAGAATCTTGCTCATAAACCAAACAAAAATAAAATTATATGGCAATCAGAGTACTAATCTAAATAACATTTGCTATGGACTTATGATGTGAATTAGACGGTTGAGTCAACTGCATTTTAAAGTGGCATTTGCATTTTTTTAAAAAATATATTTAAATAGATGGACTTGCAAGTTAAACCAAAAAAGAAAAGCTAGCATTTATATATGTCATTGGTGAACTGTTCATCAAAGTAACCTAAGTAGTAGGTACAGAACTATATCTGGGTTTATTTCAGTTTTGAGAGTGCAACCTTACATACAATGTTTAATATCATTAATTTGGTCCAGAAACTGGGCTGTAGTATAATATTCCAGGCAATGAATGCTTGTGGAAAAGAAATCAGTAAGCACAGGAAAAACAAACTGAATGGAATTTTGTCTCTATGTCCAGAACTGCAAATGAATTTTTGTGCCAGACACACTAAAATTCCTATACAGGAACAAGACAGCTCAGGAAATTTTCAGTATTTTCTATTCTATCCATTTCATCTGTACATCTTGTCCTCTGTCCAAGCCATCACAAGAGTAAATGTAATGATAAATGAATAATCTGATGACATCACAGTAATATGAACATGGCAAAGCTGAATGACTCTATCACATCAACAGTGCTGAATGTCATATAAATGTTAAAGCATGTCCAGAGAAATTTTTTGGAGTGTGTAAGATACTTAACTTTTGGAAAAGGTTCTCTGTGAGAACCACATCAGATGAAGAAGTAAAGCATATACTATGACTTTGTTGACTCACTTTGGTGTGATTTTGTTCATTATACTTCAAGTCTATGTGGAAATCTGCAAAATACCAAGAGTAAACAGCATATGAAAGTCTGTGGAGTAAACTAACGGGGATAATGAGTCATCTTTCAGAAAATATAATGCATGTGTTCTTAAACAGGTAATAATTAATCATCTTTTCCAAGAGTAAATTTCTTTTAAGCTCCTTGCCAATTACCATTTAGCTTTGAGACCACATTTGTGGGGGAAATATTACAGCAAACACATCTTCTGGATATGTCTCCTCATGGCTAAGCAAGAACTAAAACTTCCCAAGTTTAGTGCCTGAATGTCTTCCTAACATAATATTACGAGGCGCTTATGCTGTTGGGTTAGCTTCTTCTGACACTGTGACAAAACAGTCTTTTTCATTTACCTGCCCTTCAGGTGTAGCCACTACTCCTGGGTGAATACTTTGCTATAGCAGGTTGGTTACAACCTATAGCAGGAATTATACAGTTGCTGGATGATCTCCCTCATGTACTTAAATGAAGATTAGAAAACCAATAAAAATAAAATGGGATTCAGGAATTCTTGTGAAATGATGCGGTTTGGTAAAGGAAGACAGCCAGAAGACTGGCCTGATACTATGCCTATATCTATTACAAAACTGTACATTTAGTCTAGATCAAAATTGTTTGCAGGCTAGGAGTCCCACTGAATATATAATAAATCTTTAACTATTGAAAACTGAACATTTCTCACCTACAAGGAGGCTGAAGCCAAAGTCTCTGTACGGTGAGTGAGAAGTAATCACACTTTAACCCCTCTCAGGAACTGCAATGATCAAAGTTTGTTCTGCTTTTAGTTCCAGCAGCAGAAGGTTCTCCAACGATAACATCATGTTTTAACACCATTTACAATAAAACCTCTAAGAGCATACTGAAAAAGGAAATTCCCAGAAGAGGTTTCTGATGGATGGAAATAGTTTGATGTATTTTCTATTTCTAGGTATGGGAATGGAAAAGAGTTATCAATTTTTCCCAAGACCGACATGTAAGTTTGGTCCTGAAGGAGATGTAAAGAGGTGAGCGATGGTGTTTTAACTAGCACATGACAGCATGCATTACTCTGTAATTCTGACATAACCTCACAGCTCTCTAAGCTTAGGAACAAGTTGGAGTAGATGACTATACAGAATAAGTATAGGCATGTGTGATCAAGAACATCAGCTCTAACATGCATGGTAGTGATAATGTTTTATTATATTCACAACACAGAGAATCTGACACTGTGTTTCCCTTATTACACATTCACTTGCACCACCTTCAAATTGATTTGTTGCCTTTATGAACTACAATGAATAATTCTGAATTTCCTTTTAGAAAGCAGCACACAAGCAAAGATCAGATTTTCCTATGGTTTACGCACTTTGGGTTATTTTCATAAATCAGCCAAGACATTAATTATAAAAACAAAAAGATTACATTTCCTTCCACTAACTAGAAAATGTTACTGTTGCATTCATTCCAGCTTCCAAAGACCCAGAATCATTGACCTCATATGGACTTGTGCATATAAGCACATCTACACATACATACATGCACATTATGAGGCTTTGAAATCCTTAAGCAAAATAAGTTTGTATTTATCTTACCAAATTTTAACCATTTCATAATTTTTCAAAAGGTACTATTCCCTAATACAGTGTTATTGATCAAAATCACTCAGAAGGTAAGAATCTGTAGGGATTCCATCACTTTCAGAAAGAGTATTTGTTTCCCTTGTAAAGTGCTAAGAAGTTTTTAATCCAGGTTGTAACAGACACTGAAAAAAAGCATCAGAGAAGCCAGGCACAGAAGGAGAAAAATAAATACCGTGAAGCAACTACTAATAAAATATTAGCAAACAAATGTCGATTTAACATTGATTCTAAGGAATTAAGAATGTAGTATAAACTGTGGTGGATTTCAGTTTAGCATTTAATAGTACAAGAAATTGTTCAAATGACTGAGGTTGATCCGAAACTGACAGAAAGTGCAATGCAGAAGCAGTTAGAAGGAGCATATGGAAGGAGCAGACCAGCAGTGGCAAATTAGCCAGTGCACTCAGAGGAACTAAGATCTGTGTTGCAGGCTACATGCAGAAAGAAAAAATCATTCAGAAGAACTATTTATTTCAATTCCACTGAAACAATCACCTTAGAGGGCTCAATGCCTTGGCACGTATATTCTTTACATATAGTTTTCTATGATACCTTTTGTGAAGACTTGCGTTAATTATTTAAAATAAATATTCCTATCATTACTCTAATGAGAAAACTTCAGGTGTGTTGAATCTGTTCAGTGGGATAGATTTTTCTGTATTTCTAGCAAATCAGATTTATCCTTTTTGAATATGCCAGCTTTATAACAAGCAAGAAAGAAAACTGGATTTCAGACTGTCACTTAAAGCATCACACTTTTAACTTCGTCCTTCTATCCAGAGCTCTTTACCTTTACTGACACCCTCTGGTCCCTATGTCTAAGTCAGGTTTGAATTCACTCCAGCACTCCTTAAAAATTTTACATTCCAAATCAATATTTTGTGGAGCACAGAACTGGACATTTTCTGAAAGTTCTATAAATCATGTTACTGACTCCCCCAATAGTTTACCATGTCAGTAACTTATTCAGGGGACTCCAGCAAATTTGCTAGTCATGACCTCCTTGTATCGAATCTGTGCTAACACTCCTCCAAGTTACGCATTTCTTAAAGTTGCCCTTTACTGTTTCCTAAGAGCAGAGCTTTTAATCATACCTTTTATCTTAGCTGCTAGGATATTTTTCCTCAAGAGCTGTTTTCAAAGCTCCTTTCCATCAAATTCTCACCTTTAATTCAGCCAGCAATTTTTTTTTTTTATTTATTTTCCATTTTCATTCTTAGTACATCTGCCCTCATTATGAAATATAGATCCCTACCCCTGACATGTTAACCTAGAATTCAAAGTGTGACCTTCAGCTTCCTACTGACCAACAAAACTAAAATATACACTCTTAATCTCCCAACTATCCATAGGTACCTTCACACTTTTATATCATGTTCTGCTAGTTCTGACTTTTTGCATGGGCATTTGCTTTCTAAGTATATGAAACAGAAGTGCTGCATGTTGAATAATCCACTTATAAAACTACTTCACTGTTATCACCTTCAAGAATTTTAACACTTCATCCTCCTTAATATATTTGCTGTCTTCCAAGACTTTTTCTTCTTAACCCTATCTCTTAAACATTCCTATAGTTAAAAGTATATTGCCACTGAGGGCCACTGAACATGAAACATTCCTCAGTTACCATAGTTCGTATCTTAGTTTTCTGTCTTCCTTTCAGCATAACTCACACTAGTAAACAAGTTTTCCCTCACAAGGCAGAGAAAGGGTTTTTGAATCTTTGTAGATAAATGCTATAGTATTAAAGTTAATTTATTAAATATATTTTTAGAAATGCTAATAGATAATTTAATAGCTTTTTAAAGTAATGGCCCAATTATTGCTAATTCTTTCAATATCCACTGTAATAACATTAATCACGATGAACTGATTTTGCGTTAATATTGATTGCCATAAAGTACTTCTGAAGGAGTTGTACTGTAACTCAGCAAGAATTAATTGCACCTTTATTAATTGGAAAATGTAATTCAAATTTTACTCACCAGGAATCCCCCCACAGCTTTAGGCTAATAGTGAGTATGCAATTTATTGATAATTTCAAACTTCAGGGTCTCATCAAAAGCTCACTGAAGTCTAGGAGAATGCTTTTCAACTCCTCAGAAAAAAAAACCAACTGGCACTAGGTCCTTCATTAAAAAAAACAAACCTCTGATAATCTGTCATTCAAGTAAAGTATTACTTTTTAAATAAATAAAAAAAAAATTGCAAAAAACTTTGTTAAATTTCTAAAATACTGTAACACCAAGTGTAATATGAGGACTAAAGTTTTCTATCTTTTCTATCTTGTGTAACTTCTGTTTTATGAAGTTTCTGTGCTCAACAGGAATGAAACTAAACATCTGAAGTACAGATATAGTAATGGATTACTTTTTCTGATATAAAAATCTTGAAAACACAGTTTCGTGCTCTATGTTATGATAACTCTCAATTCATCTTCTAGCCAGTTCTTAGACATTCCACATAGTCTTATCAACTGTCCTCTCATCAGAGAGGAAAAATCAGTGCATCTTTATGTAATTCCATCTCTTCTGCCTGCCAGCAAAGGCGAACAGTCCAGACACCGTACTTTTCTAATTCTAGAGATAATTGTTTACCCCAAAGCCAAGTACCATCCTGAACTCCCAAACAACACAACTTTTAGTGCATCACTATAAACTCAATACGCTGGGTTATTTCCTGATTCACCCTCAAGCATTAGCATACTAACTCTCCCAAACATAAGAAATTAGTACATTAAAATAGGCATTCCTTCTCTGGAGTATGTATATGTTCTAAAAAGCCTCACATCTCTCTTCACAGCTCATTCACTGCAGTAGTTTGCTTGCTAGTTAAATGACAGGAAGCATATAGCAGATCACAGTAATTTCTGCTTCAACTTTTCTGCTCAATTATGACAACAATTTCACCGTAAGATTCAAAACAAAAAAAAAAAAACAACACACATAAACCTGTAGCAGGAGCCCAAAAATGGGACGTCTCACCGTTGTCGACTTCACAGCAGACTGCTCGCAGAGATGCCACGATGGATATTACAACGAATAATCTGCACACACTCCAAAGTCTAACCAGGGAAATCAGTGCCTGGCTAGGGGAACGGCAAAGACACTTACCGCTGCTGTGGCACCGTCTCTCTCACCCTGACTCTCAGTCTCTCTCTCCCATTCTCCTGACAGCCTCAAATATAGCAGTCCCTTATGGTGCTGAGCCTGGGGGAGCAGAGGATTGCAGAGTTGGGTTTTCTCCTTTTTATTTATTTTTTTTTTTAGACCATCCAGAGGTAGTTCTCCAGACCCGACCGCCTCTCCTCCTCGGTTCGCTCACTGATGGAGAGCTCCAGGTGAAGGCATCCGCGCCGGCAGCTCCCGCGAGCCCCTCCCGGCCCCGCCGTGCCCCCTCCCGGCGGGGGGACCGAGGCGCCTCCCCCGGCTGCTCCCGGAGGGGCGGTGGAGGCTCTGCCGCCCCTGCCTAGACGCGTGTGGATGTATAGATGATGTGGATGTGTGTTTATGCGAGTGCCATCTCGCACCGCCGCTCGCCGCTCGCCCCTACCCCTAAGCGCGCAAGCACCGCACCCCCCCTCCGCCCTTTCCTCCTCCTCCTGCTCTCTCCACCTTCCTCCCTGAATTTTTCCTTTTCACTCCTCTGCCCCGGAGCATGAAGGCAAGAGGGCGAGTTGGCGAGTGCTGTCCTCTGATTTCCTACTCCTCTAACCCATCCACCACTTTCTGACCCCATCCTCTCTCTCCTCATCCCCTTCTCTATCCTCCTTCCAGGTAGATTGTTTTTTAAAGATTTTTTTTTTTATTTTTTTTTTTTTTAACATGCGTTTTATTCCCCTCCAGCGGTGATGACCCTCCCTACCCCCGCGCTCTGCAGCCGGAACCAGGGAGCCGGGAGCCGCGGCTGCTGCCCCGCACCGCACCATCTCCGTCTTTACACCGCGGCTGCTCTGGCTGGAGGCACACCCGGGAGGGGCGGCCAGACAGAGGCCGGCAGCCGGAACGCCGCGGCTCCGGCAGCCCCTTCCCTCCCTGCTCCTTTTCCCCATCATCCACCGGTTTTCAGCCGCATCCCGCTCCAGCACCCCGCGCCCGCCCCCGCCGCGCCGCGCCCCCCGCAGCACCCGCACGGCGGAGCCCCGGGCGCGGCTGCCGGCGCCGCTCCTCCGCAGCAGCCTTCCGCGACTCCCTCGGCCGCCTCGCATCTAGCCGTGCATGTACTGGGTTCCCACTCTTTGCCTCTCTCTAATGGCTGCCCTCAGGATCCAGGCTGATTCTAATCCTTTTTTTTTTTTTTCCCTTTTTTTTTTCCCTTTTCTTTTTGTCTCCTGTGGCAATGGCAACTTTCTGCTTTAACATTTAATACTTTTCTGCCCTTCTGTGCTTTTCTTTCCTTGCCTTTTTTCCCCCTTTGCCTTCCACAAGTTGTTAGGTCTCTTTTTTAACTTGCGCATTAACTGAGTAACTATTGTGTAGTTCCTATTCGCCGAGATTCTCCTCTGGTTCAGTGACTCCGTAGCGGTTTATGCTTTCTGAACCTCTGTGGTGTACATAGATGTGTCTGGATGTGTGTGCATTTTTCTTTAGTAACTTTTCTTTGTACCCGTTTATTTTTCCTATTCCCGGTACTTTCTGACCAATTTTTAGAAACTGACCTTTATTTGGTTTAGATTGATGAGAAAGAGGTTTCTGGATTCATTCTAGAATTCTTACACAACTGCAGTCTTAAACTGGCAATACTAAAAGGAGTTTTTCTTCTGTGTGTTTTGCTTGTCTTTTATATTGAAGCCTCTAGCAAGATAAGATACCAGTGATAAAGGACAGAGTTTTATACACTTTTGTGGTTCTGTATACTATATGGAAGTTTGTCAGAGAATTTACAGCTCAACATCATGTTCAGTGAATTCTGTCCACTGTTATCAGTGAGGATGAGCTGAAAAAAACCCTCACTTTAAATTCTGTCTTTTCATTAGTCTAAGATTGTAGATTTTTGTACCTTCATCACCATCTCCCACTGTCTTAACTATCATAGTGGAAGAGTGAGAATGAACCCATCATTAGAAATGGACTTTGTCTGCATACACTATCCCATAACAAACAAAGACTAAAATTGTCTCCACGACCATAGATAGGTCTCCGGGCATATTTCTGTTGGGCAAGTAGTGTTGCAACTTGACATATCAAAGCTTCTCTTCATTGACTCAATTCACAGAAAATTATCATCTGGTCATTATTTCCAGTGTTACTAGGTTACAAGACAGCATTTAATCAGAAGCCCGGAATAGTGACTGCATTAATTCTCATCTTATGAATAAATTATGAGGCTCCATTTCTCAATATTTCCAAAGTGAATGTTAAAGCCAGAAGCATTTTTGCTAATAAATGTATTTTTTTGCATACTATAGCTATTTATGTCAACAGTGAGGAATTGCTTCTGAAGAGGTGACTTTCATTGGTTACTTGTTTTTACAGATAGAGACAGAATTAAAAGAATGCAGGAATTTTTTAAGTCGTAAAGACTGGACTTTATGGCCTTTATCTTCCTTTGTGAAGTTTATAGATCAGGGTTATTTTTGAAGAGTATTCCAAGGCACCTCCGTTATACCAATTGACTTGCACACTATTTTTGCTTTTAGCTCATTTTTCCTCCGAGTTCTTGTCAAAGTGCTCATTTCTTTTGAATGACAGCTTTTAATGTTTGCTTCCTTCTTTTTAACTTCACATCAGCAATATTTCTACAAGGAGATATTTGTACCTTTTTTCTTTAATATAATCAGAAATGAGCTGGATTTGTATGAGTACCAGTTTTATCTTTCTTTGAAAGCAAAGTGGCACACAGCTTTAAAACAGGTTAAAATTTCATTTGATTGTGTGTATGCTTTGCAAGGTGAGTTTCTGCTGGACTCCACCACTGTAAGATTGTGAGCTGTTTTATGGCATGTATGTTCAGTGTTTAATGCATAGACAGTGAATTATATTCAAATGTTTGTTACAGTACTGTTATTGCTATAGCCTTTAAGTCAACCTAGCTGTATTTTGCTTCTGGTCTAATTGTCTAACTACCTCCAAATAAATGCCTTAATCTCTCTATCTCAGTGTCCCCAGTGGACAAGCAAACAGATGCAGCACATCTGCAGAGTCTGAGTTGTTTCTGAGCTATTTGCTTTTATATAAATACGTATATATATATATTTACTACTTTCCTTTTCATTCACTCTCCCCTTCTCTTAAGCAGAGCATGGTATATTCTTGTATTCTTTTCCTCTGCCACATTAAGAGCCATCTGAGCAGTACCATTATTATTGGAATATTTCACTGTTCTTTCTTAACCAATTGTAGAATATAAGTAAAAGGTAGGGAATGAATTTTGAAGAAGATAATTGGCTGAACAAGTTTCTTCCCTTCATCTGTGTCTGCAACAGCACTGGGGGTTGTAGCTTCAGTGTACAGTGAAAGCTTCTCTTGCTCTTCTCCTCCCATTTATGAGAAGTTCTTTGAGGTACCTGGAGGATAGCATTTGAAAACACTAGGTTTTGAAAAGTATATACTGGCCCTTTTTTAGTACAGAGCTGTATAATTTTAGTGAAAACCACTATATTTTGGCCTCCCCTAGAACATCTGGATATACTCCTCATGGCTGTATAATTAGAGTTATAAGAAAATTTTGTAGGGTAATAAGCAGAATTATGTGTAAATGTGCCACATAATTCTTCAGGCCTTTGGCAAACAGCAGAAGATTCAGAGCCTACCGTGAAAGCTTTCAGTTTTAGCAGATAATTAACAAACCGGAGACGTTGTCAATGGGAAGAAGTTGCTGCATAAAATTAAAAAAAAATAAAAAAAAAAAGATCAGCCTCTGGGGATTGAACCTCCTAAATTTTCAGAAGTGCAGACAGATGACATCTGGTCCAACATAAATACTGGGAGAAAGTTAACCTATCTGAAAAAGTTTTGAAGCAGCAAAATGAAGCATATTTCATATCACAGCTTTATGGCATGACACAATGGTCTTTTTGATTCTGTAAGAGAAACTTGTAAACTGAATGCATTGTTTCACTAAACAATGATCTAAGTAAGAGAGGATGACAAAACTGTACTGCAGTTAGCCAAGCACCTCAAGGATGATGAGGCTGGGTACTATCTATTTTGATATATCCATGTATAGGCAGTATATTGCTACCAAAATAATGGTCATCAAAGAGCTAACTAGCAATGCTGTGGTATTTAATCACTATCAGAAGGGAGAGGCTGAGTGCTCCTTTGTCCCTGCAGAAGACACAGGCAGTGGGAGAGAGATAGGAAAGTGACAGATGTATCTTAACCTTACACCAAACCCTTTTATACATTGATGATCCACCGAGTGTTACTGTCTTTGGGAGGAACTGGTCCAAAGGAAACCAGAGGAAGAGGTTCTTAAAAATCGGTCTCCTGGCTACTGACAGAAAGAAGGATGAACTGACCAACAGAGAGGGTTTCTCTTTTCTGTGCATGCTTTGTGCAAGTGCAATATAGTTTTGTAGTTTCAGAGGCAGAATAAAGATCAGAAGGGATTTGCAGATTCATATTCTGTCCTGGCTTTCCTAACCTTAGGATAGACATGCCTGGAACACCTGTTATGAGATGCAATGCATTGCTTTTGATGCTGTGATAAAACTACTAGTTAATATGCTGGAAAAAACAAACCCATAATTTTCCTCTTTCCTTCCAGCTTGATCTTCACCATATGCACAGGAAGGATCTAGTGTCCCCTGGAGACTGATTTTACCTTCTGCAAATATGGGAGCAAAATGCACAGAGGGGTAAAGAGTGGTGAATGAACAGATCTGTTTACCACTGCAGCCATCCCAGGGTAACACGAGCTGTTCTGAATAGGGAACTAGTTAGGGGATGTGCTGATTCATAATCCTCAAAGTAGAGGGGGAAAAAAAAGGAAAGGGAAATGAGAGGCTCTCTGAGGACAACAGAATGTTAAGAAAACAGCCCATAATTATACGTGAATATTCCAGCAGCAAAATCAATAAATAACAAAGACTAAACCCAGTATCTTCCCAACTCACATTTCCAAAGAGCCATGAGCACAAAGGATGAAAAGGCTACCCTCCATTATATTACAGAATGGTCAGAGTCCATGACTACTGAATGCAAACAGAGGTAGATACTAAATTTAGTTTCCTAACTCATATTTCAATACTAAATATAAATGGCCTGATTTTTTTCAAAGGTGTTGAACAATTCCAGGTTCCTCTGATTTATGTTGCTACTTAAGAGAAAAAAAAAACAAAAAGAGGGTTTTTTTTGTTTAACAACGGTAAACAGAATTCTACCCTTAAAGACCAGAGCTTTGCAGCCTACTTTGTAAAATATTTGAATACCATTGTGCCTCCCAAAGATGGAAGATGCTGCAAAAGAAAATAGTTTTTCTCTGTTTTCCTGTTAATGAAGCAAATGAGGAGCAGAATTCCCTGTGCGCAGTAACAAATGTTTGGGTTTTTTCTTCCCTCGCTCCCTCTCACCCTAAGTTCACTGCAAATACACTAAAAGAGGCTTGGTGTGGGAAGCATCTCTGCCACTAAAAACCTTTGTAGGAGTATAGTACATGTGTAACTACAGTAATAATGAATTAAGCTCTTCATTATTTTTAAATAATGAGCCTTCAGTCCTAGGTGATTTTCCTTTTGAGGAAAATAACAAAAATCTGGAATCTATGGCATAGGCAACTTACGTATTCCACAGCAATGCCATTATCTTTTGTTCCAGAAGATTTGTGGCTCTGTGAAGGAAGTACTAGGAAGGCAAAAGTTCCTGTAATTTTCAGACCTCCATTGCTTTCTGGAATAGTCACTTGAACATCTCAGAGTTACATAAAGAAAAAGGGAAAATATGGAACATAACAAAATGTATAAGACAATACAATAAATAATGTAATGCATAAGTAAAGCTAAATATGTTATCTCCAGGAAACCTGAGTGACGCTACTATAAAGTCTTTATTTGGTGAAGTGTATGTAACTGAATTTGTGAACTCATCTGAAAACAAAAAAGCAAGCAAACAAAAGAACCCTTTTTTCCAAACAAAAACAGAAAAAGGGCAGAAGGCGAGAGGAATTAAAACTGTATCTATAAATCACCTCCTTGAGTCTGAGAAAATCTCAGATTATATTCAGTCACAGAGTGTCCCAAAAGAGTTGACCATTCTACTTTGTCAAGTTCCCTACCACATGATACCCCATAGAAGAAAGCAATTTCTGACACTGAGGGAGCTTCTAGTAGCTGCGATTAAAATAACGCAAACCAATATTCCCTAGTTTACCTACCTGCCTCTGCAAGGGGATTAGATTCACATTTGTCTCTCACTTTGAAGTTTTATCCCTTATATGACAGTTTCCTAGGAATAGTAAATTTGGAACACCCTATATGAAAATAATACAAAAGAAAGCTAAAATGAGGTTATTTCTTCAAGTACAACTGGAATAGCCTGTAATAGCATGTTGAGTACCTGATAAATCCAGGTATGTAAAGATGACATTAATTTAACAACGTAAATTGATTTCATTAATAGTAAATTTTATTGATGGTGACTTGACAAGTGAAAGCACAAATGAAGATCACTTTGAAACTGTAAAAAGTTTTCTGAAGATAGTGCAATTATCTGATGATCTTTCATCTTAGGGAGAAAAAAATAAATAAATTGAAGTTAGGAAGTTAGGTTGTAACATTATATATATATATATATATATATATATATGTATAATTGTAAACCAAAGAACATTAATTATAACACTTATTTCACAGCTGTTCTATGAAAGCTCAAATAAAATGTGTCTACAATTAAAACTTAATATATACTGACTTCGTTAACTTAACAGCTGCACCAATAACCAATATCAAGGAACATTCCCTGCTTTGTTAATGTCCTGATACCATCTGCAATATTCAAAACTATTGAGTTTTAAAGCAGATGATGTCTTACTAGTATTGTGATCACAACTACTACAATATGCTTACACATGCTACTAAAGTGAATTGATCTATTTCAAGGGAACCTGAAGGGTTATGAGCTGAGCTGCAAGACAATTTCCTAAACAAAACTGTGTTTGCTAGAAAGAAACAGAAAATCTTGGTGGCTTCTTTCCAATTCTCCTGTGCTCAAACATGAATTTCTCATATGTCCAAACAAACAAAAATTCTACTTTGAGCAAAAATGGGGGAGGAGACTGAAGTAATGTAGGAAACTTTTATGCTATCACTTACTTTTCAGAGTTTTGCCATTACAACTCTTATCGTTTTAACCTGTATTTCAAAGTGCAATTTCCAGATTTAAAAAGAGAAAAGAAATCCATATGCAGGGGAAAAAAAAAAAAATCCCGTCATATAGAGAATGAGAAACACGTTCAGGAAAATGTATTAGATTTTTAAATCTGCTTCACAAACTCTTCTAACACACAAGTAATAACAAATGACAACAGGTATAAAATTGTACCCTAGGAAGGTATGATTCCATTACATTTGTACAGCAGTGTGTTTTCAGTGTCAGATTCTCCTCCAGGCTTGGGGTGTGAACTTAATCCATCATAACCTTTCTGAGTATTGACTAGCAAGACATATTGCAATCTGTCCATCACTGCAAATGTTTAAGCTATGTTCTTCCATAGTTGAGACCTCTCTGTCTATATAATCATTCCAAGTGTTCAGTATAAATCCTACATTTCCATTATTACCTTTCTGCCTTGTTTCCTCATTTTATTCTTTCATACTCGTCTTGTGGTCACAATTCATGACTTGTGTAGCATTCACAGCTCTAATTCCCATATTCCTTATGTTCCTTTTTCCCAGAGTCCATTTTCTTGCTTATTAATTGCAGTTTCTTCCCTGTCTTCAACCTTCTCACACTCCCTCAGGTTCCTTGTCCCAATATGCTCCTCGCCACAACAGTTGTCTCTTGCCATCTGTTTTTTGTCCTTGACTCAGATGTTGTGATGCTTTTTTTCATATTTTCTTCACTGCCTTGTCACTTGAGCACCAATGATGAAATAACCTAAAGATCTAGGAAAATAAACTATTAATTATTTAACAGGTTCACATACCATGGACCACAGTAACTGGCAATGAAATTCAGAGAGAGTCTTCCTTGGTCTTTGTAACTGTATTCTGGAACACACTCAGTCACTTTCCAGGTATGAAACTTGATCAAACAATTCAAACCTCTGAGTTAGAAGGCATAAACTGTGACGAATATATCTGTCAAACCTTTAGAACTTTCCAAGCTACAGAGGAGGGATATTTTCCAGTAGTTTCTAGAATGAGGAAAAAAAAAAAAAGTTTTATCACTAGGATGCTATCAGAAACACCTCTGGTTTAAAAACAAAATTTGCTAAAAGGTCAAGACTTTGCTGCAAAGTGTTGTTAAAGTAACTGCTGAATTTGTTTAACATCAGGGAAAGAGTATCTTTTTGTTATCTTGGTGCAGAAATGGCTGAATCATTTTTTGCTGAAACATTTTGTAAAAAAAATTAAATAATTCATCTGCCTGACAGACACCCAGTGGAGAAAATTTCAATCTAAATGTACAGTTTTGACATAGTTAAAGGGAATTTCAATTGGAATCTTCTAATAAGAAGTATCAAGGAAAAATAGCTCTAAGACACTACCAACTCTATCTGTAATAAAATCTTTTTGCATTAAATTATCAGCTGTATTATTAACAAAGAAAGTGAATATTAAGCATCTGTCTGTTTTCCTTTCAAAGTGGTGGCATAAAGGATGCAATATAAAGGCTTTAAAATAGCTGTCTTGTATTAGTTTTCTAGTAAAAGAAGTGACAGGCTGGATAACTGTTTGATTTTTTCATGCACAGCGGTCTATGTTCCTTTAACACAGAATGACCACCTAGGTAGATGGATGTTGCCCTGCTGCTTCTCCCTGGAGGCTGAGTTAGAAGGGAAGAGAACTGTTAGTCTCCAGTTAAACATTTAAAATACCAGGGAAGAGAAGATTGTGAAAAGTTTCAGTTGTCTCTCCAAGTCCAAAGTGGGAGTAGGGATGAACAGAGAGAGAGAGATAACTATCATGGAAACTGCAGTGTGGTGGATGCTTCTGAAAGCAAGCTCACAAAGGGACTCAGGTGACAGAGAAACTACCTTTTTTTAGTCAGCCTGGGATTTGTGGTTGAAAAGGCAGCACTCTGCAAGGACATAACAGGAAATGGGGAGATTTTTGTTGTTTTTATCTTGTTCTCTGTTTTTGTTATTTTTAAAAGGTTTTTTTTTGTTTTTTTTTTTTTTTTTTTTTTTTTTTTTTTTTTTTTTAGTTTCTATTCCATAAAAAAGCAACTTCTGAGCTTAAGAGTGCATGTAAGGATGTAAGGAATTTAGAAGACAAGTCCACCTCAGAGCTCTGTCTTAAGGTTCCACCTCAGAAAAAAATTTTTTTTTTTTTAAAAGATACTTAGTACTGAACTAAACTACATCTGAACAACTAGGTAAAAGATGTATTAAGTATTTAGTAGGATTCCAGTTATTGTTCTGAAACAGCCAATTAGTGTAAATCACCTTTAACACAGGAAAGATTGGATATAGTATAAAATTTAACACAAATCTGTTCTATAGAATCCATATTAGCATAGGAATAAGGTTTAGACAAATATATTTCTGCTTTTAATTGAACAGACTGAAAGCAAAACCATTTGCATGTGAGAGACATTTTGACGGATGTATAGCAATTGTGAAATTTAAAAGAGTGATGACAACATATAAGAATTTTTTTAGCATACTAATAACATAATTTAAAGGCAGAAGCAATTTGTTAAGAATTAAATTGCATTCTCTACATGTGCAGTAAAAATGTTTTGTTCCCCTCAAAATGTTTTATTTTTTTTTTAGGGAGAGCATAAATGCTAATTAAATAATAAACTTAGAAATAACATTTTTGAAAGCATTGTATTCTGTTGTCTGCATTACAAATTCAAAACACTGATAGGCTAATCCTGCTCATATTAGGTGTAAATGCATGTTATGCCATAATTATGTTTTAAATGTACTTGATAGATTTTAACATGCACTTTAAATGTCAGGATACTGTGAGAAGCAGCTGTAAAAAATGCCATCTTGATGCTTCATATCTATGCTATGACTTCCACAGCAGTTTTGAAAGTCTGAAAGAGTGTTAACTGCCACTATTGCCATCTCAGGATGGTGTGTGAATATCTTTCTACCTGACATATCCTCCTTCACTACCGGTGCCAATTATAACAGAGATGGTCTCCAGGGATTACTGACAATTTCCTTGATGATGTGTGAGAGCTGCCGTTGCCCACTTGGAATGACTGCAACACTGACAGTGACTGAAAGGTGTGTGTATTGGCTGTTAAATGTGTTTAATAGCAACTTGCCATTTTATGTCATCTCTGGTACCTTAAGAAGAGTCATATTGTCTCCATATGTCTGTTCATGACAATTTTCTGAGTATCAGTGTGACTGAAGTTTCATGGTTCCAACAGTGGGTCCACATTGTCCATTTATGTCTGCAGATGTGTAGCAGGAGTGGAGAAATGTGTAGGACTGTTGATTCTGTTTCCTGTGTGCATGTCAGGAATTAAATGGCATTGACCAGGTGCCAATAAAAGCAAACCTGTGCTAGACAGTGAGAAAATAGTCACATCTGAGACTTTGAGTACTTTTTTAAGTCGTAGTGCTGAATATAGTTTGATTATATAGTGAAACCAATCACAATAAATGCAGTATTGAATATATATATCACCAGTGATTCAAATAGGAGAGGGTTAATTTTAGGCATTTACATCAGGTTTTGAAAAGTAACTAGAGCTTTCATGGATGATTTGCTTCAAAACCCACAAAGAAGAGTATTAATAGTTCTGAAAAAGAATATTAATATTTCTGAAATCATGTAAGGTATTGTGGAAATCAGCCAAGTACACAGCCATGGTTGATGCACATATCAAGGATCTTATCAGAATTTCCTTAGAGTCAAAGGTGACTCACATTCATTTTGCTAGCTTTTAAAAAAACCCTCTAATCTTCCTATAAATTTCCTGTAAATTTCAGGTATATTGTCAAACATTTATTCTTGCTGCATGGTCAAAGGAATACTTCATTGTGTGTTGTTATCCTTGTATCAGTATTAGTCACAACAACATGATATTAAGAGGACTAAAATAAGTAAGACAAACTGCAGATTTTCAGGGTAACTTTAATTCCACAAATTCCATGAACCACCTCCTTCCATTTCCATGGGTTTAAGCAGGGAGAAAGCTGAAATTACGCTTTAAAACTGCTTCACATTTCAAGTCTCTATAAAATCTCAATGACTGATCAGTCATATCTCTCACATCTTATAGTTAAAGCACTGAAGCAGTTTTCATGAGATCTGGATTCAATATCTTGCCCTGTTATAAAGTCCTTGGATGGACTTGGACCAGTGATTTGGTTTGTCAGTTCTTCATACTACCTTTTCTTAAATTTATCAGAATCTATAGTGTATTTTCTGAGACTATGTAGCAATAATTTCTATTATATTCATAATATTATTTAATGTAACAGCCTGATTTTGGGTATTAGTTTGCAATACAGTCTCTAGATGTCTGTTTCTTGTACAGATTTTTTTAACTTCTTTTCATGGTGAGTTGCAGATCTTTGTTAATTCAGATCTAGGAATAATGCTTTAGCTCTGGAAATAACTATGTAAAAATTTAATAAAATAAACTGATTGGAATATGTTTGTTTTGAATTATATTTCTACACATGAATGTTAATTAAAATTCATTGCTACTGATAATAACATTATTAACATGTATACAGTGTACAGTTAACAGAAACAGAAGTAGAGGCAATTAGTGGAATTAGATGTTTTTCTACCAGTAAAGAATATCCTAAAAGTAATTGCTTATATTCATACATTCTCTGCAGATATTACTAATAGCATCATTAAATCAATATAACACCACTTCAGAAACACTAAATGTATTTAATGACTGGGGACTTGATAGGGATGTCACTATCTATTTTTTTTTAATTATGTATGACTGTCAATAGAGTTGGACATTTTCCGGTGGCAGTCCTGACCTACCTTTGTGTTTTGCATCACAGAAACTAAATTAATGTATGTGGAAGTGTTTTGCTGCCAAGTTATTGCTTCTCAGGTGCTTTTGAAGTACTTGTTGTCTTATTAAGTGACAGCTGTGTAAGTGTGCATGTTCATCTGAATGTTCTCACTTATTTTCTCAGAAATTTAATTTTGGCACTGTGGATGATTATGATTAGATTTATTGCTAATACAGTATCCAAATATTGCCAATTCAGTATATAAGCAGGTCTAAAGGGTTATAATATAATCAGGTTCAGCTAGAAACAACCAAGTTTACAGTCTTAGGCCTGCAGAATGTGCAATTACAAAGAAACAAAACACCTATGAGGCTGCTACTTCAGGATTTTATCTCCATATGTGACTGGATCTTAGCAATTTTACTCACCCATCCGAAAGTAAGTGTTCCCTGTCTTCAGGCTGGATGTACTCTGCAGGCATCCCTGCCAGCAGGGGAACTACCTGGAAGCTGCCTATAACCTCAGGAGGTCAGTTTGCCCCACTGGTCCAGTATCCAGCAGCACTTTTTGCAGACGGATGCATGCCAAAGTCAACCTCAATCATTGCAGCTCACCCATCTCCGGAATACATTCATTATGTGAGTATACAGAGAATTCCTCCTATGATTCCCACCTGGTGTTCTTGTCTTAAGACAAATCAAATTGCCAATCAGAAATGGCAAGTGGCGGTGGGGGGAAGGGGCGTGCAGCACCCTGAGGAAGACTGGACTACATTTGTCACCCTCACAGGCACCATTTGAATTATTGCACACAATTGATTTTACCATTTTAATGTCTTGGCTAGGTGCTAGAAACTCTGGCAACAATAGGTAAGTAGGGGAAAAACGATCTCTGGTTTTCAGAAGATCCAGTGAAGCCAGCAATAAATAAATTTGATTTTTATACCTCTTCTCTGCCCTTCCTTTACTGGGGAAGGAATGAGGGACTTCAGTGGCTGTGAGTGCTCCTGAGGTGCCTTGGTTTTACTCTGTTGTGTATACTGGGGGAGACTGTGTAACCCACAGTCCTGTCCATCCAGAGTACAGTGCAATCACACCAAAACCCTTGAAATTCCAAGTCCTTCTCTTTTAGTGATATCCTCACTACCATTTTAAAAGGGTTGATTCTCTTGACACTTTTGTGAGAAAGATGGAGCAAATAAGTTTACAGAGAGAAGTGCCATGACAGAATAGTTAAAAAGTTTCTCCAGAGGTGTTACACTGCATGTGAGATGGTTTACCATTTAGCAAGCCTGGCTGCCAAATCCTGCATTCAGACCACAAATCCAAGTCTGCTTGAAATTTAGTTGTTAGTGTAAAAAGCATGCTATTTTTGCAATGAAGTTGAATTATCTTTGTTAACATCTCTTGGGCAGAAAGGTGTTAGAGATATGTGATGTATAAACCCTTCTATGGATAACCTGGAGTAAAAAATCAGTGTCAGAAAATTTACGTGTATATGATTAAGGAAGCTAAACATGGCACTATATTACATGAATGGTCACCTTGTACTGATAGAGCAAGTTGACTGATTAAAGTCAATGTTAGGCATGGATGACACTAACACAAAGAGTAAACTTAGTATTGAAATTACTGATACTTATGTATTATCAATATGCCTTTATATGCCTGTGTGTTGTACTCCTTGAAGGACAACGAAAGATGCTGACAAGTCCTTAAATTTTAAAGGTGATACTTACTTGTCCAGCATGCATTTAGATTAGGTTGATGGTGGTTGGAGAAGCACCTGCTGATACTGGAGCTTGTAGAAGATGTTGCTCTGTATTTATTCTATAAAACCATTTTGCAGGGTCACCCAGACATAGGTAAAATAAGATTGAAATGCAATGACAAAACATGTAGGGGATAGAAGAAAGCATGATACATAAAAAAACATGAAGTGAACTGAAATAGGAGTTTAAACTGCAGACAATGTACTGTCAGATGGGAAAATGTGGAAGATTATGGTAAAATATCTCTAAATTTTATATGTCTTTCAGTTCTTTCCCTTTTTCACCTCCTCAGATGCCATCTTTATGACTTACTGTCAATGGATGCTGTGGAAATCCTGTCAATGCCATTTCAAAAATCTTCTTTCTGGGGAAGAACGGCTTAGGCACATGCTTCCTTTCACAAGCTAATTTCCTTCCTAAAGGCCAGTGCATAGAATTATAGAATTTAGGTTGGAAAAGACCTTTAAGATCATTGAGTCAAATTTAACCCAGCTTTGCCAAGTACACCGCTAAACCATGTCCCCAAGTACCACATCTACACATCTTTTACATTCCTTTTGGAATAGTTAATCCACCACTTCCCTGGGCAACCTCTTGCAGTGTTTGATAACCCTTTTTGGGAAGAAATTTCTCCTAATATCCAATCTGAACCTCCCCTGGTGCAACTTGAGGGTGTTTGCTCTTGTCCTATTGCTTGCTACTTGGAAAAAGAGACCCCCCACCACCTGTCTACAGCCTCCTTTCAGGTAGTTGTAGAGAGTGATAAGGTCTCCCTCAAGCCTCCCTTTCTCCAGACTAAACAACGCCAAGTGTTCAAAAATCCTCATGTCCACAACTGGGAAGGCATAAACTAACCTGGAGATGTGAACAGGAATGTTCAGCTTCAGATGAGTCACAAAGTTTGGCACTGTGTCTCTGAGAACAGTAGAAAACACAGCAGAAATGTTCTTTTATTCACAACCTACAGAGAGTATATTGCACAGAGCATTATGAGGCCCAACAAACATACTAACTAGACCTGGAAGATTGAATTTTCTTTTGTATAGACTTTTCTTTTGGGGAATCCAAATGTACTTTGCCCAAGGCTTCCTTTCCCAATTCATTTGTGAGGAGTGAGAGGGTTAGTCATGATATAGCCTATAATTCTCAGGTTTGGAATAGTGTTACCTGTATGATACCCGTTGGTGGTGGCCTGCAGTCAGTGTTGAGGGATGCATTTAATATTACCTTGGAGTTAATTGAAAAATAAAATAAGCACAGTAGTTTTAAAAAATCAACCTCACTAATCTATCACCATTTTATGGAGAAAAGGGCTGAAAATAATTAATGCCTGTATAAAATATGCCTTCTAAAGAAAGAAGGCAACTTCTAAAATTAAATAATTGCTTTCTTACAAGTGGAAACTATGGGAAAAAAAGTAGAATACTTAAATTTTGTCTACATTTAAAGCATAATTATGTAAATGTATAGTAATGATATATTTCTAACAAAGAAGTTAGTGGTTTACATGACAAAGTCTAAAATATATTACCTTAAGTTCTACACTGCTGCAATCTGTTCTGGTATCTGAAAACATTATGGTGTAATAAAATTTTACAATATCTACTCTTTGTTTTTTGTGTTTGTTGTGGGTTTTTTTTTTGACTATACAAAAATATTAAAGAATACAGCCATAAAACAAATCAAATAATAAATCTAATCTTTTTATATATGCCTAGTAGTAAGCATATATAGTAAAAATTAAGAATATATGTAATAAAATTAGAGTATATATAATCAAGTAAGAACTCTTTATCATTAGTGTTGTTGTTTTAATACACTAATACATTTAAAGACAATATTTAGATGTCAATGTATCTCTGTTCTCATCAGTCTCACTCCTGCTGCCATAGGTCTGTCACATAACGGATGGCATATGGGCAAACAGCTGAATTGTAACTGGGTGCATCAGGCTGTCCCAGGGCTGCCAACTGCAGGATGAGGATGGTGGTTTATATTAGTTCAGTAAGTTGGAAGTGTATACAGTATGCTGGCACTGAGCCTGCTTCCTTGGCAGGTGTGATCCAAGCACCCTGCCATGTATACAGTGTTCTGGGAATATCCTGTCAGCACTGCCATATTTCTCAATCACAAGGAGATATCCATAGTCTTCAAAATGCACAACTATGTGTGGAAGTTAACACTCTTGCAAGAATGTCTCTGATGCCAACAATTTACTAGATGGCAAACCATGTATGTATTATTTATGGTACAAAGCAAGATGAACAAGTGAGAGAAAAAATAGAGCAAAAGCACAGAAGCTAAATATCAAGGAAAGTACAGACTAGAAATGAAGAATTGGTACTCTCCTAGTCCTCCAGAGGCAGACAGAACACAGACACATTGCTAATCTTTTGTCTGCTTGCACAGATATTCGGTGTCTAACTGTCAAAAATTATTTAGCATGTAAACTGTTGAAAAAGTCATGCTTTGTTTCTGACATTTTGCATTCATTTTTCTTTTCCCTAGTTTACTTCTACATTGTTTCCCTTCTCTGTGAAAATACAGTCTTCTAAAACCAACATTCCTTTCCCTTGCTTTCATTCCCAGAGAATACGAGTCC
The DNA here is from genome assembly GCA_035583185.1 of Anabacerthia variegaticeps. Lineage (NCBI taxonomy): Eukaryota > Metazoa > Chordata > Aves > Passeriformes > Furnariidae > Anabacerthia > Anabacerthia variegaticeps. The sequence goes on along the minus strand of JAWWEW010000001.1, from coordinate 38,963,639 downwards.
TTCTATCTTCTTCTGTCTCATCATCAATCAGTTCTTCTGTGCTATTGTGTGATCAAAACTGGATGGGAGGTGGCTTTCCCAGACCACTCTATTCTTGTCCCTTTCTTCTGTGTATTGGTGCCATCTGCCTGGCACCTGGAACTCAGCACTGGGGATGGCTCATGATTCACATCCATGTCCCTGATGCTGACTTGTTTTGTGATCTTCAGAGATGGCAGAACAATACAAAAATTGTTTTTTCAATAAATAATTCAAACATTCAGACTGAAATGCAAGCACTCATAAACGTGCTGAAAAAAATACCATACACTGCTCCACCAAAAATTGGAAAGTACTGGATTTTGTTAAAAGTGGCAGAGACCACCTTTGTATTCTTGTCATGGTAAGTACTGGCAGTCTCAGTTCTCATCCTCCAGCTGCTGTGAATAGGAAGCTGCCTCTGTTCCTAGAAGAGTCCTGTAAGAGCATTTTTTTATATATCATTTTTTTCATTTGCAAAATGAATTTACCTATCCTGCAGGGCTATGAAATTTAGTTACTACATAAATATAGTAGTTGTAAGTTTTTATACAAGGAGAAACTTTCTTATCCTCATCCCCATCGCTACCATCATGTTCATCCTCATTTGTATGATTATTATTCATCTCTTCTTTCTGTTATACTGTGCAGGGTATTAGTTTTTCTCTCCTTTAAATTTGCATCCTTTTTTCCCCTGGACCAGTTTGTTGCTGCACACAGTTTCCTTCATTTTCTGTCTATGTGAGGGTTGCAATAACCTCTTCTGTAACAAGTTATCTTGTCATTTTATCTCTTACTATAAAACGTTTTGAGAGTATTTGTTTGAAAGATGCTGTATGAAAATGAATTAAATTTTGCTGTTTTAGCCTGAAGCAGGTGTTGCACTATGAGTTGATTCCCCTTCACTGTCCCTTCTAGTCCTGGCTTGTCATCTTTTTAAACAGATTTTTCATTTCTGTTTTTTGGGGGAGTTCGTTTGTTTGTTTGTTTTGTTTTGTTTTGTTTTTAATGTTGTTCATTGATTCAGTACACAAAACAACTTGGATTTAGCAGTTTTCAAAAACATTCCTTTTAGTAACATCCTACCCTCATAAAATAAAAACTAAACCAAAACAGAACCCTGAGAATAACTGGACCAGCAGAATCCATTTACCTCAACAAACACTTCACAACACAATTGAAAAGACACATATGAAAAGACCACATGAGGGAAAGTACTTAACACAGGACTACTCTCTTTGGTACATTGATCTCTACAGTTTGTTTTTTAAAATTTTCAGCTCTGAGACTTTTTGCCAACTAGTAAAAATATCTATCATGTATTAAATAAATCAAGGATTTGTTTCTCCCTGTAGCTTTAAGTTTATGAGGCAGTAATGGTGTCAGAATGTACCATGGGACCACCTTAGTAAGAAAATTATTATGTGTACAAGGCCCTCTGTATGTGATTTTTTGGCTCTAAAGCTCTGTGCTGGCCCACACAAAATTGACAGGAATGGTACAGTGAACTGCGCACAGCATCATTGCTGCTCCTTGATGGAGCCTCTGTCTCTTCAAGTCACCCAGCCAAAAAAATGACACCCCCTCTGGTCACATCAGTACGTTGGATTCTGAGATACAGAAAGATAAGATTTGAAGCTCACATGGTGATCACATAGACTAAACTTGCTGCATGGATGAAAGACTGTAATCCACATGTAGGAAGGTATGACTTTACTGATGTCAGTCTGAGTTTTTACCACTTACTTAGTGGAAACTGTATTTGATCCCTGTTTATTAGTGCTTTCAGGAGTAAAAGTATTCACAAAATAAAGAGGAATCCTATACAAACAACACAAAATAGTTCTGTACAAGCTTATTCTTTCTGTCAAAACAGCTGCCCTCACTTGCAGATCAGTGGAAAAGAGGCAAAACAGAAAATCAGTAGGAATCTCAGCCTTCTGTGGAATCAAGAACAAGACAAACTGTTAAATTCCAGAGAACTGTACAAGGAAAATGAATCAGTGACAATCGTGGAAGAAAACTAACAGTGCTGGTTGCATGCTCTCAGTGCAGCTACATACCTTTTCTTTCTTTCCCTTTATCTTTAAAGTCTGGTTTTTTTCCTCTAAGAAATCCCATCTCCTGCCACTTATTTCTCACTTAGATTCATAATACACTGTAATAATATGATTTGTGACCATGTTAAATAATTGTGCAATCACAAATAAAGGATTGTGGCTTTAGGTAGGTGATGTGATGATTAACTCTTATCGTAATTGTATATATAGACATGAGGCAACATGTACTGACAGATTTCTGCAAAAGCATGCAAGGTATCAATTGTCAAACAAAGCTATCACAGGGATTTATTTATCCCTTTGAAATTACTGTGAATACTTTTAATTTGGTTTTTGTATGTCTGTGTGTTTGGTAAGATTGAAATCTTCAGAATGACAGAAACCCTTGAAAATATCCAGTTTACTGCATAACTATTCTGTGGATAAGGTTTCGCATTATTACCCATGGAATCTTGGTGCCACTCATTTTCTCATAGAAAAAATATGGTGTTGTGGGTGTGACAGACTGTGTTGCTGTTGGAAATGTCCTGGTTTTGATCAAGGTTTTCTTCTTTCCTTCAGGACTCATTTACTGGTCTATGTATTTTAGCAGGTCTTTGATTGCTCACAGGGTATATATGTGTGTGTAGGGTATATATATGTGAGTATAGAGTGTTCTATTTCAATATATTCTCCAAATTTGTATGTTGAGCTAAATATTGTATCTCCTTAGTCTCTCTACTTAGAGGATATGTAATCAGAAACTCCACAAAATGACAAAATGCTCTGGTCATCTCCTTCTTTCTCCAATAATTGTACAGTGATATTATGAACACCACCTACCACTGTTTTCCCAGGCAAAAGGAGCTTTTTACAAAGCTCATATGCACAAGAAAGTAAGACTAAAACTATCACCATTGTGAGGCACTCATAACAATACACTTATACTTCTAAATTTAAACTTCTGAAATGCTACTTCTTGGATGTCCTCATCTCTTCTGAAACACTGAAATAAAAGTGTCTCTTAAGGGGTTGGATAAGGCAGAGATAATTCAGGTATCCACTTTTGTTTTCAGTTAAAATGTCAGCATAGTAAGGGGAAGTTTCCGGAATGAGTCTTTTTTCACCCTTCTGTTTTACACCAATAAGAGAAAACCCTTCAGGAGAAAAGTGTCCTCTCCGAGAAGAAAAGTGTTTTTCAGGTTCAACACATCAAAACATTTAAAATTACATCTCTGGACAAGCTGAAATTCTGTGTTTCAGCTGGAACTGATTCTGCTGCTTGTCTGAAGTCTTTAAATCATTACAGAACTGTTTACATGGTTTGTCTGAAAGACTGCTGATTTCAGCACCTGTGGCTGTTGCCAAGGAATTTGTCCCCCTAGATTTGAGCAGTTTTCCTCATTTTTCCCCTGACTTCAATTGAAAATAATTTCTATAGTGCTTCTAAGAAAGAGCTCTGGCTTTCTAAAAGACTCAATATTACTTCAAGCTGCATTCATGTAGCAGCAAGGTATCCAACATTACAGGGGGTTAAGAGAAACAGATCTTACTATTTGTTCCATGATCAAAGGTATGAAAAGGGGTAAAGGTTACTGGCTTCTCTATTGTACCTATTAAAGAGATAAACCATGCAATTATTACTAGGATCATTCTGCATCTTCTCAGACTAAGGCACTTAATGCAGCTTTTATGTGTTGTGTGGAAAACTGAAGGGTAGCAAGTCCTCCAGTGTTCCAAATTAGAGAGAGGTGGAAGAGACTAAGGTTGCAGTGATTTATCGCATGTAGTGAAAGCAAGTTCTGCTTTAAATTAATATGAGGAGAACATTGGAGAGATAGAATACATAACAGATGTGTAGGTACTTGTATGTGTGCCCAGTGTCTTTCCAACAGTAGCATGTTCATAAGAGAAAACTTGGAATGTGCATTATAAAAAAGAGCTTAACTTTCACATGTCAGTACCACACTTCCTCAGAAATATACTGTACAGCAGTATATACATTGGTACATTTTGTTTTCTCTGGTTTGGCATTATTAAATATTTGATGAAAAATCAGCAGCATCCTTCAGGAGGGAGAATGATTGTTCATGGTCCTAATGAGTGTGAGAATAACAGAGCACAAAAAACCCAAATAAAACTAAGAAAAAGATAGAACACAAAAACCGCTATGTTAATCCCAATCAGGTAGGTAGAGTTAGTTGTAAGTGGTCCAGTTATTAACCTGAGGCATGTACACTTTGGTTCAGTTTTTCATTTAATTGCATTCTTTTATTTGACCCCTGCTTCAATGGGTACCAAAGAAGGCTTAAAACAGGAATCCTTTAGTCAGGAGTCTCTTAGAACCTTTTGCTTTTTCCCCCCTGCCTGACAAAGGAAAACCATCACTGGTTACCAAATTATCCTGTTTTCTGCCAAAAATATATGTTTGAAACACTGGTTACAGTTCCTTGTGCACAGAATGTGTGTTTTTCATTCAGGTTTGTCAGAAAGGCTTCTTTCTAAGAAGTTACTATGGTCAGCAAGGAAAGTAGAGGAAAATGAGACTATCTTCTGCATATATTTTAAGAAACACAATTGCAAAATGAACATCAAAAGGCTCAGTCCTACAAGATAATGAACACCTGAAACATCTGTTCCAGATAACAGATGCAAACCAATCCTTTGTTCAAAGCAGGGTCTTCTAGTGCACACTGCCCAAGGCTAGATCTAGCTAAGTTTTGAAAAAGTCCAAAGATGAAGGTTTCATAACATCTTTGGATACCTGTCCTATTGTATGACTACCCTCACAGTAAAATAGAGTTTGTTTGTCTTTTTGTTTTGCTTGCCCTTTTTTTTTTCCTTTCTTGTATGATTCATGCTAAAGTAAAGACTTAATACTGCAATTTAGTATGAATATTTCTACCGAAGGTAAGAAACATGATTTAGCAGAAAAATCCTGGTTTTTCTCTGTGTGTGTGTATGTGCATTCACTGCCTGTATTTATGGGACCAGTTCTAAATCGCTCTTTCCAGGAGCACAGAAATAGCACATAACACACTGGAGCTCCAACAGTGCCATATCAGTAGTCGTCCTCTTCTCCCTTCCTCCCATAATGTGATTTTCATGGAAAGGACAATTCAGGCATATAGGTCAGATGGGTATTTATCAAATTGTGTACCTCTGTGTTTTGGGAATGGAATAGGACTCCAGCCTACAGTTGCAAGTCAGTTTAGAAGTAGCCAAAAGGATCAGTGACTAAGAGGACTGCAGGTGCTGGCTTGTCCTTGCTGTGTTGAATGGTTTGGTGCTGACTAAGACTCCAGAGGTCGCTTAGAGCTTGCCCTCAAAATATGAGTTGCTAGAAAATTGTTTCACCCGCAATCTAAGCCTTTTTCAGAAAGATTTATGGTCTAAATCAACTCCTTTACAGCATGGTTTCTTTTGTTTCAAAAGCTTAAGGCATTAAAAGTACAGTTTGGATCATTTAGTTTTCTCTCTCAGATTTAAAAGAAAGAAAACCTTATTCCTTTACAATGCAGCCCTTTTTGCCCTAATGCATTTTGGTGTTTTTAGTGTTTTTTTGGTTGGTTTGTTTGATCTTCTTTTTTTTTTTTTTTTTTTTTGGCCGATTTCAATCACACAGCTTTTGACATTAGCACAAAATCAACCAAACAAACCTAAGATAGAGAGAAGTGGGAAGAAGCCATTGCTCCAGTATTCTTCTCTTTCACTTCAACAGTTCTGTAAGAATCCATTCTGAATAGATGCTTGTGCACCTATAGAAAAGTCAGATTCTGGAGTTGCTGAATTTATTCTGGAATATTTTTTTTTTTAATGAAAACTTTGTGATGTCTGTGGGTCATCCCACTGTACATTACTTAAAGTTTTGAAATTTTAGAATGTTCTAGGGGATGAAAAAACCCTCACCTACTCCTTTTGAACTTGATATCATAGCGTCAGATGTTTTTTAGTACTCCCACCATTAATAGAACATGTGACATTTTAGCATCTCCATGTGCCAAGTCAATAAGGGCAGAGATGTTAATTGAGATAGGCTTTGATTTATCCTGTTAAAAAAACAAACCTGCATACACACAAAATATCTTAGGTGTGTAAATATAAAAAGATTCATGCAGATAGGCAGATCAGTCAAAGAGCCAAATCAGGAGTCTGTGGGTCTTCTAGTTTGAAGGGAGGTCATGTGCAAAAGGTTTACAAACAATCATGGTTGCACAAAATATTAGTCTAGGATTATTCTCAGTGAAACTATTTGCTTTTCAACCTGCCTAATATAATCTGTAATATTTGATTTATTTATTAACCTGAATTTAAAGACAGGTATTAAACGATGTTTACTCTTTTCCAGTGCCCGGCTACTGCAGAATTTGGGGTTCTAACATAAATAACATAGGGACAAAGTCAAAGCTACAGAGAAAAGGCAGAACCAGATGCATTAGAAATTGAAGAATTCTTGGAACTAGAAACTTGATACTAGAAACTTGGTGTAATGATCCAGAACAGAGAATCCAGAGAACTGCATATGTATTTATTTACCTGAGAAAATGGCACCATGGCACAAAAAAAAATCAAAAACTCCCTCATGTTCTTATGAGGCAGCCATATTTAAAGTATGAAGTTGCCAGGGAAAATGATCAAGATTTCCTTCCTTTCTTCCCGTGTTTCTCTCTTAGACTCATTATGGCCATGAAAAAGTTCTTGGATAAATCTGAATTGAGCAGTCAAAAAGCAGTCATTTAAAATGTTCAGAATCTGGAACTTTGCTCTCTTTCCTGGCTTTACATGGAAGCTACCCTTAGGAGACACTTGGAAAAAAGGTCTGCAGCTTTGTCTTGGCTTTTTTTTTTTTTTCTTTTTTTCTTCCTGGAACACCTTTATCAGATGGAAATATCCTTTTCCCAGAAATTCTTGTCAAGGCCATGATGTCACACGCAGTGTCTGCGACATTGTTGCAAGTATCAGTGGAACGTGAAGCGTGCGGTCTTAAGGGTGAGTTCTCATAGACAGAGGCATGGCTGTTCTCAGCATATGCTGTCTATCCAAAGGACATCTGTTATTAATATATCCCAGGTAATAATTGTACAAAGGACCCTTTGCTCTCAAAGGAACAGCTCCGTCACCGAAGCTAAAGAATATAAAATGCTGTTAATGATAGTTTATGCTGACTTAGCACCTTTGTTCTAAAGATATCAGGCATTGTATTAATGTTAGTGGTCTTCTCTGAGCATCATTTCCTTGGAAAACTTGTTAGTCAAGTACTTAATCAGAGATTTAGCAGGATTAGTCTAAGTGTCAAATTATGAATAGATTTTTGGACTACCTTTCTGATTTTGGCTTTCTAAAATCATCCTTTTCAGGACTTGATAATGCTCATATTTTCTACTCTAAAAGATACAAGAATGTATCCTGAGAAAAATAGGTACTGGAAAATGACAGTGGAACTTTAAAAATATTTTTCACATGTTGCCTAAATTAAAAAAAAGTGTACGAGGCCTGAGTCTTTGTCCAAGACATCATGGAAAACTCCATGGGATGGCTGAAAATTATAGTGAGTTTGAATATCAAAGAGAAATATTATGTCCCTTTTTCAGAATGATGGAGTATTCAGTCTTATCAGCAGTCATAATACAAATTTTGTAACAATTTGGGGTTTTTGGCACAGTCATATAATAGTATGCTTTCTTAAAATTATCAGCACTCTTAAAGAAAGGCTGATAATGACTCAGATGCATGTTGTAATCTCAGAATAAAAATCCAATTTATATTACCATCTTAGGTTTTAACCCCTATTTTTCTGTGAGGATATTGGCTTTAAGTAATGAAAATAGCTTTGCCACAGAAATATGTTGAGTGAAAATGAGACCTTTGGAGATACAACCTAATCCACTATTGCCTTTTTACAAAGCTTTAGAATTGATCCTTTTCTAATATAGGATGTTGGACTGATCCTTGGTCTGGTGTAGTAAATGCCATGCCCCTGAAGTATTGGTTGCAGAAAAGACTCCCCTAAGGTCTCAGGAAAGACAGATGAAGAGAAGACTTTCTTTTTTCCTTCCTTCATTTCTGTCTTCCTCCTCCCCACTGTACCCCCATCCCTTGCCATTTCCACACAGTGACTTAAATTGATTGCTGGGGTAAAAGTTTAGCAAGGTATTTGGATTTCATATAAAAATTGCTACCTTACACTCAGCTCTGGCTGTGTCCCATTCCACTCCTCAGCCCAATTCTGTTCTTTGCAGCTCTTTGCTCTTCCCTACTCTCTCCAGCTGTGCCACAGCCAGGACAAAAGCTCCATTTTCAACACTACACAAACCAGTTGTGTCTAAGTGGAGCAGTACTACCTGAAGCAGTGCTACTGCTGTATTATTTTCAGAGAGCTATCATTGCTGAGATGGCTTGTCTGTATCTATGATTTCTACACATAGTGATTACCTTAAACAGTTAAGCTTAATTATTTCCCAACACTTTTATGACTTCCTTTTTTCTAGTGAGTGCTTGGGGCTTTCTGGGGTTCTTTTATTCACATTCTTGGCAGAGAATTGGCTTTGCTCAATCTTCGAAAAACAAAATCAAAAAAATCAAACAAACCCACCTCCACGCTCAAACCCAACCACCACCCTTTTATAATATTGTTAGACTTGGAGATTTAGAATGTGTAGAAACTGTAGGTCCTTTGAAAAAGACAAGCTGGTCCTACCGCTATAGGCATGTGAGTGCTTGAGCTATTCATTCAGGATGAGGCAACTCCATGTTCAAGTCCTTTCCTGTTCTGAAGCAGACTGGCTGCACAACTCCCATGTTATAGATGATGCTTGGATCATAGGACAGTGTTGTCCACCTTCTCCACTCCTCACTTACCTGCAATTCTTTATTATCCTTCTGCTTCTGCACAATGGCCAAATATCTTGTCTGTATTGATTTCAGATAAAACGAAAAACATATTATATCTAGCTCTAATATAGGTATTTTATACCTTGCTCTTATGGTCACTGCATGTTAAGGTGGTTTACATGTAAAAATTTTTGAGATATTGCTTTTTTATTATCTTTTTTTTTTTTTTTTTAATTTGATTGGGTTGTTTTGGTTTGGTTTAGTTTGTTTTTCTGGTTTTGGATTTGTTTGTTTTCTATTAGGCAATATTGAAGAAGTTCACAGGGCCTTTCTGTGAATTGGTCTTCAAAAATTGTACAGAAGTTTTCCTCTGGTTATTTTTAGGATTGACATATTTAACTGCTCAGCAGAACATAATTTTGTGGACCTTTTTCTTATTGCCCATGTATCCTTGATCCATACTGGAGTTTTGAGGTTTACTATTAGCTGCATTCTTTTTCTCCTTGCAATGTTTCAAGCTTGGCAGTTCTCAGACAGAGCCTTTCAAGGCAGAAAAAAAGCTCATTCAGTGTTTAAAATGTAAATAAAATGACAGACGTTTTCTACATAGTCTGTTAGAGAAAACAACTATTAAATTATCCTGTGACTTTCTTCCCAGGCTTCTGTTAAACTATTATACTCTCTTAAGGCTTTCTATCATCCTTTTTTCAGTTCAATGTTCTTTGTGTGAGAAAGGAAGAGATGATCAATGTTTTGGGGGAAAAAAAAAAAAAAGTGAAACCTTCTGGAGCACAATGCAAACCTATTTGTGTGATAGCAGGATCTCAAATTGTAACCTTGCCAGAGCCCACTATTTGAAATTCTCACTGACAAATGCCAACTTCTGCAGTCTAGGGTAACTCTGGGTACCACCTGCATAGAGCTACATCAAGTATTGCTCCACTTATGAAACTTTTCTTTCAGGTGTTACTCAGCTTGCAGAAAGGGATGAGATTGTTTCTGCAATTTGTTAAAACTTCTGCACCATCAAATGTGTTGGTGGTCTAGGTTTATTACCCAGCTTTTTTAATAAATCAGTTCTGTGGGATCCTCATATGTCTCTGTCTTGCTCTGCTGGAGTTGGCTGATGTTCTTTCCAGGTACTGCAGAGAGGTATCTGGAGCTGAAATCCCATAACTCAGGAGAAAGAAGGAATAGGAGAAAATGTTAGTGGGGGCTGGGACCTGGGACCTCTCTGCAATAGGAGAGTCCAGAATGCCATCTCAGCTGAGGTGGGTACCATAACCTTTGTTTTATTGGAGTACAAAATATACTTCATCTAGGAGTCTAGCCTTCACTGTCTTTAAACAGTAAAAATGGATGTTTTTGAGAAGAATAGTAAGACCGAAGTACTGTAGCAGTAAATATATTTCTATTTTCATTATAACATTAATCACAGAGTATATATAATAAAGTTTTAGTATGAAAACACAAAGGCAGAAGCAGGAGGAGAATTGCATGTTGGCTAAGGAAAAATTTTCCCTCCTGGTAAAAATAAAACAGAAGAGTTCTAGAGTTGAAGAAAAACTCCAAGGCAAATCAATTCTTTGGGACCAGCAACACAATTACAAATATTGTGTCTATTTGCAGGATTGATTAAATTCAAGGGGGGAAAAAAAAGATAAAAATTTGAAAAAGTAATACATTGCAATTTTTCAGAGACAGCGTCTTTGTTTCATTTTTTTGCTTCCATTTTTATATTAAGTAAAAAAAAAAAAAAAGTAGTAGGAAAAATGGAATATTTTGCTTTAGTTTGAGCTGAATGGTTTACTTCTTCAAAGGAGTCTTTTTATGGGCCTGCCTGTGCAGAGCACAGGGCATTATTCACAACTCAGTACTGTGGATTGTGCTTCAAAAACAGGTTTACATTGAGATTTCACAAGATTTGCTCAAAAAATGCAGACCAAATTGAGAAAGATTTTTTTTTTAAAAAACCCAACGCAGCAATTGGCAAACTGATTTTTGTGGCCAAGCAGTTCATTTGCTGTCAGTAATTCAGATATTGAGAATACTGTGTTCATAGTATTTAGTTATTTCCCAAAGAGATCTGAATATTAATTAACTTTTCAGTGCTTTATAATTCTTTTCTTTTTTTTTTCTCCTGCAAGTGCTATTCATGTGTTTATTCACACAGACCTGAATAGGATGAGCTTGGCATAAAACAGAACCCTCATGTACCATGCTAAGCATGTAGGACCCTGTTTACAACATGAGCAAATTATCAGCTGCACTCGTTGAAAGGACTGACCCAAATCAATCAGAGTCCACAACTGGAAACTGCAGACTCAGTCCCAGCACTAGAACTGACTTCCAATTAGAAATAGTTGGGGGTTCTCTGTGCTCAGTCGTGAGTCTATCTCAGCCATATTACTGTGCTTCCTAGAACCAGAATAATAAGTAGGAAAAGAAGCCAAGTAAGAGAGGATAATCAGAACATTGCTGCCAAATCAACATTAATTTTATTAATAGGGTCACTTCCAAATATTGAATTACAGAAAATCAAAGCTTAAATGCACTTTTCATATGCAAGTTTAAGATTTCTGTGGCAGTAAGTTTAACATAGAAATAGATTTATCCATTTTTAACAGATTGTTTTTAAAAGACCTACTTATTTTTGTGTTAAAATTACTTTGTAGGTACCTGACAAAATTTAAAGGCAGTTGTAGTCATATAAAAATTAAACATTATTAACCCTAAGCTACCTAAGAAGCTGCCCTCATCAAGCTGCCTATTGAATAACAATTTGTCATGCAGCAGTACTGTGTTGGCATACGTTTTCCTTTTCTAGGGGAAGGTCTGAATAATTTGTTTCTGTCTTTTAACTTTTATCAGCTATAAAGAAAGCCAGTATTTGGCACTTTTCAGGCTACTACTAATGCATCATGTCTTTCTTTCATAATGAGTCAGTCTGAAGTTTTGTCCCACTGAAATTATTTAACAGACCTCAGAAGTAAAGCTCAAATGCACTTCTGAATTTGCTGACCTTTCAACACATTCAGCAACTGTAGGCAGTCTATTCAGATCAACCCATCAATCCCATCAAATCTAATGAGTCCTCATTAAGAAATTAAAAAGAAAAGCCTCTTATTGTAGACATAAACATACTTCAGTATTAAATATGTTTATGCCATGCATATATTATATAAATTTGTTTGTACATAAACATGTACATATACACACATATACAGGAAAGTAAAACCCATGAAGTATGTCACACAAATGCAATGAAAATGTGTTTCATTAACCACTGACTTTCAGGTTAGGAAGTAAAGTCACAAATATGTAATAGCTGTAAGAGCTTTCTTTCATTTTCTCTGTTTTAAAGGTCTCTGAAAGATATAAACTGGTTACTGTTGTGTTGATTGTTATTCTCCCTTCAGTTGCCCATTTTAATTCAGCAATATTATACCTGTCTGTACTTGTTACTTGAAATAAGAAAATCTTTATACTGCTTTGCCTGTTACTGCTTTCCAGTATTCTGGTAGAACTAAGAATTGTCAGGTGACAAACCCCTTTGTGCTCAGTTCCACATAAGCCTCCTGTAAGACACATCTCTCACCCTCACTGTTAAAAGTTCATAGACTAAAGGACAAACTGACAAAAAAAAAGTTTGAATAAAGTAAAATATTGTCAGTGTTTTTTTGGATAAAGAGAAAGATTAGCAGAAGGAGACGTGACTTGCTCTTCAGTGCACACACAGCAAAATCAAGAAGACTTTAGATCTGTTTTCCTGGTGCCATCACTACAAGATCCTCAATCCTATCTTTGATTTAACTTTCTTTTATACTTTCCCCATGCACCTGCTGTTCAATATCAGGGGTTCAGATTCTACAGAATGACAAGGTGAGCATACAAATGTGCAAGGTTGTAGACGTAACAGAGATAATTAACATGGAGAGGCATGCTCAGCATATTTTTACTTTTTCTCTTCACAGATAATGACTTTCTTGCCTTTGAATTTAAGAATAGGTACTATATAGTATTCAACTGTAATTAATTGATGAATAAATTTCCCCCCCACCCTGAGTTCCTTTTTTGCCTGGAAACCTGCCACTATGCAACCTAAATATGTATATACAAAATAAGGAAAAGAATAAAGAGACAGAGAGAAGGGTGATGGTGAGGAAGAGAAAAAGAGAGGTACTAGCAGATACCTGTCAGATACAGTATTTGTGCTCTGAATTTATCTTCTATCCTCACTCAAAATGCTAGAGAAATTGGGTTCTTCAGTTAAAACTGACCTTAGGCAGTTTCAACTCACATGATGATTATTTGTTCAGAAGTTCACTAAAGGTCTATTTGACTGTGGCAGTGTTACAAGAGGTCATATTTTTTTAAAGAGGAACTGGTCTTGAACATTTTTTACAATTTATTGGGCAGAAATAAGCTTTCCAACTATATAAACCACCTTTTCTCCCCATGTACCTCTTTTGATTGTTTTTTGTTGTTTTTTTTTTTTTACTATTTCTTGAAGATTTTACAAGAAAATATCACACTTTCCTCAACAATAGAGTTCTCCATGCCCTCAGTACAGCAAAATTCTAATAGAATATAATATGACATTCTTAGATTTTTAATTTTACAGTGTGAAGATCTGGGACCGAGGAGAGTAACAGGTAATTACTATTTTCAGAGTATTTGGGAAATTTAAATAGTGTATAGGCCCATTGTTCTAGAACCTAAACATGTACTGAGAACTTTCTGATTTAGTTGCAGTTTGAAAAGGTGATATAATTATCCAAAGAAGGAAACTATGAAAGAAATTTATAAATATATACATATACATAAAACAAGAACTAAATCGTGGTTTACAATAATAATGTAGGGGCTTGGGTTTTTCTTGCAAAAGCTGAGATATTATTCTAATCAGACATATTTGATTCCAAAAAAATGTGCCTTGCTCTTTGTTTTGTTTGTCAAGAATATGAAATTCTACACAGGTATGGAAGTTCTCGCAATATAAGAATGGGAAAGTTGAAATCTAAAGACTCCATAGCTGGCTTTCTGAGGCTACTCCACTGAGCACAAATAAGTGAGACAAATATGTGAAGTAATGCATTGTTAAAGAAATGGAAAGCGTCCCATACTGCAATCCAGAAATGAGGAGGCATACAACAAAAGAGGAAAAAAATTAAAAAATGGTATAAATTACTTTCAAGAAACTAAGATGTAGCTGTGGAGCTCATTACCACAGGATATCAACAAGACAAGAGATAGGTGGGATTCAAAAGAAGGTGGGGTATGTACATGAACTAGAAGAACTATATCAGTAATTAAAGCCTTTGAAAGGACGAGATATGTAACTCTTCAGGAATTAAAATTGAATTAGAGTTAGAAAGGAGATTCTTCTTGGTGGCAATTAGCCTCTAAGTGTCTGTAAAGGGGATTTTCTAAAATTGCTCAGTGACACAGCAAGCTAGTGGACAACATAAAACCACACATCTTATGCAGAATGGCATCTGGTGTTGACATATTTGGAAAACTCCTATTTTCCTGATTTTGTCAGTTACCACTATGTGGTTGAAATTGTGATGTGTAAATAATTTATAGGCAGTAACATTTTAGTTTTCATTACTACAAAGGTCTCTGGATTGCAGAAATTATTCTTCCCGTTAATTATAGGATGCATTGAGAAACTTAAAAAACCCCAAAGATCCGTACTAAGTGCCGTGCTTCTTTCTTCCTCATCATCTGAAAGAGCGAATAGAAATATTGGTACCACTTTTGCTAGCCTATCTGCAGGTTTTTATACCTGCATCATGTTCTTCTGTATTTTTTGCCTTTCTTGAATAGTCCAAGACTCCTCCCCGCATTGTTCTAATGCCTTTCTCACATTCCTCTGTTTGAAGTAGAGTGGTATAACAGAAAATGCTAATCTGTACCTATCCTTTTTTTTTTTTTTTTTTTTTTTTTGTGATTGGAATGCAATATTTTTTATATAATTTCCCAGCCCTGTTCTTTACCAATTGTAGTGGGGTTTTTTGTCTTTTGGCTACTGATGACAGGTAGTTTTGCAAAATGACAAAAAGCATAGTCAGTGGGATGGGGTGTGGGAAAGGATGCTGAGCAAGATCTGTTTTAAAAAAAGGCTTTTAATGGAATAGATAAAAAGTTCTTTGGTACATGCCACCACAAAGTGTTTAAACGTGTTTAAGGTTATATGTGAACATATCTGTACCTTCAGTGGCATAAATTAAGAACAAATGCCGTATTCTGCACCTGGGAAGGTGTAATCCAGGATGTACGTATAGACTGGGGGACAAGAGTCTGGAGTGAAGCTCTGCAGGAAGAAATCTGGGGAATTTAGTTGATCATAAGTTCAACATGAGTCAACGTGCCCTGGAGGCCAAATGAGCCAGCAGTATCCTGGGGTGCACCAAGCACATTATAACTCTCTGATGGAAAGAAGTGATTGCCCCACTACACTCAGCATTGGTGTGGCCTCACCACCAGTGCCGTGGTGCTGTTTTTGGCTTCACAATATAAGGATATAAAATTTTGTATCCAAAAGAGGGCAAGGAAGATGGTGAAAGGAGAACAAGGCCTGATTTAGGAGTAGTGGCTGAGGATACAAGTTTGTTCAGCTTAAAGGAGGGGAAGCTGAGGGGTTACCTCATTGTTGTCTAAAACTTGCTAATGAGGGGGAGCGAAGAATGAGGCACTTCTCTGCTGTCCCATGATAGGAGGTGAGGGATGTCTTAAAGTTGTGTGAGGGGAAGTCCAGATTGGGTATTGGGAAAAAAAATCTTCCCTGGGAAGATGGTGTAGTACTGGGACAGACTCCCCAGAGAAGTGGTATATGGGCCCTCACCTGTCAGTGTTCAATAGCTCCTAGATATATAGCTTAACCTTAGGTTTTCCTGTGTAGAGTCAAGAATTTAACTCAATAATCCTGGTGGGTCCCTTATGACTCAGCATATTCAGTGGTTCTGTGATTCTATGATGTGACAAAGTGTTTTCTGAACTAAATTCACTAGGGCAAAAACTGAAAGAAAAAAAAAAAAAAGAGAAAGACTGGAGTCCAAGTAGATAACTTACCTGAGTAACACTTTTCAAGCATTTATCAAACCTTTTCTATTCACTAAGAAGAGGGAGAATAACAATTTTTATGTTTGAACACCATTGAGAGTAATTAACATTCTTGTATCAAACTTCACCTCTTCCAAATAACACCTGTTATTCATGATGTATGCTTTATAAAAGTCATTGTTTTCAGACAGTAGCAACATGAATTCATCTGCTCTTCCTCCAGCTCCATTTCATGCTTTATTGAATAAGAATAGCAGAGCTTTATTTTTTTTTCTTTCTTAAATCCCCATGTAATTCTTTCTTTGCATCAAAGATCAATCAATTGGCATTATACTACTCTTGATACTGATACCGTATCTTTCTGTAAAAAAAAAAAATGAAAAAGAATCAGCTTTAAAAAAACCCATAAGTCTTTTTGTTGAATTAGTTCCACAGTCATAATGGTTAATGAAATCAGGAAATGCTTGTGCAAAGGAATAGCTCCAAGGAGCTATTGACTTGAATAGATCAAGAGTCATGTCAAGGGCTACTGCATACTCCTTTCAGGGCCACTTCTTCTCTCCTGTTGAAGATGAGAACTTGCCTTACTTTGAAATCTATTAAGACAAATGTCTTTCAGAGGCTGTTGATTTGATCAAGACAGGCAGGAAATCCCTACATATTTTATTTGTATTTTGTTGTGTGTATTGCCTTGGGTCATTTAATGTAAAGTATTTTTCCTGAACTTCAGAGTACTTTATACTCTGTTTGCTCTGTAAACTCACTGTATAACTCAGGCTGAAAGGGTTCTCAGAAAGTCTCTCATCCAAGCTCCTGCCCCTCCAAGTGGGGTCTGCTGTGGGGTCGGACTAGTTTGTATTTAGTCATATCCTCATGACTAAAGGTCATTATTTAGTCACTACCTCTCCTGGCAATCTGTGCCATTAGTTGGCACTACCCAAGGGGAACATTATTCTGTGCATAGCCAGTCAGAACTGCTTGTCCTTTATGAAGAGCATGGATCTAACATCTTGATTTCTCATTCTTGGTAAACTGGGTGCTGTTGTTATCTTGTCTGAAGCCATTCTATTCCTGGCTGACCAAGCTCAGCTCCCCCGGTGGCTCCTCCCCAGAAAAGTGCTCCAGATCTCACAATCTTCGTGGTCTCTCCTAAACTCATTCTAGTTTATCAATGCTTTCATATACTGGGCACCCAATATATCTGAATATATCAGTACCTTGCCTTAATAGGTTTTAAGGAAAAATATCAAGCTTGTAGCCAAGGATTTTTGTTTTTGTTTGTTTGCTTTTAAATGAAATTTATTGTATTTAATTTATATCTCTGCTATAATGCACTTGATCCTCATGTAAGCATCTTTAAAAACTCTGCTCTACATAAATGAGTGGCAACATCAGAATACATTTACGGCTGGTGTTCTCCAGAGATCCTAACATAGTATTTACCTTCAGTATTTACCTTTAAAGTTCTTGTCGTATCTTGAAAATTTTCCAACCCATTTTCTGACTTTTTTGACATATCAAAG
Source organism: Anabacerthia variegaticeps (assembly GCA_035583185.1). Classification (NCBI taxonomy): domain Eukaryota; kingdom Metazoa; phylum Chordata; class Aves; order Passeriformes; family Furnariidae; genus Anabacerthia; species Anabacerthia variegaticeps. The sequence goes on along the minus strand of JAWWEW010000001.1, from coordinate 38,946,160 downwards.
TCCATGTATTTGGAAATTAATTATGATTTTCAAAAGGAATAGGTATTTTTTTACCACTCTTTAAAGTTCATGGAACAGAAATTTAAATATTGTCTTCGTAAGAGAAAATAAAATAATTATATACACTATGGGCTGAATTTTGATTTTCTTATCATCCTTATATTGCAATTAGGTAAATACTGGAAATTGTCATGGCTTGAGGGCAGTCATTTTCTCCACAAAATATGATTTTACCTGTAAGAATACATGAAGGAAAAATATAAATTTATTCATCTAGTGTTTCCCGAAGTTATCTAGTCCTCATTGTTTAATTTTATGCTTAATCTAAGCTGTTCCACAAAACAAATCAAAGAAAGTGACATAAACAAAATTTAAGTTTGTGAAAAGCAGTTGAATGTCAAGATTCTCAACATTTTCTAATTTTTATTGCTCAGAGATGCTGATGTTCAACTTGTGGTATAAAAACAATTTTTTAAAAGTTAAGTTTTTTTTTCTTTCTACCAATCTAGAAGATATACTTGGCAGATGTAATAAGAAAAGAAAAGATTTTTTTTACCCCTAGGAATGAGCAAAATATAAACAATTTAACAGTCAGTTCAATTTCTCATTACATCATTTTTACATTAATATTAACCTAATGATTTGTTCTTGATTGGGCATTGAGTATGGACTTTGCTACCATGGTCAGAATAACTCTGTGAGGGCATTATTTATATTCTGAAAATGGTATTTGCAACAAGGGAAACAAGTGGCATTTATAACAATAATTTGACAAACAATATGTATACACATTTTTTCTTCTTCAAAACCAATATATTTAATCTAATTTTTGTTCACTAAATAATCTACAGTGCAAATTCCACTTTTTTGAAATAAACACTAAGAAAGTTGTGTATTTACTGTTTAGTAGCCTCAAAAATAATCCAGGAAGTTTACTTTTTGAGACAATTGTTTTTGCTTGTGCTTTTAAGTACTTGCGAAAACTAGGCTTCACTTTAGGAAGGAAAAATCAATATAATCCAAACGGCCAACAAATTTATATTGAATGCAGCATTTTAGAATAAACATTTTTATACGTTGTTTAAGGTTTTTTAATATCCACATGGTACCTAAAATCAATACTTTTTACCTTTCCCCATAACGAAAGGTAATGAAGAGATCCAAGCTTAGCAGGGTAGTCAAGTCAGACTAATGCAAGAGTAGTGTAAACATTCATTTCAGCTCTGCTGGGCTCCCTGTCCAGGCAGGCAGAATACAAAGCACTTGGGAGGTGCTTGAACTGATCTTATCATGCCAACTGTTTAGGAGTACAAGATACAGTAGTGACATTAGTTATAATACATGCAGAATAATCACAAAAACTATTGCAAAGCATTTACCAACATGCAGAGCAAATGTTAATTTCATTAAAACACCTGAAAGTTTAAAACAATTCCTGTCTATTAAATGATAGTCATAAATATAATTGAATACCTACAAAGTAATTTCTTATGCTTAGCACAGGAGGCAGCAGTCTGCAAATTGTTATCAAGAATGTTATGTCTTTTAAAACCTTTGACATCAAAAAAATAAATATTATTTCACAACACAAGTTGGTCATCAGGACACTTTTAGAGCCCAACAAACATATTTTACTTTTAGCTTAACTGAGCCTATAGCTCCTGAACTTGCTGTAGCTGTATACTATTACAACCTCAAGGAAGACTAAATATTTTAAAGACTTATTGGCTTCTTTCTGGTAAAAAAAAAAAAAAATAAAAAATAAAAAAAATGAACAACACACTTCTCTTAATGGAATCTGTATTCAGATATTATTTTGTTAATTAAATACTAAAAAAGAACAATTGCATCTAATTTAGATGGCTGCTTATCACAAGGATTTTTCCACTTAGGTCATGAAAACCTTTTGAATATGTGAGATGGCTTTTGCTTCATTAACCAAAAGCAAAAACTCTGAAACATGCCCTACTGATTCAAGTTTACACCTGCTTGCCTGAGTGATCTGCTAGCCATAATTGCTCCAAAATATGGATTATTGCAGAGATTTTTCCCAATTAACTACTTTTAGATGTTAGAGACTTTGTTGTTTCTCTTCAGAAATACAGTAGATGTGGCTTTGATTAGAAGGGTGTTAGAGATAGTTCACTCCTATTGAATTTGTAAAATGTTTTTAGAACATTATTCATATATTTTAATTTCTTCAACTTTGTTTACATCTCCACAGTTTGCCCTAAATATTTATATATTTTTTTATTTCTATATTGCCATTAAAGCAGAACTTTCAGATTTCAAAAATTACAATGCATCGTGATGCTGTGATAGCAGCTACATTTATTTTTTTCTGCTTTTTTCAATGAAACATGTTTTCTTAAGATGTGGACACGCCCCCCTCACACACCCCCCACCCCTATTTCCAATGTGACAATTTTGATAAGAGATAAGGAATAACAATCTGACTATATGCTATTATCTAAAGGTCTTATTCCCAAATTCTTACATCCCAAATATTGAAATCTAAAAGAAGGAAAGGAAAAGATGAGTGGAAAGAAAGCAGTAGGTATCCATTATTTATTGTAGATATTAGTGAACAATATCCCTTTGTGACAGCTCAACTAGATCAAATTATTCTAACTATCAACCTTGTAAAAATCTTATCTTTTTTGGTGCAGGAGGGTTCACATCATCTTGAACCAAAAGCTTTGGACAACAGACCAATTGTTTTGGAGACCAAGCTCACTGAAGACCCTCCCAAGACTGCTCAGTTTTTCATTAATTGCTTCCCAGAATCCCAGGTGGCTGCAGATAGTAGGATCCATAGTTTAATTATCTGAGCACCATGAAGCAAGAAAAGGTTTAAAAATCCAGGAGCTTGTAAAGGACTGAGAAAATCATCCATTTATGCCAGCATAAGAGAAGTACAGGTTTACACAAAACCGTAAACAACTTTCTATCACTAAATATCACTCAGAACTGAAAAGGCTGGCAGATTTTCTTTGTGCAGTTTACCTTAATTTGAAGTAAGCTTTGTAAGATGAGAGCCTCAACATGAAATAGCTATCATAAAAATTTTTATCAGTGCAGTTCTTCAAAGCTGGAATAATGCTGTTACTGTCCAATTATGCCTGATCCCACTCTTCTAGTTGGGTCCTATCCATCTCTCTCTTAGGTTAGTTGCTGCTTTATAAGCACCACAGCTAACCCTGCTTGTTGTGTCTTTCCTTCACAGAATGTTTTCTGACTTTTATTACTTAGTCTTCAGGTAAGATTTTGTATTCCAGTCATAGCAAGCTCATATGCATTACAATGTTCCTTCACAGGTAACTCCCTATACCAGAACAAGCAGTTCAGGTTGTATTTTTCGTTCTGGAAAGGTTTTTCCGCTCTGTCTTTGTGACACAGACCACATCCAACAAGTCAATATTCTTGAATCACATGATGCAAACTATATCCAGATACTGAATGGGAGTTGTAAGCTATATAAGCAGTTAGAATAGACATTTTTGTACATGATCAGAATTAAGTTCTTTAATTGAGATAAACATATTCAATAATTATTATAATTTGCTTAGCGTTAAGACCAACTGCTCATCTGCAAGCAGCCCGACTAGTTGCTTATATGATTATATTTCCCTGCCTAGACCAGCCTTTCATACCAGATTATTCTGAGAATTATCACTGAATCTTATTTCAGTATGTGTAAGTTCTGAAATGTTCTAAAAGTGAAGACTTAATCTAGAATTTTCTAGACTGACACTAGATGTAGGCATCTTATGAAAAGCAGCACTTTTTAAAGAGACAGAGTTGAAAACCCTTTTTGGTAATAGAAAATCCTACTCTCTACATTTATAAGAGTTCCATGTCATATAAAGATCTTTAGTAAAGTGTCCTATCTTTAGATAATTACTGCATCTCTTTGGATGCTTAAAACTTTTGTGATACGTAAACTGATGCATAGGATTATTGCAGAGTGAAAACTGGAATGCAAGTTGGAATTTCATGTGTCCTAGTATTGAAAGGAAAAGTGTGAGATTAAAACAAAACAAGGCTAACACAAAGCAGAAAAAAAGAGACAGTGCTTGTAATTATTGGACAAACTTCTGAGGCTTAGTTCACAATTCTACAGGTCCACAAAATACATCCCTATGTCTGAACTGACAGACTGACACACTGAAAAGAATCCTGGAAAGAAGTACAAAAATGAAACAGAAATGCAGCAAAACTTCTTAATATTGTGGAAAATCAAATGTCATGCAGAGGCAGGTGTAGATTTAAAGTATAATATTGCCATATATTGAAACACAATGTTATTATGTGTATACATAGAATCCAGGTATCTGCTTTAAGAAAAGACTTCCAGTATGCCACTGTAGGACAGAAGCATAGAATATGCTGAGTTGGAAGGGACCCAACAGGATCAGTGAGTCCAACTCCTGGCCCTGCACAGGAAAGCCTGAAGAATGACACCACGTGCTTGAGAGCATTGTCCAAACACTTCTTGTACTCCGTCAGGCTTGGTGCTGTAACCAGTTCCCAGGGGAGCCTGTTCCAGTGCCCAACCACTCTCTAGGTGAAAAACCTTTTCCTTGTATCTAACCTAAACCTCCTCTGACACAGCTTCATGCCATTCCTTTAGGTCCTGTCACTGGTTGCTAAGAGAAGAGATCAGTGCCTGCCCCTCAGCTTTCCCTCATGAGGAAACCAGTTTCTGTTTAACATGCACAATTTACAATGCTGGAGTGGGAGCTCATACACATGAACTACTCTGGAATAGATTTCCACAACTGAACAGCCCTAAATTTGAAATTCAGTGCATATACAGTTGTTACAGAAAGTCACAGCCTGTGCCGCTCAGCAATTACCAGGAAAGTCGTGTATAAAAACTGGCTTGAAGTATTCCTTTATCACAGTCATTTCAGTATGTAACTTGCTTTGAAGATTCCAGAAATTCACCAAAGCAATCATTGTCAATGGGATCACAAAAACTCATGGTGGTGATACACACCATGAAGAAAAGGAAGAGAGAGAGACAGAAAAGTATGCTAATCCAGTAATTCCTACAGTTAAGTTAAATAATGATAGGCATCTTCCCATGGATTTCAGCAGTAGACCTACTGGAAAGAAAATAAAAGAAACCCCTCAAAAACTAGTGGAAAAAAAAATCCCTGCTTTTTCATATTCATTGTAAACCAACATTTTTAGTGGGTACAGAGTAAAAATATATAGGAGACATAAGATTTGAAGGGTCTCAGAGTGAAAATGTGATGACAATGAGATGTAAGCTTGATGAGGTCTACGTGATGCTTCCAGAGGTGAGAAGGTTCAATGTATTAATGTAAGAGTCATTGTAAGTTTTTATCTGGTTCTAGGGAGGTGTGTGAAAAATGGAAAAGAGTCAGCAGGCAAAGTAATTCCAAGTCTGTCTCTCTCACAAGCAGAATCTCACATATTTCCTCCATCTCCTTTTTGAAACAAGTGTTTTAACTCCTGAATTGTCTGCATAATAAGTTTTGGCTTCTCACCAGTGTTACAGGAAGGCTGCTAGCTAAGGCATTCATCTCAGAGTCAGAATAACATCCCTTCATGAAGAGAAGGAGCATGAAATTGAACTTCTGACCTCCAGGGAGACAATGAAGGTGATGCATCCTATGGCGTTATTTTGGAGTGGGTGGATGTAGAGGAGGAAGAAGAGAAGAAGTGTGGCCATGATAATTATATATGAAAGCCAACTGGGCAAAAGTTTTGAAAATTTGCTTGTACAGATATGCAGAAGTTGTTCTAAGGGTTTAGGCAACATTATGCACATTCAGTTAGAGAAATGTGGATACTGCAAGTTTCATATACAGATTCCATATTTTTGTATCTTAATACGTCGGTCTCAAGGAACTTATCCTTATATTTGGTTGGATGAAGCAGCAAGCCTATAACTGAACACAAAACTGTGATCAGATATATCAAACTTAGTGCTTTCCCCATTGAATCATTCTTCTCTTTTCTTTTCCAGGCATACTCTAGTTTTCCTCTACAGCATCTCTGGGGCATGATTTGTTTTGCAATTCACAACTCTGCTTGTGAAGTAAATACCAATAAGTCTCACACCAAGATTATAAAACCTTTGCCTGGCAGCACGTACAACAGCTTTGTTGCTCTCCTGCACTATTCTGTCTACATTTTCTAACCTTCACCCACCACTTCTAGAGATGTGAGGCTGGTTTGATCTTCATCTGCATTCAATCTGTTCTCATTCTTTGCAAAGCAGGAATCATCAAGGGATGCCAGCTATTGTGTGCTTTTTATGAAAGGGACATATGTCTACTAGACTTTTTCAAAATGATTAAACACTTTTTCACATGGTCCTGTGATTTAATCCGAGCATGGGACTTTGCATATATAACTCAAAGAGTTGCAACTTTTTTTTTTTTTCTTACTGAGGAAAAGAATGACTGTGTAACATGTTGCAATTACTATAATTTACTTTGAGACTTTCTGTCATTTTACCCTTTGGTCGCTGAATTATTCATTTAAACTTTTAAGTGAAAATATTCCTTTTTCTCTTTCATATAGAGACAAAAAAGAAAAGAATGAAGAGCTGGCCCCTCTTCATCATATTCTTTTTCCTTTGTAACTTTCTTTTTCTGGTGATTGATTTTTCTTTTGCCATCAGACACTCATCTGATTAATTACTTTGGCCTCTCTCCTCCTATTGTGTATAATAATTCCTTAAAAAAAAAACACAAAAAAAAAAAACCCTAAAATTGCAATTAGGAAAAAATATAGGTTTTTAAGGCCATTTTGTTTTTCTTACATGTCTAAAAGGTAACATAAAATGATGAGTTGCTTTGTGTTATTGCGTTCCACAATAGTATGCAACATTTGTTGTTATTTTTAAATAGATTCTTTAAATAATCACTTGCTTAAGGAAACACATAAGAAAAATAGTGTGTATATGGCAAGACAGTGTAGCACATTAAAGAAGTGAAAAACTTATTGTATAACCTGCCCGTTTCTTAGTCTGTTGTTATTCTCTGGAGAGAATTCTCCTACACTGTTTTATATTTTACTATAATGAGATTATATGGTGATTCAGGATACAGACTTCTTCAGTCTCTTTGTTATTCTCCCTCTGGGGTTGTCACTCATGTCAGTATTTTTAGATCATTGCAGACATGATATTTGTTTATAAGTATATTCGGATATGTATGCATGGATATGTGTTTATATGCAGAGTCAATCTTGAGAAGTGCAGATATTAGAGACTGAAGAAAACATAAACATTAAAATGATACATCCTTCCTGTTTTAATCTCAAAAAGACATTCTTAAATGATGAATGCTTACAATTCTTCCTGAAAGTCATCTTGCTTACAGTTACCTCCTTGCTGACTGCAGGAAGTTACATCCTCAGCAGGCTAAATTGGCATCTCTCTGTCAGTAACCATAGAGCTACACCAGAGGACAAGCTGTCCCTGTACAAGCAAAAATCATACAAGGACTAATTTTCCTTTGCCTTGAGCCCAATATAATACATAACGTGTAGGGAAGAAACGATAAAAAGTGAGTGAAATTCTGACTGAAATCCTAATGGTCAGTGCTTGTGGGTAGAAAAGAGTAGTCCCAGTGCATGGTTCTGCAGAGTTAGAGTCAGATAGAATCAGAGAAGAGTAAATATAGACAGACCATAAAATAAAATCAACAAAAAACCCCTATAAAGTGACAAGATTTTATCTCCAGGAATTTGTAGACAAAGTTTTGGGCAGAAATATTTGAAAAATTATTACCTGGTTGCTTTCCTACCACGTACGTAGGGTTCACTTTGGTGCCTGAAAAAAAGCTTTATCCTCACTGATAGAGACTCTACTAAAAAGCTTTAATGTGTTATGATAGTGTGTGTGGGTTCATGCAACCACTGTAGCAGAAATGTTTTTAGAAAATTCTGATCTGTTTTTTTTTTCTTATAAATATCTTTATCTGGCTAGACATTTGTATTACTAACTACATTTGTTTCCAAAATTGTCTCATTTGAAAGAAGGGTAAGATCATAAACTGAAGAATTGATTTGAACAGAAACCAGATGAAGTTTTCATTTCAAGTGACTTTTGACTTGACACAAAATTTGAAATGTATATCTTGGTTGAGTTTCATAGTGAAAAAAACCAAACAAACAATCAAGCAAAAAGTCCATCGCCATGAAAAAATGGTAGTATTGATGATCAGAAAAAAGTTTGAATCAGACTGAGTTAAGTTTTGCACAAAAGCTGCACGTGTAAAGCTTTATTTAAGCTCTGGAACATAATTATAATTAAGACTTCAAAACATCTTTTTCATTACATTCAGAGCTTAAATTGTGTAATATTTGCATTTGAGATAGAAAGAGTTGCATATTTTGTATATTGAAGTTAGATTTGTAGAATCACAAACTCATTCACAATGGCAAATTCTAACTCAAATTCCAGTTATGAAACATTAAGTTGTTTCTTAAGTGTGAGCCAACTCTCTTAAAAGGCTTTCAATATTAATCCACTAATGTTTATTGTTTCTTTATTTTCTAGAGGTTTTATTAGAATGGATAAACCAGGAAGGTCTGAATTAAACTAGAATTAGGATTACCTGGAATGTGATTTTCAGTTTAGATTTAATAGTGTTAAAATTGTGACTGTAATTTTAGACATATGTCTTCCTAGACAATATAGGATTTAGATGAGTTTACAGGTGTCAGACTATTCTTAATATTAGAATTCTCAAGGTCAAACTATTTTTGAAAGTTTTCAGTGTGGTAGTATTCAGAAAATATCTGGACTCACAATTTTGTCAAATCAAACAATAACAGAATCTAGCTGAATAGAACAAAAGGCACTTTGTATTCTGGGATGTTACTTTCAGGGTAACCTAAATTATAAATTAAATTATAAATTATAAATTTTATAAATTATAGATAAACCATCAGAATCTTAAATTCTGCCCTTAGTTTACACTGCCATGGCAGACACAGGGATTTCCGAGGAGATCAGTGACAACTATACAATTTAATGGCACTAATACCATGCTGTTTGGTCTAAATGTCAAGGAGGCAAGAAAGAAGTTCCCTTTATTCCACAAGTCCTGTAAATCTGTGGTAGTATGAACGAGTTCCTTTTAGGAATGTGAATACCCGTTTTAAGAAAATAAGCTCAATACCATTACAGTCAAGAAAGCAGAGAACTTAAGGTCTATAACCACCAGTCTTTCTAATTATAATTCAGAGAAAAAAAATCATAGACATGATGTTTAAGTTTTTCTGCAGATGTATATGGTTTATCAGGGTGTAGATACAATTCTCTTCTGAGATAAATCTCTGAAATCTCTAGGCTTTCCATTTTCTTCAGGCTACTAGTAATCTGTCTCTGATCCAGCAAGATTCTCCTTGTACAGATCTTGACTCATATATAGGGTTAAAGTTATGGTGGTTAAAACTAAGCATGTGTATAAATGCTTTGCTACACCAGTCTTCTGTAAGAACCAGCTGTCTCTCTCTGGCATCTCCATTGATAAGTTGTGCCAACAATGATGCTAATTAGGATTACAGCAGCTTCACGAACTGTAGAAGAGTGTACTGAAAGCCTTTAAGATTCAGTACAACAACTTGAACAACTTCATTCACTTGATATTAACAGCTACTTGCCAGTGAAATTATATGACAAATGAAAAAGGTCAATAAAAATGAAAATCTTTTCCCTGGTCTTACTGAGTATCCTGCCTTTTTAACGGACCAGATACCCTGTGTCTACAGCAGATTAGGTGTCTCCACCCTAGGACAATCCAGCATTTCCAGAGTCACTTTCAGAAAGACACCACACAAGCCATAAAACATGAGTGCGGGACAACCTTTCTGTCTGTTTCTGCTAGTGTGGTTATGTATTTACCCTTAAATTTGTCCACTTTTTGCAAAATACTGTTAGGTCTTCGGTTACACATTTTTCATAGATTTCCACACAGCAGGTCTGTGCCGAGCAAAGCAGTAAATACATCTTATGCACTGACCTCCCTGTCCATACCCCATCATTACATTTTACAGAATTGCAGACTCATGGGCCAGGAAGTGTTGTCTGTTTTACTTCAATGTCTAGTTGTGTATGATTAATGGGTTTGTATCTTTTCTCCAAATTTAGAGAACACATAAAATAATATGGATAGAAATAAGAGCTGGAAAGCAGGTTCTTCAAGTGGAGGCTGCCACTTAACTCATAGTATACACAAAGACAAGAAAACTAGAAAATGCAACACTAAAATGTCTGGGTCCTGTTCCTCCATCCTCACCAGACTGTCTTTCCTAGGAAAGAGCTTTCTACATCTAGGAGTACTTCTGATTTTTAAGGTTATATTGTGTAAATGTCACTTTCACTGCATTTCTCCGGGAATCTCTGGTAAATATCATCCAGTTCTGCTGGTCTATTGCAGCTGAATTCCCAAATTGCTCTATAATTTCTTCTTTATGGAATTCATGGTCTGTAAAGGCTACATATGAGAAAGTCCATTGGAAATTGAATCTTCCTGCTATCCAGGTTAACAAATGACAATACCAAAGAATGCTATTCAACAGCTCTCATATATAAGCATCTTCCTAAAATGTCAATTCAATTACTGTTTTTCTTTACATCTATGAACAATTAATAGAAGATAGAATCTACAGTAGTCCACCTTTCATAGTGCTGCAAATTCACTTTTTTATGAAGGTGAAAGAGAAGCAAGAACACAGTCCACATTATTTTGTCACTCTCAAACAACAGGAGTTATAATAATAAAATTTAATTCTCTTTGGTTTTGTTGTAATTTTCATGGCTTCACTTTACCAGGCTTGCACATTAGATACTGAACATATGTGATCTAAAACAGAATAAAGGACAATGAATTTACCAGAGAGCTTTACAGGGGCATAGGACTGCATAGTCAGATGCAGCCACTGAAAGATTAGAGTGAAATAATCCATGTTGCTTCTTGAAATCATTTGAAAGCTGCTTTGATCTGCTGTTGCTACAGCAGCTCCTTGCTGCCAGGACACAAGCTAGCTAGTTTCAAAATGTGCTGAATGTACAAAAAATACTATAGTAATGCAGTTATATACCTGCAAGTAATTATGCTCAATTGCTTTTTTGCACCATGTCTCCTCCATTGTGCAAAATCTCTTGTGTTGTTTCTAGAGCAGAACAAAATTCATAGTATCTTAAGTTTCATAAGGGTATAATGGGATGGACACATCTCGTACACTAAAAAAAAAATCTACATTAAATATCTCAAAATGTGAGTTGTTAAATATATCTAGGAAATACACCATATTGAACTTGAGATTAAATAGTAACTTTTTCCTTTGTAAGTCTTGGAAAAAGGAATGTTTATTTAAAACTTGGCTGTCTTTGGAAGGGAAGTAATTGAAAACACAGCTGTAGATATTGCAGTATATATGCATTTGTTTAGGAAGAAGACATCTGATTTATCTGAAGAGCAGGAATCTGGCCTATAGGGAAATCTTTCAGAAGTCCATGACATCTTTAAAAGTAAATCCCTACTATAAAAAGACTAAGTCTAGACTTGCATAGACCAAGAAAACTAGGATTTTACCTTAGTTACTAGCTCTATCTTTCTCTGTCTGTCTATTGGTCTATTATCTATCTATCTGTCTATCTGTCTGCCTGTCTGTCTGTCTGTCTACCTATCTTAGCAAATTTTGTTCTGACAATATCAATACTTAATTTGATGGTGGGCCCAGGATGGATATTTTTATACAGCAATATAAGACACAGAAAAATGTTATCAACCCTTTGTCTTTTTCTTTCTCTCTTTCCTGCCTTTGCACATCCTTCCATCTTTTCTCTCTGACAATAATATGAAGAGCATAACAGTTTTTGAAGATGTGAAAGGCTGTTTTTTTGCCTAGTTCAATCTCACCCCTCACGTTTGGAAGCAACTTGTTTGTCTTCTCCCTTGAGTTCTACCCTGTAAAAAGGTGTATAGAGCTAATACAGAAGGATCTAGGGAAACATCTGTAACAACAGCATTTTCTCTCCCTGGAGGAGCCCAAGCTTACTTTCTGTGGCAAGAGAGGCTCTTAAAAGTTTGGTTGCAGGTAATTTTCCTGACAGTTCTTTGCACACAAGGGAGAAGGGAGGAAAGGGGTCAGAACAGTGATGGGAAGGTCCTGGAAATCAGCAGAGAAAAGAAAGGAGAGAGAAACTGAATCATCTGAGAATATCTATCCTAGAACTTCTCATCATCCCCCCCTAACTCATATATTGCTTTATTTTTATAGAAATGATTGTATATATCCTTTGGGCAGAAACAGATATTAACCAGCATGTGATTAGACAGACACTCCAAGAATATTTCATTGATTGGCATTTAGAAACAGTGAACACTGAACTAAGTATCAATGACTGTCTAATTTGTAAATTTGAACTGTATAAAGTGATGTGAAAAGGAGTGAGTGAAATTCACAGACAGTTCGCTTTTCACAGGTCAGCTGAAAAGGTGACAGAACCTTTTTGTATTTCTGATAGATACAAATCACTGAAACAAAGAAAGAACTCCCTAAATAACAGAAAAATCAAAAAAAAAAATCCTAGTCTCTGAGTAACTGAGTTGATGAAAATGTTTTTGTTTTTGTTTTTTTTTTTTGAAGATTACTAAAGGATATAAATAACATTTCAGATCTTATTTTTGAAGAAAAATACGTTGTTAGGTATTAGATCTAAGATCTAGTTCCTTCCAATTATCTAGTTTAAAGACTATTTTAGGTGCCTGAAGAACATTGTAAAGAATTATTATTGCAACAATGACAGATTAAAATCTTCCTAGCAGAAATGACAATAAGGTCAATGCAGGATACCAGTGTGGCTGTCCTACAGATCATGTCGAGATAGGATCTGATGATGTTTAGAATTTTCTGTATATTCCTTTTCTTTCAATAGTAAAATATTCTTTTAAATACCTTCTCTTTTTGGCTGATCTGTGAGTTTCTTGTTGCAATATGGTGATTCTATGTTCTTTTACTGATTTTAACAACATCTATGATGGTTTTACCATACTTTTGATAAATTCTTCTAGGCGTTTGCTGCTGTTTGAATAGCGTGACAAAGTGATATGCAATGGGAAGCAAACTCGTGCACTAAACAAAAAGTTTTGTTATCAACTAAGGAAACCTTACATCCTATGGACTTATAGCTGATTGCATTCATAAATGAATGAAATTAAAACTTCCACCAGAATCTGTGTGTTCTTAAGCATCAGTAAATAGTGGGGCAGGGAAGAAAGTAATGGCTTTATAAAATTTCAGCAGTATTCAAGGGTAGGATTCTGTTGCTCTGTTTTTGGTGGTTCTTTTTTTTTTTTTTTTTTTTTTTTTTTTAAGGGTACAGATTACACAGAACAGAGGAACTTGAAATGAGGAATAGATTCTCTCATTTAGTAAGGTGTGAGGTCTGCCTGAATTTTTCAACAAAGCTAAGTCTCTTGTAATAGGGCTTTTCTATATTGATTCTCCAACATCTTATGTGGCATGTGTTCATGACAGATCTTTTCTTTTCATGAAGACTTGCTTATTTGGATGCCCATTTTCATGAGCTGTGTAAGCACATAATCCATTTGAATGTTGATGCAGTTGAAAATGACAATAAGTTTGAAAATTATTATGAACTTTCAGACTTAACAGATATACATATACAAACAGCATGATCATATGACCTTATTCACAGAAGAATCAAAATTACAAAGTGCCTTTTTTTTTTTTTTGTTTGTTTGTTTGTTTGTTTTAAATCTCTGGAAGATACAGGATTTAATGTGTTAGAATTTAATATGCATTGGATTGTGGAAGTATCTATTAACTAATTTTGTTAAAATAGAGATTATATGATTCTGCTTTTACTTGGGGCATCCGTGCTATTGGTGGACTAAAGAATACATGTATATGGCAACCACACAAATACAGAGTACGTTGCAAGCTATAAATATAGTTAACTTTACATATCCAAGAGCTCAAATTGATTGCCACTAACATACAAAATGTTATAAATGATATAAAAAAATGTGACAGATAAACAGATCCTTTGGTGGATTTGAAAAAATTTCTGAGGTACTTTTATTTCTTTGTTAAGACTGAATACATAAAATCCCTTGGTGTACTGGCATTAAAACATCTTTGCACTTTAATGATGATTATTTTTCACACAGAATTTGAGATGCCTCAGTATGAAGGAAGATATAGATTGTCCTGAGTCAGCTATACAACTTGTACTTCTTGGCCTTTCTCTACTAATAAAAGGCCTCTGACATATTTTCTGTGCTTGAAGGATATAAAAAACCAGAAAATAAATACAGTGAAGAGGAAAGGACAGACACTTGTTTTGTTCTTTAAAGAACCATTGCATTTCTAGAACTAGAAGTTATTTTCTTACAAGGTCTTTGCAGTCTCCATTAATCATTTCTTTAGCTAAATCTGCCTGTTAGCATATTTCTAGCTGCCACTGCATGCTCCAAGCAGTTTCTTTAAGCAGACCATGCATTTGTTTTTGACAGAGGCTGGCCTTAAGACAAAATCATCCATTCAAATCAATAACCATCATGTAACAATTGTTGACTAAGCCAATGCCTTCTCTTTCAGAACAAAAAGTCCGGTGGGAATAGAGTATAATTTTAAATTTGCTTTTATATCAGGCCACGAGGTAATACTACTCTGTCTCTCTCCACCTTGTGGTTGTTTTGTATCTTTGCAGTCAATTATTTCAGGGCTCAATGGAAGATTATTGGTTTTTCCCTTGTGTAAATCAAATATTGAAGGATGTTATCCTTATCCATTCAATTATCTATCTACTACATGATATAGCTGAAATTTACATTTGACAAATGACTTTTAATAGAATAACTTTTTCTGTGTTGTTCAGAAAAAGACAACTGTTGATTACAACATGCTTTGATCTTTCTGTATCATGTCAGATATATTTCTTTGTGATTCTTTTCCTTGAGACCTCAGCTAAGAGCACCTTAAAAACATCCTTCAGTGGATTTTCTATAAATTAAATTCTTTAATATTTAAAAAGAGAAGAAAAAAAAAAAATCTGATTCTTCAATCAAATCCAGAAGACTGTTCCCTTTCCCCTTTTTAAAAAGCTCCAGTTGGATTATATCATCAAAAGGCCGGTTCTGATTATTGCTGGGCTTACTTTTAAAGTTAAGTGTCTAGTGACAGCATAGATTTAGGTGTTTTGGCTATCTTTGTACCTCAGAGTAAGCTCATACTGTGAGTTAGTCGTCTGAATGCTGGGGAAGCCAACAGGTTCATCACCCAGATCACAGCTAGCACTGAAAACGGCAGTATGTCCATAATCCCACCTGCAAATGCAAATGCTACATATTTGGAAGGAGGGCTTTATCTTCACTTGGGAGTCCACATTTCTGGACTCTCTCAGGTACTTAAATAACAATTTTATATTTTTTCCTAGAAAATATAAAAAAAATCAAGATTGATCATTTTTATGCAGTTTATGAGTCACTTACTGAAAAGGATTGGAAGACCAGCATGTGTTGTTCACAAGACTCTTTTGAATTTAGAAGAATAAAGCACAAAATACCTCATTCCACGTGGTTAAAATGTTTTCTTTTGAAATATTTTGACTGGAAACATGAACTTCACTCTAGACCGTAGTAGTTAAAACCTTTGGGAAGGAAAGGAGAGACCTGGAGGCCCTTCATTAATCTAATCAATACTGTATATTAAAGTATTCACAAAGTGGAGCACCTGGTCATTTCTGTCTTCCAGATGAATCCATCAGCCATTATAATCACACTCATTCTGTCTTCTGTGCCAAATGAATGTACATCGATCCCATGTAAAGTGGAATGATTTTAGTTTAAGGGGAAAAAAAAAAAAAAGCAAACCCGTTTCCTTTCCATGGACTCCATCTCAATGTAGCCACTAGGGAACACATAGCCATAGGATGCATATATTCCAGAAGCAGAACAGCTAACTTCCAGAACACAGGAGCATGATTTTTCCAAGTGCATGCTTTTTCCATGTGTTCCTAGACAAAAGCTGATCTAGGAAGGAAGAGGATATTCACAGCTTTTTTTTTTTTTTTTTTTTTTTTGCCTTTGGAATAAAACCACACTGAGTATTCTCTGAGAAAGCCAAGAGAAACTAGCCCTGCTGGTAACATAGGCAGAGATTTAGGATATGAACTGGGACATAACTAAAGCATGAATTAGACCTGGAACTGCTCAGGCTTACCATGATTCAGCTCAGGTGAGCGGCTGGTTTTTAGGGGTAAACATCCTCTGAACATCTGCAGTAACAAATAGCCAACTATTTCACCTTTTTATTTTTTTTTTACTTTTTTTTTTTTTTTTTGGTATGCTATTGTGCAAGATACTTAATCAATACAATGTTTTTTCCCCCTTGATTAGGATCTCCTGTACTTCTTCATATGCCTGTAATTAGGGGCTGTTTTTCTTCCCAAATAGAGCTTCATGGGGCTATCAGTCGCACAGGTTTTCTAGCAAGTAAATCATCAATTATTCATTTTGCTGAGTGGGACCACTGCTGTGAGACTGCCCCAGGAGGGTTTCCAAAGGACCATTTGGTAATAAATATTCAACAATTTGTAATGTTTAGTTCTGAGTCATGTCCCAGTACCCATCAATGGCTGGACACATCCACTGTCCATACATAATATCCCCTTTCACCATTATCTAATGACATCAAAATCATGTATTACACCATCTTGAAATAGAAAACTAACAGATTTTCAAAGTCACCTTGTCAACTTTAAGACTACACTTCAGTCCTGTAAGTCCATAAACTCTCTTTAAATGCTTATGAAAGGTTACAAATGGTGTTTCTACTTCAGTGGAGCTGCTCTCATTTACAGTGTAAGATGATTTGGTTCATTATTTGCAAGTGCAAGCAATGTATATAAAAAGATGTGTGGAAAAATGCAAGTGGTAACAGCCAGCATACTCTTAAAAGGAGGAGAATTATACTTGGGAGGTATTTCCAACCCCAACAAAACAAAGAATAATCAAATAATTTGGATTTAGAATCTAGTGATGTTTTTCTTGTTTATTATCAGGCAAATTCACACAATTGTTGTCAAGCTAATTCTGCATAATTTTTCTAAGTAATAGAAACAAAAAAATTATACCAAATATATGTGAAGATATCAATCATCAAAACTTTTTAACAAGTGTTTCTGTTTTTTTATGTATTCAAATCAACCCATGGTTGCTTTGAGATGAAAACTGAAAGAATATTGACAATACCTTTCTCATTTTAAACACATCCACACAGACAGAGGAGTGAAACTTTTGACTGTCAGATACTTCTTCAATAAATGCCTATTCTGATGACATGGTGACACCAGAGCGCCACGTTGAACAGAGTTTGTCATCAGGAAGATCATGGAGAAGAATATGAGGTCATAGTTACTACAACAAAGTAAATCTTAGTACAAAGCAGTGAACTTCTTTTCCTTCAACATTCTTTATTTCTTCTTTTTATGACGTGATAGAAAAACTGTAAGTTTCTTCAAATGGGAATGACAAGCATGAAGAGGGGGAAAGAGTGAGGATAAGAAAAGAAGTGTCAAAGTTGTCAGTATAAGGAGCAAGAATAAAATTACCCTGGCTATCTCTGATACTGAAATTTCAAATAGTTATGCTCTCATTTACAATTCCAGTAGCATCACTAATATTAATAACATGATTACACAACTGTGAAAACAATGTACACTGGAGTAATAGAGATTTATTACATCAAGCATTTAAATTTTGCCAGATTTGAAAGTAATTATTAGATCTCCAAAATCTGAACTGGATAACATTCCCTTTAAAAGGTTAAACAAAATAATTAGTTTGTTTTTTTTTTTTTAATTAACCTATTTTCTGCCTACAATTTCACCATGAATGAAGTAATCCAGTAAATAAATAATGTTGGATTGCTAGTCACAGAGACTGGATTGATTTTCCTTAAATCTAACCTTCTCAAAGTTAAGTTTCTTGTCTGGGCTAGTTGACAAAGCTCCATCTGCCCATACAGGGAGAGAGAGACCACTAGAAAGTAATTTATCAACTGCTAAGATTCTGTCTGAGATAGATAGGACAAGATGTCCTCAGGACATACTTGCCTCTTTCCCTTGGCAATTGAAAAAGCCTGCACAAATCTTTAGGTGTGATACCTAATGTCTGAATGGTTAATGCTAGTTAAGTTGAATCCTGCCCTAAGATTCCCAGAATTTTTCATGCCTATAAGGGACCTCAGAGGTTTGATACTGACTCTAAACAGAGAGTTCTCTTGGATCAAAAGGGTAAATCACTTGGTATGGACAAATAAAAATAATTACAGTATAATATATATAAATATATATATATAATGTATAAAGTATAATTTTGTTAAGAATAGCTATCAGTAACATGACATGAGAACTTCCAAATAGGTTCCGTAAGTCTCTCATTTCAGTCCCTCTCATGGATCTAGTATATAATGAATCAGAAAAGATGCCAGAAATCACAAATCCATTAATGCTTTCTTTGCATTGAATCCTCATTGCCTATAGGTTTTTGAAAGAAAAAAGTATTTTTCATCTAAAAGAAAGCTACTATATTTCAAACAATTTTTCTGAGTGAAAGAATAAGATCATCAAAAATTTCAGTTGGAAAAGATCCTTAAGATGGTTGAGTCCAACAATTAACCTAACACTACCAAATCCACAGTAGACCATTTCCGTGAGTGCCACATCTACATGACTTTTAAATACATCAAGAGATGGTGATTCAAAGATGCTTAATGAGATGATACAGAAGATGCCTAATAAGGGATTATAGCCATCTATGACACCTCATTAACTGTCCAGTGTGGGCTGCATCTCAACCCAACTCAGTATGTCTATGAGAAAAAAGCTGTGCTACACTCTCCTATGAACATTTTTCCTTCTATGCAAGGCTTCACATGACCTTAAAAGTTCTTTATAAAATGTTTTTATTACCCAAAAAAAATATGCTGGAAATAGAACAAATACAGTCGTACATTTTGGCACATCTCAGGGGACAGGGTGCTGAAGAAACACGCATAGAGTCAGTTTAGTTGACTGTGATGGCTGAAGTTACATACTTACAAGCTGATCATTAGTGTACTTTTAGTCTAAGAATCCATATCCTAGTGATAAATAGTATTTCTCACAGATCTGCTCTGACAGGATGCTGTCTCTATTTATTTTAGTCATTTCATGTGCTTGAAAATTTTACTTTCCTGTGGTAAAGCTACTCAAAATGGAGATCTGGTATCACCTGAAGGAATATCACTCTTAGTGTGAGATAAAATAGGAGGGGGGTAGTCCACCTTGAGTTCTCCAAAGTGTTTTAAAACTCTTAAAGGCAGTAGCTAACCATGTAGCTGTGAAAATTACAGAAGAAACTGTAAATAAATGAATAAGATTAGGTAAATACATGGGTTTAATATTAAAAAAATGATGAGTATCAAATCTCCCAAATATAGTGTTTGATTTATTTCTGATCTTTAATACTTAATATAATCAAATTGAAGTTCTAAAAAGTCTTAATTGCTAAGACTAATTATATCCATGTAGAAAGAAACCTGATCATGCAATTATCAAAGAGTGAGGAATGAAAAAATAAGATCCTGAAGAATTAGTAACTCTGGGATGATGTTAATAGAAATTTATAAGGTAAAAAATTTGTGGATATCTGGAACTTAAGGACATCTGGATTATGAGGTTATCTCATTAACAACTCTTTAACTGAAACAAACTAACTCCCCCAGCAGAAAGAAGAAAAATACCACATGAAATACTTAAACACAGAAACTTTAACAAATGGGAGTTAACAGTGGACAATACTAAATCCCAGAGCTCTCAGATAAGTAAAGAGACTGCTGGAGCATAGTCTTGGCGAGCCTAGAAATTGATAACACTGAGGAAACAACGTCATCGTGGGGCTTACAGGCAAGATAAAAAGTATGGACTATTTAGAGGAAACTGAGGGAACATGAACCTTTCCACGAGAGGTTTAAGGAAGGCAATGAAAATGGGGAAAAGAAAAGATCAAAGTCAATGGGGAAATCTGTACAAAGTGTCTGTAGGAAACTGGAAAGAAGGGGATGAAAAAGACCAGTTTAATATTAGCAGGATATTGGTCCACATGTCCATGTGGTTGTGGCGGCTCGACCCTGGCTTGATACCATGTGCCCACCAAAGCTGCTCTGTCACTTCCCTCCTCAGCTGGATAGGGGAGAGAAAATACGACAAAAGGCTCATGGGTTGTGATAAGGACAGGAAGAAATGACTTACCAGGTACAATCATGGGAAAAACAGACTCAACTAGGAGAAATCTATGTATTTGATTGCCAATCAAATCAGTGTAAGGTAATGAAGAATATACCTAAATCTAAAAACACCTTCACCCCACTTCTTCCTTCTTCCCAAGCTCACCTTGATTCCTAATTTCACTACCTCCTTTCCCCTGTGGCACAGGGGACATGGATTGGGGGCTATAGTCAGTTCATCACATGCAGTCTCTGCCACTCCTTCCTCCTCAGGAGGAGGACTTCTCACATTCTTCCAGTGGTCCAGCCTGGGGTCCCTCCCATGGCAGACAGTCCTCCATAAACTGCTGTGGATCCCTCCCACGGGAGACAGTTCTCTACGAACTTTTGAATGTGAGTCCTTCCCATGGGCTACAGTTCCTCATGAACTGCTCCAGTGCAGGTCCCTTTCTTGGCATGCACTTCTTCAAGAACAGACTGCTCCAGTGTGGGTCTCCACAGCATCACAAGTCCTGCCAACAAACCCACTCCAGCGTGGACTTCCTGTGGGATCAAAGCCTCCTTTGGACATGCACCTGCTCCAGTGTGGGGGTGTCCATGCGTTGCAGGTGAATTTCTCCTCCACCATGGACCTCCACAGACTGCAGGGACACAGCTGCCTCTCCATGGTCTTAATCACAGGCTGCAGGGGAATCCCTGCTCCAGCACCTGCAGTGCCTCCTGCCACTCCTTCTGCACTGATCTGTGTGTCTGCAGGGCTGTTTCTTTCACAGATTCACACTCCTATGTTTTCTGGCTGCAGTTGCAGTTTTTTCCCCCTTCTTAACTCTGTCATCCCAGAGATGTTACTACTGTCACTGATGGGCTTAGCCCTGTCCCTCTTGGAGCCAGCTGGCATTGGATCCATCAGACATGGATGAAGCTTCCAGCAGCTTCTCATAGAAGCCACCCCTGCAGCCCCCCCACTACTAAAACCTTGCCATGCAAACTGGTCAAGCCACGTACCTTTTTGTTGCAATCTCTCCTGTTTTGTTAACCTGTCTCTTCTCTGTGTAACATGGTTCTGCATCTTGTGTGATTTGCTAATGAACCTCAATCAGGACTAGCTCACAGGAAAGAGACTGAATCTTGCCAGACCCAAGTTTGGGCTGTGTCTGGCTGTTTTTCCTGGACAGACCCACAGAGGTAGGGCACAAGGGACCCACAGATGTGTCCATGAGTTGGGAGAGTGAAGGCACCTCTATTGTTTGCAAGCAAGATCCAATCCTGATCACCTGGAGAGGAGGTGCAGGGTCAGTACTCCATGATGTTCACAGTGATGAGACTGCTGCTGGTGCATTTATGGCTTCCATTAAAGGTATTGCTCTCTCTTTGTTCATCATTTTACCTGGATGCATCTGCATTTGTGCACTGTGTGTGTATCACCACGCACAGTGCACAATACATGCTTAGCCTTGCTGCCAGCAGTACACACACTTGGGAGCAGGAGCAGACAGGAGAGGAGAAATCTTCAAGTCCTCCAGGTTTGACTCCCTTTAACAATTAGAAAACTGAATATAATGTTCAGAGCATTCAACAGTTTGTGAAAGATACTATGTGCTCTGGCAGTTAACATTATAGAAAATTATAATGTGGATTTTTAAATCTGGATTTAAAAAATCTGGATTTTTTTTTAGAATCTAGATTTGGAAATGCTAATTATAGACATAGACTTAAATCAGTCACTCTTAAGGTAAGTTAGATATATTCATATCATATACTCAAAGAAGCAGACAAAATCTAGGAGACATTGGTGATTAAAAAACACATGAGAAAGAGGTGAATTCCTTAAGGGATGAGGAAGGACAGACATTGTACCTATTTTTAAAAAAGAGGTAAGTGGGAAGACCTGTGTTCATCAGCTTAGCCTCAATACCAGAAATATTCTGGAACAGCTTGTTAATTAGTTTGGATGCACCCTGCGGATAAGGTGATAGGGAATAGCTGACATGAATTTGTCAAGAGAAAAAAAAAAAAGTCATATCAAATCAATCCAAGTTCTTCCTGTGGCAGGGTAATTGCCTAGTGGACAAGGGAGACGCTAAAGATTTGATATATCTTGACATTAGTAAGCATTTTCACACTGTCCCATTTGGCACTGTCATACACAAAAGCCAGAGAAGCAAAGCCCAGCAGTAATTGTCACATGGAGGATACGCAATGGTTTGAAAAGCTGAACTCAGTCACTGCCTGATGGACACCATCAAATCTGAAGAATTTTCCATTAGAATTAACCAATATAATTAACAACAATATAAAACCAATTACTAAATGAGTAGCAAAACCTGGTACCAGTATAATTAATAGATTGAATAATTAATTAATTGATAGTACAAGGAAGGCTTTCTAGGGAGTCTGTCGAATCCTTGTCATTAGAGGTATTTAAGAGTAAGACTACTGTGTGTTGGGGATAGGTATTTGTAAGTTCAAAGGATAGATGTGACTAGACAGATGTTTGATGCTCCCTGTGCCTTGATGATGTCTTCATTACTTTCTTTCTCCTTGGCTCTGTCATAGTTTCTGGCATTTCTTTGGGGTGTTCACTTGCTTGCTTCTTACCTCAAGCCTTTCTGTGTCTTATAAAATCCTTGACATCTAAAGAATCTAAAACAGAGGGACTGCCTGACACAGTTTAGAAATGTTTTGGAATTAAATCACTGTATAAGCGCAAAGTTTTCTCATTATGTGTCAAATAGGAAGTTATTTGTGCCATAATTTTCTAGAGAGAGCTAGAAGTTAAAGAGTTATCAGTCTGCCTATTGTGTAAGTACGTGTATAGATGTATCAAACAGAAAAATTGTATATAATTTCCTTTAATTATATCTTAGCCTATTAAAAGCCAACTGAATGCATTTTGTACCACATGATCAATGGTGCAAAATCACTTGCATTTCATTGCTGAAAATTTATTTTTGAGATTCAGTACTTGAGGCTATAATACATTTCCTAATTTTAAATGACAAAATTATGTTCTGCCTAAATTACAGTGTAACTTGCTGCAGAACATGCTTTGTATCCAAATATAGGATTTCATGTTTTGTATGAACTGCAAAAGCATTCTGTTAAAGATGGTTTTGCATAAACTTGCATTTGTTTTACTGTATTTAGTGTGTTTATAGAATAATCTATATTTATGTAACAATCTTCCCACCACAAACACACATGAACTCAGTGAAAGAACTTTGAAGTTATAAAGTCAATTATTTCAATTCAGAAAACCAGAGGGTGCTGAAATTCTGGTTTGGTTTTTTTTTTTTTTTTTTTTTTTTTTTTTGTTTTT
>JAWWEW010000001.1:38906830-38922539 GCA_035583185.1 Anabacerthia variegaticeps | reverse complement strand
TGGAGCTGACTCTTACCTGACAAATAGGCTTGGCAAAGCACATGCAAAATGAAGAAAAAAATCAGTTTCCTTCTACTGAAAAGGAAAACAAAAGGTGTCTAAAAGTAATGGCAGCCAAAATGCTCTTAAAATAAATTAATTTCCTCCCTTTACCAACAAATACAAACCTAAAAAAAAACTGTAAACAAACAAACCTACAAGCAAACAAACAAACAAAATACCAAAAACCTGCAGTGTGAGAGGTCAGAAGGATCTACTACAATGCTTTGAGAGTTTAAAACACCTATTCAGACATACTCCTTATATTACATGTACTGAGGTGGCCACTTATAGGTAGCTTCCCTGCCAGTGTGCAGAGACCCAGAATGATCTTTCACCTAAGATGGGTGATAAGGTTGTCCCTATAGTTAGGGAAGAGTCCCAGTATAACCTTCAAAATAACTATGAGGAGACATTCAGAGGCATCCTGCTGCTTTTGGACTACCCCATGGTTCTGCATTTCTTTCCACAGACCAATGTAGAAAAGGGAAGGAAGGTGAGATAAGGGTATCTTGGATCTTATCCTAGCATTGAGTTAAAAATAAGGTTTTCCCCTCTAATATGTAGTTAGCATATAAAACAACTCTCAACACTGTAGCTCACAATAAGTCACTTGTCAGATTCCTTACTAAAGTTAGTTGATGGATCAGGAAAATATGTTTTCCAAGGAAACAATTTCTGGTCATTTTAAGATGCTGTCATTTATTCAATTTGAACTTCTAGAGGTGTAAAGTCAATTAAATGAAACCAGTCCTCAAAGCGTTCAAACAACCTTAAAATTAAACTAAGTAACATAAATCCATAGTTAAGTGAAAGCAGTTTTCACAGGCAAGAGCATAAACAACATTTGCATCTTTGGACCATAAGCCACCTTAGCACAATTACTCCATTTATGAGTCTAAAATGTGTGAGCATAGCAGAAGGAATCCAGGTGAGTAGAACAACCTGTATAAAATCAATATGATATGACAAATATATTTGTCCTTCAAGTAGCTTCAGTCTTTCCACTCATCTAGAAACTTTGGTCTCTTTTCTTTGAATCTCATGTCCTGCCTTCCTATTTAACAGGATTCCTATTTGACCCCAAAGAGTATGATCCCCAGTTGGTTTCATCAGTCTGTTGATTGGTTCATACTTTTTATGGAAGATAGTCTCGGCATGGGTTAGCCACTGCTAGCGCCTGAGCCTCTGGTGTGTGACAACCTCCAGTTCAAATCCTATCTGATTTCCTAAACCAAAGCAAACATTTATGTAAATGTTTCTCTGTCACACATAATTCAAGGCCTGAAAACCTATATATAAGTGAAAATTTAAGAGTTATTCCCATCTATGTTTTCCCAGTGTAAGTAGCCAAAGAACAGACCCATGTAACAAAAATAGCCTTAAGCCCAAGATTTTCAGTTCTAATGGATGTATGTGGATGTACATTCTCTGTTATGACCCACCCCTGAAGTCAGGTAACAGAGTTTTTTGTTAATAGATCCCTTAAGGTGGATTAGAGTGAAGTGACACTGAATGACCAATTTGTATATACTTATACATGCATGTATGCATAGATATATATATATGTATATATATATGTATATGGCAAGTTTATTTTAGAACAATTTAGTTGCAATGAAAAGGAAATATGTAGCTGTTTTGGTTATTATCTATAGAAACACACCAATATAAAAGTATAAAAATACCACTTAAGAAAATATATAAGGAAAAGAAAGAAAGAAAAAGAAAGGATAAGACTAGATAGTGGTGAGGAAAGACATCATCACCCATGGATCCAGAGACAAGACTTGATTGTTACAATTTAGACACCTGTTGTTCAAAGTGATGGTTATAGTCTTGATCCATTGGGTTGGGGCGAGCACCAAACAAAAAAACTCAGTGTACATTCAAGTTCAGATGGAAACTCCCAGGTACCTTTCCTGGGTGGGGGAAGTTTTACACTGTGTGATGCAACACTGTGAATCATGTTCAGTCCTCTGATGGAAGGCCCCAGAAATGAGGCTGAGGACACTTTGGGGGTCTTTGTTGGTTTATGACCCCTTTTAACACCTGAAAGGTGTTTTTCATGCCTGCATAGTTGAGACAGTTATGTCTTATCAGAAAGGATGAACAGCTTCAGGCTTACATGTGAATGTCCTAATAATCTTCTTCAGGGGGGGAATTTTGCACCTGAGCCTTATCGAGAGGGAAGACCTTGTCATGTTAAAGGGCATCATTCTACCTTGCAGGATCTTCTTATTATTGGCATTTTCCCTTGTCTGGCTCAAATATCTGCTTGTTGCTTCAAAAAGGTCAGTTTGTCATGGTTATCCTCCAGCAGTGGGCGCTCATCCACCCTGCACCTGGGCTGTTCATCCACCCTGCACCTGGGCTGTTCTTACACAGACCAGACGTTTCATCACCCATACCCAGAAACTACCCTCTTCCCCTTTGGTTAGAGGGGTGTACAAACCTGGCCTCAGCAAAACACCCTGCTGATCTTGTAAATGGCTGATTGTTTGAGTCATTAACCTTTAACGTTTCAGTCTCTAGTATTATCTGACCAAAAAAAAAAAAAAAAAAAAATTTGTTAAGAAATTTCTGTCTAGCTGAAGACTTAGTTTGGCTGAAATACCTGAAAGTATGGATAGTTACATCAAACTCAGTGAGGACACCGTGAAGAGACCAGTGGAAAATTATCTCAGGCATCATCAATAACCTTGGAATCAGTTATACATAAAAAGGAAATCACAGTCATACTGCTGTTGTTCTTGTTCTTCATACAATTATTTCCATTGAGTTTTCCACCTCTGCTTTAGCTCTGATATATCTCACCTATGTTTATGTACCTAACAGAGGTACTGAAGTTGGAAATGTAAGTATACTTAACATCTAAGGAAAGACAAAGGCACCTACACAGGATAATTCAGAATTAAGATGGTCTCAACCTACAACAGAGAGGCTTGGCTCTGTCCTCTGACACCAGCCAGTGCCTACAGCAATCATGCTCCCAAAATAGGTCTTTCAGTTAATTGGGTCAATCAGAATCCATCTGGGACTTTGTCTTAAATTAGATTTAACATTGATGCTCTCTTTCTTTATAGCTTTTCATTTTTTTGTTGTTGTTGGTTTTTTTTTTTTTTACAGTACCTGAACATTAAATTCTTATACTTGATTAGTTTTTGCTCTGTGCTACAATCTAATATAATAACACAGTGTAAGCAAATAGGTAGGTGATATTATGCTGTGATCCTGACAGACTTTCTGAGCTAATTAGGGTCAATGTGGATCAGTTTTATGCCTTCAGGGAGTAGTGGTAGCCATACACTAAATGATTCGGAGAAGCAGCGGAGAGTATGGTAGCAGGAACAATAGGACTGCCTTGGGTCACTGTGTTAATTTAAAAAATACAGAGAAAGAAATACGCATGAATGAGCCTAAGACTTCAGCTTCCTGGCCTGTGGAAGTGCTGTTTTCAACTTATAATACCACTAGTGGAAATAGTTATTCAGAGGGTGTCATCTTATCTGCTGGACAGCTGTAAGCCTGAAAATGCTGACTGTACTTACTGAATTGGCAGGGACTGTGGGGATTAGGCCAGAATTTAGGCACATGGTTGTTAAATTCCTAAGCTAAATGCTCCAAAAAATGTTGTAAACAAATCTTCAGCACAGCAGGAGCAATTCTACATGAATGTTATGATTCTTTTCCAGGAGGAATGTTAACACTAATTCTTGAAAGGAAGGAATGAACACAGAGTCTGTTGGCTACAGTGCAGACAAAATCCATAAACAAATGAGATTCTATTGCAACAGGAAGAAGACAACCAATAATGATGTGACAGTAAGCATCAATCACAAGATATCATAGAAAACAAATAGCAAGGGTTAAATCACATATCTGGCAGATTAACATTCTTTCTTAGATATTACGTATCAGGTGTCATGTTCAAATACCAGAGAGAAGAAAAACTCTGTTAGGAGGCACATTGGTGACCTTTATACACCCAAATGCTGTAAGAACATATTTTGAAAGGGTGAAATGAAATACTATTATGTAGAACAAAAAAAAAAAAACAAACCAACAAAAAATTTAAAAAAAAAACACAAACAAAAAAAATACTGCCACAAACTTTATTGGGCTAAAAAAATAAAATAAATCCTAACACATTGACTCCTTATCTTTTTTCCTGATCTGTAAAAAAAAGAATGATAATCTCATCCTGCTGCCCGCTATCTATGCAGTGAAATTCCCATTCAGAGATTTTAAGGCCAGCGGCTCAAATTGCTCATCATATATGATATTCTTTGATGCATAAAATTTCATTCATTACTCCTGCATTTACCCTAATAATTGGCAATTGAATAAACAGTAGCCTCCTGTAAAAGTCTGAGCCTTCTCAGAAGACTGTAAGACATGGAGCTTGTCTTTCCTGATAGATTTTGATTAAAAATACATTACTCATTTCCAGCTTGACTTGATCTAGCTTTAGCCACTGTATCTTGAGGTGTTTCTTCCCTAATCTGTAAATCTTACAGGGGTAGCACAGTGGGCCTTGAACTCAATACCACTAGATAGCCACATAATAAAAGTAA
The DNA here is from genome assembly GCA_035583185.1 of Anabacerthia variegaticeps. Lineage (NCBI taxonomy): Eukaryota > Metazoa > Chordata > Aves > Passeriformes > Furnariidae > Anabacerthia > Anabacerthia variegaticeps. Next base: position 38,917,923 of record JAWWEW010000001.1, on the reverse strand, counting down.
GAATAGTACTTCATTTTGCTCAGCTTCAGTAACAATATTTGATGTGGGGAAATGTTGGGTAAGTGTTTGATATAAAGGCATTTGGGTTACAAGCAGTTCTCCCCCGCCTGCCTTAAATGTATAAATGTTCCAGCTTTCAGTAGATAAAGGGTGAAATAATGATAAATGTTACATTACAGGACAATCTAAGCCTGTTTATTAAAAGTGTACAGAAGATATTTTCTCAGCAGTCCTAGCATAAGAACTAAGTGCAAACTAAGAGTAACAAATCACTGTAATAACCCAATGGTCAAAAAATTAATTCAAATAAAGAATAAGAAAAAACAAACAATTTGAATTTATTTTTGTCATTTCATACATTAAAATTACGTTTAAAGGCAGACTCATTACGCTGTTCTTTTCATCTGGTAAATAAACAAATCTCTGTTAATATTTTTGAATATTTCCTTTGCTATAGTTGAACCAGTATGTTCTCTTTGCTTGGTGGTTTGTTGAGAATCAAATGACAAGGTAGACTTACATCTCCAACCCTGTGAATTGTTGTAAGGGTATGCTGACAGAGGTGGATTACTGTCCATGTTTGGCACAATACCTGTATGCCATGCCAAGATTCATTCTTTAAAAACCAAAACACACAAACGAAACCAAAAAACTTCAGACTAAAAAGCTCAAACTGAAATGCTGCAACTTTTAAGGCATGCTCTTTTGTCAATTCTGCTAGTCTACTTTGTAAAAGAGGGAACAGATCTGGACTCTGGCATTACTGACCTAAATAAATATGGTTGTAAAAATAGGAAAACAATGAAATTAATTGATCTTCAGTTTGATCTCCCTGGTCCAATATTGCTGGATTGTAGCTGCTAAAATGAAAGGTGAGGAACTCCTTTGCTTCCTCAAACAGAAGAAAAGAACTGATGTACCTATAGGGCTAAGTAGGGCACATCTTGCCTTTCTATAGACTATATAGTCATGTTCCCTGTAGCTCAGTATTGGAGGCCAGTTCTGTTTAATAACTTTATCAGTGATCTGGACAAGGGAATCAAGTGCACCATCAGACAGTTTGTAGACAACCAAGTTGGGTGGGAGTGTTTATCTGTTGGAGGGCAGGAAGGTTCTACAGAGGGATCTGGACAGGCTGGATTAATGGGCTGAGGCCAACTCTGTGATGTTTAACATGGCAAAGTGTTGAATTCCACACTTGGGTCATGACAACCCCAGGCAGTGCTACAGGCTTGGGACAGAGTGGTTGGAAAGCTGTCTGACAGAAAAGGACCTGAGGATGCTTGTTTCCAGTGGCTGAACATGAGCCAGTAAAGAGACCAGATAGCCAAGAAGATCAATGGCATCCTGGTCTGTATCAGCAATAGTGTGGCCAGCAGGACCAGGGCAGTGATTGTCCCCCTATAGTTGGCACTGGCGAGGCTGCATCTTGAATCCTGTTTGTTTTGGGCCCCTCAAGACAAGACATTGAGGTGTTGGAGTGTGTCCAGAGAAGGGCAACAGAAGGGTCTAGAGTACAAGTCTGATGAGGAGCAGCTGAGGGAGATGGAAGTCTTTAGTCTGGAGAAAAGGAGGCTTAGGGGAGACCTCATTGCTCTCTACAACTACCTGAAAGGAGGTTGTAGCCAAGTGAGTGTTGGTCTCTTCTCCCATCTAACAAATGACAGCAAAAGAGGAAATGGCCTCAAGCTGTGCCAGGGGAGCTTTAGATTGGGTACTAGAAAAAAAATTCTTTCCTAAAATGGTTGTCAAACAGGCTGCCTGGGAAAGTGATGAAGTCATCATCCCAGGAGGTACTTAAAAGACTTCTAGTTGTGGTGCTAAGGGACATGGTTTAATGGTGGTCTTGAGAGCCTTAGGCTGATAGTTTGGCTCAATGATCTCAGAGGTCTTTTCAAACCTAAACAATTTTTTTATCCTGTATTTTATGTTTTGAAGTAATGACAGATTTGTTAAGTGTCGAAACAAACAAACAAAAACAAAAAAAAAAACAAAAAAAAACCACAACAAAACAAAACCTAAAAACAACAAACAAACAAACAAATGCTGAAAATGCCTCTTAAAGGGCATTCCTTTTTAGGTCATCACAAAAGAAAAATACTATTGGTTATCACCATGGTCATATACAGTTGAATTAGGAAAGTTTATCTCCTGCTTCTGACAATTTATACCAAAAATTATAGTATGATAACATTATACTTGAAAGATATTATATACTGCATCACACCACAATATACTGAAATATATTTCTGTCTTAGGAACAAATACATCCCTGATGAGGACTGAGTCATGTCACATGGCTGCAGAAGACAAGTGTATTCCATAGCTAAAAAGGCATACTATGTTCTTATTCTCAGATAGTTTCCCAAGGATTGCAAGAAGTATCTGACAATAAGAACATAGTATGCCTTTTTACCTATGGAATACACTTGGGTTTTGAAACACATTATTTTGTATTATTTTGTCTGTCATTATCAAATGACATACTATTGTACATTTTCTATTGCACTTTCAGATGTTTCTGACATTTCTGTGTATTTTCTTTTTCAATAGAAATCTTTTAACAAAAGCTAAAACTCTCATCTCAAGTATAAGGATGTTGATTGACAACTGAATTTGAAATAATTGCTGTTTATCAAAAAAAGGTTGGAGTTGGTTATTTTCTGTATTTTTTCAAGTTATAGTATTGAAAAAAAAAAAAAAAAAGGGTCCTTGCAAGGCCAATTAATAATTTATTTATTGATCACAGTGTTTGAAAATGTGAAAAACCAAGATTAAGTTTTTTAGAAAACGTGATCTCAACAAACTACATAACAATAACAGCAACTTGTACAACATGCTTGCTTGTACAACATGTCTAAAATAGTAAGGAACTATATTTTTTATGAATAAAAAAAACTCTGAAAGCCTTTTGGAAAAGCAAAAGAATGTCTAAAAAGTAAAAAATTAATTTGAAATGTAACACTTAAAGGCCTGCTCAATATATGACTCGCAATAATCCAGGTATTTTCTCATTGACTAATAAAAGTGACTGTCATTCTTGCAAATGCAGTGATAAAGCACTATCTAAGAGTGTGGCTACTCCACTTTCACAGCCATTTATGGTGTCAGAATTGTATTCCAAAGAAGTACAAGAGGTACAAGACTGCAAATAGTTTAGACCTAGTCATTCATTCACACTACGCTTTGCAGTAAAGAGTTTCTATCTCTTTCATAAATTATGGGTCTATTTCTCATAAGGTAAAAACTGTCCCCTTTGAACTTATCAATAACCTCCTATCTTTCTTGAGGTTAAATTGCCAAGGATTTATTTTTTTTAGCTGCTGGAGTGGAGTACTCCATCACTCTCTGTATACTCTCTGTCAGTTGTCTGTCTTTAATGAACCCAGTATTATCTCTCTTTATAAAAAGGAAGTTACATTTTATGAAGCCCATTATTGAGAACTGTAGTTAGGATTTTTAGATCTGTGTTTAGTAGTAAAACAGATCTGCAGGATTAACATACCGTTAAAATTTTTTCATGTGTAGGCAATAATGTGATAATAGTATCCTACAGAAATAAGAGGCTCTTCCCCATTTGACAGTTCATTAAATGTATCTGCATCATTATTAATAGCATTAAAATTGTGATTTTGAACACAGTCTGTATTCACTGTACTAGGACCTTGAATATCCTATACTGTAGCTTGTTTATAAATCATGCTAGTACTTATTAGATAATCAGTATCAGTAAGTTAATATCCATCAGTTTAGTAGTTAAACAATGAATTGCACGTATCATAAACCTGACACATTCACTAATACTAATTCTTCCTAATATTATTGCATCAAACTGAACCATTTTCATTAGTTTTGAAGTTGCCTCTTCTCTGCTTCTCCCATCCCATTTTCTTTCCTTTATGCACACCTCAAGTTTTTCTTCATGTTAAAATGATTGATTTTTGAAATTAACTCAGGATGAACATTTTAAAGGGGAATGTGACCAACTGTCAAATGCAAGGCTCCCTGAGGAGAAAGAGACTAGACTATTAATATGGGAGAGGAAAAGCTACCTCTTCTATGTCATAATTCTTTGTTCTGAAAACTCAGGTTTCAAACAAAAGAAGATGTTAAGGATCTGAAATTGCTCAAAGTGTCAGTGAAAATGTGGCAGATTAAGCTACAAGGCAACAGAGACAAGTGGACAAAACGTGTCACTGAGCTGAATGGAACTTGACAGGGACATATGTACATAAAAAATGTTGTTTGCTGGGTTTTTTACATGTTTAGAATCTTTGGGGAATTAGAAAGTTAACTTTGCAGCATATCATGGTAAATCTCTGTTGTCACATAAACTGAGCCAAGGACCAAAAGGAGATAAGAATATACCATTAAAAAGGTTGAAACTTTACTCTTTTTTCAGCTGTATCAAAATAAGTTTGATTGGGCCTTGAGACTCTACATCTGGAGAAATTCAGCAAGTCCATTATCTCATTAAAAGAAGTACTAAATTAGGAACTGTGATGACTAATTGCAGGGTGATCATGTAAGGACATGAAACAGGAGTGAACATTGGAAAATTGTAAACTCTAGTCCCCTGTTGACACACATAATATTGATCACAAAAGCAGAAGATTTGGCTCTATATTCTACTCTAAGAAGGAAGAATTAGTCTTGAACTCAGTTACAAACTCTCCAGGAGAGGAAAGCAGAGAAAGGAGAACTACTTATCCTATAACCTCCTTCCTCACAAATCTTGGTGCAAGTGACATGAAGAAAAAGACATACTAGAAATTGCAAGGAAGAATATTCACAAAATAATTGTTCTCAAAGTCATTTGATTATAGAAAGGGCATTTTCATCCAATATACATTAGAATCCAAGGGCTGCCTAAAGTAGGATTGGAAGAAGACTCAGATATTGAATTAGTGACATTGCAAGTAATTGCCACTCCTTAAACACTGACTCCTGTGCATAATAGTGTTCCAGTTCTCCATTTTGTATGATATTACAAATGCTTATGGCCTTCTTGGAACTCTTTCAACTGTATTCTATCTATGAGTTAAAAAGAGATTATTGAGACAGATCTTCTTTACAATTTTTCTAATCTCAGGAAATCTTATTCAGCTCATGATGTCACTTCCATGCAGAAGAAATGATTCAATTTATTTTACTGAGTTCTGCAGAGGAAAAGAATCACTGGAATGAAAAAAATCCAAACACGTTTTGGGAGATTAATAAATAATGCAAGCTACCAGGATTCTGCAGCTGCTCTTAAAGTAGGTGATTTTTGTTGTAATTCCCTATTTTCTCTTTTACATATAAAATTGATGTAACCTGAAATTCAGTAGTCATATAGTAAAGCTGACGCATTGAACTCTGATTTTACTTCTATTCATATTATTCCCTGTTCACAGTCTTTTCAATGTTTAATCTTCTTTATATTATTAGACTTTCAATTGTCTATGATTCAGCCCTTAATTTATTTCCTCTTTGTTCTTCAATTTATTTCTTCCCATGAGTATTTCCAAGATGTTTTGTGAATTAAAACAGAAGGTAAGACCTGCCTAACTTACATGGACTTATATAAATGCCCTATGTCATGGGTTTAGAAATTGGGCAAGCAGTTGTTCTATATTTTAAGTACAGTTGCATTTACAGCAATCATTAAATGTTTGCCTCGTTAAAAAAATCATAGAATGGTTTGGGTTGGAAGCGACCTTAAAGATTATATAGTTCCAACGCCCCTGCCATAGGCAGGAACACCTTCCATTAGACCAGGTTGCTCAAAGACACATCCAACCTGGTCTTGAACACTTCCAGAGGTGGGGCATCCACTACATCTTTGTGAATCTTTTTCCAGTGCTTCACCACAGTCACAGTAAAGAATTTCTTCCTAATACCTAACCTAAACCTAATCTGTTTCAGTTTAAAGCCATCACCCATTGCCTTATCACTACACATCCTTGCCGAAAGTCCCTCTCTAGTTTTCTTATAGGCTCCCCTCATATACTGAAAGGTTCTATAAGGTGGAATCTTGTCTTCTCCCAGCTGAACAACTTCAACTCTCTCAGCCTGTCTTCATATGAAGAGTGCTTCAGCCCTCTGACCATCTTTGTGGCCCTCCTCTGGACTTGCTCCAGCAGATTCATGTCTTTCTCATGTTGGGGCCTCATAGGTGGTTGCCGCACTCCAAGTGGGAGCTCACGAGAGTGAAGTAGAGGGAAAGAACCATCTCCCTCGACCTGGTGACATGCTTTTGTTGCAGTCCAGTCCAAGATACACTTGATTTTCTGGTCTGCGAGCACACATTACCAAGATAAAGTCCACCAACCTTGGTAAGTTGTTCTTCTTAGGGTTTCTCTCAATCCATTTTCCATCCAACCTGGAATTGAGATTGCCCCAACCCCTGTGCAGGACCTTGTACTTGACTGTGTTGAACTTCAGAAGATTCACACGGACCCACTTCTCAAGCCTGTTCAGGTCCCTCTGGATGGCATCCCTTCCCTCCAGTGTGCCGACTGGTGACACAACTTCGTGTTGTCACACTATTGCTGTATAGGATTCTTGATTTTATACCATCATCTGATTTATTTTATGTTTCTCCTAATTTCTTTTCCACTGAGTAATATTAAGTAATTCCTAGTTAAATGCTAGGGTATCTTTTAAGAAACAATAGTAGTCAGTTATATTTTATGTTCCAAAATGTATTAGACTCTAATCAAACACAGTTAAATACACTTAACTTTGTAACAAATATTCTACACAAACAATCACTCCAGTTGTTTTTTTCTGGCTGTGTTTGATTTGTTTTGTTTTAATATTTATTGAAAAGTTCTCAGCACTTTTGGAGAATTTGTTGCTAGGTAAGAGGTGATGGCAATGGGAGTTGAGGAGGCAGTGGGGAGACTCCTGAGGACTGAAAGTAAGCAAATATCACTTCTGTTTTCAAGAAAAGCAAGAATGGGAATCTAGGGAACTGTGGGTTGGTCACCTCACATCACAGGAATGTGGCTGGGAGAAACCAGCATGGATTTTTGAAGGGGAAATAGTAAACTCGAAAGATGGAAGACATCTACAATGAAAATGGGAGACGAGTAGATGCTATTTATGTTGACTTTTGTAAGGCTTTCAGACTGTCTCACATCATATCCAGATGGAAACATTAATGAAGAATGGACTAGATAAGAAAACAGTGAGGTAAACTATTAACTCAAATGGTTGTGATCAGAGACAAAAAGTCCAGCTGCTGTCCAATTATTCGTGGTTTGCCCCAAGGGTTACATGCTGTGGCCAGTATTGTGTAACATTTTCATTGATCATCCCCAGCAAATTCACAGATGAAAATTGGCTTATGTACTGCAGGGTTGGTCTTCAGAAGGACCTTGATGGCTGGAGAAATGAGCAGATAGGAACGTCATGAAATTCAAATGGAAAATGCCATGTGCATAACCTCAGGCACCAGGACAGGATGGAGCCAAACAGCTGAATAGCAGCTTGGCAAGGAAGGACCTAGGGTTCTGGTGAACAGCAAACTGACCTTGAACCATCAATGCGCTCCTGCAACATAAAAGGCCATTGGGCACCTGGGCTGAATTACACAGTGTTGCCAGCATGACAAGGGAGGTGATCCTCACCCTCTGCTTAGCCCTGGTGAGGCACATATGAAGTGCTATGTCCAGTGCTGGACTCCTCAGTACAAAAGAGACATGAACATCCTAGAAACAGTCCACTCAAGGAACGTGAAGATAATTTAAAGCTCAGAGCATCTGCCACATATGGATAGGCTGAGAGAGCTGAGACTATTCTGCTGGAGACGAGAAAGCTCTGCAGGATCTTATCAGGGTTTTTAAATTCTTTTTGAAAGAAGTAAAGAAGATGGAGCTAGACTCTTTTCAGTGGTGCCCCATAACAGAGCACAAGGTAATGGGCACAAACTGAAAAATAAGGAACTCCACTTAAATATAAGGAACACATTTTTTCATATAAGGTTAGAATAGATTTTCCAGAGTGTAACACTCTGGCCCCAGAGCTGCAGGCTTATGGGCTCAGGGGGGAGTTTCCTTTAAAATATATATATACACATATATATATATGTAGAGTTCTTTAATACCTCAAAATGGCATTAAGAGAATAAGCCATGGACTTGTTCCTGAGAAGTATCTTTATTCATTTAGGGGAAAAAATAAGGGAACTTGGCAAAGGGTCAAAAAGGACACTACACAAGCTAGTCAAAATCCAACCCCTTCATCTCCCAGCCACTCAAAGCATGAAGAAAGGAGGGAAGAAAGAGAGTAGAGTAAGAAGAGAGAAGGACAAAAAGGGAGAGACAGATTATATAGCTACCACTGGAACCTTGTGGAAGACCAGCTGTCACATGTCCAGATGGCAGGGTTATGACATGTGGCAAACGTATGCCTTTGGTTTTATGAGCTCTGGTCTCTACAGTCAAATCCTCCACCGGCCAGGGTGAGGGACAGTGTTCTCACTGTCCCTGCCAATCTGAGCCTGGGTCAGAGGCTCCATGAGCTATGGGCTGTTATAGTTTTCCCAGGCTGTTTGTGACCGATGGCTGCTCCAGGGCTTCCCCAAGTGAGCACCAGGGTCCTGCCATGAAGAATACAATGCCACCCCAGCCCCATGAGGTTCAACCTATCCCCTCCCCCTCCATACACACACCTGCACCCCATAAGGTGGTTATGACCCAATAATTCCTGATCTGGTGTCTAACACAGAGTGGCTGTGGAGTCTCTAATCGTGCAGACATTTAAAACCTGATAGGATATGACCCTAAGCATCCTTCCATGGATGACTTTGCTTGAATAAGGTGGTTTATCTAGATGACCTCCAGAGGTGTCTGCCAGACTCAGTCATTCTATGATTGTATTGCAAACTGTTTAAGGCTGAAAAATTGCCATCAGATCAGTTACTGCTTACTTCTTTTTGCAAAAAGTTGAAAGTTTCCTCTGAAAAAAAATAATAATCTCTAATGTTGACCACAGCCTGGAAAAGACTGTGGTTAAGGCACTTTTCTTTGGTGTAAAACCTACTTATTTATCTTCCCTTCAGAATGTGACTCATTTAAAACACCTAAAACATAGATTTCAGTTGCTTCCTAAGCTAGTTCTTTGAAACCAGTGGCAGTTCTGAATTGTAGCTGCAACTACATGTTTAACAAATTACAACACAGAAAGTTTCCTTTAAAATGACTCATATGGGCTCATAGAATCATAGAATGATTACAGACTTCCAAGACTGAGTCCAACTATTACCCCAGCACTGCTATGTTACCTCTAAATCACATTCCCAAGTGCCACATCTACGTGTTCATATTTACATGTGAATACACTTAGATAGTGTATCCAGTGGTCAGAGATTTAAAAACAGAATTCCCAGATTATGAATTGAGCTTTCTCCCCAGTTACAATTTCAGGAAACCTTCCTCCTCTCATATTTGCATTTGAAAACACTAGGGTATTGTCAAGCTTAATAAACATATGTGAAAGGCTTTGTTTGAAAGTGTCTGTATTGTCAGATCTCTTTGTACAAGCTATTACAAGAATACACAGATTTCTATCTTGTGACAACTTTCTTGGTATCATTAACATGGATTTTCATTTTAGAGTCCTAACACAGTAAAAAAAAACATCCAGAACTAAAACACATCTTCCCAAGAAAAAATCCTTTACCCAATTAGAGAAAACCTGCAGGACAGTTTCATTATATAGGTCATAGAATTTTTGTTCATATGCTTCAAATATAATGGTTGTCTTTTATAAAACATTTACTTTTGTTTTGTATTTTTAGTTACCCAAGCATAAGCATGCACATAGATATGTGTCCACTTACAAGAGGCCGGTTTGTAAAGCTCTGCTTTCACTTCAGTTTGATAAAAAGTGTTTTAATAAAAATTGTCTTTTCGTTTAAAAGGCTAACTTCTCTTTGAGATGAGAAGCTTCAAAAGGGTTGCCTATGGAGACAAAACTGTTTGACTTTAAACTACAACATTACAAGTACCATAGAAGGATTTGGATTCTTGCTGGGCTTTAAATCTTGTAGTACATCATAATTTATTTAATACTACTTGAAAAGAGCAGGAGTTGTGGAAAGAGATATTAATTGTTCCTCCTTTTTTGGGGTTCCGTATTTCAACCAGGACAAAGTTTGACAATGAAAAAAAAAAGCAATCAATGAAAGTTCTTTTATAAATTAGCAATGTACAATAAACAGCAAACTTTTTGAGAAGGTATAAACACTACCATCTCAGAAGTATAGAGTAACTGCCAGCCTTAATATGTAGGGGTATGGATTTGTGTGCTGTAAGAGAATGGAAAAAAGATGAACTTGGACTGGGACACATATTCCTTATTCCATTAATATAAATGTATTTTGTAGTATAAATATAATAAAAAAGTGATTCATATAAAGGTAATATAAAATGGGCTTACTGTTGCCAAAATGGTCATGCCAGGAAAAACTTGATCTGAATGCAACTGATTATCCATAAGGGTTTAGTGTAAACAACTATATATAACAATGTTTCATTTTACCTGGACTATTCCGCTCATAAACTCCTAAGATGTAGATTTCTGTAAGCTACATTATTTTCAATTTAACTCCAAAATCTGTTCAAGGACTATATGGTTTTGCAATATGAAAGTCAAATATGAAAATTTGGTGCAAATAACTTAGTAGAACTTTCTGCTTATGGGCTGCTAAACCATTCTGCTAGTAAAGGATTATTTTTTAAAAATTAAATGTTGTGCTTTTCCATTTCTTAGTTGTCTTCTACTTTCAAATTCCAAGCTTTATCTCATTTTGCTGTATGATAACATGTCTCATCCAGTGTATTTTAAACAAAACCTTTGATCTTGCTCTCTTTCCTATAATTAATCTATCCATCTGTGTTCCAGGGAGAATAGGGCTCCGAAAGGATGTAGAAGCCAAAACTGAGACACCGCAGAAATCTTAACCCAAACAGTAGTTTTGTTATCAAAGGTGGCCAAGTAAACAGGAAAGAAACCCAATAGAGAGAGAGAAAAGAGAAAATAAGTCTCCAGGTGCCAACACCCAAATTGCCCAGGTGTCCCCCATGGAGTTGTCTCACCGACCCC
>JAWWEW010000001.1:38869731-38906730 GCA_035583185.1 Anabacerthia variegaticeps | reverse complement strand
TTAATTGAGTCTGGGGGTTTACTTCATCCTCCTCCTCCTCTCTTTCTCCTTCAAATGCCCTTGGAGGGCCATCAGCCCATCATGAGAGACCAATTAATTTTAGTTTACACAGAATTCTCTCTCAAGGCTATAGACCGTCTTTATCGGCCTGTTTTCCCATAACTTGGCAGGAGAAAACACAGCTTCTCACAGGTGGCTGCACCAAACACAGACCAAAAATACCCACATGGAATTCTACCCGAATACAACTTGTCTGTGTAATTTTAAGAAATAATAGCTGTGGCTTTTCATTGTTGCTGCTGTTGTTGTTTTCTTCCCTACAGAACCTTATTTTGCCTTGTTTTCTTGAAACAATGTGTTTTCTTGGTATGATGCATCATACATCTATATTTTTTTTTGCTTCCTTAATGGTTTCCCCTGGATTATTGGCCTGGATTCTACAAGCCCTTTTCTTGTATTCTTGTCATGGCTGATGGACGTGTGGAAATCATGCTGCAATCCGTTCAATTCATTTGTACTATAGAAGTCTCTCCTTGATGTTTCATAAATGTGCAAGTGGCTATTTAATAAAATATGCAGATTTTGAGGTGATAAAAAAAAAGGTCTTTGTAATGCATTAGTTCAGAACAAGTGTAATTAATGAATTTTCAATAAATGACATTAATTCAGTGATGAACTTCCAGCTCACTTCTGATTGAATTTCACACTATTACACACTGACAGGATTTCAAATTTGGAAATCTTGAATTGATAGTGATATTGCAGCAAAACTGGTGATGGTGAAAAAAATAGTGCAGTACTTGAAATCAAGGATTGTGTAGCAGAAAAGGTCTACTTCTTCAGCATTTTGCCAAGCAGATATCACCATGTATGAGTGGCTAACGTGTCTTCTTCATCAAAACCAAACAGTAGAAGCTATATTGATAACTGACTTTCAAAACCCTGCAATATTGCAAACATCCAAAAGAAATTGCCATTCAGTTCAGGTGGGATACTTTTCTCAGTGTATTTGTTAAGTGTAACCTCCAGGAGGTCAGAGGAGAAGGCAAGTGATAGATTAGTAGGCTAAGCTGCTACTATTCATTTACCTTTTATTTATACTCACAGTCCTGGTTTCCCCCTCTAAATTTTTGATTTCATTTTTATTAAGACGTACTTTTTGGAATCTTACTTTGCTCTGTGTTGCCATTTGTCTGGTCTTTCTACGCAATAAAACTACCTTTTAATAACTGAAGTGTAAAGTAATTATAGGCTATTTTTGTCTTCTTCCTCTACTTTATTTTTCAAATAACTTTATTTTGTACTCTAGGAAAAAAAAAAACCAAACTTTTTAACTTGATAAGTTAAAATAAAAAAAATATGTAGCTAAGAGGAATGTTTATGTTTGTTTGTTTGTTTGTTTGTTTGTTGGGTTTTTTTTTGCATTCTTACTGGTAAAACCAACTCTGTTTTTCATATAGTCTTCAGAGAGTTAATAAAAGCCAGAAAGATATCATGTTAGGCATTAGCACTGACTTGCAAACCATACATAAATGGCATTCTCATTACACCCTGAAAAGGGTGTTGGATTGGGTAAGCTAAAGCAATACTGACATTCATAACTTTTAAAGCAGCATTGATATAACAGTATGAATAACAACATACTGACAAGCCATGCAAAAATGAAATACAGATCTCTTATCCTCAGGAAACATTTCACGTCTTTTCTTGAGAGGTGCCACTAATTTCTGTCAGTAAGGAAAAAGAACACAGGCTTTTAGTCCTAGGTACAGGAGAGGTGTTCCTTTTTTAAAGATGGGGAAGGAATAACACAGGCACAAGAGAAGACCAAAATTTTTCATCCAGAAGGTTGAATAGTTTAGGAAAGCTCAGCATTTGTAGCACTCAGCTCAGACTGAAAACTACTAGAAATAGACTACACTGGCCATATTCAGCCATTTGAGTATTTTGAACATTAAGTAGCTAGGCAAGCGTGATCTTCTGAAGCTATCATTGAATACATCATCAACTCAGAAGCATACACACTTCAACAAAGTTAATTATCATTCAGTGACTAACGTAGCATAACCCCTGCTTGTTTATCAAGTTACATATGAAGTATCCAAACTAGGTACAAGCTAAAAAACCCCTACATTTTTGTTCTCTTTTTATTCCTATTCATCTTTTCAGACAGTAAAGCCTGTATATAGTGTGTGCTGTGGGGTTTTTTTGTTTGTTTTTGTTGTTGTTTGTTTGTGGGGGGTTTTTTAAGTGAAAGGGATTCAATCTTGTACATATAAATTACCTTGCAAGTATTCATCTCAAGCTTCTATGCCAAAATGGAATCCCAAGTTGAGAGCCAAGCAAGTTTTCTGAAGCATCATTGCTCTCACAGAAAGATTAATTCACCACAGTTTGTGTAATATATGCAGAGAGTAAACTATTTCTCTTCTCCTATAGCACCTTTCCATTGCTGGCAGCATGTTCTTATGTATGGAACAATCATACATTTACATGCTATTTTCTCCACACCTGCTTCTTCTGTATTCATAGCTTTAATCCCAGCAGTTCCTTTCCAACAGTTCTAGTTCTTTCTAGCAGTTCTACTTCCTGTGATTGCCAAAGCACACTAGTAAATCCTACTGTAAAACTCCATGTTCCAGTAGGTCATGGCTGCCCTCCATGGAAGGGTGGTAGGTACTTACAAACTGAAGGACCAGCTTTTTTTTTTCCTGTGTGAATTCAAAAACTGCAGTCTTTAAAGGCTGGAAGAAACAAAACCTGTTCATTACTCTAGACATAACGTCTTGCAAAAGCTGCCAACCTAGTGAACTTCTGCTGCCTTATGTGGCCTGCACCCTCTTGGCATTGCATTTAAATAAATGAATACAACCATTAATCAACCATCTGCTTCAGTCAGGTGAGGTTAGAAGTGTTTTTCTAAGGAGAATAGGTGAAAAAAAAGTATAGGGGAAGCTAACAAAAAAAATTGAAGCGGATAAGTCTTTTATTGACTGTTTCACTGATTTACCTGATTTTGGTTCTGGAAAGATTCTGTAGCCTTTTTAGACACTTTTCTGTGCAAAAAAACATGGAAGTCTTGGAAAAATACAGGGGCAGTACCTGGAGTGGTATTCTGAAGCTGTTTACTTTCTGCTGCTGGGGCATTTGGCAAGTCCTAAGCATTGGAGCAGGATATTCTGTAAAAGGCAGCAATCTGGCTGGAGAAATGTTGGCAAGGGGAGTAATTTTCTGTACCATTAGGGAGCCTTATGCTCTGAAGTTCAGCTCATCAAATCACAACAGGAAAATTGCCTGTTAGACCTTCCAAATGTTGCTGACCTGTGCCTGCACTGACCTTATTGGTATTCAAGCCCTAGTGCAAGGATATAGGGAGGCAAATTGGCCTCCTTAATGTCACACAAAACAAAGAACATTTAGAAAAGAGTCTTTCATTCAATATGCAACTTCTGTCAATGTAAGAGGCTTGCCTGGTCCATGTTGTGGTTCACTTTTGTGTCAGAGCTACTGAGTGGTCAGGTACATTGAGCAATAAGTGTTTTTTTGCAGCATTGCTGTTAGTGGTGCAGGAAGAGACGTGAACCTTTGCAAAAGAAGGCCTTCTGGTCATTGCTGAAATATTTAAGGACATCTCATGCAAAGAAGTGTGTTAAACAGATTTATCTGATGAAACCTCCAGCGTTTCTTAAACAGAATAATTAACACATAATCATATTATTTTCCAAAATTTACAGTGACAAGCAGTTCTCCAAAACTACTGCATGAACTGCAGGCTTGATTTCCTTGACCCTAGTGCCTCTAACATAAATGGGATGCCAGCACACCTGTGTGATGAAGCTATGTTCTTTCCCTGGAAACTGGCCACCTCTCCTTGTCACAAATACGTGCTAATAATTTTGACTAAATGTCTGCCTGGCAGTGCTGGCAGACTGTCATGGTCTGCCGGGAATTTTTTACCTGTCATTTGTGGGCGTAAAAAACATACCAGGAATAATTTTGACAGGGAGAAGAGAGAGAAAGTGACTCTTTGTGGGCTGGGGGCTCTCTGGGAGAGTCACAGCCTTCCCATAATGGCAGGGTCTGGCAGCCAGGATTTGCCCCATTGCCCCAGCCAAGAGCAGGGCAGCCAGGGGGCATCAGGGGCAGACACAGCCATGGGCATCAGTCATCTCTCTGGGGTTGGTGATGTGCTCAGCGGGACCCATGACTGGGCAGGACAGAGTTGAAGTGAGCAGGGTGGGGAGAGGGCAGGGTAAGACAGTCAGGGTCCTTTGTGCCCTCAGAGTCCTGACAATTTTGTCTTGCAGAGAGTGGGGTTTCCAAGCTGGGCTAGAGCCACTGTGTTAACCACCATCTATCTGTCTGCACCATCCTGCCTCTGAAGAAATAGTTCGTCAATCTTCTTTGGTTTTAAGGGGCAGTAGACCTATTATTTTTTATGATAATGAGATAAAATACTGACAATACATATCATCAGAATGCTCTGAGATTTGGCATACACGTGTTCTGCTTGGCCCTTTTTTCTTTACAGATTTGTACTGTAAATATTAGTTTTCCTCCTTATATGGAGGAATCCTTCCTCTCTTTGTCTAATATGACTTATTCCTGTATGGAGGGCCCCACTGAGAACTCTTTTCTCCTCTCTCCAGTTGCAGAGTGATGGTGGAGTGGTTATTTAGACAGCTGAAGTTGAAGATGGAGTTGTATCCAAAATAACTTTTATTATAAGACAGGACAAAATACATGAATGCAACAGTTAGGTAAGGAAAATGTTAGCTTTTTATATCCAATACACATTTTTCAAAGTGTTTTGTGTTTCAAGAGCTTTCCCTAAGCTCACAACAGGGCAGGAGTCAGCCTGAACTCCTGATGACTTTCTTGAGCCTGTGCATCTGGGGACCCTAAAGCCATTTGGAGAAGTTTACATTCACAAGCAGGATTTCTGGATGTAAAACAAATATTTCATGGACAAAAATTGAATTAAATGTTATATCCTGTGTAATAGAAAGTGTATTTTTTTCAGCTCTATATGTAAATGAAATATACTTGTGTTCTTTAATACTCTATAAAGTTGAAGTATGGGATCCATCAGTATGTCTTACACATTCATACAAACTGGAATGTGTTCTATGAAATCATGTGAATCCATGGTCAAGGGAGGCCTGGAAAATAGAAAGTGCCTTGAACATATTACACATGCAGTAGTTTTAATGAGTGACTGATTACTAGCGTACACACAGTTTATTGGATTGTGAAATACCGAGGAACATCTTTCAGTCTTATAGAGTAGCAGAGTACCTTTCTGCATGCTTTTTAATATACCTGTGGTGAAGGGACTACTAATTCATATGGAGTATATTGCACTTGATTAGTTTTATGGAGTGTGTTGTGTAAAGGTTGATCTACTTTGGGGACATGCAGTGTCATTTAATTGGCTTGTGTAGATAGCTTGCTGGTTTTTGATACTTTAATGAAACCTTCTGGTATACCTTTCTCTTCACATTTCCTCACAATTAAGTGGATGGCAATATGGTCAACAAGTGCTTAAAAACACAGAACTTTATTAAACTTTATTAAACTTTATTAAACTTACATTTTTGAACCAAGGAAAAAATTAGGAGCAATGAAGTCAGACTGATCAATATTAAAAAGAAGCAAATAAGCCTTTAAACTAAATTCTGAAATTTAACTTGCAAAAGTGAAGTAAATGGAAAAAGGAAAAAAACAACTTTATTAGTTGTGATGTTCTCAGCTGTCAGCATCTTTTTATCTTTTTGGGCTTCCCCCCCACCCCCCATTTTCACCCTCCCTTAAGCATTTTCAGTCATGAATGCTGCATTCTGACTTGTCTTTCAAAGTTTGTTTGGTTCATTTTATGGAAGTTCTGTAGCTATCTTTTTTTTTTTTTACTTTTTTTTTCAGGATCTCATGTCACTATCTCTGATACAGGACCATGAGTAGAAATGCATACAATTAGTCAGGAAAAGTACCCACTAGAGGATGTCAATATGTTAGATTTTACTGGTCACACACGCAATGCTGAATCTCTCTATCATCATTTAAGGAGGCACTTTTACTGCTACATAATATGTAAATAAGTTTTAATTTTGAAGCAAATTCA
Source organism: Anabacerthia variegaticeps (assembly GCA_035583185.1). Lineage (NCBI taxonomy): Eukaryota > Metazoa > Chordata > Aves > Passeriformes > Furnariidae > Anabacerthia > Anabacerthia variegaticeps. Next base: position 38,900,609 of record JAWWEW010000001.1, on the reverse strand, counting down.
GTGATTACAAAAAAAAAAAAAATCCATTTATTCAGCATTGGGGTAAATTTACAAAACAGAGAAAACAAGATTAGTCCTGAAATCACATCCATTTTTATTTTCTTTGTAGGTATTTCAATTCTAACATAAAATTAACACTTTTGCTTTCTTCTTCTTTCTTCTTCTTTCTCCTTCTTCTGGTATTACATAAGACACTGAGTAAAGGCTCTAATCTTTGCTATACCAGAACACCCCTCCTTTGTCTTCTACTAGGTGTCATTTCTTTGCAATGGAATATCGTTATCGTGGTCCAGGGCTGTACCATGGCACTTCTGAGGCTTATATCACTTCTTTATATCCCTTTCTTCAAGTTCTTTGATTATAAATATTAATTTTCACTTTCCTGAGTCCTGATTTCTTCTCTTCATTATAGTCTTCTGAAGATACAGGAACATAAGAGTGCCTGTAACAGGTCAGATTAAAGGTCTGCTTGGCCCAATAGCTGGTTTTAGTGACTACCAGTAACACCTAACAAACGTCCTAGAGAAAAGTATGAAAAGGATAAACAAACAGCTGTGTTTCATTATTCTTCCCTTCCCAAACACCAGGCAATATGCTGCTTATGGACTATCTGAACCAGCAGTGACATTTTTATTCTTAATTGCCTTTGATGAATGTTTCTTCTAGGAATCTTGCAAAACCTTCTGCATCTTATTCTGAGGTCAGTAAATGCATAGCACTCATATTAACCTTTGCCCTTTTTTTTGTTTGTTTGTTTTCCTCTTGGAACATTATATATAGACTAACTAGTTCAGAAATAAAATTCAATGTAATATCACAGCTAATTAAATTAGGAATGGGTTGGTTAGATTTAGCAAAAATCTCTTCTTCCTCTCTCACTGCTTCTCATATTTTTATTTTTATGAGGATACTGTATACCTGTATAGACTCTTCCTCATACAGTAATAGAAATGTAACTGCATTATTTTTCAGGCATGTATCAGGAAAACTTTTAAATGTTTCCTCCTTGCCTTTCTCCTTCATATTTTATTAATGTAGCTCCAGTTCTTTCTTGCTGAAGCAGTTTCTTTGTTAGATTTAAAAAACAGGAAATTAGTCTTTAATTTGCCTATAATTTACATTTCTGCATCACTTGATATATGGCTATAGAGCTCTGAAAAGCAATCACCTTACCATTCTTCATCTCCTTTCAATCACAAATATTGAGCAGATACGTTTCAAGAAGCACAAGAAAATAATTTCCAATCAGAATCTGACAACGTATGAAAACAAAGATGGTGTCTCAGTTAGTCTTGGTTCCAAAATTGTTATTTTAGGCCATGAAAAACATATTTTAGAGAAATCTATTGCTCTTTGGGTTCCCTTTTGTGATTCGGTGTGTAATTTTGAAGAGTTCTCAGCAAAATACCAGGAATAAAAATGGAAAAGAAAAAAAAAATCTAAACAAAACCAAACCAAACAAAAAAAACCCAAACCAAAAAATTCAGCTGATTTATAAGAACACTTAAATCTACATAAAGAATAGTTTTCAGTCTTTGGCTGAATATGGAGGCAGTCTGCTTAGCTCCAGAAAGGGAAAATATGAGGCAAACCTTTCTATAACCCCTTTTTTTTTTCCAAAAATTGATAATCTCAAGATTAAAAACAAACAAACAAAGGAAAAAAACCAAACAAAACTGCAATCCAAAACAGACAAACAAAGAACAAAAACAAACCAACCAACCAAAACAAAACCCTAGTTGTTCAAAATTAGACTCATAAGGATATAATGCTCTTTGCTTCCAGACTCAAGGCTGAGAAGACAAGGAGCCAATAAACATAACTCTCTTCTGTTTCTACACTTCTCTTCCCATGAGAAACTAGGTGCAGACCTTTAGGAAAATTATTTCTTTCCAGGTTTTTTTTGTTCCTGTTGAGAATATTTTAAAGACATCAGTGACATAACAAAATACATTTGTATTACATGAAATATTACAGCTCCATGGGAAAATTAGAGAGTGTATTACATAAAAAATATTTACATATTTAACTAAAGATTTGCTTTAAATGTATTTTAGTAGAAAAATTACCATTTTTTTCCATACTTCATTTTTTATAGTTGCCTTTTAGATCAGAAGAAATTGAGATTTTTTTTTTTTTCTCTCCTTTTGATACAAACCTAATTTTTCATTTAGAAGTGCAGAAACTTGGTAAAAGATAATGTTTTTTTCATTGCTTGAAATGCCTTGTGAGATGGATTTTGCTCTTTTCTTCAGCAGTCATGCTGTGACAGTAGATTCTGTAAATCAAAGGATTACAGAAACTATTAAATAAACTTCAACATTTCTCACTTTGCAAGTCCTGCTCTCATCTTTGATGTACAGCTTCAGAGTCTGGAAAGACTTTGTACACACTCTGCACCTCTTGAATGTGATGGTGTGCTTCCTCCCCCTCAACCTGACCTTTGTTTCCCATAGCCCTGCTCAAGCAATTACTACCAGTGCCAGTCGTAGTGGATGTGACTGGTGGTGACGGCTGCATCCCACTTGAAGTGGATTCGGGAAAGACAGATGACAACGTAATAGCCAAGGGCTAATTTGAATATGTGCCAAACAAAATATGGTTGGTATGCAAATATAAGTCAATCATCTTACTCCATAAATAGTAAGGGCCCAGGGCCCACTTAACTCCCCTGCACAGCAGAGGGCTGCGTGCCAGGATATCATCTTGAGTAGGGACACCTCTCAAGGTTATTCCTTCAGGATGATAGATTCCTTATTGCATCAGATAGTCGGTAAGTAGATTGGGAATCAGCACACTGAAATTTTGAAATCTTAGCTAAGTGATATAAAGGACAGATTGTGCATATATCATCCTTAACAGAAAAACCATTACAAGTTTAGAACTGGGAGTGAATCCAGCTGTACCTAGACTCTTCTCTGAGAAGGAGTTTAGAACACAAGAGGGTCCTTTATGAAGGAGGAGGATCTCACTCACAGTTTTGTCTGACCTTTTCCTCTATACGGTAACTTGCCAAGGAATCCCATCATACCTCTGTTGCATTTACCATTGAGCTTTGTTATAGCAACAAAGTATATTGTTGCTCCTCTCATGCTACTGCATGACTCCATCCGTGATGCTGAGAAAACATTACTCCAAAAGTACCACATGAACTGAGTTCTCTCTGCTCTCCTCCATCTTGAAACTTATCTGGAACACGGGAAGGAAATTACAAACAACATTTTCTTTAATTCTACATGGAATATCTAATTCAAACTACACAAGAGTGTTGGAAGAAGGACTACTGAAATAAAATAGTCCAGATTTCACACACTTTTGGATACAATATTATTGAGAATAATAAATCCAAGGTCACTAAAAGTGACCAAAGAATTGAATTTGATGTAAAAGACAAATGAATTTTTGAATGCAGTAAAGGTGAAACAATCTCATTCCTAAGGAAAAATCAAAGAAGTATGAGGAAAGCAGACTTGTAAAAAGACAAAAAAAAAAAATAATGTAGGATAAAGGTCTTACAAAAAATAATTTGGAAAAAGTGCAATGTATTATTAATAACAAGTGGATTAGGAGTGAGATTTAATTACAGAGAAAATGTTTAATGTAGTTTAGAAAGATTTTCTACTATACAGTTTAGACTGAGAAGGGAAACTGTCTCTCATAGGAAAAAAAGCAAAATTTTATTACCTAATTTACCCAAGTCCCTGTGATAATTTTACTTTTACCTTAAATTGAAGGCCTCACTTTTTGAAGTTCACATCCTGAACTGAAGATCAAGACTTGAATCAGAGAGTTTAGTGAGGAGAAGCACAGTCTTTCAAAGGTCATCTTCTGACATGCTTATCCATGCACTCTGCTTTTCTTAAAGAGAAAGCAAAAAGAGCTGTCACTGGAAAACAATGGTGATAAGCTTACACTGTGAAGATATTTTTTGTTTAAACATGAAAAATGTGAATTGATTTTTTATTTTTTTTTTGCAAAAGGGAAAGTATGTTCCGTGTAGAATTACCTAGGAAAAATAGTTCAATTGCTTTTATAGTAACTATACTAAATTCTCTATTTAACTTGACCTCAGTTTAGCTATCAATCTAAAATAGCTTCTATTCATGAAAATATTCTTGAAGTGTTTTACTGGATCATAAAGATATTCACAATGAGGACATCAAGAGTTTTTGGGGATAGTCCCAAAGTTCAACAAATTTGTTTGTTGAAGGGTCAGAGAAATTTAAAAACTCTCAATTCATATAGGCAAAAATAATACCTTAACTTATAATAAACTGTGATTCTGCAGTTATTAAACCTGTGAGAAACAAATCCCTCATTCACTTGAAAAATATGTATCTGATTAAGCCGAATTTCTCACAGATTCAACATAAATCCATTGGAAAAATATTTATTCACAGGATAATGGATCACAAACATTTAATTTCCCAGATGCTTGCTCTAACCACTAGAATTGGGATAATCTTTAGTTGTTTTGTTTGTGATAGTTGTTTTCCTCTTCTTTTCCTCCTTTACTCCACTGAAATATTTTTTTCTAAATTATATTCCCTCCCTTTAAGATTTTATGAAGTTATATTCCTTTTGACAATATTTCAGCATTTTCATCAATATTTTATTATTTAAGCGGATTTTTTGGGACTAAGGTGGATCAGTGTCTATAGCAAAGGAAAAGGATCACCTTTGTCAGTATATCCCTACTGCAACAGTCAAGGCACTTCTTAAAAATCCTATTTAACATTCCTTGTGGAAAGGGACTGAATATGCCTCTTAATCCTGATAAAATACCTGAATACCAAGAGTTTGTTCTATTTCTTAACACATATCACAGTTTTCTATTTGGTTTCAAAGTTGATTAATTTGACTTACTTTTTTTTGTTTTTAATTATTATTACATTATTTGTGGAGAGTTCAGGTTCCACTGAAAAACAAACAAAAAAAAATCACTCCTATATTCCTATTTGGGGCATTTCATCTCAGTGTGTGTGCACATGTGCACAAGTATGGAAACAGATAAACAAAGACAGTTACTTTAGTAAATACCTGGAACTTGAAGATATTTGAATTTTAAGACACTGGATTACTAGTTTGGAAGTAGTTAGACTATTTTATGCAGCCAGTTAAGATGTCAAAGTACAGAGGAAAAAAAAAAAAAAAAGGCAAAATAAATTCTAGTTCAATTATACATAAAAATATATGAGTTTGGTTTTAAAATTCTTTGTATCTTGTAGAGAGGCAAGTCTGTGTTCTCTTGTAACCAAACACATAATTATCAAAAAAAAACACATTATGAGGGAAAGATTGTGTTCAAATAAAAGGGAGCTGTATGTTTTTCTAAGACATAGAGGCAGAAAAAAGTGTGAAAAAAATTATTAGGTGTGAAAGAATTTTAATTAATGAAGATATTTTTTAAAGATATAATATTTCTTCACAGCATTTCTCTGATAGATTATTCTTAGTCTGTTTCTCATCTTGAATAAAACTCCATGTTCTCTTTCCTAATAACTAGCTCTGAAGCAGGCAATGTGATAATATCGACTGCTTATAACATCTTCCCGAATTAAGCGAGAGAAAGGATTTCACCTTCTTAGTCTGGTCTCCATGGTTAGAAAATCAAACTCAGAAAATTTCTTAAATCTGTAATAATCCACCATCCTAAAATTCAAGGTGTTTAACACAGTAAACCTCTATTGGATTTTGATACTTCCTGAGCATTCAAGTGGAATTTCAGGTTTCTGCACAAGGTTGTATGACCAATGTGAGCTATCTTCCCCATTTAGCTAAAATATCTTTTGATCTGTATTGTCGTGCTTTCATGCAGTGGCAACAAAGTAATCTCAGGTAAAAGAGAAATTAATTAAATCAAGTGCATTTCAATGATTCATTTGATCCCATCCATATCTCCATGTCTAGTTTGGTCAGTAATGAGAAATAGGCACTTCTAGCTCATGATTCATCTCAATTTAAAGTAGACAGCTAAAATAGGTCAGATGAGTCATACTCTGAAAAATGTTGCTATTTTTCCATTGATTATAAAGAGATCATAGGGGAAACTCATAGATAAGGATGTTTTTATGGTAGATTTCTAATGTTACATGAGATTAATCCAACCCATGATAGATCTACTAACAAGCAACACTGACAGCAAGCATGACTGCAAAAACCTGTCATGTTTTCAAAGAAAGGGACATGGAGAATTGAATTTGAAGGAAAATTGCTGATCAGTTCATGACTCTACTCAAGATGTAAAGTGCCAGTGCTTGTCATAGATTAATTTCAGCATAAATCAAGGATAAAGTTATATCTCATTATTTGAATTATTTGGACATAAAAAGCAGTACAAGATAAAATTTGGCCTGAGTATTCAGCTGTTTAAATCCATATGTTTAATTTTTATTCACAGTCCTTTTCTAGCCATTGAGCATTATAACATCCCTTGTGAGCTCCACTGCAGGACCAATCAGCATCAGCTCGGTCAGTTTGTATGAGCAAACACAACTGCTGCTGGTCTCAACTTAAGCACTTTTGTTTTTATAGTTAAAAAATAAATGAAGAAGATTAATGTTGCTTCAGCAGATTTTAAAGAGAACATTATGAAACTCCAGTAAATCACATTTATTGAAACTCCATATAGAACAGTACAACAGATGCAAAGTGACTGATACTTGCAAAAGTAAAGCTATTACTAAATATTATCTGAAATAGTTTCACTAAGCCAATGTAGAGGAACTAGTACATTAAATTCCAATAAACTACTGTAGTGGAGCATTACTAATTTGCTGCTTCTGTGCAAATGAGTTGTACAAGTAGCTAAACTTGAAAGATGAACAAGAATCAACAACATCTGCAGCATTAGGATGAAGATATTAGGCCTGAAGTAGTTGGGCGAAATTATTAATAAGAAGGAGCTGAGAAGAATAACAATAAACATGTTGGATGCTTATAGAAGAAATAGCAACAGCAGCTGTGACCTGTTGGTCAGTGAGTTTGCTGAGTGGGGAATTTCACAAGGGAATGAAACTAAATCAGGGTTTCAAAGAGGATTTTTTTTTTTTTTTGCCCTAGTTGAGGCTGTCGTTGGGATTGATAATAATTATTTTTCTTTTTGTCTTCCATCTTATTTGGTTTTGGGTGGTTCTTCTATTCCAGTAACAACCTCCAACAACAATATAAAGTCTTAGACTGGACTTTAATGAAAAGATAATGATTTTTGTGCATTTTTGCTAACAAAATATCAAAAATATTTTAAGAAAATACTGATGTATTAGTGACTCTTCCAAGGAAAGCACTGGTCTGTAAGGCAAGCTGGTTTGCAATAGTATAAAGAAGACAGTCCTATTGTATCAAAGAGATTGATATATGACATGTGACTTTTTAAAATGAACAGGAAATGCCTATCAATCACAGCATTTTCAATACCCTAAATATTAGACAATTAGAAATATTTGTGAGTAGAATCACAGAACGGCTGAGGTTGTCAGGTACCTCTGGAAACCGTCTAGTCCAACCACCCTGCTCAATCAGAGTAACTTAGAGCAGGTTGCTTGGAGCCATGTCCAATCAGTTTTTCATTGTCCCCAAAGATGGAGACATCAAAACCCCTCAGGTAAAATTGCGCCAGTACTCAATGACCTTCACAGGAAAAAAAGTTTTTCCTCATGTTTAGATGCAAATTCCTGTGTTTCAGTTTATGCTCATTGCCACTGATCCTGTCACTGTACATCATGAGACACGCTTGATTCCATCTTCTTTATTCCCCCAGTGCCATCAAGTATTTGCACACAATGCTAAAGTCACCCTGAGTCTTCTCTTCTCTAGGCTGAACCCTCCCAGCTGTTTCAGCCTCTCCTTGTGTGTTTGATATTGCAAGCTCTTAGTCATCTTTTTGGTGTTGTGCTAGACTTGCTTCAGGAAGTCATAGAATCTGGCTTACTGAATCACAGAATCATGTCCAGCACTTCATGTAGCACTGCAGATGTTTCTTACCAGGGCTGAATAAAGCACTGGGGCAGGGGAAGTCCACCTCTCTCGACCTGCTGGCAACACTCTGCCTGGTGCATCCCTGGAGACTGTGAGCCTGTTTTGCTGCAAGGGTACATTGCTGGTCCATGCTCAGTTTGCTGGCAGCCCTGACTCCCGGGTTCTTCCCTGCCAAGCTGACTTTCAAGCAGTCCTGCCGTTTGGAATTGTTCTTCCTCAAAGGTACTCCCTTTGTTGAATTTGAGATTCCTGTCTTTAACCTCTGGAGATTCCAGTCAATGTCAGCACACTGCTCTGGCACATCAACCACTCTTCACAGTTCTGTATCATCTACAAACATGTGAGGGTGCACTCTGTCCCATCCAGGTAATCAACGAACATGTTAAACACTGCTGACTATAATATCAACCCTTGGGACAAAGCACTAGTAACTTGCCTCCAGCTGGACTTGTTTCTCTGACTTCCTTAGAGCCAACAATTCCACCAGTTTTCAACACTTAGCTGCCCAACCTACTGTTGATTCTGTACTGTCCAATAAATTACTGTCCATTTATCTGGTCTGCACTTCATAACTTTGACTGTGAAAGTATTATGGAAGAATAGCTAAAGACATTGATCTCTGCTGAGCTGTTTATTTCATCATAGAAGGCTGGCAGGTTTGTTGAATGTAATTTCTCTGTTATAAATCCATGTTATAATCCATGTTAATCTCTGTTATAACTCCTAATCACCTTCTTGACCTTAGTATGTTTGGAAAGGGTTTCCAAAATTATTTGCTCTATCACCTTCATAGTGCAACAGTATATAGATCTTTATATATGGATTTTTTTTTTTTAATGGTTGTATTTGAAAGATGGCAAATCTTCCTATATGAAAAAAAATCTCAATTTTCTATTATAGCCTTAGCAAATATTTGTGTTGTGTGAAAATTTTTTCAAGGTATGAACTTAAAACAATATCTGGATCAAAAAAGAAAAGAACCTGCAATAAGCCAAATTGGTTAGGAACAAATTGAAACAAAGATATATAGCACCTGAAGGTAGAGAATAATTAGGTGGCATCACAGTAAAAGCAAAACAGAAGAAACTGATAGGTTTTGCACAAAATCATGAATGTCATGTTACCACAGGCTCCACAACAAGCAAGAAGAGACTCAACTAAAGGTCAAATGCCACCCAAGAGAAAATACTTCTCACTTAGCACATAAACTGGAGGTTAAATAGTAAAAAGAGTAAAATCTGTCTAACCTAAGGCATAGAGACCGTAGATGCATTTCTGATAGCAGCAGCTGAAATCAGATGAGAAAAACATCATTATACATTCTTAAATATATCCAGAAACAGGCCAGAAACCAGGATACTGCTTGTGATGTCCCCATAAATAAGCTCACTGCTTTTACAGTAAAGAGTATCTGTAGATTTAAAACAATCCCCTTGTACTTGGTTTGTGCGACAGTTTTGGTAGCCAGGAGGCTTCAGAAGTGACTTCTCCGGGAAGAGACCAGGAACCGCCCTGTGCCCCATCCAGACACTTTCAGATGTCTCCAAAACAGGACTGCTGCTGGCAAAAGACAAGCACGTCAGTGATGCTGGTACCCTCTCTGTGACAATACATTTAAGTAATGATAAAAAGTGCTGTGCCAGACCTAAAAAAGGGGTAAGAAAGAATGTGAGAAACAGCCTTGCAGATCCCAAGATCCTTGAAGAAGGAAGGGAGGAGATGCTACAGGTGCAAGAGTAGAGATTCTTCTGTAACATGTGGAGAGGACTGAGGTGATGAGATTGTCTACCTGTAGCCCATGGAGGACCATGTCAGAGCAGATGTTCACATTTCAGCCAATGGAGGACCCCACAGCAGAGAAGATGGACATGCCTAAGTGAGCAGATAGAAGCATAATGCAATAGCAGTGGAGAACCACAGTATCGCTGAATGTTTGATGGTGGAAAGGACTGGTGGAGGTCTTTAGTGCAATCTCTCTGATTGAGCAGAGTAACCTACAGCAGGTTGTCCAGGACTGTGTCCAGACATCTTTTGAATATGTAGACTCCACAAGATCTCTGGGAAACCAGCTCCACTGCTGTCACCTTCATAGTAGCTTACTGATAAAGGATGATAAAGATAGCAAAGGGTGAAAACTGTTGATTGTCAGTGGTAGTAAACAATTGCAGTAGAAAAAGAAACAATTCTTGAACTAGATGCTCAGAGAACTTAAACTGTTGTGATATCACACAAATTACACTTGTTTTCAATGTATTCAACACTGGAAAAAGCCAAATGAGCCAATATGGAAATTGCCTTGCGAATGTTCAAATGTGAAATCACAATACAGAGGCATAACATACTTTACAGACTGTACCACAAATACAGAACATTGTTAGTTATCTTACCTTGAGGGACAGAATATGACCTTTTTGTGCCCCTTGCGATTTAGAAGTGCATAATTTAAAATGGGACTTATTATGCTCTGCAGTTGAAAATAGATAATTGTACATTCAGAGAAATATGTTCTTAGGGAATTTTCTCAGGTCTATATGTACAAGGTCAGGAGACGTGTATTTTCTTCTGGTATAAAACAGAGCAAAGACACATATTTGGTTCAGATGCCCATGCACTGTTTATCTTCTATAGAGTCTTCAGCCTAGGGAATCAGAGCATTTAGACTGTAGAAGTTGTATCCACATTTAAATTGAAACAATAATTCCAGTATTCTGTAGAAAAGGAGTGCTGCAGAGCTTTATTTACTTTTACAGTCAACATCCATTCTGTGCACAGCGTTTGTTTTTGACATTATTAAACTGTCTTCATCTTACCCCATGAGTTTTTTCATCTTATTTTCTGCTCCTCCTTCTGCTGAGAAGGCAAAGTGATAGACCAGCTTGGTAGACACCTGGTGTCTAGCCAAAGTCAGCACACCACAGTCCTTTTTCGTTCACAGTGCAGGGCCTGAGGAGTTTGAGATAAGGATAGTAATGGGAAGAGCCAATGGGCAAAACATGGACTGAAGACAGCTAGAGAGTGAAGAGTGGAATGATGATGGGGAATTTTGGTTCTTGTAATTGTAATGAAGAATTTAGGGGTAGATTGTGTGAAAATTGTTAACTTCCATTTGATATTTTGATTTTGGTGTGGGAGGTTATTTTTGTTGATGTGAGTGAAGTTTGTAAAGATTGTGAATATTTTGTGATAAATGTGGATTTTAATGTTAATTCTTATATATGATTCAAGAAATAAGAAGTAGAATGTGTTGGGTTAACATGGTACGATTTTGGTAGTGGGAGGGGCTGCAGAGTTGCCTTCTGCGAGAAGATGCCAGGACCTTCCCCTGTGTTCAACAGAACCAATGGCAACTGGCTCCAGGATGGACCCGCTGCTGGCCAAGGCTGAACCCATCAGCAGTGGTGGCAGCACCTTTGGAACAACAGATTTAAGTGGAGGGAAAAAAACCCAAAGTGTGCAAATGCAGTCAAAGAGAGGAGTGAGGATATTTGAGGAGAAAAATCCCTCAGAAACCCAGGTCAATACAGAAGGAGGGGGAGGAGGTGCTTCAGGTGCTGGAACAGAGCTTCCCATGCAGCCTGTGGTGCAGCTCACGGTGAAGCAGCTGTGTCCCTGCAGCTCAGGGCAGCTCATGTTGGAGCAAAGATCCAACTGCAGCCCCTGAAAGCCCCACACTGCAGCAGGTGGATGCCTGAAGGAGACTGTGATCCTGTGGGAAGCCCTGTCTAGAGCAGGCTGCTGGCAAGAGTCTGTTCCTGAGGGGCTGCACCCTGTGGAAGGGGCCCACACTGAAGCACTTTCTGAAGAACTGCAACCCATTGGAGAAGTTAGTGGAGCACTGTCTTCCATGAGAATGTCCTGTCTCTGGAGCAGGGGAAGAGTAGGAGGAGTCCAAACCCTGAGGAGGAAGGAGCAGCAGAGAAAATGTGTGATGAGCTGACCACAGCCCCCATTCCTCATCTCCCTGTTCCACTGGGTGGAAAAAGGTAGAGAAATCATAAGTGAAGTTTAGTCCAGGAAGGAGAGAGGGGTGGGAGGAAGGTGTCTAAAGATGTGGTTTTATTTGTCAGTACCCTAATCTGATTTGATTGGCAGAAAATTAAATTCATTTCTCCAAGTTGATTCTGTTTTGTCCATGAGAGTGGTTGGTGAGTGGTCTCTCTGCATCCTTATCTCATCCCACAAGCCTTTTTTTGTATTTTCTCTCCCCTATCCAGCTGTTGAGGACAGAGATGGAGCAGCTTTGGTAGGCATCTGGCAATTAGACGTCGTCAACTCACCACTCATCCCTTGATGTGAAGCTCTGCAGCTTGTTTCTTTCCCAGCATTTTTTCCTGAGAACAGTCCTTAAAATAGAACTGCAGTGTCCTTAAGTTCTCTGTGAAGATCAGTCACCTCTGTACTACCATTACAGTTAAAAATGAAGTATGTTTAAGAACTCAAAGACAAATGGCAAGGGGTTTTGGTTTTTTGTTGTTTTTTTTTTTTGCCGGGGGGGTTGGTTTTTTGTTGTTTTGTTGTTGTTGTTGTTGCTCTGCTTTGTTTGCTGGGGTTTTTTTCCTTCTTCTTCTATTGTTGTTTGTGTTTCTGTGTTGTTTTCTTTGGGTTTTTTTCTGACTCACTCTCAGTGCCTTAGTAGCTCTGCCTCAAAGACTTTGGGACAGAACAAACAGAAACGTACTACTTCTGCTTTATAGGAGAGGACAAAATCCAAATGTCTATATTTTGTATACTAAATCAACTTTTATATTCTTGCACAAATCAATCCTAGAGATTGTCTAGAGAGGTTAGTAGGTGCCATCTAAAATCAGAATTGCACAAGATGGCTATGAAAATGGTTTAGTTTCTCTGTAGTCATTGAGTATTAATATTTATTTGTGTACCATCATTCTATAATCTATTTGCATTTAAATCATGTATCAATTGTAACATTAAGTTTTCTTACCAAGTTCTGTATAAATAAACTGAGATTTTCTGCATCATTTTGCTAGAAAGCCATGTTGTTAGAGTAAACTCTTAATCATAATAGGTGAAGTAGAATTTGAAGGTCTTTTTGATGTCCCAGAGTGGAACAAGGAAAAATAAATATGAAACCTTTGCACTGTTTCCCATCTTCAGATGGGAACTTCACAGCTACAGGGAAAGTAGAATGTTTTTTTTTCCCTAAATGGATTTTCTTAAAATTGAATATCAGCATGAACTCAGAGCTAACTTTTACTTCATGTGCAAACAACCTTTAGATTCCAACATGCGAAGTGCTTGACAATATACTAAAACACAGACTGGTGATATTACAGAATAGCAAAATTCTGCAGAAGTCTGTTAGATTTTATGGAAAGCTCCATCCAGAGACCATTGATCAGTCTATAGTGCATGAGGGAGAAGATCTACCTACAGATTTAGGTGAGACACCTCTTTTCTGACAACTGTGAAGTTTTAAACAGGATTTCTTTAGATCACCACATAGGAAAGGATCAAAGGGAAAATGAGTGTATGTTAATAGGAAAGGATCAAAGAATTTTTTTAAACTTGTACACACTACAGAGTGTGAGACTTCATGTAGTGAGACACAGCAGCAACCCAAAATAACAGTACCTTCTTTCCTTTGTACAAGCTGTCTGGAAACATTTGTTTAAGAAATCTTTCCAGGAATTTCTCTACCTGCTTGGATTGCTTGATCTATTGAGTGATGTACTCCAGGGAACCCTTGATTTACAGATATTTAAGCACAGTTAGATTAAATACCCAGTGACACAATAAGAGGTAATTAGCACAAACTGAAATCCACGAAAGCCCATTTAGACATAAGCAAAAGAAAAAAATACTGGTTGGGGGATTGAACACTGGAATATGTTGTGGAGCCTCCATTCTTGAAGATACTTAAATCCTGAGTTTCATGTAACCTACTGTAGGTAACGTTGCTTTGAAGAGAGAGTTTGACAAGATCCTCACCAGAGGTGACATGTATCATCTTTTTCAAACTTTCAGTTTAAATCTACTGTCAGGTCAGTTCAGGGAACCAGGAATACACTTGCTTTTCTGGATTATTAAAAAAAAAAAAAAAAGAAAAAAAAAAAAAAAGAAAAAAGGTGGGAGACAAGCTATCAGAGAAGTGAGAAAGCCTGAAAAAGTTTAATGGACAAATAATAATTAAATAAAAAACTAAAATCCACAAACACCCCTCCCCATATACCTGTGATCCACCTCCAGGAGAGAAAAAAAGCAGATGGATGACAGTTAGGAGGGTAATGACAGGACAAGAAGATGGAAATTGTCTCTGTCTTAACCAGAATTTGACTTGCTTTTAAGTTTAAAGTTATGCAGCTAGATTTAACCTAATTTTCAAACAGAGTAAGGATGCTGCTTCATTAACTTCAGTATGAATGCTCAGTCTCCTATAAGAGTAAGGTCACCTTTCGTTAGATACTTAATTACAGGCTTCATGGCCTGACTCATAGAGGTATTACACACCTGTAACATCACTGAACACATGCGAAAAGCAGGATGTTTATGTGTGCTTCTAAGCTTGGAACTTTGTGATTGATTCTAATTAAAGAAATTGCTAACACAATTGTGAAAGAATAGAGTTGATTATATGCAAGAGCAGCATTTCTAGCAAATTTATATTCTCACTATACTGTGAAAAAAAGAAACAATAACGTTTAAGATCATTCTTCATTTCAAGTGACATTAAACCTTTCTGATCCAAGAAACTTTGTGAGGTTTTTATTTTTCTTATATTTTCAAGATACTGAGCAAATATTGAAATTAAGTGTTACCCATTTTGGACTTAAAGGAAGACTGTTCATGTTTGCACAAGTTACCAGAGGTCATAAGCTTTCTCTAACAGCAAGGACTGTATTTGGACTGAAGGAGTTCTGTCCTACTGGCCCTGGTAGGAAGGACGGTGATTTTGTAGAATTATTTTACCATTTGTGATCATGTATTGCCATGTTGAGGCTTCAAATGCAATTATTCATTTGGATAGGATGAAATTCTTCATGGTTCTATGTTTTTCATGTGGACCATTAAAAATATTTGTACCTAAGTTGGCAGATAAAAAAACGTAATACAAAAGGTTGAAAATTTATATATGTACTGTTATGGGAGTTCGTTGAATTTTGAGTATGAATCATACTTATCATTGTACTTATAATAATGTAAATTATCACAGAATAAATGCTGTTAAGGTAAACAATAGGAGATCGGGTTTAAATTCTAGTTTATTTTTCAAGTGGGAGTCAGTTTCAGACTAAGAAACTTACGTATCAGTGCCAACATATATGAGCAGAGGTCTAAGTTCCCATTGTGTAGGAAGTGGAGATGCAGCTAATTCTGAGCTGGAACTAGAATGAAGATATGGAATGATTTGACTCATGCCAAAGCACGATTCATTTGTTAACATACATGTCCAGTGCTTTTTGAGTAGGGAGAATATTGAAAAGGAATTGTAAATATTGAACAAGATGTTTGAAATATCCTGTGCAATTCCAGACCACAGGCTGAAGGTCAAATAGGATACCCCACAAACAATAAAATGTCTATAAATGTCTTTTTTAGTCAGCAGAATCAAGATTTTTTTCCATGAAAGAATTTAGTTATCTAATTATAGGTGTCTAACACATAAAGTATAATTTCTGCACTGCATCTATTAGTCCTGAGCAGATGTTTCAGATACCACGGGGAGATCTCCATGGCACCACTTAACCTATTCACAAGTAGTTAAATTTTCTCCCTGGTAAATGGTCACTTGAATAGCCAAGAAGACCATAGCGACTATATTGACTATAGGATTTTTAGACATAGACATGCATTTTATTCCCTTTATCAGAAAATTTTTCATGCCTCCTGTTATGGGAATTGTTTAAATTCACTGACATTGGTGTAAAAAAACCTGGTATTTTAAAGAAAAAGTTAAACAGAGACTAATATTTATGAGATTTGTGATGTAAACATAAGCACACAACTCATCATTAAATGACTTGCTGCTTACAAGTAACAGGAAAGCAATTCCTCACAAAAGTTCTGTCAAGTTCTAATCCCTTTACAGTAATACTAAAGATCTTTAGTTCCTGTGATATGGAACTATATGAATCTTTAAGGTCCCTTCCAAACCAAACCTTTCATTCTTTACAGAGATGCAAACTCTGCCAGTATTGTATTAAACACAATATTATGTTCAATGCCATTTTTTTTAATCCAGTTGAGACTACCTTTTTTCCCAAGTGAGGGTAGCTTTACCATAGAAATTTTTTGCACAGGACTATTCAGCAATAGTCTTGGAAGGATGATTCTTAGTACTTTGCAATCGTAAGTCGGAAGCTGCACCAGTATTTTGCTCTCAATTGTGCAATGTTGTCTTAGTCAGGTATTGACTATTCATGCATTTAGCATTGGTCATTAATGCTCACTTTTAAAGAAACAGAATTGTATTTAGAGGAAAGCTGTTCAAGACAAAGAAGTTCTGCAGTGATCAATGCCCAGAACACTTAGCTTTCCTAAGCAGAGTAATAAATATATTGTCATAAGCAGAGAGCTTGCATGCAATAGCCTTTATTTCATTAGACATGCAGTACTTATTGCATGCACTTTTACAAATACATTTTAGCATTGGCATAATTCCGCAGTTATTTATGTATAACACTTAGGAAGACTGCTTCTTTATGATAGAGTTTCCAAGAAAATGCTCTAACCTTTTCTTGTAATTCCTGAAATGGCTTATAGCTTTCTATTCCAGTAGAGTATAGATTTGGGAATCTTTATTTAGAGAAATTATTTATCTTTCTTTAATGGCCTTTATAGGAAATGGAAGCTAGAAAGCAAATAACTTTAGGGAAGCAATATTGTTCTTGATACATATCATACCAGGTAGACACAGAACAGAAATCCACCACAAGTGCTTTCTTAACACACTTTTTCCCCTGCTTATTGTTTGATGGTTGTTTTGGTTTTTTTTTTGTTGTTGATTTTTTGGGGATGGTATTTGGGGTTTTTTAATTTGCTTTGGATTTGATTTTTTTTTTTTTTAAACTTATTCAAACACTAATTGTGCAAAGGTAGAAGGATGATTTAGAAGAAAATGATTTATTAAAACTCAGTAGTTGCCAGGGGATCTATAATTTTGTAGTAAAAATACTTCTTAGTGCAGACATACGAACACCATGAATCCACAGAAAAATAAGAGAAGGTTAAATACTGCCACCTCTTCTTAAAACAGATGAACTTTAGCTCCTGTAAACAGCTAGAATAGCAGCTCTATTAGATGCTGCCTGAAAAGATTTTGTATATCAGCTGTATTCAGAAGGGAACTGAAAATATCCTCATGATGTACAGGGCAATTGTGAACGTACACAGAAAACTTATATTTACATGGTACCAAGCACTACTGAGATTACTCCCATCTATCAGCCTCTCAAGACACAAATGAGTTGCAGTCTTGAATGATCTGTGGTGACTTATGTTACAACCTTACAAGAGACCAATTCTTATTCCTGCAAACCAATAGACTATTAATAATAATAATAAAAAAGAGATGAAACAAAGAAATGCAATGAAGTGAGTGTGAATGTATGTGCGAAAAGGGAAAATAGCAGAAATGGTAACAAAAAATATTAAGACCATATGTTCATAAACTGAAAGTAATAGGCACAGTTTAAGAAAAGACATAAAGTGAAATTTTTTATTTTTTTTTTTGGTTACCTTTAAAAAAGAGTTGGTTTTTATAACATTCCTTTATAGTATCTTTTGGAAAGTATCTCTGAAATCCAGTGAGCAGGACAGGAGGAGGTCCTTAAGGGCAGTGCTGGACTAGTCAGGGATTGATTCTGACTCCAAGGGCTCATGTTGTGTTACAATTGTTCACAGAAAGCATAGACTGATAAAAGAAGGTTGTATGTGTTGAATGCCTTGTACTTAGGGAATTCGTGACCAGTGCTAGACCAAAAGTAGGATACATGTCGAAGAGATACGATTGGCAACAGAAATAGCAAGCCTGCTAACTGATGGCCTTTTAACCACCTCATATCCAACCATTAGAGTTATTAAGCACCTTGCCTCTAATCATCATGAATATATCTTCATGTCCAAGGTGATTTTTTTTTTTTTTTTTTTTTTTTTTTTAAATACATTCCTGATTTAAAAGTGTATTTGCAGACTCCAAGCTGTGGCAGTCTCAAATTTTCCTGTACCTCTTCTTGTTTCAGATAGGAAAAAAAAGCTAATTTTTTATACTAATATTACATCTTTGTATTTTAATCTTACTGAAAGGGGTGAAACATACCTTTCTAGCTTATATAGAATTCTACATTTCCATTGAAACCACATTACATTTCTCCATCAAATGGTTTGAGGAAAAAACTCCATAAATATAAGCAGAGATCAATTTAGAAGAGTTCGATCTAAATCTAAACTTTAGAGCTTTACTTCATGTATAGTCAACACATTCCCAGATATTTAAGACCTAACTGAGCTTGACTGGAAATGAATTCAGAGAATAAATCCTCTAACTGTTGCTGGAGGTCGTCTATCTGAAATATTAGATCCAAGAGTGAGGCATGCTATTTGTACTCAACCATGGACATGAAGATTATTGCTGTGGTTTACTTTAGGCAGAAAAAAAAAAAAAATACATTCAGATATAAAATTATTTTTAAGAATGCAAAATTTATTCACTATGTACCTGTCACATTAGAATCTTTCATCTAGAAGTTCTGTTGCTTGCACTGTTCTATTAAGAACATAATCATTCAGCATACTGCTTTCATGTTGACAATACACTGAAAAAATTTATGGTTACATTTAGTGATTAGCAAGAATTTTTAATCACATCTGCCATATCTACAATATACTGTATTTAAAATTTAGAGCATATTGGTTTAATCTAATTTAGTAGTATTATAACTTAGACTTATTTATGGTTGGAAAATATTTTTCCAGGCCCAAAAATGAAAAAGCTGTAAAATTCATCATAAAAAATATTGAATTCTCATCTTCAACACAGACAGGTTAAATTAGTTGTTTAGATCTTTGGTTCATTAAAGCAAAAATTGTGTGGTTTAGTGCAATTCTGTACAGTTTATTGTGAAGTAAATTCTAGTACTTGTGAGATGCACTCTTTAAAAAGAAAAAAAAAATAATAATGATTTATTTTCAATGAGTTTAAGAAATAATTTTACAGATTTTTTAAAAAGTGTGTAATTTCCCCCCCCCTCCCAGAAATTCCTGTCCTTAAAGAGCCCAAACTTCTCTCTGTCTGTTTTGGACAGCAGCTTCATTTCATTGAATGATGATTTCATCCATAAATAAGAAATTGTTATGCCTTCTGAAACTTCAAATATATCCATCCCCACATAGCCAGAGTCTCCCACTCCATGAGAGACAGTCCTGTATTGAATTTCACACCTTTGTTTATCAGAAACAGAAAAAAAAAGTGGGATTAACCCTACTTAAAAATATCTTTTGTGTATACCAATGCCATAGCAAAGCACCCTTATTAAGAGGAGAAGTCAGGAAGATTTCTGACTATCTAGCTATTTTTCCTATAAGATTACTCATTTATCACAGAAGTTCGCAGAAAGTGTTTGGTGTACATTTTAGTTATTTTAGTTATCTTCACTGAGGAAGTTCAGAATGACTCTCTCTCTCTATATATAAATATATATACATATGCTATAGGTGAAGGAAATTCAAAATAAACCTTTGATGTCAGCCTTGAAATGACACTTAGATTCTACATGACAGTGGCAAATTTGTTTCTGCTTAAATATGTCTAAGAAAAACTCAGAATCTGAAAAGTTAAAGATGCAGATTAAGTTTTTACAATTTTAATTATTTTTTTTTTTTCTTGGTAAGGTTTTCTTGATTTCATTATGAGGTCAGAGACATTACATCGAAAAACATCTACTGAAAAGTCTGGATGTTTATAAACAGACATATGCTGTATCTCCTCTGTACTGCAGGTGGCGGTTTTATGTTTGTGTTTTGGGTGAGTTTTTTTGGTTTTTTTTGTGTGGTTGGTTGGTTGAGTTTTTTTATATACTAGCAGCAGGACAACAACATCTATGAGGAAAGGGCTGTCAGAAGTGCCTAAATTCTTTCTGATTCCAGCGAAGTCCTATCCTTCATTTAAGAGTAATTATGATAGCGCAAACTTGAAAGTTTGAAGTTTTGAGAATAAGGAATCTGTTATTTTACTACTCTGACTCTTTCTTTCAGAAGAGCATTAAATACACAACAGAAAGTCCGAAACCTGAGTGTGCTTCTCTATGGAGTTGCTCTGTTGCTGTCTAGATCCAGCTTTTAAAATATAAATACTGTTTTGATATTTCTCATTTTAATGGGGAGCACTTTCAAACATTCCCCACCAAAAACAAACAAAAAAAAAACAACAAAAAATTCCAACCACAAACCAAACAAACACTTTGTATACATCTAGATAAAAACCATATTTAGTTAATGAACTCTAACCTCCCTAAGAAAGTCTTAATAATGAACATAAAACAAATAGATTTGGGCTTTCAAAGTTATGTCATTTTGTGAGCACAGAAATGGAGGAGATCGTAGCTTTAGAGAATTCTGTTGTTGCCTATGAGAAGTGCATAAGCCACAAAGAGTTGAAATAAGCAGAGTAATATATAAATGCTATGAAAATGACAGCAAATATGAAAGCTTGATGTACTGTTTAAATGTGAGATCAGTACAAAAGATAATTTCTAGATAGTATCCTAAATAAATAAAGTAGGTGTCAGAAAAGTTTAACATCCAGAAAGTCCTAGATAGGTCCTTTCAAAATCAGCATGAGGGAGTGGATTTTTTTTAAAAAAAATCAACATGACTATATGAACTTTTATTTATTGTGCATCCTTTTGCATTCATTTTCTTAATTCAGCTCACTGTAACACTCTGCCTTCAATAAGAATATTTGTATGGTCATTTATGAAAATTTTTTAAACTCTGTTTTTAATGGCTCTATTGTACTGATAATTATTTGCACTGTGTATGCTTCTTGTGTGTGTGTGTGTGTTTTCTTTTCTGAAGAGGCAGAATAGTTGATAGAATCAAGTAAAACAAAAGACTGACAAGGATAATGTAAACTGTTAACTGCAAAGAAGGGGAGTGTTGCTGTTTTCTCAGGAGTCTGGAGCTCTTGTCAGAGATCTCATGGCAGTGCAAAGATTTGAGTGTGTGACATTCAGCTCATCTAACTATAGACACTGAAATAAAATAGATAACATCCAGAAAGCACACACTTTATTTATTCATTTTAAGGAAACATAAAGTGTTGCTCAAATAGATAAGCTTTCATGAATCACACCAATTTTGTAGATATTGATTTATTTCAGCATTTCTTTGGAGTCACTATATTCTAGTAGTGAAATAAACACAGTTGGGGGGGGGGGGGGGAATTAAAAAAACAATCATCATAGGTATTGCTTTTCATGCTCTTTGCAGTTTCCAGGAGCTTTAAAAACAAATGGCTGAAGAAACTAATTTTTAGAGACATGCTATAAATATAAAACACTTTCTACAAATGGAATGGAACAGGTGATACAATTTAAAGACCTGTGGGTGCCAGACGTTGCTTGGAAGGATACTCAAAAGACAGACAGAAGCTGAAGATATCACTAAACCTGGAACTATGCCATTTTTCTTTGAGAATGTTTCTTGTCTTTTCTTGCCACACAAATTGCATTTTTCCCTTCAGTAGTAGGTATGATTATATACTGCCTTCCCAACTTCCCTCCGTGCCCTTCTCAGTCATTTTAATTTTAGTAAGTGCTATTAATAGTAAAGTCCCTCTTTCAGGAAAGAATCAGCTTAATTTGCCTCCTAATGTCCCTCTGCATATTTCACTGGTGTTAAGTATGGACAGGAAAATCCAAGAATATAATATCTGATAATCATATCTTATATAAAAACTATTGCATGAAGTCTCTGAAAATTCCAAATGCTAGTGAAGAGTATTATTCCTACACATTATTTAATGAAATCTAAGCACGACTGTCTCTGTTTTACCTTTGTCATACTGTGTTATAAATATGAAGACACTCTCATCTGAGGCTAAAACTTTGCCTTATGTAAGTTTTAGTGAAGACAAAGATGTAGTTGTTTTAGTGAAGACAAAGATGTAGTTATTTTATTGATCTGGTCTGTGACATCAAAAACATCCTTCTTAAGTATTTATATTGCTTTAATCACTGAAGTTTTGAAATGCCTTGCAATCAGTACTGTATTTTTAAATTTTCATATATTCTCTAAGTTTGAAAAAAACCCATTTTTCTGTACTTCACATTTATTTAGAATTCTGTCAAAACAGAACATGAATAGATTACAGAATTTGCACTAGGTCTGTAAACTCACAGTTTGAGTTAGGAATAAGACTCCCAAGGTAATGTTCAGTTGCTCAAGTTTAAGCACATACTGCCATTTGAAATATTTGATTATAACAGAAATAGCTGCAAGGTTCCAGAAGATATGAGAGAAGATCTTATGGAGACCTACAACCATTTGAACTGGCCACAGAAAGTACAGAATATTTATGTCCAAATACATCTGAAAAGTACTAAGTTGTTCAGGCTTAGGCAACTGAGTCATTTGGGAACATATTCATTTACTAGGGCTTGAAGTTTCTCTATACAACTGAATCCAGCACAAAGTGTCATAAATTGCTAGGGAGGACTATATTCCATGGACAATCTTTCCATATCTACCTGGTACCTTGAAGGGAAGAAAAAAATACACTCCAAAATTATGCACTAGAATTTCTCACAACACACTAAGATGTACAATGAGTGACCTTGGAAAAGAAAAACTATATAACATAAAAAAGGCCATTAAACAGCCTTGGTATGTTAGATATTGTCAAAATGTGTCTATAGACAATGAACAAGCTGAGATTTTTTTTTTTCCTGAAAATATGAAAATAATCACTAGCTTACCTCTAGTTCCACATGAGGATTATAAAGGAAGAGTAGCATTTTGTAACATGGAAAATTCAATGCTGTCTTACGATATTGTGTAAAAATGACAAGCCTGACAAAGTCACAACACAAATTGTCAAAAAACAAATGTGGTTCATTTAAACTATTGACATCTTTATTCAACTAAGTTTCCAAAGAATAAGTTGAAGGGAAGGTTAATAATTAAATGGCTTAGTTTTTTTTAAAAGATAGCAATGTGACAGATACAAGCATAACAGCTTTTTTCTCATCCAGTTTTGGTGTTAGAGGTCCCAGAAAGCTGAAATAAACCCACATTGGAAGCCTTTTTCTTCTGATGAAGGATGGTTGAAGAGACAAGTTTTGGGTTTGTGTTTTTTTGTGTGTGTGTGTTTTTTTGTTTGTTTATTTTGTGGTTTAAATACAGAAACCCACATGTAATTAACTTTATTCTTATGCTGAAAAGTGGCGTGGTGGCAATGCTATATGGTTTCCTGATTGCCTATTGGGAGCAAAGGCCAAAGGTCTTAGTTTTTTGTCAAGTTCTGGAATGTGTGAAAACAGTCGTAAAACAAAACCTTGCAAGGATTATAGCACCTGCTTTTAGTTACTGCAGATCATTGGAAAACCCTAAAAATGTGTCGTGTAGGCACACCTGATTTGTGATGCAGTGTTTTTATTTTCCTGGAGTAAAACTGACTGTAATCAAACTGTAAGTGGAGAAAAAACTTTGGACTGAGAAAAGGCAATGAGCAAAAGTGATGGTTATTCTTCCACAGATAATGGGCTTATAGCAATTTGAAGTATTGCCCTCACTTAACTTTATATTTTGTTTCTTTCATATTAGTCGTTTTTTAAAACCTATTTTTTATTTATTTTTATTTTGCAACCCCATGTTTAGGAAGTTTGCTGTTTTAGAAAGTATGCCAGACCCCATGACAGAGATGAAAAAACCTATGAAATATGAGACTGAGGTCCTCAAAGCTACCATCAAAGAAAGCAAAGTCACCTAATCCAAGTGACCTTTCCTTTAAGTGTGGACTTTATGAAAGTAATCCCCTCCTCTGGAAATTTCAGAGTGTGCTGCTGAAATACAGGACACACCAATGAACACATCATATTTTTTAGCCAGTGCACAATAGGTAGCTTTGTGCTGGCTTAGTGGAATTTAAGGATGAAGTGTAGATTTCACCCACGATCATGTTACATAGTGGTTTCCATTTTGTTTTCTGCTGCAAATTCAGCTGCTGATTTTACTATTACTATGCTTTAATATAAGTATTTATTTGGTTTTATCTTTGTACTTTAAGAAAGGAATAAGCTGATATGCTAAGACTGTGAGTCCCTGAATTTTCTTAGGGAGGTTTGTTTATTTCTTTGTGATCAACATCATGGGGAAATTTAGGCTGAGGTAGTGGCAAAAAAGCACAACCACTTCACTAAGCAATTTATTTAGTAAACAATATGAACACAGAAGATGGATAACTTTCTAACTCAATGTAGAATTGGGCAGTTGTAGTTCGAAGCTTCAATCACTTGAACAATACTTTTAGTCTGGCTCCATGTCATGGTTATGTATAGAAGAAAACTTGGTTGAAGCTAGATTTTTCCCTTAACGTCATCCAAGAGGAAACTCCATACCAGCTCACTGTTTATTAAATCAGAATATTGAAGAGTATTTGGATGTCTAACTTCAGATTTTTTCATTTAAATGTCAAACTTGAGTTTTAGGCACCAAGCGCAAATCACAAGAATCACATCCCAAATGAAAAATTACACCATTTCAATAAAGAGTTCTGATTGTTGATCAGCTGAACAGAACCTTTCTAGAAGGAAATAATGCCACCTTGGGATTTTAGTACAAAAACTTGGACAGGTGATCAATATTTTTATATTTTCACACATCTAACATTCATTCTAGGGACTGCTTAAAAAAAAACAACAAACAAACAAACCACCAAACAAAACAAAATAGGCAACCCTGTCAGTATGGCATTACTATCCATCTTTACTTGCAGATAAAAAATTCTCTAGTGTAACATGAAGAACCACATTTTGCTCTCTTTTTTAGGAATACCTTTATCTCTGTTCTTTCCACAACATAGCTCTTAATCATTTGCCAGTGCAAGGGGAATTCTGCATTTTAATTACACCCTGTTTTCCCTGTGCTGTTTTTAGCCTTATATAGCTGACTACATCGCTTTCATAAATGTGTATTATTTCACTTTCTCACTCACACTAGGGAAAATCAATAACAGAGAGCATTGTATTGGGTCTGGCTGAGATGGAGCTCATTTTACTCACAGCAGCCCCCACAGTGCTGTACTTTGCACTGGTACCTGGAAAGGAGTTGATAACACCACAGTGTTCTGGCTGCTGCTGAGCAGTCGTTATGTGCTGTGGTCACCAGCACTGTCTCTCCAACTTTCCTCCTCACGAGCAGGCTGAGGGCTGGGGGAGGGCAAGATCTTGGAGGGGATATAGCCAAAAGAGCTGACCGAAACTAACCAAAGGGATATTCCATATCATGTGAGATCTGCTCAGCAATAAAAGCTACAAGAAAGGAGGAAAAAGCAGGGGTGTTTTTTCTTACAGTGTTTGTCTTCTGGAGCAACCACTACGTGTCCTGAAGCCCTGCTTGCTGGGAAGTCGCCAAACATCACCTGTTGACAGGAAGTAGACAGTAAAATCTTTTGTTTTCCTTTTCTTTTACAGGTGACATTTTTATTTGCTTTATTAAACTGCCTTTATCTTGTCCCATGAGTGGTTTTCCATCCTATTTTCTCCCTTCCCTGTCCTACCTCAGGAGGGGATTGACAGAACAGCTCAGTGAACACTGGAGTCCATCCAAGTCAACACACCACAAGCATGAAAAGAATGGAGTATGCATTAGAAAACTTAGTCACTTAAAGAGAACTGAAATTTGTAGATACTGTAACTCCGTTATGGTCTTGTGATCATTGTAATAGTTCATCTATTGAAACTATAAAACAGCATATGAATCAGTATTATTAAAGTTAATATTGAGACACACTTAAAAATATTCCTGTAAATACAATAATGACCTAGTATTTTTTTTTTTTTTCAAAACCTCTATATATTCAAAGATAATCTTTATGTACCTAATTTTTCATATGGTCTAGAAACATTAGAATCCTTGTGCACACAAAGAGAATAATTATAACTAATGTTCAAGTATATGTAGGACAATCACATTTTTTCTTGGAGTCATCCATTATACTTTCTTTTATGACATCCAAAATTCATAAATAGAAGTTGTACTCAGCCTGATGATGACTTTTGAAAAGCCAGAAAATAAAATCTTTCCTTACAGTTTCATGAAAAACCTTGGATGTCACAATGTGAGTATTCATATGCTGACTATTAGGAGAGAACAACTATCTAATGACAACTATCCCATCATTTCTATTATTGATTCTTTGAGTGCTTTTAGTAAGTCAGGTTTGATGCAGGTGGTTTTGAAAATCCAGATACTTTTATACCTGAGGGGAAGGTGAAGAACGTTTTTTGGAGTCTCATTTGATATTTAGTATAACAGGCTTCTTGGGATTCTAACAGGGATACAAGACAGGTTCTATCCCCTGTTGTTGGAAGATCATTAGATAAATAATCATGGAAAAAGTGATTCCTTTCATTTTTTTTTACTCTTTTTTTGTTTAAACAGAGATGTGATTAGACTCAGTATTGGCCCCTCATTTCCAAATAAATTCTGATTTACATTAATTTCATCCAGTATCTTTTAATCAGTTTTCCCATAAAATGTTATTGTATTGTGAGTTTTCTGTATTGCCAGCACCATAAATATCATCAGTATTGAGTCATTTCCTTGTTTACATGCATAAAAAATATTGCATTGAGATCTCTTAAGAGCTACTGATTAGTGGCATTACATTTGGCTATGATATGCAATGAAGAAATGATTAGGAGGTGTTCATGAGAGCACCTTGCTAGTATGTTATTCTTTTTCCCACTTCAATCCTATAAGTGTACCTCTGAAATATTCCAAGATCAATTAAGTACTCCAAAACAGGCCTTCAAACCTGTTTATAAGTATACCCTCCAAAATACTGCTTTCTGTAAACAAACTCTGAGTAATGTGCAGCTTGATTCTAGACTTGCAACATGAACTTGCATTAAAGGGAAAATAGTGACCACTTACTATGTGGCACGTTCCATATAATTGATTTAGCTGATTGTTTTGGAAGACACCAAAGATTTTGATATTAAATGAAATGTATTTTGTGCAGAAGAAGGTGCCAATACCCTCCATATCAAAAGAGGAGGATTGTTGTGGTTGCATGGAATCACAGTAATCTTCAGTTTAACCTACCTCCCCCAAACTGCTTCAGGTCAAGCTGTTTGCTCAGCACCGTGTCCAGTGAGGTTTTCAATATCACTATGGAGACATCACAAGATCTCTGGCAAACTTCTCCCAGTGTTTGACTACTCTCACAATCAAGAGGTTTTCTTATTATATTTAAAGTTTTCTTACTTATATTTAAGTGTATTTCCTGCTGTCAATATATTATAACACAATATTGATTAATGCAAATATTTCTTGTATTGCTATTTTACCGTAGATATTATTATAGCTATGTCAGTATATTATTATAGCTATGAACCAATTAACCACTATAGAAAAGGGATGAGTTGTTATTCTGGTAGTTTCGGTAATGAGATTTTCAGCCTGATGAAAGTATAAGATCTACAATAAAACTACGATATATTTGTTAGATAAAAGCTGTGAATGTTTTCTCTCTGTGTATGAAATTAACCCTCAGATGGAAACATCTAGAACGGATTATTACAATGTCTGAATCCGAATTCTTAGTGAATGGCATAAAACTGACTCATCTTTAAAATTCATACATACATCTGCAGTACAGAGTATTGATAGAATTATGAAAATCTGTTTGAATTCTGGTAATAAATACTTATATCAGATACCAAAACACACATCAAAATTGGTTTGAATGTCTTAATAAGACTGATTAAAAAAAGAAAAGAAAAAAAAAAATCCCTTCCAAACAACTGGACCGAGCCCCCTTTGGTTGTAGTAGGCATGTATTTAGTTTTTCCAAAGTGTAGCTGAAGTTTAACCTTATGTTTCTATTCACTAATACTTTACAGATGTTAAATTATGATTGTATGTTGAGAAAATGCATGTGACATCCTTGTAAATGTCAAATGATTTCTCTATGATCAGTGCTATTATGAAGAATACCAAACAATTCTGTTATAATTAGTGCTATTACAATGAATACCAAAGGAATTCATGATAATTAGTTGCAGTAGCTGAATAAGAAATGAGCTCAAAAGGAGAAACTGGAGAAACCTCTTGAAAAGAAGCTTTAAACTTTCTGCAATTTAGAACAATTTTATAGTTATCTAATAATGAAAGTATGACAACATTGCAATTGTTGCCTTCAAAGCAATACAATGTGTTTCTCCCAGGCAATCTCAAGAGGTGTGACTTTGCACTGGACAGTTTTTCAGTGATTCTTCTAGGAGAGGACATAAAGAGATGACAAGAAAGATTCTTCAAGTGTCTCCATGGCCTCATCATGTACCACACCATTCTGAAGTTTAGATAGTAATATTTTTTTTTTTTTTTTTCTGAGACATAAAAATTGTGTAGGATCACTGGATAGTTTATCAGAGTTTGACAAAGAAACAGTAAAATTACTAAAATAATTCCCCTCCATGGTGTCCTATCTTTTTATTTCAAGGATGCTTATTGTCCCCATTTGTTTCTGTGGATTTAGTTTTCTGAAAGAGAACTGAAAATGCTTTCCATGTTGCCATTAGTTTAGCAACAGCAGTGAAAATAATTACCTGATTGTTTTGTATAGTTATGGCTGCTTTTCATTGGCTGGAGTTATTATTTTATAAAATGGTTTACTTTCATGGCACCTGTGCCAAAATGGCACATTCTTGTAGATCCTGGAGAGATTTAAACTCCCATACAAACTTGTGTTTGTTCATCCAGTATTTGTTCCACATGTTCTTATTGTGGTTCTTCAGAGTCTGTGGAACTGCTATACTTTGTTCAATCAACAGCAGCTAAAGTTATAAACAAACAAATTAGCACAACTTTCATTTTATTAAACAAGAAAATATTTCAGAAATGAGAATGGAAAAGTCAAAGAAAAACGGATTAGAGCTGGATTGTTTTCTTAAAAGAAATCATATGTATATGCATTTATATCTTCATTATTCCAGCGGCTTTTCTGAGAACTGATGTATGAATAAAACTTAAAATATACTCAGAATTTTCTTTCCTCACTCCCACTTTTATTTTGAATCTTTCATCTTAAAGGAATTCAGATAAATAAAAAGGATCACAAAGCACTTATGAGATGTAATTTAAAAGATTACATGAACCCCATAAATGGCCCCTTAAGACCTTAATTGAGGATGTAAAATGCATCCCTTCTGGCAGTATGAAATGAGAGAAAGCATCATGAGCAAAGTGAGCTGAGCAGGCAAGACCTTTAGATTGACTTTTATCAAACAGAAGGCTTAATCTGCACTGTGACACATCTTAACAATTCCCCTGAGTTTCATCACAGAAGTCCAAAGGCCTAATTTTTCCTCTGAAGAAGAATATGTCATCTCTGCCAAAACAGAAAAACAAAAGACATTGAAATACTGCTAGGGCAAGAAATTGTCTTCTTTGTGTAAAGGTCAGTTATCATAGTCCTTGTACTTTTAGCTTGTGCCAGAGTAGAAGCAGAGCAGAATCTAACTGGTAAAAACTAAACTAAACCATACCATACCAAAAAACCAACAAAACCTCCACAAACCTTAAAAACCAAAACAAGAGCTATGAGGCATTTGACTAGCATGAGATAAAATTACATCATTTTTGGAGGAAACATAGGATTGATAATAGCTTTTGGCAAAATTGTTAAGTCAGAAATTATACTGAAAGCTCTTATGGAATTTATAAGACCTCAGGATTTTTGGAGGCTAGAACTAAGCCTAGACTTAAATCCTCCTTGATGATTGCCTCTTTGTAAGGTAACTCACAGGAAAATTCTAAGTTACTGTTGAAGGAAGCTGAAGTAACTTACACTTTTTGGTGTAGCAGGATTTTGCTACACAGGGAGGAGGAGAACATATTGCAAACTTTTAACTAATGAGATAGGAGTTAGCTGTATGTGGGAGGTGAAATATTCTAAAATAAAAATTATTGGAAATGTTCTTATATCTTGGGAAAATTGCGATTCTGAAATGTAGATTGAAAAAAAAAAAAAACCTGTTAAGTACCAGTAGCTCTGAAGCAAGGGAACGGCTTCAGTAGTAGAACTGTGCCCCATGCATTCTGGTTAACTTCTGTATTTCTGTTACTCCACCCAAATTTAAAAATTGGTACATGGCCCTTTTGTTCCTGTTATATTCCATGGTAAATGAAAGGTGCTTAGAGATACATGATGTTTCTTTTCTCTTTACTTAATCAATGCAATTTCTCTCTATCAAGACAAGCAGAAATATGAAAACATTTACCTTCCTCTGTGCTATTTTTGTTGAAACTTCTACCATGGGATGACAGCCACATAGGACAGGCTCAGTCTGAAGAAGAAAGGATAGATCCTCTGAAAATTTACCATAGTTCATGACATTTTTTTGATGATAGTACCATGAATGACTCAAATGATAGTGACCAGATGTCACAATTTATTCTATCAGCCACTATCTACTACACCAGTAGAAATAAGATGGTTTTACTTTTCCTTGTACTACTTAAGGAAAAAAAACAAACAAAACCAATGAAACAAACAATAAAAATAAACAACAAAAAAAAGCAAACAAAAAACCCACAAAAAGCCAACTAAACAAAAACATATAAAATACCCCAAACCAAAGTAACAAAGAAAAGAAAAGAAAAGAAAAGAAAAGAAAAGAAAAGAAAAGAAAAGAAAAGAAAAGAAAAGAAAAGAAAAG
>JAWWEW010000001.1:38853322-38869631 GCA_035583185.1 Anabacerthia variegaticeps | reverse complement strand
AAAAGAAAAGAAAAGAAAAGAAAAGAAAAGAAAAGAAAAGAAAAGAAAAGAAAAGAAAAGAAAAGAAAAGAAAAAGTCACCCACCAATAACAACCCCACACACACAAAAACAGAAAACTCATACTGTCATAACTCTATTGGATCATGAACTATCTGATTCAAACTTTCAGTATAAATCTGATAATACTGATCAAGAATAATCATGATATTTTTTTGTTCTGTTTTCTAAGCTCAGTAGGGATCACAGACTATCCTTCATGCAATGCCATCCATGCTTATTTTGAATATATTTTTACATTTTCTATTGAATATCTTCATCATCTCCATGGTAAAACATTTTCAGAAGAGATTTCATGTTTGAGATAGTAAGCGTTATTTATTTATTAAGACAACTCCCACACCTCCCCCTCCCCCAAATACTTTAAAATAACAATGATAATGTCTATCAACCTTAAACGCCCATAAGCTTAACTTTCCCACCAAAAAGGAGATTCTGTCTCCAAATACTGAAGAATGGCTTGAGCTGAAGACAAACGGTTTATTTTTCCTCTTATATCAAATCACATTTATAAAATTGCTGACTTAAATACAGATTTCAGAATCTGCACCTTTAAGTGTGTCAAAATCCTGGTAGAATCTTCTTTTATCCATGTGTAAGACAGCTCATGACAAAAAGACTTGAAAGAATTTATCCAGGAATTACATTTCATTTGTAATTCAGTCAGATAGGGATATTTCCCAGTTCCAGTGCAGTGGTTTTGTTATTTACTAACCAAAGAAGTCTTTCACCTTTGATGAATAGTTTCAACTGGAAAGGGAAAAAAAAATAATGAGGAAGGAAGGATAAGGGGAATTTTTAAAAGTCAAGACAGATAATTTCAAAATTTTCAAAATTAAATGCTATACTTTTCTGCTTCAAAATTTATTTCTTTTCAGCTATTTTTTTCTTGTTGAGTACAGAAAGCTTTGAGAAAAGTTGAATCAAACATTCATTAAGACCAGTGCAACTGTAAGTTTTCTCATGGTATGAAGAAAAGCTCAAGAATATGCTTCATGTACATACAGACTGTTAGTGATAGGTGTGTTTGAATACTTTTAGTTGATGTTCAAGAAAAAAGAGGAATAAGAATAAAAATTAAGACAACAAGGAGGTGTATCCCAATCTATTTTAATTTGTAGGTTTAGGTTGCCAGACAAAAAGCATGCAACAATTAATACAGCTATCTTTGCAGAAGTGTCAGTATAGAATAATACTCAAAATAAAAAGTTGTGCTGTATTTAAGTAAAGCTTCAATTTAAAGAAAATGTTAATCCCCTTATCTGTTTGTTTAATTGCTTCAAGTCTGTGCAAATTGAATGGAACTGGTCTGGTTGAATACAGAAGTAAAAGTGAGGTGCAGCTCCTTACAGAGTGTAGTATGCGTCAGGGACTTCAAGGTTTGGAGAAGAGAGAGACATAGTGAAGACCCAAGTATCTATTCAGTGAGAAACACCATTCAAAGTAAAACAACCTAGTTTTCTACAGTGTGAGACATCAAGATTATAGTTTTATATCTGTGCTTCAAGACAGGACAAGGAAGGATATTTTTTTGGTTATTGATCTGTCTTGTGTGGAAAGGACATATCCATTATTTTGGCAGTGTGCATAATGCTTCTGAGCAGTCATCAATACAGATGCATTTCTGCTCATATAAACTTGTGTGCCTTATTTTAATATTTTTTTTCTCAGTAGTATAGGTACTACTCTTAGACTCACAAGTTAGAAAATATTAGAGGGAGGAATAGAACACCAGAGGAAAAGTGTAGATACTAAGACATTTTAGTCATAAATGGTTTAACCATGTTATTGATGAATCTCTTCTGTAATAAATAATTTTGAATAAAACAGTTAGCATCACTGTAATTGGACTAATGATAACTAGTTGTTGCATATTGATTAGATTGTAAAGATTTTTTTCCTATATTAACAATAAATTCTTGCCTTCATAGAATCACAGAATGATGGAAATATTAGAAAGGACTTGTGGAGATCCTAGCCTAGCTCCTGGGACCATAAGATCTCTTTCGTTTGTTGAAAGTGTCATGTGATTCTTCTTGGTAATGTGAGAAAGGAAACCAACCCTGATGCTACCATGTTATGCTAATCTTAACCCATAAAATCTGATCTCCATCCATCCATCCATCCATCCCTAATAGAGCTCTGTGCATTCCACGCACACAAACATCTAATTCCTTCTGATTTTCCCCACACTCTGTGCTTTAGCACATGACCACACAGATATTCATTCATGTACATTTCCCAGGGGGAATAAAAAAAAAAGTGTGATAGCCAACACCACTATTCTGTCTTTTTGGCAGTTCCATATTTGTGTATACACTTGAGATGGGTTTTGTTTCATTGATTAGAAGTTCTTTTCCTGTTCACATTACCCAACATTCTTAGCTTTCCAACTCCTGTCACCACCTCCTCACTTGATTGTGGATCTTAATCTCCTTCCTCCACTGTTCCTATTTTAAAGTCCCTTTCACCAGTTTGACCTCCCTATTTGAAAAAAAAAAAAATGTTGTCCCTCCTGATCAAGAGGGTCTGGTTGCTACCTAGCCACCCTTAATGCCCAAAGGAGGTCCTATGGTTTTAAGAGCCAAACCTTCGGTTTCGATACCAGTTTCACCACTCGTGTCGACCATCAGGCTCCACCTACCCCATGTCAAGCCCTTTGCCCTCACTAGCACAACCAAGATAAAAAACTCTCTGAAGCTCAAGCCTTCGACCACCATCCAGGGACACCTGTAATCACATGCTATGCTTCAGGTCTTCCCTGACAGTATCCTGGATAAACCTTCACATGTGTTTCCTTTCTCAGATTACGAGATTTTGAATGTAATGAACAAATAACAGGGATTAGATTTAGTTGCTGATGCATAGGCACATCAGTCTCTAAAAGTCTGATATTGTGTTTTATCTGGCCTCTGCTACTGAAGAAGGACTTGTGTTTCTCATAGATTTGATTCTATTTGCTGCATCTACTCTATATGTCAAAACTCTCAGCCCATTCCAGATATTTTAGATACCCCAGAGTAGCAAAAAATGGCATTCCAGTCATGAATGTTTAAGAAATTACTCAATTCCCCGACCACTCAATAGCTCTCCTGTCTCTATTGATGGTAGGCACCAGATTCAGTGGCTTAGATACGACATCTAGTAGCATTCTGGAGGCTTCATGCTGACCTCCATCTCCCAGCTGTAAAGGATGCAGGTTCCATATGTTCTGGGTCCTATCTTCCCATGCATTTCAGACACATGTAGTCATCTCATATGATACTATGTAAATTAACAAATCCCTAAATATCCAGTCTGTACTGTGAATTAAGACATTCAGCACATAAATATATTTTACTTCACGTTTCTGAACCTAGACCTGAGTCCCATCTCCCTGGTGAGATAGGTTTGATTTTCACATTCACAGTGTGAGGAACTGGATATCTTTCACGTCAAAGTGGTCACAATATGAATGCACATGATCTGTTTGATAGCCTTTACTTTGAACAGTGGAGATGTTGTCCAGGACACACTCATTGTCTCAGTAAGCAGTGCTCAAGTCCTAAAACAAAAATAATGCAGACATATATACTAAACTGAGTGGGAACTGTGCCAGAAATTGACCTCAGAGGGAATGTGCTAATCTTCTGTAAAGTATGTGCTTTTTTCGGATTGCAGCCAAAAGGGTAGAACTGAGCTTGTGATGTGTGACAGAGTTTTATATAGTTACACCTGTCAGAACTGTATGTAATAAATGGATTAGTTTGCTAACATCACAAAGGGAATTTAAGTAGGGCGAAAGAGTGCATTTTTTTCTTTTTTCATGCAGTACTAAACAATTGCACCGAGTACTATATCTGACTGGGATGATGTCAACTTGTTGCACATCAGCCTGAATAGTGCTGTTCTTTGTATTTGTGACTGAAACAGTATAAAGAACTCACCGCTGTTTTGGTTATTGCTGTGTAGTGTTTGCACAGCATCAAGACTTTTCTTTTTCCTCACTCTGTCCTGCCTCTTCCTTCTTCCTGTTGGGTAGGCTGGGAGTGAGCAAAAAATTGTGAGGAAAGGCCAAAACAGTTGACCTGAGCTGATCAAAGGGATATCTCATATGGTGTGACATTGAGCTCAGCAATAATAGCTCTGGAAGAGGAAGAGGCACGACGGACATTTGTGGATATGGTGTTTGCCTTTCCAAGCAACTGTCACATGTGCCAAGGTCCTGTTTGCCAGAAAATGGCTAGACATGTGCCTGCTTATGAAAACTAGTAAATTAATTACACTTTTATTTTTTTTCTTTTTGCTTTTCTGTGAACACAGCTTTTGCTTCATCTATTAAAATCCCTTTATCTCAATCCATGAATTTTCTTGTCTCCATTCCATTTTCTCACTGACCTTCAGAAGAGACAAAAAAGCAAACATCTGTGTGGGCACTTGGCTGCTTACTGGGGTCAACACACTGCACTCTGGGGCTTCTTGCCATAATCATAGAATCACAGAATGGTTTCAGTTGGAAGAGATCTTAAAGATCATGCAGTTCCTACTCCCATGTCATGGGCAGGGCTGGCACCCTCTAGATCAGAGGTTGCTCAGAGCCCCATCCAACCTGGCCTTGAACACTTTCAGGAATGGGGAATCCACAGCTTCTCTGTGCAACCTATTCCAGTGCCTCACCATCATCACAGTAAAGAATTTCTACCTAACATCCACTCTAAATCTCTCTTCTTTTAGTTTAAAACCATTCTTGTTTGTCCTGTCACTGTCTGCCTGCATTAAAAGTTCCTCTCCATCTTTTTTATAATGCCCCTCTAAGGACTGAAAGGCTGCAGAGAGGTGTTCCCAGAGCTTTCTCTTCTCCAGGCTGAACAAGCCCAGCTCTCTCAGCCAGTTTTTATAGGAGAGGTCTTCCGGTTCTCTGGTCATCTTTTTGGCCACTCTCTGGACCCACTCCAACAGGTCCACGAGATGAGGCTGGCCTTCTGGTCTGCAAGTGCACACTGTTGAATCTGTTCAACAGCACACTGTTGTCCAGCTTTTCATCCACCAGAACCCTCAAGTCCTTCTCTTCAGGGCTGTTACCAATGAGTTCATCACCCAGTCTGTACTCATCTCTGGGATTTCCCCAACCCAGGTGCAGCACCTTGCACTTGGCTTTGTTGAACTTCATGAGGTTCCCATGGACCCACTTTTCAACCTTGTCCAGCCCCCTCTGAATGGCATCTCTTCCTTCTATTGTGTCTACTCACCACCCAGCTTTGTGTCATCTGCAAACTTGTGGAGGGTGCACTGGATCCCACTGTCTGTGACATTGATAAAGATATTAAAGAGCACCAATTCCAAGACAGAGCCCTGAAAATACCATTCATCACCAGTCTCCACCCGAACATAGTGCCACTGGCCACAACTCTCTGGCTGCATGCATCTAAACAATTCCTTCTCTTATCCTATCCTTAGTTTGACTTCTATCATGAGCAACAATTATATTTTATTTTAGTCTGTTCTCAACAGAAAGTGATTTTACAGAAAAAGCATACACTAACATGACTTTAGCTGAGCACCTGGCAAGAAATATTTAATACTGTTCTGTATTTTTATTAGCTTAATTATAATTTCACAGCCAGCTTTTATTGCACTATTCTTAAACTCAGCAAAGTAACTGTCACCTTGGTAAGAGCAAACATGCAATTCTTCCTAGTAGCTATTTTTCTCCATGCAAACATTTCCCTCATGACATCTCTTGGAATTGTGAAACATGCTCACATGGTCTGTCTTTCCACCTCTGTAGTCATAGCACTAGTGATGACACTTTCAGAAATCAGTAACTGAATTAGTTTGAAAAGTGTGGGATCAGCTGCAGAAGCATGTAGGGAAAACAGTCCAATTCTCCTTTCATTGCCTCCAGTGCCTCATCTTCTCAGGATAGATTCCAAATGTGAACACGGAAAGCTGCTGAATTCCTGCCAGCTGGAGCACAGCAGAAGACAATATTTGCAAAGTGTGAAACGAAACCAGTGAAAGGCAGTCCTGATATCAGTGGGAGTGAGGATGGAGGGATGGGGGAGAGAATAAAAAAATAAAAATAGTCACTTCAGATTTGGATATGGCACTTCAAAGACTTTCTGAGCTGAGCTAAATACACTCTTAAAGATGACTTGTAGCTGTGAAAACAATTCATAGGTCACAAAGTCTTTTTTATTGGAATGAGTTTTGAAATAAGCCTAGTTAAATTCATTAGCCTCATGTCACATTTAAGCTATCACAAATCCTTCCATTAGGTAGGAAATTAGTTTATTCACTGGTGAACCAGAGAAATGAAACATAGGAATTGTATAACCAGAAGTTTGAGTCTGCAGAAAAACTGACAGGATTACTTGATAAAGGAGATGAACTTCTCTGGGGGGTTGTAAGTCCTTCATTCAGTCCATACCCCTGAGCAGGAGCAGGTGCACTGTTCTGACATGAAA
This sequence comes from Anabacerthia variegaticeps, assembly GCA_035583185.1. Classification (NCBI taxonomy): domain Eukaryota; kingdom Metazoa; phylum Chordata; class Aves; order Passeriformes; family Furnariidae; genus Anabacerthia; species Anabacerthia variegaticeps. The sequence continues at coordinate 38,863,127 of JAWWEW010000001.1, read as the reverse complement.
CAAAATTTCAAAGTTTTAGTGCCTGAATGGGAGATCAGGCCTCAGTACATTTCAAGCCCCATGAAGCTCCATCACTAATCATCTCGCCTCTAGAATACTTTGACATTGGCAATGACTAGAAAGAAAGATATTCCCCAAAGTCTGATTAACATAGTAGGCAATTGATGTAGTGGAGGACCACCTAGAAAATAATTAATAAATTACCATGACAGAATTTTGAAACATAAACCAGTATGTAGAAGAAAGGTAAAAATAAAATAAAATAAAATAAAATAAAATAAAATAAAATAAAATAAAATAAAATAAATAAAATATTGACTTTGCATCATAAAACACAGTGATAGGTACTATAAGCATGGGTATGTTGAAGATACTGATTTTCAATGACAATTGCAAGTTCACTTAAATGGTGTTCAATTGCTACACCATGAAGGGCCTTGAATATTAAACAGTGAGTAGGAAGCTGACATTCATCTGCTGATCTGTGGTAACTTATTAGGTAGATGCAACTCAGCCCAAAGCAAATACAATGTAATTCAAGTTAACATAGCCACTAATGGAAAAAGAATATTCTGAATTCAATTATCTTGTATTTGCCATGAGCTAGGAGCACAAACACAGATATTTATTGTAGATTAGTTAATATGTGCTCTTACAATAGCTTAGTCATGTTCCTCAGTCTTAAGCTGCATTTGTGGTGCGGTATTCAGGCTTTGCTTATTGTCAAGATACTTGTTTTATCTTTCTTTTGTTTATTTCTTTTTCTATTTAAAGTAACATAAGACCAAATCAAAACTCTGTGATATTAATCATAGGTACTAAAATGCTTAAAGTTCTGAGATAACCTCAATATTAAATTTTGAGTTTATCAGAAACATCTGCTTTTTTATTGTTTCTGTTTATACAACCATCTTAAAAGATTGGCGGGATGGGGGGAGGGGGAGTGTTGGTGAAAATCACAGTAACTATTCAAATTATTTAAAATAATTATCAGCATGGTTTTCTGCTAAGAATAATAAAATAGTCAATAATAAAAGCGAAATATTTTTAAGATGCTCAGCCTGATGTGGTCTAATGTGCCTTATGTTCACAGCCACAGAAATAGTCCCTTCCACCACAAGTGAAGATTAGGTTTGAGGTCACCTAAGGGATTTGAATATACATAAGTCCATGGGACTAGATGAAAGATATCCCAGCATCCTGAGGGAACTGGATGATGTAGTTGTCAAGTCACTTTCCATCATATTTCAAAAGCTGTGGCAGACAGATGAGGTCCCCAGTGACCAGAGAAGACAGACCATTTTACCCATTCTTTAAAAAGGTCAAAAGGGGGACCCTGAAAATTACTGACCAGTCAGCCTTACCTCTCTGCCTGGTAAGATCATGGTACAGATCCTCTTGCGAGATATGTCAAAACATATGGAAAAGGTGATTAGAGACATAAAAATGTTTCTATTATTCCTGAGCAACCTTTTCTGCTGCTTGTACTGCTCCAGCAAGGAGACTGGAGGTGCACAAGAAGATGGTGGGGGAAACAGCCAAAACGGGTGACTCCAAGTGGCCAAAGGGATATTTCAGACCACATGACATGCTCGGTACATAAAGCTGGGGAGAAGAAGGAGGAATGAGGTGATGTTCAGAGCGGGAGTGTTTGTCTTCCTAAGTCACTATTATGCCTGAAGGAGCCCTGCTTTCCTGGGTATGGCTGAACACCTTCCTGCCCATGGGAAGTGGTAAATGAATTCCTTATTTTGGTTTGTTTTGTGCATACGGCTTTTGCTTCACCTATCAAACTGTCTTATCTCAATCTACGAGTTTTCTTATTTTTAGCCGTCCAATTCCCTACCCCATCCCACTGGTGGAGGAATTAGCAAGAGGTCGTGTAGTGCTTAATAGTCATCTCTGGTCAAAACACAATATGTGTGAACTATTAGCTGGGCTAGGAACTGACTGGATGGCTGTGTCCAAAGAGTTACAGTCAACAGCCTCATATATAGGTGGAAACCAGCACCAAGTGCTGTTCCTCAGGGTCTGTGAAGGTATCAATACTATTTAATATCTTCATCAGTGGAACAGACAGTGGGATTGATTGCACCCTGAGAAGGTTTGTAGATGACACTGGGATAAGTAATGTAGTTGATTTTTGAGATGAGTGGAATGCCATTCAGACCAACCTCAACAGGCTTGATGAGTGGACTCATAGGAACATCATCAATATCAACAAGGCCAATTATAAGGTCCTGCACATGAGTGAGGACAATCTTCAGTATCAATACAAACTGGGGGATGAAATGACTGGACCAGCCCTGTAAAGAGACGAAAAGCAGGACATGAGCTAGCAATGTACATTGCAGTCCAGAAAGTCAACCATATCCTGGGTTTCATGACAAAAGTGTGGTCAGCCTGATAAGGGAGGTGATTCTCTCCCTCTAGTCCACTCTTGTGAGACCTCACCTGAAGTGCTGCATCCAGTTTTGAGCACTGTGTGTTTTTGAACACAAGACATGAACCTGTTGGAGTGGGTCCAGATGAGGCCACAAAGATGATTAAAGGGCAGAACACCTCTCCTGTGAAATCAGGCTGAGAGAGATCTGGGTCTGTTCAGCCTGGAGAAGAGAAGGCTATGAAGAGACCTTACTGTGACCATGCAATACTTAAAGGGGACTTATAAGAAAGATGAAGAGAGCCTTTTTACCAGGACCTGTAGTGATGGGACAAAGGGCAATGGCTTGAAACTAAAAAAAAAAATAAATAAAATAGATTTAGGTTGGATATAAGAAAGAATTTTATTCATAATGAGGATGATGAGGCACTGGAACAGGTGGTCCAGAGAACTTATGGATGTGCCATCATTGGAAGTGTTCAAGGTGAAGTTGGACAGGACTTTGAGCAACCTGTTGCAGTGACAGATGTCCCTGTTCATTGACAAGGGTGAGTGGACTAGATGATCTTTAAATGTATATGTTTCTGTTAATCTAACATTGTATAATTCTATCATTCTTTGAAGTTGTCACAAACAACTACTTTTTATTTTCTTATAAAGTTTTGACAAAATAAAAATATTTTAAGAAACACAAATTACACTGATAAATTTCACCAGTATACAAGGCTTTTTTCAAGATTGGCAACTCTCTGAAAAAGTCAAGGCTGCATGAAAGGATGTAAAATTTAAAAAACAAATGAGATGGGTTTTTTGGTGTTTGGTGGTGGATTAACAGATGGCTGGTGAGAGAATGTAGATACTTATATGAGTGAATGTGTTTGTATTTCAGGAAAGAGAAATTAGAAAAAGTTAGAAAATGGGGGAAGGATAGTGCTATAATAAAAATAACACCTACAGCAGATGTTCTGGAATTGATTTGTCCAATTTTTATTTATTTTTTTTTTAGGTATTGAAACAATAGGAGAGATAAATAGGAAATGTAGAGAAGGAAAAGAACATGTGAAATAGAAAATATTAAAGGATATCAGCCACAGTGATTTTTAACTCTCTTGAAATAATAATTTTCTCTTTCTCATTTACATATCTCTAGGGCAAGGTCTGAGCTAGGTGAATGGGTTTGTGTAAAACCAATGACTCTTTAATTTAATGTAATTAAAGCCGTTCACAGACAATCAGGTAAATTAGAATATGTTTTTGTGTTGAATGGATCTTTTTGAAACACTTCAGGTGAAAATCTTTTCAGTTCTTCTTAAGTTTGAATGCATACTTGAGTAAAGTGTTTTATACCTTCCCTTAAAAATATTCTACCTTGTAACTTTAAAGATACTTCTAATCATACTTTATTGCTTGTATTCAGGAAACCAAAAGTTTCAAAACAAAAATGTTCCAATAGCATGAGAGTGAGTACCAAAAAAACCCCCGAAAAAAAAACCAATCAAGGGTACACTGTAAAAACCTGGGTTAAACAGGCAGAAAACTTATTGTGTAATGCAAAGAAAATATTTACATTTAAAAACCTGTTTTTGCAGAATCAGCACACATTAAAAGAACAGACATCCAACCAAGAATGCTTTTACAACATAAACTTTGGAGATAAAATAGTCCCCAGTAGGCAGGTTGATGGATTTTATCCCCTGAGGTTCATAAGCTTTATTTAATTCTGACCTTACATGCTGAATTATCCTGGTTAAGACAGAAATCTTCTGGGAAGTAATAGAGTTTACTGGTAGAGTTTTTTTTTAATTTATTTATATTTATCCAATTATATGACACATAATAAATACAAATTATTAATCCTTGTTTAACAGTGTAGTTTACTTATAAGTACAACATTTGAAAACCAGGATAGAACATAACACTTAAGCAAACTTTTAATGTTCTAATCTATAAGGAATCCATATTTTTGGGAATCAGTTATGATAATGTACATGCATGTCTGGAGCTTATGAGATGAAATTTCTTTCTAAAATGAGAAAACTAAATGACTATACATTGATTGTTAAAGCTTAACTTTCCAGTTGGGAAAATGTAATGAAGGACAGATTTCAATGCTGCTCTGTTCTCCAATATACTGTACGTCATCAGAGTTCCCATAGTTAAATCCTGTCAGAAGTTCAAAATCTACGGCTAATTCATCCTAATTATTTTTTATTTTTTTTTTTAAATCCTTTCCTGATTTAAAACCAGAGAATGACTATAACTTTTGATAATGTATTTAAATAATCAATTATGTTAACTTTTAAAAAAAATTAGCAACATATTTCACTTAGAAGTTAGCTACAATGGTAGCTTTTTATTAACAAAGGCCTGTTTTCTCTTTATTAGCAACTGTAGGCACTCAAAGACCATAGCATTCATAACCATTTCTTTGATAATATAATCGACTGAACTACCTGAGTATTTAATTGGAATGTATATTTTAACATCTCCCATGTATTTTGGTTCTACTGTGAGTCTCCTTCAATTTTTCAGTAACCTTCCAAAATGTATGTCAGAACTGGCAATGTATTTCAGGAGTGTCATGGTAGGACCAAATAAAAAAATTACAATGTTTAAAGATACTCAGTGTTTACTTCTTTGCAAGTCCAAATGATATATTGGCCCTGTTGTTCAAAATATCCACTTCAAATATCATATTCAGTTATTTACTAACTGGGATACTTCAGAACCCTCCCTGGAGGTCCATCCTCTATTCTCTAGGCATCTGTTCCTCAAAATCTTATAGCTTTGACCTACACGCGTGGTTGGCAATAGCTATATTTCTCTGTAACAAAATATTCATCTCCCACATTATGAAGTGATGCAGGCCTGATTTTCTGTTACTTATTTTTCCTTCAGTTTTGATACCGTCTGAAAATGTTATCACTATTATATATATCTATTTAATGTTGTCTTTTTGGATTATTGACCAAGTAGGAACCAAGAAGGTGATCTCTTCAGGACTTTACTACAGATTATTTACCATTAATTCTCAGATATGTTTTTAATTTCAAAAAGTATCACTTTTTAAGGGAATATTTTTGTTCAGATTATCTTCATAGAAACAAAATTTTCAATGTAACAAAGAACATCCTAAAATTCTTAGATACTAAACAAACACACACACACAAAAAAAAAAGTTGTATTTCAGACAAATAAGATAATTAGTGACAACCCTGAATCACATAAATTTCTGTCATCATCTGTACCCAGTTTGCTGTATGACACAGAGTTCCACAATAAAATTATTGCAGGTTCAGGTCTAAAAATAGTGCTTCTCATTTGTTCTCATTACTTTTATAGTATTTCCACTGCTTATTCGTGCAACACATATGTGTGAGGCAAGTGAACAAATAAACACAAGGACTATGATGCATATGACTTAAATGAAAGATGTCCATGTGTTTTGAGAGAAATACCAACAGGAACATCAACAGTACTGTCAGATACATGGAATATCCTCAGCACATCCTGTTTCTCAGTATCAATCCCAGGTTGCCTATCCTTTGATCTTTCATTTTTCCTGTGGCAAGAAAACCCCAACCAATGAACGAACAAATCTTTTTTCCTTTTTTTTTTTTTTTTTTTTTTTTACGTCTTATTTCATGTCAAAGAGAAATAAAATGGAAATAAAGACATTTACATATATATCTGTGGTTCCCAGCTGTCCCTCTATGTACATATTCCTTATAATCTCACTGACTTCTTCACATCAGGCTCCTTCTCCAAATATATCCTTCTGAAAATGTGATGGTTTGTTAAAATATGGATGTGATTCTGCTCAGGAATTCTGTTTGCCGTAGGTGAAATTTGTCCTTTGGCTATCAACTCCCACAAGATTCTTTTCAGTAAGCCACACTTAGACTTCACCAGTAATAGCTACATCTGACTTAGAGCAAAATTAATTTCAGCTGCCCTAAAACTGCTATTTTTTTCACATTTTTAATAAATGATCCGAAAAAAAAGGGTTATTGTTTCATATGTGCACAGTAGTCCACTTACTCTGAAAGTTGTGAAACTACTTGATTATCTCTGTTCAGTATTCCTGTTTAGAACAAGCCAAAAGTTTAATTTCAAAGAGGAAAGTGATCTCTCACAGTTACAAGTTAGGAGTTGAGGCTCACAGGTAACTCAATTACATTGAGATAATTGTAAAATAGCTGCATAAAGGGGTGGATCTGGTCTTCAGCCTCTCAGTAAGATAAATAGCAAAAGATAAACTTAATTACAGTATTCTGAAGTTAAGAAAGAACAATATTTCTCATATGAGATTAAAAAAATAAAGATCTTTAAATCTCAAAACATCAAAATGTAGTACTTCCAAACCAAATTATTTTACTCAAACAATGGCTGATAGAATTTGGTTTCAAATTTCTTTATTTGTACATACAAGAACTTATTTCTTCAAAAGCAGAAACCTAACTATCATGATAGTTACAGCTCATGATAGTCTTCGATCTCTCTTCAACATGGAAGAAGTCAATTTTTCATTTGATAATGTAATATTCTTCTGAGCTGGTGATGGAAGGCAGATTTATTCTCTGATTCCTCAAAATGGAAGGCCTTCAGTGATGGTTTTTCTAAGTCTTTTAGAAATAAGCATTCCATAACTTTTTATGTGAAATTGATCGTCTGCTTCAGTAGGGATCAAGAGGTATCTCATCAATTCCCTCTAGAATGCCATATAGAGCAGCAATTTAAGTCTGTTCACTAGAAGTAAATTCAATCTCAAACATCTGAGAACTGAGCCTTTGTTAGAAAGAAGTTCAAACAGTCTCAGAGAGATGATGACAGTCTTTTCTCCTTACATACTTTGCAAATTAGTTGATCTTATACTGTACTTGTTCTGTATAGGCTGAAGTAGTCTGAGCACACACTGACTGCAACAGGCTCAACAACTGAGATGATAGAAAAGAAAATAACTACCTCAAGTATGCCCTACTCTTAGCACCAAATCAAAAGGGAAGGAAAAAAAAAAGTTTTTTTAAAAAGAAATTAGGTTTTTTCCAGTTACTGAAAATAAAAAAAATCTGAAAAAAGATAATTTCCATCTTTAATTAATTAAGTAATTTCCCACTAGTTTGACAACTATCTGTAGGCAGACACTGAGAACAAAAATGTGACTTATTTGATGTAAGTTGCTTATATGAAATTCTGAAAATTTTTGAAAAGCCCATGACCAAATAGCCACAATGACTGTGATTAATCATATTGTAGTTGATCAGTTAAGAGATATGCCTTATTTCTAAATTGGTTTTGTTTAATTGCAGTATCTGTCCTATTAAAGTATCTTGGAATATTTACACATTGCTGTATACAAAAGCTCCAAGTCACATCGTTAGGGTTAGACCATTCCTCATGCTGGATAACATAATACTACCTACAAGAATCTGAAACGACATATGACATGAGCATTCACTATAATATTTGTTCAAGGAATGACATTGGCTCGAGTGGATTGCATTCTCCTTAAGCTTCCTATTATACAATGGACTCTAACTAATTACATTAAAAAGATAGTTCAGTGCCTCTGTTTGCCATGTATGAACTAGGATACTAAATTTCTTTGTCTTTTACTGCTGAAAACAATGAAAGATCACAAAGGGTTTAATTAGTCCTAGTATCCCAATTAATGTAATATAATTAATTTACTGAAACTTGCTATCTGCTGCCAAGTTTTCACTGAAAAATAAGGTGAGATAACTGAGCTTTGTGAGCCAATTAGCAGATTTTCAGAATAGCAAAGTGAGAATTAGTTGCTACTTTTCACATCCAGCTTCTTTTTGCTATTTCTTGTTGCATGAGAGACTTGTGAATGGAAAAAACAAGGGAGTTGAACTGCTTTTGTAATCCCCAAGGCTGTGGAAAACAAAACAGACAAAAAAAAAATTACTTCATGTCTCTTCAGGATGAATTGCTAGCATTGCCAAGAGCATTTCTTTATCTGTTTAAAAGCAGAGTAAATGAGAGGTGAATTGGATCTAGAGGTGAAATTCTACCTTAAGTGATTCAGAAGAGGAGGGTGGTAGTGGAGTTTCTCCTGTGGACTGTAAGATCTTTCAAGATTATCAATATATACTATTATCAAAATACAGAAATGTAGCTTCTTTTGCTGTAAAGTTCTACTAATTCTTGCCATCATCAACTTATGTCGGTATCTTTGAGTCACAGATATTTCAATAAGTCATATGTAGTGGGTTGACCCTGGCTGAATGCCAGGCACCCACGAAAGCTGCTCTATCACTCCCCTCCACAACTGGAAAAGGGGAGAGAAAATACAAGGAAATGTTCATGAGTTAAGGACCAGGAGAGATCACTCACCAAACACCATCACGGGCAAAACAGACTTGAATTGGGGAAGTTAATTGAATTTATTACTAACAAAATCAGAACGGGATAATGAGAAGCAAAACCAAGTCTTAAAGGCACCTTCTCCTCACACCTCCTCTCTTCCCAAGCTCTGCCCGCTCCCCCTCAGTGGTGCAGGGAGACAGAGAGGGGGTTTGTGGTGAGTTGACCTTGGTTGGACACCAGGTGCCTACCAAGCTACTCTACCATTTCCCTTCCCAGCTGGACGGGGGCCAGAAAATAAGATGGAAAACAACTCATAGGTTGAGATAAGGCAGTTTACTAAAGCAAAAGTTTACATGAACAAGCAAAAAGGAAAAAAAAAAAAAGTTTATTCTCTACTTCCCATCAGTAAGAAACATAGAGTTACTTCCCAGGAAACAGGGCTTGAGCCCATGTACTGATTGATCTGGAAGGCAAAGATCATAAATAACAAATACCTCTCCCCACCCCCAGCTGGTCAGATGGTCGAATTGTGTCCCCTCCCAGGATCTGCCCCCCCCTCCCCATCCCCTTGACGGGGGCAAATGTTAAGAGGGTGCTGATACTGTGCCAGTGCTGCTCAGCAGCAGCAAGGGCTGCTGTGGGGAAATGGACTCCCTCTCAGTCAGACCCAACACAGGGTTACAGTCAGTTCATCACAGGTAGTTTATACTGCTGCTCAGGGAGTGGAGTCCTTCCCCTGCTCCCTGTGGGGTCCCTCCCACAGGAGACAATCCTCAATGAATTCCCCATGAACTGCTGCAACATGGGTCACTCTTTCACAGGGTTCAGTCCTGCAGGCACAGCCTGCTTCCATGTGAGACGCCCACAGGGTTACAAGTCCTACTAGGAATTCTGCTCCAGTGTGGGTTCCACTCCCTATGGGTCTGCAGGTCCCTGTCAGGAACCTGCTCTGGCACAGGTTTCCCACAGATTCAGAGCCCTCTCTTGGGCATCCACTTGCTCCAGCATGGGTCTCCTCCAGGGGCTGCAGGTGAATCTCTGCACCTCCATGGGCTGCAGGGGGATGCCTGCTTCACCATGATCTGCACC
>JAWWEW010000001.1:38766551-38850752 GCA_035583185.1 Anabacerthia variegaticeps | reverse complement strand
CACCCTTTTCTATCAAATATGATTTCTAAGGTTAATTATCTATGCAGCACAATCAAGTAACCGCTTTCTCTTCAACATACCTTAATCATCCCATTTCATGGGTTGTTTTCCAGTACATCTGAGTAATTTTTTGAGTCCTCTGAATTCTCCTCATTATATTCATATGTTCCATGAAGTGAACACCTCAAACAGGATGAAGAAATCATCAAATTCTTACATATGCTGTGTACAGAGGTTATCTGATTTCCTTCTTTATATTCTTTTATATTCCTTTATGCATTCAGTGACATTACGCTGAGCTTCCACATTAACACTGTTCTCTTTGATAACACTTTTTTCTCAAGTTGCTGCTTTCCAGGAAGAAATCTCTCATTCTGCTGCTGAAGTCTGCACTACTTCTCATGCTCGACAACTTACACTCTCAGTGCAGCACTGAAATGTATTTTGCCGAATTATGACCTTGTACCTGGGAGATCTGGAACACTGTGCAAAAGCACCCTCTTCTCCTGGTTGTTTAATGCTTCCATTGAACTGTGCAACACACTGACAAAGATCGTACTTGATCATCCAAATACACACAATATGATTACTGAATAAAACATTGACTAGTAACAGAAACTGAAGAATTCTCAGTGTTCCCAACTATCATAGATCTTAGCACTGGGTTTTTTTTTCCCCCTTAAGCTGCATTTGTTACCTTTGAATACCAACTAAAGTATATGACCAACTGATTATGAGTGCCTTCTTAGAATACAGTATCATATAGTATCATGCCAAAAAATTTGATTTGTTTAAAGTATGTGATTGCTTTTATCAAGTTGTTTTATCACCTGATCAAAGTGTATCACATTTTTTTTGTGCTCTCATTATATTTTCTAACAAAACATGGCAATCATATTTTTCCACTAATTTCTATTGGTGCATTGCCTGTGCTCTGAACATAAATGTTTGATGAAGAAAGAGAAACCATGAAATTTCCAGTAAGATGTTAAGGGTTCTAGCTTAAATAAGGATTTTAGGATCCAGATGCTTGTATGCAGAATATAATAAGCTAAGAACAAAGAAATTGCTCACCTGTCCCCAGGATGAAATACATGGAGACATTGACAATATAAAAGTCAGTAAAGATCAGTGATGTGATGATCCAAGCAAACAGCATCATATATGATGAAACACAGTGTTCTCTTTCTGTAATGATTGTACTGTGTATGAATAGCAGTCTATGACCTACATTTTCTAAAAAAAAAGTAAAATCTTCTGTTTCAACCTCTTTAAGTGATGCTGAGTATTTTCATTCTCTTTTGCTGTGTGGTCTCATTCAGGTGACATTATCTTACCAGACCTTCCACTTTTATCCTCACACACTGACCTGTTCTTTTCTAGGATAGAGTTAATTGTCCTCACAGTAGCTGGTATGGGGACATGTTTTGGCTTTCTGCTGGAAACAGTGTTGATAACTCTGGGATATTTTATTTACTGCTTAGTAGGGCTTACAGAGAATTGAGGCCCTTTTTGCTCCTCAACCCACCAACAAGGAAGTGGGGGTGCACAAGGAGTTGGAAGTGGACACAGCCAGGAGACCTGATCCCAGCTGACCACAGGGATGCCCCATACAGTGTAACACCATGCTCAGCAATAAAAGCTGGGGAAAGAAGGATGAAGGTGGGACATTTGAAGTGATAATGTTTATTTTCCCCAGTTACTATTAGTGGACACCTATGTTCCTGGAGATGGCTGAATGTTTGCCTGCCCATGGGAAGCGGTCATTCAATTCCTTGCTTTTCTGTGCTCGTATGCATAACTTTTATTTTACTTTTTAAACTGCCTTTATCTCAGCCCATGAATTTCTTTTTGACTTTTACTCTTACAATTCTCTCCCCCATGCACCTGTGGGAGGATGAGGGAGCAGCTGTGTGGGGCTGAGCTGCCCACTGAGGTTAAACCATGATACTCATGCCAATGAATTGTTACCACAGCACTGGGTTTCTGACTAAAATTATATATTTCAGAATGGGCTTTAGGAAGTTTATTGTTTTCTTTTTTTATCTTTTAAAGTTCCAGTTGTTTTGTTCTTGGGAGCCATGTAGGGTTTCTTCTCTGGTGTCTGGAAGTACTGACAAGATGATGAATATGAGCAGCTGATTTTTTTTTTTTTTTACTTAGTTTGTTCTCAGGCCCTTTGTGGTCCCTGCTTTGAAAATGAAACATAATGGAGTTGACTGAGGGTATTTCACTCTGTGCTACCATCAGGTTAAAGATCTCTTTCTTGTGAAGTTGCCTTTTTTGTGCTATGTTTAGACAAGTATGTTTATCTCCATCCCTTTCTTGCTATACACATCAAAACTGTAGCAGTGCAAATTCAATGAAGGCATTTTGGAACTTGCATATAATATATTCCTAAAAGTACTGTCTTCCAAAGCAGCTCTGTGAATTTAGGCATGCTGATTAAACTTTATAAATGCAAGCATTATTGCAAGTGCTTATTTGCTGTATGGGCATATTGTTCTAAAGGCAACTATTACCATGATTTGTTTTCCTTTCTGAGGGAAATGCACAAGTCTTCTTAGTCTTATTATTTTGTATAAATTTTTCTTCCTTCCTAACCAGCTATTTGAAGGTGGCAGGTGATGAAGATAGCATGTTGAAGCAATTAAGGTAATTTCTGTCTTTCTCCAAGGCTTTTCACATATTGGCAAAGCACCAGCAGAAATTAACAGAGATTTCATAAGGCTCTTTTTAGAACAAGTAGGTCTGTGTGTGATATGTACAGCTTTACATTCTAAGAGTCACACTGCAGCTTTTGAGTGATCTTCTGGTACACCCTCTTCAATCCTGCACCAGTCATGGAATCATAGAATCTCCTCTTTGTCTCCCATCTCTGTTTTAGCAGAGAGAAGAGTTGTGTTCATGAAATCCCACAGCACTGACAGTGCTGTGCCTGTATCCATACACCAGACTGACATCAAAACTTGAAGACTCTGTATGCTCTTCCACTGATTTTTCTGCTGCAGGTTTATTCCCTACTAGCATTTTTCAACTGTAACTACCTGCTGGCATGCCAGATGTGGGGAGGTACTTTATTTATCTTTTTCCCATAGTATGTGCCAAGTTATAATTTTGACATAAAATACAATTTCTCTTTTCTGATGTCAGTTAATTTCTTTTTATCTGACAATTTGTTAGTGAGTACTACTTTTTTTTCTCAAACAGCATGAGGAGAATTGGCAACAAGAACTGGAGGAGATTTTAAGGCATTTCCCTTGCAATCAGCCCTTTTATTCAATCAAAGACGTCAACAAATTAACCAGCAATGAATTCACTTCTCATTTGCTTTCCTGTTATTATTGTTGCTATCAATGCAGTGGGGATGCTGTGTGAGAGTAATGATTTTAGCACACATGAGCAATTGTGCTAAGCTAGCAGAGTGCTGGTTCTCACAGGTCAGAGAATTTGAAGAACAGTGACCATGTGGCATCTTACAGCTGACTATTCTGTAACATTCTGCCTGCAAGAAAAAACACAGAAAATGAACATTATTTTTAAAATTCTCCAATACATTCTGAAAAAATAGAAATTATGATATGATTAAATATTTACATTTGTGAAAAAGGGACCAGAAATATAGAATGGTTTGATCACTTAATAACAGAGAACAAGATTATACCTTTAATCATTCTGTGGTGAAAAATATGACAAAACAAAAGTATAGTCAAGCATTTGGTAAAATATTTTTAAAGAAAATTTTTGTTTTACTTGGTAGAAAACATGTATACAGGCAGAGATAGTGCTATTCTGGGAGTATTATGACAGGATACCAAATAATCTAACAATAAATAAAAAATGAAAAAGCTTTGACTTCAAAACAGTAACTTAAAAACTCCATAGTAATGCTGAGCTAGATAAACAAGAAATCACGTCTGCTTTGATTCAACTAATTGCCAGAGTTTCAATCACTTTGTGAAACAAGTGCAGCAATCCTACTCTCCCTACTCTGCTCTCTTTTTCTTGCACCTCCAGTTCCTAGAGCAGTGAAAATTGAGCTGGTTTTCACGTTTCCTCCTCTCTTTTCCCACCATGTTCCTTCCTCTTTTTCTCTCAGCCACAGGGTAGCCTTTAATTCAGTATGCTCTCGTCTGCTGTAATGAATTCTATTTTCCACACAGTCTCAGTCCCTTCCTTCCCCAAATCGTATGCTATTAAAGAGGCAGGAAGTATTAAACTTCAGGTATGGAATTGCAGGCTACACAAACTATCTGGAGATGCAAATTTTGAAGAGATTCGGGAGACAAACTCAAAGCAACAAAGCATGAAGTATTATAATGATGAATTAGAAAAGAATGGTCAATTAACTTAGACAATGTACAAAATTGTTTCATATGAGGAATTAAAACAACACAACAAAATGCAAAAATCACATGTAGCATTTGGAAAATAAAATATAATGAACATGATAACTTCTTTACTATATATATTGCCTTTTATAAAGAGGGTTTAATTAGAGAAAATCAGTTTTGTTTACTTAAAGAGGGTCAGTTGCATAATACAATTATGGTGGAGTAAGCTCCATTTTTACCTTTAACTTTTAACACGTTTTAAGGAATAGCTTGCATGTGCTATAGGACATGGGATGCAAGAATGTTCATTATAGTATAGTGCTTCCATGCTATCTCTTCAAATTGCTATGGTGATGCATTGTATTTGTATTCAGAAAGTCTAATATGAACACAGTAAAATTTCTAGTGTTTATGACTGCAGTATAAAGTCAGAAAATTAGTCATCTACAGGATTTACTGTTGTAACCAAGGAAGAATAAATATTTTGATATAGTCATGATTTGACTTTTTACTGAAACAACAGAGCATAGAGTTACAAAGGTGGTCAGAGAAATTGAATGAGTAATAGAAAAGATTGTGTTCAGAACTCATAATGATAAACCAAGAAATATGACAAATCTAACTGGTTATCAAGCAGATTTGAGTATATTTTTATACTCAGTTTGAAGATCTAGGAGCAATCTCTCACCAGCTTCAAGGAGGACATGGAGACTTGGGCAGAGAGAGGAAAAGCTGATGTGATGCAAATTGAGACAATGGCCAAAAGAAAAAAAAAAAAAAAAAAGAGATAGAGATGAACTTGCTTATTACTTTGAAGGAGTCAGAAAATTATTATTAAAAATATTTATTAATGTTATCTGAATATATAATTAATATATAATATATATTTATATGTTAATGTTAATATGATATTGTATATTATATTATTAAACATTACTAATATAACATTTACTTCTGTCTAACATAAAAACAATCTGGCAGTACATAGAAATATTGGCTTTTCTTTGTAGGGATTCCTCAGTGAGAAGAATGAGGTGTGAGCTCTGGGATCTTATTACTGAAAAGTAAGTTAGACAGCTAAATACTCCTGAAAATAAAATAATGCAGCAGATTACAGGACCAGGAAAAGGAAACCAATATTTAATAAGGAACCATGAGAAGTCTACAAACATCCAAATAAATAAACGTTGTGGTATGTTGACAATATCAATAGGTAGAATATATGACGATAGTGAAAAGGTTAGACTAATTATTTGTCTTTTTTAGGAAAAAGAAGAAAAAAAAAACAAGGATATTAAAGAAACTATAAAAACTGTCAGTGTGAGATTTAAGCAGAGAAACAGTAATCTTGACAGAATGGGTTGAAAAAAACTGTGAGAGTAGTTAAGGGTTTAAACATTCATGGGAGTAATAACTACAGTATTTCATGAGGGGTGTTGTACGGGGTGAATTGCTTTTTATTCCCACCCCCCCCCCTCCCCCTATTTAGTATAAGGAAAGAGTCCATATTTTCAGATGTCCAAGGACTCCTAAGAATTTTCTGTAACCCTTTAACTTGCTATTAACCTGTGATTAAAAGAGCATACACCTGATTCTCCTTGTCCTTGTAAATAACGCAGACATTTCTGATTTTTGTTTTAACAGATTATATAAAGAATGTTTTGCATGATACAGATACTGTTTTTGTGGGTGATTTTACAGCGATAGAGTATTGACAGACACCATGAAGAATATATGCTCAATGAAGAGCATTGTTTCTTTCTTCGTCTGTTATCGTAAGCTTGTATGTTATATTGAAGTAATGTCTCATAACAAAAATTGAGAACAAAAATATACCATATGTTTATTCTTTTTTACTTAAAAGAAGAGAATGCTGTCAATTTTTACAATATGATCCTCATTAGCCCTGGAAGTCTACATTTTTCTGGCCAAACTTATTACCCTCAAAGGTTTTCTCTCCTAATTGGCAAGATGAGGTCACAAGTTATGTGACTTCTGCTTATTGAACTTTGAAAACTCTCTTTAACTACAGTGGCACTGGGAATAAAACCTGTCATTCAATTTTAAGGACCTGTAATCTTCTGCTTGCAACCTGCCATCTGTCCCATGTACAGTGTCAGCCTAACGAAGCTTCCTCTCCAGTGGAGAGGGTGGGAGCCACTCCGGCTGGCATTTTCTGAATTCATGTCAGTCTGAGGCAGAAGGATAGTGCAGAGTCCTTATGGCACTGAAGTTCCTCTTTTCCATTTTATTATCATTCATTAAACAAAAAACACAATAGAAGATGATGAAGAAAATAAACCCTTACTGCCACATAATCACAAGTATCTCAATTATTTAGTTAGCAGTCATATCCAGTTGTTTTCTCTCTAATACTTCATTATGACTGCAATATGCTATAAACATTTTTACTTAGCACAGTGCTATGCCATCAACTGGCCTTTGATCTAGCTGACATAGTGTGTATGTTATGTAGGACATTGCACACTGGTCTGTGGTTCCTAAAATCTCAGCAGCAATGTTAACATGCAGGCATTCAGAGGATAACTATTGAGAATCTTAGCAGAGCTAATTAGGCAAAGTGCAGGTCTCCAGAAAACTGCCTTTGACATTTTTTAACAAAGCAAGCCCAACTGATTATAGGCTTTGTTGTGCATTTTAGCATTTACACATAGTAAAAATCATAGTAATCTCACATTTATCAAGAAAAAATACAGGAAGAGTCTTAAAGAAAGTTGAAACCAAGATGAGTGGGAAAGAGGGGAGCACTTAATGACATTGCATTTTTGACACTTTTTTAAACTCAATTCCAATACATTTTCAATTGCTTTTTTTTTGCTTTTTTTTTTTTTTACAAGAAATTTCAGAAGATTCTGTTTACCCTTTATCTTGAAACTTACTGTACCAAAACTGAGTCACACTTTTTTTTCTTTCTTTTTCAAATCCGTATGTGGGGAAGGTAAGATTGATTTGTGTTTACCCAAAGAATGGACTGTTTTTTCAGGTTCATATTTTCAGTCTACCTCTTTGCAGTTTTCCCACAATAAAATAATTTATGATAAGGGAAAATGCTTTTCCTAAAAATTTCCCCTATGGTTAAAGAAAAATAGCTAGATTTTTATTGTCTGTAAAATTTATCACATCATAATTCACCTCCTTTTCTGGACCGCTTACTGGTGATTCTATAATATCTGTTAAATGCCCTGTGTTTCACAGCCTGTGGTATCCTACCAAAAGCCTTTGCCTGCTGTGAAAATTGGACATAAACTTCTGTTCTTGATTTCTGATCTTTCTGGCCACTTACTGACCTACAAAATACCTCTCCTCAGCCATTCATGGTTTCTTTATGATCCTCTTTTGACGGTCTGAGAGAATCTCTTGTTAAAAACTCCTGAAAAATCCAAGTACACTACTTTGACTATCTACATGCTCACGATCTGCTTCAAAAGCTGCTAGTATCACCAGCGTCCTGAAAAAATAAAAACATCTTATCAATTTCATATCAGAAGTGTTTGCTGTTCTTGTCTTGGTTTGATGGGAGCATTAGTAAGTCAGTACATGAGTCAAAACGAAGAAATTAAATCAGCAGCCACAAAGGTATTTAAAGGTTCACTAACCAGCCTATTCTCACAGATCTTGTTGTGCCTCGTTTATCCATTGTTTCCTCTTGGCTTTTTTTTTTTTTTAAAGGTCTCAATATAAGCATTACCAGGAGGCAGTAGGACCTCTAGGTAGAGAGAAGTGGCATAAAACTAGTCAAGAGCAAGAAGTGTGTGAAGAAATTGACCTGTGAGCAAAGAATCAATATAGAACAGGGATGTAGCAGGAGACAGAGTGGAAGTGAAGAGAGGCAATTTGTCAAATTGACTTTCTCCCATGCACGCTTTGTCCTTTATGGATAAACACAATCATCTGATATAAGTATCAGGTAAGCGTAATCGCAAACAGTGTGTGAGTTAACATGAGTTCTCCATCAAACGCTCAAATCAAGACTTAAGGAAAACCTTGAGCATGAACAACTGTATCACAAAAGAAGGAAAGACATTATTTGATTATACTAAAAGGCAGCAAAGGATCAGAGAGCAGGAATAGTAATACATTACTGAAGTATCTACAGTGGAAGAGAATAGAGATGAAATGGGAATTTGGGGACTGGAAAAAACCTGGGAAAGTGGATGAGTACTGAAAAGTCATAGTGAAGATTCCAGCATGATGGAGAAAACTTGATGCTTGTATGCCTTATATCAAAAGAGAACTATATGCCAAGGAGAAGAGGACAACAAAGGAATGGCAGAGGAATACACTTCAGGCAAAATGAGAGAAATATGTCTCAGAAAAGTGTGAGACCACCACAGAAAACTTGTAGCAGCTTTAAGTGCTTTTTGTTTCCAAGTGTACCAGTTAGATCATTATGCAAGGACACTTTTACTTGTGTCCACAAAATAAGTACCTTCCAAACAGAACAGATCTCCAGAAAAAGTAGCTGGGATAGAAGCTGTCCTGAGGCTACATGTAATATTGACTGATGTGTTATCTCTGATTTAAGTCTTAACTTGGACATTGTAACCTAGGAGGTTACAACCCACACAGAAAACCAAAGCCAAATGGAACTCTCCCTGGAGCTGCATTTTTCCCACCTCTTTCACCAGTAAAAAGTCTATAACTTTAAATAAAATAAATAAAAAACCAAACCAAAGCAAACCAAACAAGCAAAAAAAAACCACCCAAAACAAACAAAAAACCAAACCAAACAAAAAAAAAATGAAACAAAACCCCAAACTAAAACAAATAAACAACAAACCAAACTCTGAACTCAAAAACCAAAGCAAACAAAAGGAAAACATCTCATTTGCAGAAAGGGGCAATTCCAATGGATTATTAGTTTAGTAGACTCATTTATTAGTTAACTGTCGTGTTCCTCCTCTTAGTATCTTCTCACCTTTTTTAATTTAGTAGCTTTTTGCTGGCTATGGAACAGATAACATGTCCCATTACTTCTTTTTTATTTTAAAAAGACATATTTTTTTTTTAAAATCTGCACTTTCTAATCTATGAATAAAATTTAAGAGAGGTTTTCTATTTATATAGCATTTGTCCCTCTTCTCTCATAGGGATTTTTATGGTGACTATTCAGGTCCATTAAATGCAAAATTAAAATATTAATTGAGAAATAGTAAGAGGAAATAGTACCCCACCAATCTCTCAGGGACACCCTGTATTCTTCAGTGGATCATTTCAATATGCTCATTGTCGTAGCATTGGTCAGAAAACTTTTTTCAGAACAGAACTGCTATTTTTGTATCAGACTTTGGGAGTTTCTGGTTAGTTCTTTATTTCTCCTAGAAATAAGGATTTATTCTGAATCAGTTTTGGCATTTTGACAACAGCAATAGAAGATAATAAATCCATTAAGGCAGCAATGTGGTTTATAGTCATCAGAGTGACTTTGGCTTCAGACTGGATGCAGAAGTGGAAGGTGTGAAGTCTAAATATACCTCCAATATAAAGTACTTAATTTCCAGGAACTAGAAAATAATTTTCTATTGACTGAGACATTGTACATTATTAACTCAACACCAGATAAGTAGGTAAATGATACAGGGCCTTTGTTTGATACAACAAAGTAAAAGGTACCAAGGATCCATAAAATGTGGGAAAATCACAAAATAAATATTTTGTAATGCAATAACTGTGGGGTAACCCCACAGAAATAACATCAGTATTAACACCATTTTGCTAATGTGGAGTTTCACAAAAGAGGAAAAGAAAGACGGGGAGAAAAAGAAGGAGGGAATGAAAAGGAAGTAGTAAGAAACAACTTGGATTCCAAAATTACCCTGTATTAAATAGGTTTCCAAGGGGATAAAATCTCCTTCTGTTATTCCTTTCAATGAATTTGTTTCAAAATCTCTAGCTGTAAGGAAGGACAACCTGCCAGCGGAACATATTCAGTTTAAATGCCTACAGCCATTACATGTTGTCCAATACATAGAGATAGTACCTGGGATTTAATGAGCTACTAGGCAGGGTGTGCTCACCATCCTGAAGGCTTTGCTGGCCAGCAAGGACCTTGTGGAAAGAACAGTTCACCTTTATAGCTTCCTATACTGATTTCTTGGCCATCTTCCTATTCTCCATCAGCACTGAAACAACAACTTAACCTAAGGGTCTTACAATTCTCATTAGACTTCATTTTTTTCCCTTAATATTTTAAACCTTTTCATGTTGTTTTTTCCCATCTTGAACCCAGAACTGAAAATACTTGTCTCAGCATGTCTTTCAATGCTTGTAATTTCACATTTTATATCTTTCTGCAGATTTTATCACATGACTTTGTCTCACGGCCTAGCCACTTTCTCAGCAACTGTGGCCAGGCAATGGGGTTATATCAGAGCTGTCCCTTAGATCTTGGAAACGCAGGGATCCAAATCCTGAGGTGACTGGGAGAGATATTATGGGTGGGTTTCAGGGCAAAAAGGGTAAAAAAATCAAGACGTTTCAAATAGGCACTTGACCACCAACTTTAATAAAACTACATGACTGTAAATCACCTGAGTATCCAGTCCACTGAACTGAGTTAGATAACATAAAGTAGCGTAATTCCATCTTCAATGATTTGCCATCAATGTGACAGTATCTCCACAAGACATGAGTTCAGGTAATAAGAAATTTTCCTTCTGTTTATCTCTGACATGGTTTCTGAAGGAAATTTAAAGAAAAACTCAACAACAACAACAACAACAAAAAAAATCAAACCAAACCAAAGCTTGTTTTATAATAAAAATTAATGAGTCAATTGGAATTTACCAATCCTGATAATCCAGAGCTTTATACCTGGTCTGCTTTCCAGCGGTCATGAAACTCAGGAACAGTGAAGCATCTCTGTTCAATTATCTGCAGTACCTCAGGTTGGTGTGTGCTGCCTGTTTGAGTAGAATGCTCTTATTAAGTCTGTTAAGGCTCAGTGACATGAGCAAGATAAACTACTGAGGTGTTTCAAAAATGTAGCCTCTTTACACTCAGAATTGTCATTTGAATTTCACAAGTCCAGAGATAGAAATGAAAGACTTAATTTTGGGAGTGATTTTTATGGTGTTCATAGATTTCAGTGTAACTTTCTGTAGATGTAATATAAGTGCAGCGATTTTCTGGATTGGGACATAACTGTTTCTTAAATCATAACGCACTCAAACTAAAGGAAATGTCAAGAGCTAATAGTGTCTCCATGTTGCTGAAAATTCTGCCTACGGTAGATGTTGATATAATATAGAACATGCAATAATTGTCTTTTCCAGATGGGAACTTCTATGAAAAATGGTTTTATTTATATTCATCAGTAATGCATCTGCTTCCGGACACATTTGTTTCAAAGACTTTTATGTTCACATCATTAATTTCAATTCTTGGTGGAATGCCTAAATGAAAATAAAAAGACTTGTCAAAATTGTAACTAAAAAAATTATCATATGTAATTGTACGTCAAAGTTTGGTGGCTTTTGTATTTGGTTTCCAACTTTTCAACAAAGATGGAATTAGTACATCTATATTCTAGAAGAAGTTCTGACAGAAACAGACATGTCATGCTCAGTGGCTTTTAGAGGGAGACTCTCAGACATTTGACAGAAGAAAAATAAAAGAGGAAAATACCATTTTCTTCCATCTGTAAAATTAAATAACCATGTTTTGTCAATCTTAGAATACTTGTTGGTATGCCCAGTATGTAAAAACCTGCACTGTTTTGCATGATTTTCTCACAATTGTAAAAATGCTGACATAAAACTTCACTTAAACTTCTCTCATTCTTTGGGAATATATTGTTTTGTATTGTTCCATGATATTTCTTTGAGCCTTTTTCCCTGTAAAGCTTCTGGGATTTTTTTCCCCCCAAAATTCCAAAATTGCTGGAATAAGAAATTTTTGGGTAAATATAAGTTTGATGGAGACACAAATTCTAATCTCCTGTGCAGATGACTGTTGCAGCAATGACAATGAATTCAGATGTTTGACAGACCTATTCTGAAGTCAGTCATATGACATCTTTCATGTAAGATCTAATCAGAGAAAAAAAAATGAAGTATACAAGCCTAATATTTTCCTCAAAATACACTTTGGGTTTTTTAAGTCAGATGTTGAAAATGTTATCGTGCGCTTCTAGACATCAGAATAAAGGGAAATAAATGGATATGCACAAGGTCATTATACTCCTGGATTTTCTAAACGGCTATGCAGAGCACTAAATACTTTCAGACCTATACAAATTAATGAATTAATAACAAGTACTGTACTCAGCATGTAAGTAATGCTTTGATGCAAAGTCATAATCTGGAAAAAAGTCTGTCATAGTGCTGAACCATGGACCATATGCCATCATTAATATCTTCCAGATTGCTATGAATATAGGAAGAATAAACTCATATGTTGTGATAAGACCCTGAGTCAGCAGCATAGCTTTGAGGCAGAAGTTTCTAGACCTTCTCTTTATTCTCAAAAGAAACAGAAAATGTTTTAAATATACCCATCTCAAAAAAATACCAAACCAGACTTTGCGTATAAACCAAAAATCCGTGAAAATAAGTAACCCTAACCCTAACCCAAAAATTTGCCTTTTGTTCACTATGTCATTGATGGCAAATTCTTGCTTCTGTAATTGACGAAGATTACCAAGTATCAGAAACATCTTCTCAGTTGCCTCTGGTCCTTGTGAGGTGCTGTCTGCTCCCCTTGTGGTCTGGCTCTTGCTGTGTCGTATTCAAGTAGCGTCTAGGTCTCCCTACATGAAGTTCAGTTTCCTGTCTGTATCCATTGCAATTCTTTTCATCTGTGTCTGTAATGGGCTGTAGACTCTAGGAAATGCCCTTTCCCATTTCTTTCGGTGCTCACAATGTGAACTGTACTCTACCACCCCTCTTTTAGAGTTTCAATTGATCTGGTTACTTCTCACACAAAAATGGTAGGTAACAATCCTGAATAAAGAATGCAAATATAGCTTGCTAAGTAAAAAAAACAACAAACCAACTAAAAACACAGAAAAAAAACCCTAAAGAACAAAAAAACAAAACCAAGGAAAACTAAA
The DNA here is from genome assembly GCA_035583185.1 of Anabacerthia variegaticeps. Lineage (NCBI taxonomy): Eukaryota > Metazoa > Chordata > Aves > Passeriformes > Furnariidae > Anabacerthia > Anabacerthia variegaticeps. The sequence goes on along the minus strand of JAWWEW010000001.1, from coordinate 38,837,345 downwards.
ATATATATATATATATATATATATATATTTCCAGGCTTGATAATATGTTTTTTTTTTTTTGATACGTGTTTACATGCAGACTGCAAGAATTTGTTCTCCCCATGTACCATGCCACATTATTTTTGTTTCATAAATCTCCAGACTGAATGGTTAAAGAGATAACAAGGAAACTGGAGGGAGTCCTTTGTATGTTAACAGGTGCAAGCAGCTTTTGTTATCAAGACACATGTATACCTCCACTACAAGGAGTTCAACAGATTTTTTTTTTGTTTCCAAATACAAAATTAAGTATTTGTTTGCAATTATTCTCATCATGGATTTCTGAAAGATGCTTTCTTCCTTAGACTTTCACACCCAATATTTAGGAGAGACCTAAGATAACTGTTTCTAGTCTCGTGTCTGACATTCTCAGTAGATATTTCATGAGTAGTCAAGGCCTTTTATCCTGGTCTCTGACAGACCCTGAGCAAGACAGAGCCTGTCTTTGGCAACCTCGTGATTTGTAAGGTACAAGGCTAAAATTCTGGATTTCTTTGTAGATATAATAGATGAGTTTGATCAAATGGCTAATAGCCTAGTAGATTTGTTCTAGGAAATTTTCTGCAGGCAAAGAAAGCTCTCTTATAATAGTGGTAGCAGAAGGCAATACATTTAACCACTAATTAAGGCAGATGTTCTTCCTGTTGTGCCTCGTCTTCAGGACAGTGACTGTATTTCGTAGAGGTAAAAGGAGGACAGCTAAGGAAAATAACATTTTAAACTGCCATGCCAAGATTCTCTCAAATATCTGTCAGTGCACAGTGCTATGGCATTTGCACCAACTCACATCGATTATTTGGAACTTTACATTGGATTTGATTGTTTTGACTGTCTAGGTTCCTGGAGGCCAAACAATGTGCGTTATGAAAATGGCAATTTAAGGAGTTTAATTTAGAAACAAAGGGGAAAATTAGGCCAGGTTATGAAAAATAAACCTACTCACCAATAATAATTCTTTATTTTTTTTTTTTTTTTAATAAATCTCTGTCTGACAGATGAACATTCTTCAACTTCACCATGTCAAATAAAGAACTGCAGGGTTTTACATAAGGGGAAGAAACTGAACAATATAGGGAATGAATAAAGCAAAATGAAAATAGGGTTCATTGTATTTTACACCACATCAGCTGTGGTTTTCATCACTGTTGGAAAAGGGTTAGTATGCCTGCATTTTTACATCAGAAATGCAGGCAGTTCACTCAAACCTTTTGTTCAGTCTCAAAAAGATTGCATGCGTGCGAATACTTTCTCCAGTATTTTTTTTCTTTTTTTTTTTTTTTTAATCTTTCCCCATATAGCTTTATATTATCCATTTCTATTCTGCTGTGGAACATTTACTTCATGAGATTTTTATGAAGTCATGGCAGTCCAAAGACTTGTTCTTCTCCAGTCACTCCATTCACTGTAGAGAATAAAGCAAGGACAGTTGTCAACATGGGGTTTCACATGATTTCCTTGTGGAATTGTGTTTTACTCAAATTGAAGGGTTTATTTTGTGTTCCATTATAATTCATACTATTTTTTCTTACTTCCCATAAAAAACTGTGTGTGTTACCTGCCTCACTTGGATAGAAAGAAATACCGCTGGCTTAAAAACTTTGATAAGATCTGAAAAATTACTAAAAAGCATTTAACCTTATTTTACTGATATAATCTGGAAGGTGAGAAGGATGCAGTGTTTTAAGTAGTAAAAAATTAAATTGAGTTTATTTTTATCTCCCATGTTATTGTTATTTGCAATACTGTTGTTGGCGATAGTTGTTGGCTTGTGGAATTTCAGCTTCTAGAAGTAGATGATCTAAAAATAAGTTGTCTCAAGCCAAATGTAAATCTCCAAGGAGCATCTGCTGAACAACAGTCTTGCTCTTGGGCTCATTTACCCATTTCACCCTTCACCACTGTCGCTTTTTTTCTAATGCTTCTTGTTTCCTTCACCGGAGTCCTTTCTCTTTATCAGGCTTCTTTGAGAAGAGCATGTTCAGTTTAATGATTCTTTTGTCCTATTTCACAGAATCACTGAATCATTATGTTATAAGGGACTTCTTGAGATTTTTTTTTACACCAGTCACCTGCAGCAGGTTAGCCAGGACCATTCAAGTTTTAAATATTTCATTATTAAAACTTCACACTCTACTTGAGCAACCTGTGTCAACATGCAACCACCTTCATATAAAAAACCCAAGTGTTTTATTATGTTCAGGTGGGTTTTCTGGTTTTTGATGTTCACCCATTGCCTATAGTACTGTGAGTGAGTGCTGCTGACTCTGTCTTCTTGACACTGTCCCCATCAGACACTTACATATATGGATGAGGTCCTCCCCAGGACATCTCTTCTCAGTGTTGAACATCTCAAACTCTCTTATGTCTCTTATCTGTCATGACATGAGAATGTTTCAAGCACTTAATAATCATATGCTAGACTTGGTCCAGTAGGTCCATATCTCTTTCACACTGGCCAGTCCATCACTGGACACAGCACTTCAGATGCATCTCACCAGGACTGAACAGAGAGGAAGGATCCTTTCCCTTGACCTGATGACACTGCTCTACCCAAGCAGACCAGAAGGTTGTTGGCATTCTTTGCTGCAAGAGCACATTGTTGCTTGCTGGTCAGGTTGTTGTCCACTAGAACTCATCTGTTCCTCTCTGCCAGCCTGTTTTCTGGCTGGTAAATCCTAGCCTGTTCTGTTGCTTGGAGATCGTACTAAATGATCTTTAAAAGGTGCCTTCCATACCAGTCTATGATTTATTCCTTCTCAGGAGCTGGACATAGCATTGGACTGAATTTCATGAGATTACTGTCTGCTCACTTCTTCAGCCTGTCCACCCATCTGGTCTACAAATCAGGTGTCTTGGTTTTGTACCATCTATTAACTTGTCAAGGGTGAAGTCTATGCCATGGTACAGGTCATCAAGGAAGACATTAAGCAATACTGGCTGCAGCATTAAACTCTGGGATAAATCACCAGTGACTGGTCTTCATTTGGACTTTGTGCCACTCATACAGGATTTTGTGTCATAGATTTCAGTTGCCTATGTCAGTTTTCTGATGTGCTCTATAACCTTCCAGTAACTATTTCTTTATTGATGGTATGTATTCTAGTCTGTAACATCTGTTTGACTAGCTAGCATTTGATCTTTCTCCTATCATGCATGATATCTTCTGTTACAATGGGTTCAACTAAAGAATAGCAACTCTTTTCACAGATTTTTGCCAAATACCATGCAAATCCCATATACAATGAGTTATTTGTTTAGGCTGTCAAGACAGATATGGATGAGGTATATAAAATCCAGAGCTTAGCAAGAATATTAAGATCTTTAGAAGATATAGTAAAGTTAAAATTTTAGGTGCATTTAATCTAGGCAGAAGACTGAAGAAAGAGATAGTTGCAGACTTCAAATCTACAAAACAGCTGAAAATATGAAAGGAGTGAGTTACTCTTCATTTCTATTCTTTCTGGTGTGAGTACAATGTGAAATCATATATTAAAAGAAAATAATACTGAACTCCAGGGAAAAATTTCTAATGGTGATAATGGAAGACAACTGGAGAAGAGATTGTAGTCTTAGAATTTAAGGTTTCAGAACAGGTTAGGAAAATATTTTAGAGGAAAGGCCTAGATATTAGGGACAGACACTCCCCTGAAGACTGATTTGACTTTAATTCCTATGATTATGACTGTTTCCATTCCACTGGTTGCTCACGGTCTATCAAATCTTTTAATTTTTCAGAATCTAAGTGTCAAGGGTAGTCTTAGAAACTATGAAATTACTGGAAAGATCAAGAAAAATCCAAATGAGACATTTTTAGTGTATATGAGAAGTACGACAAGCTTCTCTTAACATCTTCAGCACCAACAGTTTTTAGCCAAGTAGCTGAACATTTTATATAAACTGAAATTTACATCCATTTCCCAACCAGAATAGAATAAAATGACTAAAAACTATAGTTCACTAAACTTACCCGAGTTTCTGCTTTTTTACTGCTAAGCATAATTCTGCCTTAGATAATCACCTTTTAACATTCTGAATGAAACAGGCTGCACAGAGAGCTCAGGTTTTAGTATGTAGTAAAAAAAAGCAGAAGTCAGATACATGTTAGAAAGGCAGAGTAGTGACAGAATGTAGACAGTAGCAGTTAGGAACTTCAGTTAAAGCATGGAAGGCCAGAAGAAATGTTCTCCTCATATTAAGTAAGACTTGAAGAGTATTCGCATAGTCTTAGATTTTAGAAAAATCAGTGGAAAAACTAATTTCCATGACAAATAGATAAGTAAGAAAAATGAGCATAATAAAACCACGGCTAGAACTGCAAGATGTTTACTAATAGCAAACAAATCTGAAAATGAGATAAATAAGTTATCTGTCTACTTTTCATGCAACAGTTTTATTCCTGGAGTGTTTTCTCAGAGAAATCATACTTTTTGCATGACAGTTCAGGGAATACATTTCCACTGGAGACAAGTTTGTTTCAGATGTCTTCCTTTTCAGAATAAAAAAAGTAAACAAAAAAGGTTAAAAGTTGATTTTGAATAAAGATACAAACCCTCTTATGTGATATAAAGTTAATAAAGCAGACAAGCAAAACTTTTTCTTGATCAGTCATGTTATAACCATCTTTCTTTGTCACTGGGGATGTGTTTTTACCTGCTCCTCTTGTTCTCTCCCTGTCACTTATCTGTTTTACACATCAAGTCTGAATTACAGTATTTGTCTGCCCCTTCTCGAACCTGCATATCTTTGCTACATGTATGACATTTCTTTGTGCCTCTAGCTACATGACATGTGCTTGTCTTACTCGGGTCGTCATACCTTCCCACCTCAGAATTCAGTATCTTAATGTATCTGTCCGTATTCAAAGCATATGGTAATTTAAAGGTAATTTAGGCTTATGCTCTTGACCTTTCATGCTAATCAAATATTTTCTTCTCCCAAGTCTTTCCTTTAAGTTTTTAATCTTTATAGTCTGATTACGGACTTATAGTCAGTTATAATCTACAATAGCATGCTAAATTTTTATGTCTTTATTTCTGTTCTACATTAATTTACATCTTCTAGTTTCATTCATTGTCATGAAAGTTTTGCCAATTACCAAAACTATAGAAGGATCCCCCTTGGTTATAAACTTTGAGCATGAGATGCTTTTCAGCCATGAGGATCTGTAGGAACATGTACAGAAGACATTCAAAGTTGGATGGAATTCAAAAGCAAGTTTTTTTTTTGTACATAGTTTGCAGCTATATGGGTATTAGCTCAGAAGTATAAAACTTTGCAATTAGACCTACAGAATTTTAAAGCTACTCTTTACAAGAAAATCTACTCCATTCCTAAGGAGATCAAAATGTAAATTAGGTGTTCTCTACCTGATGTTGACCATTTTGCAAGTTTGTTTATAATCTAACTTTCTTCAAGTGCGCACGTATCCTGTAAGGTAGAAAAGGGTTGTTTTTAAACCTTTAAAGATTATAGTGTAGCTCAAGTTGTTGATTGCAATAAAGAGCTATCTGGAAGTCAGTATGTGTTACGGTATATTACCTTTATACTTTAACTCTGTGAGTGCATGAAATGCAATTTACTAGCTTCTAATACTCCACATCTGTTATTCTTCCCCACAGCCTCATTATCTTTGCTTTGAAATTTTACTCAAGGGATGACATGATAAATTTGGAAAGATAATTCAATGAGTATTCTTAGGTTATTAACTTCATGACCTACTCAGGATTAGTTAACCTTTTTGTTTAACACTTTTTATTAAATGATGCAGTGCTAACTTTAACATCTTTGATTTAAGTAAGTGCCCTGTATGCAGTGGATATGATTTTTTACTTGTCAGAAAGCATAAAACATTATATTCAAGCTGTAAAAGGGATAAAGTCTTTCCTTAGAGCAGCCTTCCTTACAAAAATAGATTCTATTCATATAAGGCCAAACTTTTCCAAGTAATGTGTATAAAGTTTGGAGGCATTTGGTGCCAGTTGTCCAGCTGGAAAATTATGTTAAAATCTTCAGAGTTCACTGGTTGTATTTTATTTGACCCAGATACATGTCTCCTGGACATAAATCCTTTGTTTGACTTGCATCATATTGATCCACTGAGTCTACAGAAGACAACCTCCTCCTGGCCATCAGTCTTTTCTATTTATTATTATGTTATTCAGTAACACCAGCAGTTGACATCATAAGTAGCACTTCACAAAATCCTTTTCTTTCACATAATGCTTCTGTGAAGACTTTTGTCTTCTTTCCATCCTATTTTTGCCCATAATGCAAGCTGTGTTTCCTGCTGTTTTCTTGCATTCTGTGTACCAGGATGAGGTAGTGCCAAAAGCTCAGGAGAGAGAAGCCTCCTGCTCTTGTTGATGGAGGTTTTGATGGTTGCAGAAGATTGCAAATCTTGAAAAAGGAAAAAGAAATCAGAAGAGAGACATATGCAGCCCTGATATAGAATGAGACCAGTCACTCTAGGAATGGATTATAACTCAATTAATTTGGTGACAGAACTGTGAGGATGCAATCTTGTGGAGCAAAAGCTTTTAGAGACCTTACCTTCCACAAAATTTTGCAAGTTTAAGTTTCTAGTGATATTCAAGAAGAAACATCCTCTCAAGTTTTGGTCCTTGAATTAGAAGTAAAGAGATTTATTGTTTTGAAAAGGATAGGAAGTGTTTTATAATACAAAATTTATTTGGAGGGGGGATACTTTTTAGGGGGGTTTTGTGGGGCTTTTTTGTTGTTGTTTTTTATTGTTGTTTTTTTTCTCTATACTTGATGTCAGGAGTGACTTCTATAATCTTTACTAATAATCATGAAAGTAATTTGTCCTCCATTGGATTTAATCATAGCTGCAGTCACATGGTCCACTTACAAATCAGTAAGAATTGATTAAATGTTTAATTAGACATTAGATTAAATAAGTAAAGAGTTTTGGGAGATGTTGGAATCCAATTCTATATTTCTGCTGCATTCTTCCCTTTGACATGCAGTTCTCAAGTCAGGCTTTCTCTTTTTTACTTTTGACACTATGAATCTTTCACACTTCCTACGAAACATTACAGTTGGAGCAAGAGAAATTCATTCTCTCCTCAATTTTAAGGTTGCTATTGCACATACATACAGCTTTGAATTGCAGTTGTCTACTTGTCAGATGGAAAGGGACATGACTTGAAGTCCTCACAGAGAGGAGATGAACTGAGGTCTCACATTTACAGTGAGGGTGATAATGTTAAATTAAAAACATGGGGCTTTCCTTAGCTAGACATGCCAGTGTTTTCAAAGAGAAGTATGATTCTTGTTTCTATTTCAGAAAGAAAGATTCAGATATCTAATTACATGGTGTGTTTCAGAGCTGCAAATTCCAATCAGAGATATCATGTGGCTTTCCACAGCCTGAAGTTTGATATTGAGGCTCAGGGAAAGCTGGGCTCTAATATGCATTTTTGTCACCAACATTCTTTGTTCCTTTGATGCTCTGTGTCTTCCTGTCACTGCATGGGCTTTTGTGAAATTTTATTCTCTCCCTTAACCTCTCCTGGACCTTATGTAAACTACAGGGAGTTTAAACACCTAACCCAGAATTCCATTCCAAAAGTTCAGGATCATTTAATTAAGGCATTGCAACATCCAAATCCTTCAGTAGATTCCTCTTGGCAGCAGAAAGTGTAATCCTTCTGGTAGTAGAAACCATTCAGAGGAGGTGGTCCAATGCAAACCCAAGACTGGAGGTCAGAAATCACAGGAATAGTGACAATACCGTGACTTTTACTGAGGGAATCTAATGAAGAAGAAAAAAAATAAAAAAATCACCCATAAAGAGATAAGAAACCAGAAGTCAAAACTCTAAGAACTAGGACTCCTTTTATAAAATTCTTACTACTCAAAGGCAAAAGAGAAAGTGTAGTCCGGGAGATCAAAAGGAGAAAATGCAAGATATGATCTCAGTCTACAAAAAAATGAAAAATTAATTATTACCATTGGAACATTTTATGTAAATATGCACACTAATAAATAATTGCCAGATTATATATATATCTATCTTAAATAGTACAAGATATTCTCAATAGCTCTCCTCCAATAATTCAAATAACTTGACACATATATCTTATCTAAAATCTTGATTATATTTTGATTAGAAATTTAAGGGTATTGGCTAACTCTATCTGTTCATCATGATCATGAAAGATATATAAACAATTTTAGAAATCAGCACCACTTTTTTTTTTTTTTTTTTTTTTTTTTTTTTTTTTTTTTTTTTTTTTTTGCTCTTTCTGAATCTCAATCTTGTGCAGTGAGAAGTAGGGTTCTTGGTACTGTTGATAAATGATACATGTTGATACATTGATAAATGTAAGTTGTTTGCATCTGGGAGTCTCTTGATGTACTTATAAGCAGTAATTCATCTTGTCCTAAAGTAAATTCTAAAATTATTCAGGGGACTCATATCCTAAGCTTGTTCACTTCTTTTTCTGTTAACTGTAAAGAAAGCTAAGGGTGACCAAGTATAGACTTCTTCATGTCTTCATAAGAATCCCAATGTTTAGGATCAGTGTTTACAAGTCTCAGTTACTACTATTTTAAGATTTCAAAGGAGATATTATTAGTCAAATTACATTAATGATATTCTCATAATTCATAGTAGTATTTAATACCAAGTAATTGGTTAGACAATGATCCAGCCTAAAGATGGATGGACATATGCATTATTTGCACAATACAAGGCAAAAAAAACAAACAATAATTTACACATGAAAGTTATGACTCATATATTAATTCTATTTGTTCAAGAAGTACAGCATTTTCTTTCATAATCTATGGATATCTGTGTCACAGAAACACATAATCACAGAGTGGCTGGCAGGGAAAGGAACGTCTGGAGCTCTTCTAGCTGAACACGGTTCCTTAAGCACAACCAGCTAAAGCGTGTCCAAATACAACTATGTCCTGTTGGGTTCTATATATCTCCAATGATGAAGACACCACAAAATCTCAGGGTAACCTGTTCCAGTGTTTGCTAACTTCACAGTAAAAGTGTTTTACTGGCATCTAAGTGAAATTTCCTGGACAAATATTGAAATTACCTCAAATAATGTAAATGTATTCTAATCAAAATATTTACTATCCATGTCTGTCTTGCACTGAGTTGCTTAGACCTGGACACAATGCTCCTGGTGTAGCCTTTCCAGGACTGGGGGAAGGATCAGCTTCCTCAGCCTTCAGATAATAGTTTGCTGTATGCAGTTCGCTACGGTTGTTGGATTTTTTTTTTTGTGGCAAACACATGTTGCTGGCTTATGTTCAACTTTGTGTCCACCCCAATCCCCAAGTCCTCTTCTGCCAAGCTGCTTTCCAACTGAGAAGTCCCTAGCACAGAAGAATAGTGCCTGGGGTTGTTTCTCCCCAGTTGCAGAACTTTGTATTTCCTCTTGTTGAACTTCATGTTGTTCCTGTCAGCCCATTTCTCCAGCCTTTTGAGGTCTCTCTGAATGACATTCTGGCATATTATCCACCCCTCCAAGTTTTTTGCCATTTGCAAAGTTCCTTTAATGATATGTTGATATTACTGGGGGCCACAGGTATTTAAATGAAGTAATTAATTTTCATTACAAGTGTGAGAGGGGAGCTGCTGATTTCACTTCCTCTCTTGACCCAGATTTTTGAAGAAAAGTCCTTTAGGTGATTGAAGAATTGAGAATTGCAAAAATCCACTACTAAATAATTTTAAAACATTTACTAATATTTCATGGTTTTCATTAACTTTGTTGGTTTGGGTTTTGTTTTTTTTCTTGCTACTGAGTTATGCACATGACTGTGTTTGGCTTAGGAGATAAATATTTTTAATGTGTTATAGTATTGATCCTCAAAGGCTTTTAGGTTCTTAGCTCTAACTGAAATAATGGGATTTAGTTGCTTTGGAAGCACAGTAGAAAAAAAGCCTTGTGCCTATATCTTTTTGGTTACAATATTCTGCTTGGATGTAGGAAATATGAATTAATCCATGACCATTTGCGATCACTTTGCCTTTAACTGAAACAATGAAGTCTCTTACAGAAATGTCCTGTGTTTTATCCAGTTGTTTTTATTTTTTCTTTTTAAAAAGCTCCTGTTAAGTTGTCTGCTTCATGGTTATTCAAAAAAATCTGTATTACTCATAGCTTTTTTAACTGTGATAATGATTTTTGAACATTCTCTGAGATGTTCAAGCTATCTCTTGGCAGGGACACGTGTATTCTATGGTTTAGATTTAAATGCTTCATGACCATCTCATTTGCCCCTCTTTTGAGAGACAAAAAAAGGCCATGCTACTCTGCTGGCAGCTCTTTGAAGACTTATGTTCAACACTTCCCTCCTGAGCTCATACAGCACAGAGACCATTTTACTCCATCAGAAAAGTCACATAAAATACTTGGTGAAACACTCTTGTTTTGTTGACTGTGAATAAGGGGAACGTGCCTGTTCTTGCCACCTGGAGGACAGAGGATATTCAAGGTGCTCCACTACAGGTTTATAAGTACTAAATCTTGCCAGGCAGTCTGTCTGTTTTTTGATGTTATTACAAAGCTAGAAAATGATCTTACCCTCAACATTAATTAAAATCAAATAAGAAATTTACTCTTTCATATTGATGGGATCTAACTGCAGGGCTGTAAAACAGAGTAATGATGAATAACAATGTTTCAAGTTTTGATGAGAAATGGTCCTTGTTTGATCAGGTTCTATTTTAACATTTTCATTAATAAATTTATGTGCAGCTTTGGCCTCTGAAGTGAATGACAAAACTTACTCACTTCGACAGTCTTAAATGTATAATAAAATTGTAAGACGATGAAAGTCCCATCTGCTATTACACTAAACTTCAAATAATGCTAGGGACAGAAAATACATAAAAACTTTGCTATTGCAAGCGATAAAAAAAAGACATCTGGAAATAAAATTAGTTTTGGTTTGAAAATACATTTTCTCATTAGTGCGTGAATGGAAAACAAACAAACAAACCCCAAAATAAAATTCCCTATTCAGGGCATGACAGAAGGACCCTAGGGTAATATTTAAAAACATTTGCATTTTATATGGGAAACATCTGAAATCTTGCATAACACAGCACTGACAATAACATCGTTTAGCTAGTCGTTACCTAGTAATTTGCACACAACTACAGATAAACTCACATCATTGTTTATCAGGTGAAAAAGTTATTGTTTGTATTTGTGTCCCTAAACTCCAACCACGCAGAAATAAAATATACACTCTAGAAAACTAACAACCTTGTTCAAGCATCTAGTAAACATATTAATCTGTATGATTAAGGAATTCATTTAAGGGGTGGTTAAGAGGAAGACTGAGACTAGCACATTTCTATATCTAAATGAGTCATAAACAAAGCATATTAACATATGTCACTAGAAATGTTAACAAATAGTTTCCCTTATTTTAATTTTGAAAATAAAAATTCTATAAGTAAAACAAGTACTAGTAACATCTTAAAACCAGCAGCACCTGGACATAACCAGAGAAGAAATCTGGATTGTTAAACAAGAATTGCATTGATTTCCTGATCAATATTCTTCACTAATTGATAACATTGTTAAGCAGATTAAAGATTTGCTGGAAGATATTTGTCTGTTAAATACATTCACATTGGCTCGCCCTCACATCCCTCTAATATCCTGCCCTATGTCATGTCACACCTTTATTAAAGTGTGAAAACTACAGTTTTATTTGCAAGGACTAAAACAAATCAGCAACAAAACAAACAAACAAACAAAATCCCCTACCAAAACATATCTTTTTCTGAAGAGACAAATTCTAGAGACATCTTTCATGTGAAGAGTTATTATGATAGATTACATGTATGCCATGCTTCTTATTCACAGATATTATTTATAATGAAAGAAAAGCAGTAAAAGAAAAAATCTTGGGGAGCTTAAAAGCTCTCCTAGAGATGTTTTATGAACAAACAGAAGATTTTCAATGACCAAAGTAGAATATTTTCAATCCCCTTTTATATAAATTTAGTGCATTTGGAGTGAATATGAAAAATGCCAGCAAGAGGTCCTATTTGTCTGACAAATAAACTTGGCTGAAAAACAGTGTTCTAGCTTGTAAGAAACTTGATGTTTGTCTGTCTTGTCAAATAATCTGATTTCTGAGTTAAAACCCATGCCCTGATCCCTTTCTCTTCAACACTACATAAATGTTATTTTTTTTCTTAGCTTTCTCTTGGAGTGCTATCAATCAGTTCCCCATGACGCACCATCCATCTCTTCTTAAGAAGAAAGTTTTCCACAGAGATTGTTTTCAATGGAAAGATTGGATGAAGGCTGCACTAGATTAGTATTTTCTACTCTGTATCATCCTCCAACATTACCTGGTGAGCACTGATTCTTAACAATTAGCACAACTCCATGTGCCATGCCTTGAGGCAAGCAATAGACATCCTGACTCTCACGCTATAAAAGCTTCTGCCCAGTGGGACTAAACACACATTCAGAAAAAAAAATTATTTGAAGGGTATTTCACACGACAGAGATCCAGGGCCAATTGCTATATGGTTTTGACCCATCTGCCCCAAAGACATGCGGTTCTACAGTGTGTTTGTGTGTGCCGCTAATTGTGTTCACTATGGACCAAAGAAAACCGTATGTCATAAATGCATTTAGCAATGTAGACATGCATTTTGTTCTTTGTAAAATATGATCTAAATAAGACCAAACCCCAAGATTCTGGAATTTCAAGCAAACCAAAGGTAACAGTGAAAACTGCTTGTGCATATAGTGGTAGCACATTAACAAGAACACCAAAGCCAGTGGCAAGATGTGCTACTGTCCATGGCATGTGGCCAGACACAGCACCTTTTCTCACAAGGAATTCTTATTTCTTTGAAGCCAAGGTTTTTCAAATGCATATGTAGGACCCAGAGAATTGCAACCACTTATGCATACAAGTTAACAAGGATCTAACACCTGAGATGAAAGACCTCTAAAACTGGTAAGATATTAATAACCTGGGACACTAAATAGTGTGTCTAAGACTACACATTGATTCTGTAAATTTCTATGTGCCATACTCAGTGCATACTACTGAATCTTACTCTTCCTTCTACTTAAATTGATATGATATTAGTGAATGAAGTGACAGTATTCCTGGAATAGGTTATAAGTGCAGTACAAAAGCAAGTTTCTTTACAGTTTGGGATATTTTAATATTAGTAATAATAAAATAACAGTTATTTTTGTTGTCATTATTATTATAATGTTAATGACAATAATAATCTCTATGCCTAATCAGTGAGGTTGCACTCCATTATCACCAGTCAAAAGAAACTAAAATATTTGAGAGAACATTACACTTGTGAGAGATGCATTGGCACAAAATTCACAATTATGTGAAAGTGTTAGAGTTTATTTTAAAGAGTGGATGGGAACACTAAATTATTTTTATTTCTTCTCACTATATTTATGGACAGGAATTGTACAGAAAATATTAAAGAAATACAGCAGAGGATAGGTTGAAAGAGTCTTTGGTTACTATAGCCTCCATAGTTACTGGAAATACAACTAAAAGAATCAAAAATGAGACCACATTACAGTGTTGTGCTCCAAAATCTCAGGTATTTCTTATATCACAAGGAAGGATAACCCTGAAACTTGATCCTTCTTAAATGCCACAGTACAAAGTTTTGAGGTGGGAATTGCCCCATCTGTCTTTGTAAGAAACAGACTGAATTCTGACACAGAAATAGAGTAGGAAAAGAGTGCTATTGTTTCTTCCCTCCAGTAAAACCACTGAGCAAGAGACTGGACTGAAGAACAGCCGCAAAGTAACTCATTAAGTTGTACATTTTGTTTCTGTGGGACAAACATTTAGTATTTTGAAATAAAAAGAAGTTGTGTATATTTACATAAAGATTTTTATGAAAATGTAGGTAGATTTTTTGCCCACTGGATAAATTCTGCTTTCATAGGTCTCCTTTTGGTTCTCTAGCTCAAGAAAGGTAGAGCTTTTTCATCTTCCAACATTTTAAAGCTCAGAATGGCAAACAGATACATTTCAACATACTCTCCTATTATTTCCTTTTTTGACTAATCTGAAATTATTATCTTGAAATTCCAACCCAATCCTCTATTCAGACTGAACCGTAATCATCTCTGTGGCAGACACATCAACACATTTTATTTGATGGGCACAAACAGCACTGATGCACAGAACAGGTATAACACAGTACTGGCTAATGCAACGTTTGACACACTTCCTTCCAGGAAACCTTGTCACCTATTAGGGACTTTGCTAGAGTAAAGACCTCATACACACCACACTGATAAACAGCAAACCTTAGGACAGATAGGAAGAGCAGACACTGCACAGATATTTTGTTCTGAGAATGCCTGATGTAATAGGAGATCTTAAAGGCCAAATGGAGAAATATATAAAATTGGTGGGCTTAACATTGATTTAACTCTCCTCTTGCTGAAGGAAACCAGAAAAGTTTTTGTAGGTAATGTTAATTCCCTGTAGAGCTGAGACATCCAGCCATGAATTTCATCCTATGTAATAAATGTAGATTTTTTTTTTTTCAAAGGGATCTCTCCTTATTTACATTAGCTGAGGTTCTCTCCCCTCAAATGTTACAAGAGTAAATAAGAATTTTTTCCAGTACACAGCTGTCTATTAGATTTCTCTCAGAACCCTTAGCTTGTGTGTGCCACGCACAGTGTAAACTCAGAGGTAACCAACAGTAAAAGGAAGCTAAAATGAGTGTTATTCATCCCTTTTCCCTTTAGAAGGAAAGAAAACAGAACCCTGCTTTGTTCATGAAAGCCCAGCATTCAGAGCTCAGCAGTCAGTCTTTGATTTGGAGCTGGTTTGCACCAGGGGTGCCATGACACTGATTTTTATTTGGGGAAAAAAATGAGGATAACAAGACACTTAATAAGATTAAGTGATTTAGAGATACATCTGCTAAGCATAGTTTAAAAAACATCAGGCATTTTCTTTTTTTTTTTTTATCTTTCCCTCCTTTTTTTCATCTGCTACACAACTGCAGAGAAACAGACTTCTGAATTACTGCGGGTTTTTCCTCTTTCCAAACCTTATATATTTATTTAAATAATAACAAACATTTCTCTGCAACTAGCTGACATATTTGTCACTATGATCATAAAAGCATATTAAGCATAGAGAAGAACAATGACCTGGTGAACAATTCTTTAATGGTACTTAAGAGCTACAGACACAAGGAAAAAACACAATCAAATTGATCCTGAAATAATTATAATTAATGGTACTTAGTTGTCCACAGAATTATTTCTAGCATTATGTGACTAGTCCTTTTTTTCCCCTCTGCGTTGACACCCATCCTTCCATTCTCAGCTCCCTTCTCTGCCTCCACACTTAAAGCACCTGTTGCTTTCTCAAATCTGTTTATTTTCCGGGGCCAGAGACAACATATACCCTGGCTGATTTAAAGGTTCATAAGTACTCTCGTAGATTAGCTAAGTGGCTGCTAACCCTTGGAGCAGGTGAAGGGATACGTTGCAACTGCTTTCCTCCTTTTATTGGATAATAATGATTGAAGAAATAACAAGGCATTCCTACTGATATTCATGAAACCTGAAGAAATTTTGTCTCTTTAAGATCTCCTCTCTTATTTTCAATCTACTTCAAAGCTTGGTTGATGACTTCAGTGCCAGTAGAGGAAGACTGAGAGATACTGTCAGTGATCATATAAAATTTTTGTCTGAGAAAACCATGCTAAAGGATACCAAGATAGCTCACTTCTGACTTGCTATAGCTTAATGTTGCTTCCAGAAGGATTTAAACATAAAAATAATTCAGCTCCAAGTTTCCCACACTAAGAAGGTGTTAAAGTCTTTATAGAAATTGAATTTTACTGATTTCTTCTCATAGAATATCCTTTAAATAATTTATTTTCAGGTTTGTTTTTTTTATTTTTTTTCAGTTAGATTCACAGATAAGTTCAGATTAAAATAAGAATGTCCACTCCTGAATAACATTGTTTTTTTCTTTTGAATTGCCAATATTCATTAAAATGCTCAAAAATAAAAGAAACGTGGGGGAAATGTCTGTGAAACATGGCTCAGAGAAATTATCTTGTTTCAAGACAGATTTTTAGTCCTGAAACAACAGGTGTTCCTTCTAACATCTGGAATCTGCACACTCCCCTGTGCCAGCAGACAACTTCTTAGCTTGCTAACTGTGATAGAAAGGGAAGAGATGGTGCTAATCATTAAGAAAGCTCTGAGATCTACTAGGAAAAAAAAAAAATCTGGTGAGCACAGATGTATTCAGCTGATGGTTTCCATTCTGAGGATACTTAACCAGTCTAGCTTGGCTCAGAGTCACAAACTGGAATTTCTAACACAAGGCCACAAAAGGAAAGAATTTTTTATGACTACAGACTGAAAGGGAGTAACATTCTAGCTTCAAACAAAAAAAACCCTGATGCCTCTGGATGCCAGTGTGGCCCTCTGGTGTAGAGGTCATTCCCCCCAGCTTGGTGCTTCCTGCAGACTTGATGAAGGTATGCACTTCCCCATTATCCAGATCATTAAAGAAGCTCTTGGACAGGACTAGACCCAGTACAGACTGCTAATTACTGGCCTTCAACTACATTTTGTGCTGCTGATCAGCACTCTCTGGGTCTGGCCATTCAGTTAGTTTTCAATTCAACTCAGCATCTGCTCACGCAGCCCATACATAGCATCTTATCTGTGATCTTATAGGAGGCAGTGTCAAAGACCTTCCCGAATTCATTGTGCACAATACCCACTGCTCTTCTCTCATCTACCAAGCCAGTCAGTATAGGAGTTTGTTAAGGTTGTCAATCGTGACTTAATCTTGGTTAATTCATTCTGGCTACTCCGGATCATTTTAATGCCCTTACTGTGCCTAGAAATTCTTTCCAGGATTAGCTGGTTCATCATCTTTCTGAAAATCAAGGTCAGGCTGACTGTCTTGTAGTTCCCTGGATCTTCTTATTGCTCTCCTTGAAGACAGACAGACATTCACTTTCCCATAGTCTTTGGTGACTTCTCCCAGTGTCCATGAGTGATCAAAGATTACCAAGAATTCAGCTCTCTCAGCCCTTGAGGTTACACTCTCCTCCAAAAATAAGACAGGACGTCTATTGACAACCAGCATGGCAAAGGCTGAGGTGCTCAACAGCCTTTATGTTCCAGATACTACTGGCAATTGCTCTTACCAGCAATTGCCAGGAGCCCTTAACCACAAATCAAGGACTAAGGGAATGAAACTCTCTTCTAGGAGAAATTGAGGTTCTAGGACACTGGGACTGGAAAAGGCATGCTTAGGGGATCATGACAGGACCGTAACATCGCTACTCCCACACCCTTCTAATCTGGACCACCTATGGGGAAGAGCTGAGAGCTGTGTAGCCTGGAGAAAAGAAGGCAATATCTGCCTTCTCTTTAATCTTCACCCATAGCTGTTTGTTGGCTCCTCATCTATCCCCAGAGCTCCATGTGCTCCAGCTGCTCTGTCACATAAAAGACAATTCCCCCTTCTCAGCTTCCCTTCCTGTCCTTCCTAATGAGTCTGTATCCCTCCAATTCTACATCTGAGCCATGGGAACAATCCCATCACTTCTTCATGACCCCAACAAGAGTATAGCACTGCAACTACAGCAGTATCTCCTAACTCATTGGATTTATTCCTCTGTGCATTGAAGTACAGACCCTTTAGAGAAGCAACCTAGTATGTTTAGTTGCTGGAGAGGGTTTGGCAAATTTCTCCCTAACAGTTCCTTGTAGACACCTCTTTCCTGGCATGTAAGTGCTGGAGGTGACCTTACTTAAACTCCATTTTGTTGTCTTTGTCATTCCTTCCTGACATATTCCCCCATGCCCTTTGCTCAGTGGTTCCATCACATCACCCCATGCCCTTTACTTATCTTAATATAAGAAAGAATTTATTTCACAGTGAGAACAATCATGCACTGGAACAGCCTTCCCTGGAATGTGGTAGAGTCCTCATCCCTTGGGATTTTCATGATGCAGCTGGACAAGATGCTAGATAATCTGGAAGGTTGGAATAGATGATATTTCAAGGTCCCTTGTAATCTGGGCTGCTCTGTGCTCCTATGGTATCATTTGTCACTCTCTCAGGGGACTACTGGTTACTCTCTCCCCCTGCTCTTTATTCTTACAACATTCTTATTGTCAATATGGGTTCTGCAACCACACGGGTACAGTCTGGACTCCGTGGTATATTTTTAACAAGGGCGACCTGACTCCAGGGATGGTCTGGGTATGTCTCATAAGCCAAAATTCGTCTTTCTTATTGATGTTTGAGAGGTTTCTAAGCACTTAATTTGGCTACTTAGAAGAATTAGATTAGTTTGTACTATAACAAGGAGGGAAGAATCAAAATCACAAAGCAAAAATTTCAAAACCTGTGTGTTTTGCACTCTGAAAGGGTTAATAAGGTTAGGACAGGGAGTTGCTATTTTTTCAAGTTGGTGTAAATACACAAAATATGCAGACTCAAACTTTAAATCCTTTACTTATCTGCCACATTTCCAACTACCATTGAGCTATATAACATTTACTATTAAAACATTTCTAAAACACTTAAAGCAGCTTGCACTGGATGAGTATGTTTTTCTTTATAGACTGTCTTCAAAAAAACCCAACCATATGGCTCTGGATTTTTTACAATATCTTTTACTGAGCCAGCTCTCCTTAAAAAAATAATTAGAACAATGATAACAAGAAGGAATGCTGTAAGTTTTTTAAATGTTTTGACCCAAAAGCATTTAACATGGATTTATCCACTGTATTACAAGCCAGGCAAGCATTGAATTGATCTTATTGCTTTAAGACTTCTGGTTACATTTTGCAAGTACATTTTTGAAATTTCTGTAATAAATTCACACCTTCTAGAAGATTAAGAGAAGGAGAAATTGTTGATTACCTCCCTGTTCCTGTCATTTTTTAGTTCCTGTCCATAAAATGAAGTCTCTCTGTCTGCTACTGACTGAAAAACATAACACTTACTTTTGGAAGGTCTGCTTTCATTGCAAGAATAGAGAACAAAACTGCTGATTAGTCAACTGACAGTGTTTTTACATAATTGAAAAGGTGCTAATTGAAAACATGTTAGATTGATTTAAAAACACAGGGCTCAATTACCAAGTAAAAATATGGATAATTAAGGGAGTATTTTACATCCAAGATGAAATGTACTTTCTTTGCAATGAAATAGCAGCTTTGCTAGTGGTAAGAGTGAGGCAGAATTTCATCCCTATGTGTTCCATTGCTACCAAATTGATTTAGTCAAGAACCCTGAGTACTTCTGTTATGCCTTCATAGAAATCCATCAGTAATTATTGCTTTTCACAACCGAGAATATAGAATGTAAACAGCAACATTACTTTATCACCATAACTATCTAAGGAATTTTACATTCTGCTTCTATTTTTCAATTTTCTTTCAACTTGTTTTATGCTTATATTTATATCTAGATTTCTAAAGATTTTTTTTTTGTGAACTTGAAACTCAAATCTACTTCTTTCCTCATGTGTTCATTAGAGGTGTGTCGTGAGAGGGTTGCAGTGTGCTTTGTGACCCAGCACAGGACTGCACCATGCTCTGCAAAGATGTGACTTAAAGAAACTTGATACTGTTTTGGAGAGCTGTCACCAAGATAAAGGTGTAGGAGACACAGATACACCTGCATGTATATTCCTTTTAAATAGAGCAATAGGTCTTACTCTTCAGAGCCTGGTACCTAATATGTATCAACTACAGTGGAAATAAATATGGGTCTGCAGTAACTAATGTTACCCATAAAGAGTTATGGATTGCATAAAAGCTGAGTTATGCATCTTGAATTTGTCTGAAAACAAACATTGTTTCTATTTCAGTCACAGAGAGAACTGAGCAATGATAAGTCCTAGTCTCATCAAAATTCGTTTTCTGTCTCTCTCACTGTGGAGCCTCCACTGCCATCTGGTATATTTTATTTTCTTCCTCTTCAGATGCGTATTCTTAAGAGCCAGCTGCTATACAGCCCTCAATCTCTCAGCGCCTTTCTCCAAGACTTCCAGGCTTGAGTTACACCACCTAGTCTGTTCACTGCTGGGGAGCCTTTAACCTACATGAGCTCACAGAACCCAATATCAGAGGTTTTCCCCTTGGATGAAATGGTATGTTATTAAGCCTAGTATTATTCAAGATAAACATGAGCCAGGTGAGTGAGTGAAAAAAAAATCAAGACTCAGGTATTTATAAAAGAGTTGATTGGACTTTATTCAAGTATCTCAGAATCCATCTCTTATTACTTTTACATGAATTCAGGAGTGATCCTTGCAGTTTATCCAAAAAGGCATTTTGGGCCCTAATTGTTCTACGCCAATTATTAGTAGATGTTCAGTAGTTGATGGAATAGCTAAGAAGTTTATTGTAGTCTACAATATCAAATTAACTTCAACTGATTTACCATGCAAATGAAAAATGATAAATCATTTGGCCTGTTGTCTTTCTCCCTTATCCTCCACATATGCAGATTTTTCACCAGTGATAGTTGCAGAGACAGTTCCAGCCTGGATACCAGATGTTACCTATATGCTGATGACACTTCAAAATGGGTTTGGCCCAGCATCTCAGAAAATTGAATCATCTTTGCAAACTGACTTTGGGGTACTTCATAGGTGTTTGACGAGTAATAAATTAGTGCTAAACTTTGAGGAAAGGTTACAAAATTCACCTTGATTTTCAAATTTGGAAAATTAATTTTATCTCTGCTGTTAGGTAGTACATATATTGATGATTTTTTTTTTTTTTTCCTTTTGAGCTATTCAATTTCTTTAAATAGCCTGTTATTTGCCCATCTACATTACTTTTTGCCTGGCTTGAAGAAAAGAATTTCAACATGGTCTTCTGAAATTGTATCTGAATGCATCATCTCTCAAGAACAGCTATCACTGTCCTTCATGTCATCACTAGACACTGATTTCCTGAGCAAATTCGGATCAAAACTTCTAGAACTAGAAATTGCATATCGATTAATAGAGATGGTATTCTCACTGCCTGAAACTTATTACAGTGGTTACAATACTTTTTAAGGTAATGCCCGCTGCACACCAAGAAGAGTTTTGCAGTCTTAAATATCTGTGACATGTCTGGACCATTTGTATTTTTCTTCCAATGTGGCATGTGATACCCTACAAAGGCTCCTCACTGGTGTACTTGTCTGCAGGATTTCCATTTTGCCTTGCTTCTTTTCCAGTGCAGTACATGCACAGCTTTCTGGCCACTATTTTAGAACTTCATATACCAGGTTAGATGAGGACAAGTTTCTAATGACTATTCCTTTTCTGCTCAAGTAGTTTGCAATTTTTTTGCTGTACATGTTAATTAAAACTGGCTTTCTTGACACTGATATATCTGTGCATCTTATATTTTAGTGACTTACATATGTTTAAGTCAAAAGTACTCTCAGTTCATGGAGTGTTTCAATGAAACAGTGATAAAATTCCAGAAAGTTTATTAACACTTATACATTTTCTGTAGTGTCACAGAGGATTCTAAACTACAGAATTTTATGAAATGTAATTATTAATGTAAATAAAACATATATTTTCTTATTCTATTTGTTTGCTGGTAGGCATTGCCACTAAGAGCCTGATGATTTCAATCACATGGCATTTACTAGGCATGTTTTGATGACATTTGTAACATGAAATTTCTCTGTTGAATACTGAACATGATGGTTACAATTACACTACCGAGGCAGGGAATATTTCCTTTCTATTTTTATTTTTAAGAAATCATAATTTTCATACAATGGTATAAAAAGTAATAGCTTTAATAATGATGAAAGTAGGAAAAAAAAAAGCATGGAATGGAAAAAGGAGGAAAAATATATAAAAAGGGAGGAGGCCAAAGTATCTACTGTGAGAATAATGGGACAGTGACTTGGCAAGACAAAATCTATGTACTGGTATGAATAATTCTTGTTCAGAGGGATTTACTATTGCATTTACAATTCCCAATATTCTCATAAAAACTACAACAGAAGAAAGAAAACTAAAGGAACAATGATGAAAAGTAAAACTGATCATTATATATATGTCTTTATAGGAAAATGGTAATAATAAAATTGAAATAATATTAACCTACAATTTTATTAGTGGAATTACATTTAAGTCATGCTACAGGGAGTATGGCAATACAGAATATACCTGCTTTAGCAAGTAATGTAATAGAAACAAGAACACTCCCTTGGCACAAATATGGTAGGTATGTACAGGGGGAGGATGAGAATTGCACTGACAATTGGACCAGTATTTTGTGAGTAGAGAAAGAAACACTGCTTCACTGAAACAATCTGATAGCATGGGAAAGGGTTTTTATAAGTTAAGGTGGCAGAATATTGAAATATGAAATATCGATAGGTACTGTTGGTGACTAGTGATTCAAGAAAAAGCAACACTTTTTTTAAGAGAAGCTCCTTGAATACAAACCTGACAATAAAAAGGCATTCAAGGACTGGGTTTTTTATTGAAAACGGGTTTGAGATTCCTTCATACCAGCCTGTGTCTTTTGCTCATTAATACTACAGAAACAATGATAATAATAGCAATAACATACCTTTTTTTCTTCTTTTTTTTTTCCTTCTCTAAAATCCTTCTGAGTTTAATCTTTTTTTGGCAGGTCCTGAACCCTAAACCCTTAGGCAATCAATGAGCTCAGATCAATAAAGGGTAATACTACCCCACAGTGGATCAAGCATTTTCTGGTCCCACCCAATCCCTCAGTTTCATAAGATAGCCATACCATTAGTTCAAAGGTCATTTGTCAGTGAATGTTTAAAAGTTGTATATACACTTATGAAATACTGTAGTGTTTTATTAGGGAGGCATCCACTGCAGGTTTACTGTTATGAAAAGCACATTAAGTGCCCTGACTGAATTAACTTTTATATTTGGTTTATGATTTTCTTATGGAAGAGTGGAAATTTTTCTTTATTTTTAAGAAAAGATACGAAAAGGATTTACCACTAGCTATGAAAGTTATTCTGGTTATCCTTCTGGTTATCTGCCTGGAAAGTGCTGAGGAATAACAGGAGTATTTATAGGAGAGAGTTTGAGGCAATCGCCTCATAGCTGTGACAGGAGATTATTTGGATGTGAGTTCCTAGTCAGAATAGATTTTCTGTCTATCAAATGAGATCCAAACCAGTTCTTTCAAGAATCATTAATTCTTATAACATTCAGGCTTTTAGAAGTAGTACACCAAGCACGGCATAAAAAGCTTTTTATAAAACTGACCAGAACTGTACCAGCTCTAATGTTTTTATCAGCAATTAAACAGACACATACAGGTGGAAGGTTACCATGAGTGATTGGCTTATGATGTTCTTCCCTGCCACACATCTTTTTCTTTTCTTTTTTTTTTCTTTTTTCTCTTTTTTTTTTCTCTTTTATGTGTAAATAAGATGTTTTAGTATGATTTGCTAGGCGTGTAGTATTTTGTTACCTTGACTACTGCAGCCACTTAGTTTCTAACCTTTTGTTTCTGTTATTGCAGCCCTCACCTTCATCCAGCAACTGTCACTAAAATAATTTTCCTTTGTCAGTGCTCAGATCATATCATTCCATGGCTCTGTAGCTCCCTGCACTGCTGTCTTATCTTCTGAATCAGAGCTACGTTTTATCTCAACTGACAAGGCCTTTTAGAAACAGCTTACATTTCCATTTTAGATAATAATTAGGTGTCTGATTTAAGTTTGCTTTTCTCTGGGTCACCTTTCCCAGATGTAGTTATTGCAAAGTTTTCATCTCACTATGAAGTCAGTCCCAAATAGCTGGGAGATCGAAGCACACGGGGTGACTTTATTGTTTATCCTGTGCTTTATCATATGAAGCAGAAGAACTCCAGGAGTTGAGGTAAACCAGGAGACAGAGAACCCACATTACAGTTACTGACTTTGCCAATTCCCTGACTAACCAATAGTGAAAAGAAAATGTTTGTGACAAGCCAAACTTAATTTTTTTCTTATTGTGATTGCAACAAGAATAAGAGACACTTCTTTCAAGTTCAAATATTTTTTTTCAATTGAACAATTGCAGCACAGTTGTAGATGTTTTTGTTTTTGAGAAAGAAATAATAACTATGTTGAATATTTTGCTTTTTCAGATTCTCATCCTTTTTTTTTTTTTTTTTTTTTTTGAATTAGCCATTGCAACACTCAACAGGAATATGCAAATAGTCCCATTTTTCATTGAAATAGTTAGAAACAAAACCAATGAGTTCATTTGGTAGTCTTAATCTGCATAACATTTTTGCCTGAGGATCTGACTGCATGCAAATCTTCCCCCTAGTAATGATATTTAACACTGCTGTGCAGGAAGGAGTACTGTTTCAGCATCTAAGATTCGTGTGATTTAACCTGTACTTAAAATAGTCGTGTATTCTGTAGGTCCAAGCAAGCTCAGAAATCACAGGAAGACATAAGCACTGTGCTTAGATGTTCATTTACCCCTCTCTCAGTTTGGATTTCTCTCTTTACTGAACCATTCTTTTGGTTGTCTTATACCACCCCTCAGCTTCTCATGTCCTTTCATGATACTTTATCTTGAAGAATGACTAGAGTTCCTTCAGGCATAAACTGGTATTGAGTATTTCACAAAACAACAGAGTAACCTACATGTTTCTGAATTCCTTCTCTCAGGCTTTTTTGAGTACTTCTGTCAGGAACTTTTGGTATTTGCCTTCACATAGTTTTTTAATGGGGAAACTTTAAAAAAAATTAATAAAAAAAGACCAAGTTTTTTTTGGCATCCAAGAGAGAGCAAAACATTTGACCAAGTTTGCCCATGTTACAAATAGATAAGCAAAGAATCATTAAAACAATCTTGGGATTAGACATTTTGGAAGCAATATCTAATCTTAGAAAGAAAATTACAATGGAATCCAAGATGACACAGATGAATTGATTTTCATACAGTGATATCAGCATGGGAATTTAGACAAGTGATAGCATCAGAAGACAATTTACAACTTTAGAAAATACTTTTCCTGATAGTAACACACTTGAGGTTTAGGAGTTAAGTGAGGTGAACGAGGTGGATGTAAGAGGGTTTTCTGTTGCTCTTTGGAGGTTGGGATTTTTTTACTTTTTACAATGTAGAACAATTCCAGCAGACGAT
Source organism: Anabacerthia variegaticeps (assembly GCA_035583185.1). Classification (NCBI taxonomy): domain Eukaryota; kingdom Metazoa; phylum Chordata; class Aves; order Passeriformes; family Furnariidae; genus Anabacerthia; species Anabacerthia variegaticeps. The sequence goes on along the minus strand of JAWWEW010000001.1, from coordinate 38,812,117 downwards.
TTAAAATAAAGATGAATCTGATAGTCTTTTCCTACAGCATTTGAAGTCATAAAGTAAACTATGGAAGAACGAGCAAATCCTACCACATAACTTGGAGAAGATTATGGAGAGGAAAAAAAAAGAAAAAAAAAAACCACAAAACAACTTCTCACATTTCCAGAAAAGGAAATTGTTAATTCATTAATTTATAATCAATCAATCCAAGGATGGCTTCTTCTGGACCAAGCCATGCCAGTAAATCACTATTCCAGCTGCTCTTGCCCAATGCCCTGCTGGAAATTATCGCCAACAGTGATGTGCCAAGGCCTTAGTTCATAAGTGTACCTTGTAATACCCCTCAGGCAGTAACCCTCAGACAAGCCACCATTTACTCTGTTTAGGCAAGCCTGTCTGATTTTTGCCTGAAGCAAATGAAAGACATTTGCTGTTCTCCTGGAAGCAGTGAAGAACTGGAAGCAATCATTTCCATTGGCACATCTGTGTCAGCTGGGGATGCATTTGTCCAGTGTTGGGCAGAGCTTAATTCTGCTTCTCTTGCTCTGACACAGTAATACCATATTATGCAAATACTTTTATGAATTGAGATGGCACTGTGTCTTTAGACATTTTGCTTGTCAGGACAATCATCTTTACATAACTCTGTGAACAATCCTGAGAGTGTCAGTTTTCAGAAACCTATCCCCTTCAGTACTAAGGTCAAAATTATTAATCAGAGGCATAAATGAAAAATTAAATCTGGGCAACTTTCAGACATTAGGGTGGCAGTATGCTCCAGAAAACGCTTACAAATTCTTATTTTACTACATTTCCACTTTTAATGACAGTGTATGTGTTACAGGTTAAACAGATTAGCCTGACCCTTCACAGATGAATGCAGAAAGCCCTGTGTTCTACAATTCATGGCAGAATATCTTGTATATTACAGCCTGTTCAGTGGAGTCAATTCAAGTTTATGGAATTTTGAGTACATTCCTGTTTTGTTTTGTTTTTTTTAAGTGGATTCCTGGGGGGGTTTTAAGTAGAAAGACATAGTCTGCACTTTATTTAGTATTATAGTTAAACAAAATTAAATTCAGGGGGCATGGACATGAGAGACACAATAAAACAGAGTGAATATTCAAGGCCCTGACTGAACAGAAATTTTTTAGGATCATATGATCTCTTGGAAGAGATCTTGGGGAACTTGAGACAAGTCCATTCACCCGTTCACAACAGGATCACACAGGTGATCATAACAGGTTGCTTAGGTTTTCGTTGGGTCAGCACTCAAAAATCTCTGAAGATGGAAAATGCACCACCTATCTGGGCCACCTGTGCCACTGTCCTACTGTCTTTACAGGGAAAAAACATTATCCTTATATCCAGCCTGACTTCCTCTTGTTTCAGCTTCGGCCTTTTGTGTCTCTAGTGCTACACACAGCTGTGTAGAGTCTAGCTCTGTCTCATCAGTGACCTCCCCATTGGTACTGAGGCTGGCACTCTCCTCACAGGGTAATTACCATCTCAGTGGCCTCTCCTGGAACTTCTCCAGCTTATCAATGTTTTTCCTGTAGTGGAGAGTCACCCACTGTGGAGCCAGAAGAGCTATGGCCCGTTCTATGGGCCTACGTGTGTAACCAAGATGGTCAGCACCTGCAGCTGGAGTGGGGCTGTGGCACTCAAGTGTCATATGTCCAGGTGCCATCAACAGGGGGCCAAGAGAAGTTACTGAGCAAACTGGCAGTCAGAGCACAGTTGCGGGAGGCATCCATATTGTGCACACATGTATACGTCTTATAGATATGGACACACATACGCTTTTTCACTAGTGTGCTTTCATCCTGCTCAACCAAAGGGAGCAGGATTAGGCTTTTGGTGTTGTTTGTGTTTTTGTGAGTAGTCTTTTCTGTCTGTGATTGGTGTGGCCAACTGGCCGTGTATACATATGATTATACATGTATGTATGCATGTATGTGTATAAATATGGTGTATACCACTGCTCTGTGTGAGTGTGTGTGGCTACTGGAAATACCTGATCAGCTTCACTACTGGTTGAACCTGAGGGCAAGGAGATGGGGCACTTCACCTTCCTCAAGCTGTTGGGTCCAGCCTGACTTGCCTCTAACATTAAACTTTGAAAAAACTTCTTAGGAGAAGTGATGAACACTGAATTATTGAGAAAATATTATAAGGAACCATCAAGCAGGCGATTTTTTAACATAATCGGCCATTACATAAAGACAGAAGAATTATGTTTTGGACAGTAACATGCATTTATATTTGTGATTTTTATTTACAAATATTTGGTTTTAGATTAGGAAGAAGATTGACCCAATCATAGGAAACTATACATCATAAGTTGATAAAAATCAATAAAACTCTCTTAAAACCACATATATATATATTAGATAATATTTCAATGACATTTGAAACAATGTGATCTGCAATCAGACACAGGAAGATGGAGGTATAAGGGCAAGAAAATGTGCTACAATTTGATAGGTAGACAAATGGATTGCACTTCTCTTCTGGTTTCTAATTTTAAATAATTGAAAGGGAGCTGAGAACACTGCAATTGCTGATTTTTAGGTATTCTGTCTCCCAATGAATAGATCTAAAAATGTATGTACTAAGAAAAAAATACAAGCTTACTTAGCATGCCCTCTAATTTCTTTATGTTCATTCTACCATGAAGACATTGAAACGGATTCTTTGAATGCATACTTTTAATAGCAGGATGTGTTCTGGCATGTGAAGTGCATTTCAGAACCACATGAAACTAAAACTGCAAAAGATTAAATTGTACCCCCAAATCAAATACTACTGACCTAATTAACAAGTTGAATTAAGAAACATCAAATATTCATCAAGAAGATTTTCCTTTTCATAAATCTCTCTAATCACGTAATCCTCAGAGTGCCAGTCAAGTTCTTTGTTCACATCAAATATTATGAGGACAATTAAACTAGAGAGAGCACTGAAATTCTTTTTAGTATTCACTCATTCCAAAGTTATAAAACTTTGTAGTACCAGTGTTTGACAGTAAAAGGGTTCCTGAATTTTCTAGTAAATCTTATTGGCCACAAACTGAATATGTCCAAAATTCAATTTCCTCTACAGGTTAGCAGAGGTATTAGGACCTCCCAGATTATAGATATGGGTTTTTCCTGTGTAATAAAGCTATTCATGTTCTCTAATTGCTAAGGAATGTCTTACTGCCAGATCAAGATGCAATCTCTTTGCTATAATCTTGTTATTAGTTCAATTATATTGGATATCTATATTCAGACTTACATGTGTTTACTCTTTCATTCTTGCTTCCAAGAACCACATGTGAGTTTCCAAATTCCACAGATTGCATGAAGAAGGTTGCTTTAGTCTCTTTCCAGAAACCAGATTTTTTTTTTTTTTTTTCAAAAATATTCACCTGTGTGCTCAAGAAACCAAATATACATTAAAAAAAATTATGAAGTAAATCAGGAGCTAATATGAGAAAAACATATCTTACAATGAGTCGTTTCTTTCCTACTGTGTCAAAGGACCTAGCCATGAGTGAAAAACCTGCAAGGGCTTCCTGCTTGAGTGTGTCAGCTGTGTTTTCAAATGTAAGTTTTATTGACTCATCCATTTCTAAAAAAATATAGTCTGATCTTCAAGTTCATCCTTCCCCTCACACACACCCTCTCTCCCTTTTGATTATCTCTGATGGATGTAAATGTGATTTTTAAACCCTAAACCCTAAATGTGATTTTTCCTTATAAAGAACATTAGGTGAGAATTGTCCTAAAATAAAAACATTAATTATGCAGAAAATGCTTAATTAATGTGTGCTGGAGTTGGGGAAGCTGTGATGATTGCAATTGACTTGTGTACACATTGGTCTGCAAAAGGGTATTAAATACTGCTGCTGGCTGGACCAATGGGGCAAACTGATCTCCCAAAGTTTCAGGTCGCTCCTGGTGGGTCCACTAGCAGGGTCACCTGCAGGGTATGTCCAGCACTAAGATGGGGTACAAGCACTTTCAGATCGATTAGTAAAAGATCTAAAATCCTAAAGTAACAACACAGGTGCTTTGTTGCTTTTCTGCAAGGCCAAAAATTGTAAACCTGTATGTTTCTATCTGAACCTGCTTGCATTATAACCCTTTAAATTGCTTATATCATATACTGCATTGGCAATATATAGATACTGTATTAATAATAAATTTAATACTAATCATTCACATAATCAGTGTCTTCTCACACATGACCACGGGTCTTCTTTCTACTACTCTGCTACACACATCTCTAGGCACTCAGTGAAAGAAATCTGTGTCTCACTTTTGAAGGACTTTCTTCTCAGCCTAGAAGTACGTAGAAGATGAAGAGCATGTTTTGTAATGTGTTTAATGGCTTTAAATGGGTGATGACTGTGATCTAAATTTAAGACCATTCCAAGTTGCTTTGAAGAAGTGATTTGAAATTCAACTTGTTTTTAGCCCTTTACTCTGATAAGACTGGGATATATTTCTGAATACTTCATAATTAAGCAGTGGTCATTATCAACATCTTTCTTCATCTTTTATCACACACAGAGTGTTAGGGGTTGGAAGGGTTTTTATTTTGTTGTTTGTTTGAGGTTTTTTCCAACTAATTTTAGAGTAAGTTATCTTTTTATTTATTTATTTTTTCCTTCAGAAATGTCAGTCTTTTGAATTCAGAGCACCTTTTACTTCTCCTTGAACCGTAGATCAAAAGAGAAGGTCTATTAATTTATGTACTACAAACCCTGGGGACAGACACAGGATTGTTGTCTACACTATTTCTTGTGTGCTACCTATTCTCATTATAAAGGTCTCAGGTGATGGAGTTTGAACACTTCCCTTGCAAACTTTTAAAATAATTTTAAATTTATCACTGGCAAGTAGTTTTCCTCAAATACGGTATTTTTTGTCTCTTTAATATCAGCTGTTACTAGTGGTAATGACACACAGTACTCTCCCAGGTTGCTCTTATTATCCCTAACTAGTCATATCCCTCAAAAAAATACACTTTCTACTAAGAAGACAATTTTAATTCACTTTTTAAATTTTCAATTTCTGCAAATCTTTTCTATTTATTGCCTTTTAATACAGACTTTTTTCAGATGAGTGTGAGTGAACAATTATAAAAATTGAAGACAATGCAGAAATTACACTGCTTAGTACAAGTGTAGATTTGGATATATCTTTTTTCCCAATTCTTGCCCCGAATTTAACACAAGCCCTTATATAGTCCTGTGAATAAATAATGTGAATAACAACATACTGTAGATTCATTAAATCCCACAAAAAATATCGTCTATAACTCACTCCTGTTATCAATCTTGCTACTCTGTTCATTGTGATTCTTTCTACAGTTGACATCTATTTACAGTGTGTCAGCTTCTTAAATAATGTTTTAATATCTTCTCAGCATTCATCTCACTCTGAAAAAAACCCACAAAACAAAAACACGAGATCATAACTGAAATATCTCCACCATTCATAAATATGATTTTATAGCTTTAGCTGTGTAGTTACTTTAATTTTAGTTTAATTCTGACTTGGTTTAGGGAGATGATTTCTTTATTCTCAGGAATTGTGTGGTGCTAAATACTATTTTGTTGCTGCATGGGTTAAATAAATTAATCCCCTGTAGCCCTTAAATCAACAAAATATGTGGTTACCACTTTAGTGAAAAGCCAGAGGTTTTGTATTAATTTAACAACGCATGTCTCAGAAATTGCTGACCCCTGTCTGGACTTGTACAGTCTTGAGTTTATTCTAGACCATCTTCTCTGAAATAGCAAAGTCCTTACCTGTGAGGTGATCAATGTGGCTTGTTTTAGTATTATTTTTGCTTTTTTATGAAATTGCAAAGTTTTACCCTAAACTCAAACAAGCTATAAAGCATTTATTGATTTGTTTGGTTTTTTTTCCAAAAAAAGCCCAGACAGAAACATACAGGTTTCTGTGTGGAAAAACAGAGAAAGAAGTATTAGGAAGAATTAGCAATAGATCATTTGAAATGCTAAAAAAAGCATCAACAGCATCCAAAGAGAAAGAAACCCTCACCTCCAACATCATACTACTCCCAGTGAAGGACTTTGTATTGTGACAATCTTGCATAAAAACAGAGAGAAAAAAAAAAAAAAAAAAAAAAGATGAGCCAAAATAAAGGGTTTGATATTCAAAAATGTATGCATATCTTTTTTAACTGCATTTTAATAGAAATTAGAAGTAATTGCTGTTTTGATTTTGTTTGGAGTTTTGTTGTTTTTTGTTTTTTTTTTTTTCCTAGAAATGTTACTATCATAAATGTACTAACATAGGGCAAACATCAGTTTTTCACCATGTTTTGAGGATGAAGCTTTGTAGGGTGCTCCAAGTGTCCTAAGAAATGTACAGGGGAAAATTATATTTATCCTAACCATAAGAGAGTACAGTACTGGAACATCATCGTGCCTCTCTCCCTTGCCTGCCATAGTGACAGGTGCAGGGACCCAGCTCTTACCTCATTAGCAGCAGTCTCTGAAACCCTGGGTTTTCAGTACTCTGGCATAAATAAACTAGGCAGCAGGCTTGTGGCTGTTTTCCTGCCCTTGATTGTATGCTGCTCTCCACATCTGCTTACTTTTCTTGTGCCAACAGAGAACTCTAGATATTTCTCATACGCTTTCCTACTCCCACTCTCCTCCTGCATTGTTGGCACTTCCTGAATTCTTTCTGAATTTTCTGTAAGGCTTGTCACTTGAAGCACCCTACACTGCTTATCAAACTTGCTGAATTCATCTATATTCATCAAGTCTCCAGGTGACCACAATTCCTTCCTAGTCTCATCTGTCACTCTGTCCCTTTATCTGTGCACTGCTTTAACTTGTCTTTCCATCTTTGTGAAGTATTCAGCTCTTGTCCTTTCTGTAACAATTCTATAGTCTGATAAATAGCTTTACTAATACTCAGGATGATACCATACCAACTTTAGAAATCAACACTTGCTTCCAATCAAATAAGCAGAGTTTCCTTCTTGTTACAATGTTACTACAGGTGAGTCACTCCTTTGTAGAAGGTGATAGCTCTTTTTTCCTTTGTAAGCATCTCTTTGTAACTTTGTCTTCTGAACCAGAAAGTCACAATACTAAGAGAAGTAGACAAATGATTGTGTAATGCAGATGAATAAATTTTATAATTTAATATGAAGAAAACCTGACTTTCCTTCCTCTTGAATGCCACCTTCTTATAGTGTTCTCAGGCTACATCAAAAACATGAGCCCTAGAAGGCACCTTAACTTCAATATGTGGTTGGTTGTCCACCTTGGCCGCATCTTAGGATGAGACCTCCATATAGATAAATTTCCTTGTAGGTCCTCCCTTCCTTGTTTCTCCCTTCTAAAAAAAATTTAAAAAATGGCAATGAGGATGGGAAGTGATAAGCGTGTTTCAGAAAAAAACCCAAAAACATCAGAGAAATTAGAATATCATGAAAAACAAATGGCCTCTCCCAAGTTCTTGGACTGCATCCTGAGGTACATGGTATTGGCTTATGATTGTTCTCATTTATACATTTGTTTCCATCCCATTTAAAGTAAATGTTAGGGCACGTTTTTATTGACATTACTATTTACCTTTTAACATGAACCAACCTAAAAACAAGCACTAGTAGAGAATCAGAGTTTTTGGGTCATGAGCTCCTATGAAATTGCAACCTAGTTTCACTTAGTTCAGCACTTTGAGCCAAACAGTGTAGTTGTTGGGTTGTTTGTTTTTTCGTTGGATTTGTTTTGTTTGTTTGGTTGGTTGGTTGGTTTTTTGTGGGGTGGTGGTAAACGACTAGTTAGCAGAGAGGCTGTTATTAGTAGCTGCAAGGATGGCTTGTGCAACCCTTGCTCCAGGAGCCTTTTGAAAGGAGGCACAGCCAGGCCAATGTACCTTGCTCTGCACATAGAACCAGAAAATCATTTTGGTTAGAAAAGACAAACTTAAGATAATTTGATTTCAAAAGTTAATCTACCACCTTCAGGGATAATAGCAGGACAAGAGAAGATGGCCTCAAGTTGCACCAGTGGAAACTGAGACTAGATAATAGGAAAAATTTCTTTACCAAAAGGGTTGCCAAGAATTGGAACAGACTGCCCGGGGAAGTGATTGAGTCACCATCTCTGGAACAGTTCAAAAGATGTGTGGACATGGCACTCGAGGACATGGTTTAGTGGTGAACAGGATGGAAGTGCAGGTTTGATGGTTGGACTTGATGATCTTAAAGATCTTTTTCAACCTTAATGCTTCTATTATTCTTTTTGATAAAATTTGATGTTAGACTTACTACCTAAAGAGTAAAATTTGAACAAGTGTTATTATTTTGTTGTTAAGAAGTTCTGTTTTCTCCTTTAACTTGAAAATCTGAAGAGATCATGAGAACTTTTGTAGAACTGGTCATTGATTTGTTGTTTTTAATTAAAAAATCCAGTTTTAATTCTCAGAATGCCATTTCCTTAACATAACACCACTAATATAATGAAACATTTACATTGTTTTATTTTCCCAAGTCAAGGAGTTGAAGGGGAAAAAAATAAAATAATAATAGTGATCATCAGGTTTAATTTTCTTTATGTAGAAAAATAGTTTTGGTGAAAAACACTTTCTAATGGTTCTACCTTGAGGGTTCCTAAAAGCTAAGTAAAACATTTTTATTATGTAATTATTTTAAGGCAAATATGTACACACATTAGGATTAAAACTTTGAATTTTCAAATTCTTTTTAATTTTTTATTTTATTATTGTATTCTAGTGCTATTGTAATCACATGTACTATTCATTCAAAAATGAAAAGATGTAAACATGCACTTCTAAACTGAGTCCTTAAAAATTTACATAGCTCTTTAGTGATTGGCAAAGCAGGAAATATCTACTTTAATAATAATAATATTAATCAACTATTGCAATCAGAATACTTAGAATGAACTGCAGTACCACCAAAATTGTTCAGATTGCTTTATAGTATTTGAATTTCCATAATCTTTTAGCTTGTTGTTCTCTGTGATTGTACTAGTTTGAATACATTCATTTTCAGCTGGATTAAATTGGACACTTAAATTAATGCATTGTCAATTTCTCTTATAGCAGAATAAAATTAAAGTAGGAAACATAGATGCGTTGTAATGATGATATAGTTCTAAAGATGCTCCTGAATGCCAAAAATACACATTGTTACTAGCCAAATAAACTTAATGACACTCACAAAATAGTATTAGTGAAGGCTATTAGCAAGATGTTCTCTGTAAAAGTCAAATTGTTGCTCAAAAAGAAATTATATTATTGAATTTAACTGGCTGAATGAACACCTATTACTTTTGGAAGTACTTTAGATAAAGCAAATACAAGAACAAACCATAATAATACTAATTAGTACTGCCACATGCTGAAACACTTGTTTCCTTGATATTTAAGTTTAAAGTTTGTGGGAATCCTAGAACATCAATATTGTGTTTAAACATTAATTTATTTTAATGGGAAGGAAATCAGTAGGCAAGCAACAAGAAGTCTGAAAATTTAAGTGTCTCATTCTTTATCTCCAGGAAGCATTGCAGTGCTTGATAGTATCCTACCTGATGGCCTCTTGCTCACGGCAAATAGCTGTGTACACAGCCACTGGCAGCCATGCTTACGTATCAGCATGTCAGGTAGCACTGCTGGTCAGGTCTGAAATCTTGTTCTTCATTACCAAACTGTGACCTCACAATGAACCATTAAAACTATACAGTAAGGGGACTTGTTTGGGGGTGTTTGTTTGTTTGTTTGTTTGTTTTTCCCAAGAAAAACCTTTATTATTTTAAAAGCTCAGTGGGCTATTGCCAGTATATAGTAAGAATTATTTGGATTATATACTTGCTTTTAAATTTTACCTCTCCAAATTTCCTCTTTAGCAGCATTTTAAAACTATTCACATATCTGCTGACTATAAGACTTTTGGGTTGTTATTCAACTTCTCAAATCTAGGGTTAATTATGATTCAACTTTTTTTTTTTTTTTTGAGTTAGAAATAATTTGTTGTAGAAAATATCATGTGCCTATTCCTTTTTGAGAGCATAAGCACCTACGTCTACTACATGTGCAGATCACATTGTAATACTCTCTGTGTCAACAGAGAAAAAACATTCATACCTAGCTGAATTCAGTGGCAACAAAGCTGTAAGAGTGTGCTGCAAAAGTCCTGGAGCAGGAAGGGCAAAAAAGTCAAGGTCTTGGCACTTCCTCTGGTTTGGTTGTGCCCCAATAGATGTACTTGGCAAATGCTGAAGATGTTTCTTTGCATACATCTTAGGAGTGGGCAACCTGGGATCACCTTTCCAAACTCAGTCCCAATTTCACTAGAAAAGTATTAACAAAACCTAACCCAAAGAATTTGAACTTATATTTTCAAATATAGCTCCGAATTGCTCTGTTTCTGGACTGTCCAGCTTGAAAAGCCTGTTAAAAGGCTATAGGGCTTCAGACATTGTTTGAGTGACTGCCTTGCACTTCTGAAGAGAACATGCTTTGGATGTTCAGTTCTGGCATCCACAGTGCAATAAAAACTTGTGTTGTTTAGATCAATAAGTATGTGTACAAAACAAAACCCTGTAAGCATTCTTTCATCTATCAGTTCACCTATCCTTTTCAACAGTGAAACACACTGTGTAACTGCTGTGGCTTATTTTTACCTAGTAACTCAAATCTATATTTTATTATTTTGCTTCTCCTGTTCAGAGGGTAAAGTTGATAATGTACCATCTCTTTAGTTTGAAAACAATTTGTGTTTGAAAGTCACAGTGCACTATGCACTCTTTTTTCAAATTCAAATTTGCTTGAGTTAATTCATTTAACTACAGAGAATCATCTTCCTCTGGAGATTAGTGCAAGAGGTCACTTCTTTCACATCAAACATTTTAATCATTGTGATTGAGATTGTCTTCAGTGATTGCTGCTGAGAATGTGTCATTTTCCTGTCTTTAAGTCTTTGTTACTTTAAGAGGATTATGTTACCATGGTCTTCCTATCACTATATTTGGGGTGTTTTTTTTTACATCTTGGTGAAAATCACTGTTTTGGGCAGGGTGTGTGTGTGCGTGTGTGTGTGTGTGCATGTTGGTTGTTCACATAATATTACATGCAAGTAGTTGCTTTCATAGGTTGAAGCAGAGAAATTATATTACAATACCTAGTAAGAATATATATGTGTATATACGTAGTGAAGTAGGAGTAATTTTCTTGTCATTTTGAAATTCTAAACAAATCAGTCTAAACCTTTTTGATGAATGGAAGCAGAGAAAAAACATCAATCTGTAATGAACTTCTGATATGATATGAATAACAAGAATCAGGGATGCTGGAAAAATGTTCTTACTACAGATATTAAAATTCTTAATAGAAACTCAAAAAGTGACAATGCCATTCAAGTTTATTTCTTATTTTTCCCATGATAAAAGTATTTTTAACATTAGGTTGCCTTATAATTCCAAATCAATAGTCATATGAACATGACAGTAAATATTTAATCATGCTCAAACCACACAGAAAACTTTTAATTGTATTTGTTCAACACAGTTCCATTCACAGCAGAACAAGTATGAGACAGTCTACAAAGACAAGACAAACAAGTGGGATCCTATTTTACAACAAAATTAAGGTGAATCTATTTGGATCATTGTGCTCGAGTTCTCTAATAGCATGAGGTGACATATCTAAATGACACAACCTATGTGGTTTCCAGTAGCATGGTAGTAATTTGAGTCAAATCTGGAAGATGCAGAATAATTGCCTTGGGTATTGTTCTATACTATGTGTCTTCTGGCCCAGAGCTACTCAGCTTGATAGAAGTGCAGAGATCTGCACTGCACTGCAATTTGTGATGTGGGTAGGTCCCAAAAGAATCTGGTTTATTTGTTCTAGCAAAACAGAGGTCAAGAGGGATATGATTGCTTGCTATAAATATATGAGAGACATAAATGCCAAAGAACAAAAAAAAAAAAAAAAATCAAAACTATTTAAGCTAAAGGACAATGCTGGCACAAGAACAAGCTTGTTTAAATATCCCTAAATGAATTTAGGCTCCAAATCAAGATATATTTTTCAGCCAGAAGTAAGATCCAGAATAGCTTTCTGACAGCTACAAGTAGGCATAGAAAATATTAGCTAGTGCTGAGATGGAGTCAACCCATTTATTAAAGAGACTGTTTTATGCAGCAAACTGAAACAACAGAAAGAACGTAAACTCTAGAGGACTTTTCCAGTTGTCATATAAACTCTGCCCCCTCCTCTCCCAAGTGACATGTTGAGACAGTCACCTAACTTAACAATCAGCATCTAACAGAACCTGGTCCTTGTAACTCATTGTACTGACAGTGGAGAGAAGAAGCAATGTGGAGAAAGCTGTTCCAATGATTAGAAGTTTTAATTGTCCCAAGCAAGTACTGTCTGTCTTTAATTTTCATCTATAATGCGTAGCAAGAATTTATGCTTAAGTACCTAAATTCAGTAGTATCAGACTGACCTGTGTTATTACATTTCTGTTTTTTTCTCTAGTTCTTAATTATTTCTTGATATATGTTTAGACTACACAGTCTTGTTAAGAATTTATCATGGCTTCAAGCTTACTGCAATAAAGACTCAATAACTCAGTAATGGCAATGCACACACAGAATTTCTAAACATTAAGTGCTATTTAACATGTAAGTAATGGTTTCATGTTTTTTTAGGTCAGTATCTTTTTCCTCATGTGGTGCCTTTTGGAAGAAGTTAAACCCAATATTTAACATGTTGTCAATATAACCTTATTTCAGTAATAAATACAAAAGACAACTTTTATGATGCCTAAGTAGTCCTTAGAGTACAGCACACACTACTGGAAGCATGACAAATATTTTAACATAGTTATATTTAAACAGCTGAAAATGAAATATTTAAGACCAGAGAATCTGATGAAGCAGCAATTACCTTTGCAGGACTAGAGCTGATTCTCCTCAAAGCAAGACTTTACAGCCTGTGTCAGATATATAGTAAATAAATAATGATTGAAGTTTTGTTGAATAGGGAAGCATTTCCAACTGTGAACGTTTGATTTCCAATTAAAATTTTAAGGGAAAATGTTAAGCCAACGTAGCATTAAATTTAATAAAAGATAAAGGTCAGAATTTACCAGACTCATGTGCTTACTTGCTTTACTTGGTGTACTTCTGCAGTATGTTCCTTCTAGAAATACCACTTACAAAGGTTCCAGCTTCTCATTTTTACTGCATTTAGGTTCTTTCTGTGAGGAATTTACTAGCACTGCAGCATTATTTGGCTGCAGTGTTTATCTTTGTTACTCAGTACTCCCACTGAAGTCAATTTGAATTTGTCCTACAATACCACAAATACTTATTTCTTAATTGAAAACACAGAGCTACATTTGCTTTAGAGTTGCCTTCCTACTCATTCCAGCTATTCATCTTAGCTACTCGAGGACACTGTGATACCACCATGGAAAGATTATGCTTGGAGCACGGTGGCTTTGCTGAAGTATTTACAGCAGCTGAGGAGCTGACGTAAATGCAGATCTGTATTTCCATGAATCTAGACTGTGATCAGATATGATCAGGTGTCTCCGACTTTTTAAACTGCCTTAGGACAAATGTCAATTCTAGTCCGACTCTGCCCAGAATCTGGCCCACGGGGGTTATGTCTCAAGTGGGAAAATGTATCTGTACTTCAGACCACACACTCTGAATTCCTTACTAATCTTTTAAACACAATAATACAGTATTATCTGGCCATGCTTCAGTAACATTGGTAATAGCTACAGGTGAAGATTTCTCAAGCCTCCCTCAAGGCAGAAACTCATTTCCTTACTACTGCATAATGAAGAGTTTGTAAAACCTCTGGGAGGGAAAAAAAGAGGTCTTGTTTTATTCAAATGAATCTCCCATCTGAATGAACATACAGTACACTTTTAAAACAATAATTAGACAACCATCAAGCAGGAAAAAAAGAATAGGCTCAGAGTATCAGTGATTTGAGAAACAGAAACAGCAAATCATGGAAATTACTTTACAGGTCTCCAAAATATGAAATGTAATTAGCTGGTTATAATTTGAGATTAATATATTATTAAACCTTGAAACTGAAAATTAATTATTCCTATCAAGATTAATTTGGATCTAGGGGAAAATGAAGGTGAGCTATAGTCTCATGAATTCAAATAAATGTGCTCTTCTTAATATACTTCTGCAAATAGCTGTGAAAGCTTTCTTTATTACCTGTGCAGACCAAATCTGTTGATGACTAGCCAAATGTATGTTTGTTTTTTTCAGAAAAGTAACTGTATTGACATGTGTGATACAATCTCAGTATAAAGAGAAGATGTAAAGTCACAGAAGAGTAAACCAATGTTAATTGAATTTCCTGCTCTTACAAATCAAATCCAAGGTAGCAGGTATCTTTCACAATTGTAAATGCTGTTTTCATGGCAGCTGAAAGTAATGGCTGTGCTTTACTTTCTACCATTGAAAGACAGATGACCAAATTCTTTCAGGACTCATTTGTTTACTGTGGTTGCTAGCTTTGGGATGCAATTTACAAGCTTTGCCCTACCTTCCTTTTGTATTTGTCTCACTCTGTCACCTATTAACTTGGGTTAACCATCTACCTTCTTCATATAAGCACCTTCTGAAGATAGTATATTTAGAGTTGCATAAAGACATACAGATATTCATAAAAATTGTAGTGAAATTTTGCCTTTGTCTTCTGTCTTTTACTCTGCAGTCATCGACTGGAAAAGTGTAGAGAAGTTATTTTTATCTTCATTATACCAAAATACTGGCATATTTTTTACAACCAAAGTTATATATTCATAGGCATATAGTCTTTTTTTGTGGGGAAGCCAGGGTTCCTCATTCCTCTTCAGCTGTTCTACTCATCACTGTGCCTCAAAGGGACATCAACCCATCTCAGAGTTTGAAATGCCTACTCATTTCTCATTTTTACTTTTTTATTTTATTTTATTTTATTTTATTTTATTTTATGGCACTTAAGTTCTTTCTAACTTATCAGTTCCTCCATGGAAAAGATATAAGATTTAAAAAGTCATCCTTTTTCATTCTTCCTTCTTTCATATTACCTAAGGGGTAGCAAAGAAATACAGTATCCAAAAGCAATCCTTTTAGCTCTCAGAGTACTTAAGAGGGTATTGAGTTTTTATAGTGGATAAGCCTTACTGATCTCTCTTAAAAGAAGGGGAAAAAAACTACTGTTCTCAGTCTAGCACAGAAAATGAAATGGTCCTAGGTATAGACTGTTTGCTATTTATCAAATATTCAGGATGCAGTCTAGATAACACTGGTCTTTATAGATTATTGGGCAACTGAGCACAAAGGTAAATATGCCATGAAAAAAGTCTAAATTATTTCTAGGTTAACATTATGTTTCATGATCTAGTAGAAGGAATAGAGCACCAATTAACATGACAACGAAAAGTTCTGGTTAGTAAAATGAGCAAGTGACGGATAGATCATGTCAGCAAAAGATTTTGATACGTTCCCACCCAAACATATATACACAATTAACTGAGACATGCTACAACTAGTACTCCATTGAGTTGGTGCAGTCAAGACAAGTGCACTGCCAGACTCCCTCCAGTTTTGAACTTCTTCCAACTAGGGTTCATCTTAAGCTCTTGGGTGACAAAAGCACAACACCTCTCAACATCTTCCAGTAGGAAACAGCTACAAGGCATCCATTGAGAAGGGTTAAGAGAAGAAATCTCTGATTATGTTCCTCTCTTGCGGAGCACTTCTCCCATGTACCCCACTGAAACCAGTCTTTCAGCAGTTCTCCCTACACCAAGGGACAGGTTTCATTACAGGGGAGAACTTACTGATCACATGGCATATCCTTTTCAGGGTATACCTAATATTTTATTGTATGCTATGGTCATACCTGCAGGGTGTTGAAAAGAAGATGCCACATTGCTCATGTTCATTTGTTGACATGGCCAAAATAGACAACTGGTATGATAAACACTTTAAATTTTAGTTCCCTGATGCACTCTAAGGTAAAAAGGGACAGTTCTCTACAAGGGTGATGTATGCAGATAGGTAAATGGAAGTCAAAATCAAGCTTACAGCTGCATAGCACAGACCAAAGTATCTGCTGCAGAATCTCTTTTTTGAGCATTGATTTCATCCCAACAAAATTTAAACATGTAACAAGGTGCCTAAATTAGAAATGCAGTCCTATGAGATGACATTATGGCAATGAAAAGATCTTGCTGGAGGCTTGTATACATTTGGATAGGTTTTAATTGCTTTGATTTAGCAGCTAAGGAAGCATAAAGTGGCTACAGTCTTCACGTCAGTGTTTTTAATAAGAATATAAATGTTGGTGGGCTGAATCTGCAGTGGGGTTTACAGAGTTCCTGGGCAGGTTTTTTTGGGGGGGTTTGTTTGTTTGTTTTCTTTTTGTTTGTTTTTTTGTGGGTTTTTTTGTGGTGTTTTTGTTGTTGTTGGTTTTTCTTTTTCTTGCTGCCTTAGGAAATTACTTCTTTTCTACGAAGCTGAATTTTAGGTACAGTGAAATATTTTGGCTTTCACTGTTTAAAATGTTATAGCTTTGAATGGAAAACAATGTTACAAATCATGTACACACTGCATTTATGTCAGCTTGCTCATAATAGTTAATTCTAAGACAGTCATTTATCCAATACTTCTTTGTGTGGAGCTATCCCTGAAAGCAGGTTTAACTAAAAAGAAGAGGAAATCTAATTGCAAAACCAAGCATATGTTTTTCAGTCATATGTAGGATCAGAATCTACAGGCTGGTAAAACATCACAGCTTCACTCCAATTAAGTGTAAAAAAAGAGCCCTGTTTTCTTCTCTGTGTTTTCCTTCCAGTGAAATCCAACAGCTGATTGACTTCTTTTGTGGTTTTTATTTTTTAAATGACATTTATAAAAATTAATTCTAATTAACCACACACAGAACTGAAAAAGACAAGACTGAAATGGCGTTATTCTAAGTCTATCCGCAAGGCTTGTAACTGTAAACAGGTTGTAACAGCACTACTTTAGTTTCCTTCAGTCATTTTAAATCCCTAGAAAAATTCTGTAGACTGCTATAGCTCCTGAATTATATACCACCTTAAAATTATTATTCTTAAACTGTACTGGTGTCCCTGCTTTTTAATATCAAGGCACAGATTTTCAACTGCCAAAGGTGAATTGGCCAGATTACTATGTGAGATACAAAATTCTGTGGACAAATAGTAAATAAAAAGAGTGCTCATTTACTTGGCACTATTCCATAATGCCAGAGACAGTTTTCATTCGAACAGTCTGAGATTTCAGATCGTGAAATGAGCGACACTGAAAATACCCATGAGAAATGCTCATTGAGAGTATCTTTCCAAACTACAAAGCACATTCAAACATGTGTTTGTGGGGGGAAAATAAAAAAGAAAAAAAAAAAAAAGAAAAAAAAAGGTGCACTTCAGAAAAGGTATCAGAAATTTCTTTAGTACATGTTTAGAAAAACCACCTTACACATTTCTATTACTGCAGAGGTGTTGTAAATGGGCTAGAGACTTATTTTCCTCTGTTGTTTGCACAGAGAAGTCTCATGGCTGAAACATGCATGTGAAGTAGCTTCTGACAACCGTATTCTTGGGAATACTGTGTGCTGTCAGACTTTCCATTTAATGCTGAGAAAGCAGCTAGCAATGATGCTATTTGTTTGTAAATGAGCTTTGCAGGTGTCTCCAGATTTTCACTGGAGTCAAACAGAAAGTCAAAACAGAAGTGTAAATCTTAGGCATATTTGTTATAAAAGTTTGTCTCTTTGCATATTCCCATACAAGTATGTCACGGCATCCCAAGGGACCATAGGGTATGTTTCTCTTCAGAGTCCTATACAGACTTCTTTTTACTGCATGTGACTGAAGAAAAAGAAATTTCTGACACTTGCATGAAAGTTTCAGTATATTTGTCTCAGAGTTAACTATCTCTGCTACTCATGACTGAGGGAAGGTTCTCTCCCTTCAGCTCTTCTCTCAAGATCTCATTTTCCTTTGTCAAATTGTTCTATGTGTTCAAAAGCAACTCAACAGCATCATTAATGTTTCCAAGAACTGGTATTTCTAATAGAGATAGATCCAGTTTTAGGAATGTAAGAAATCAAGGATTTGGGTTTGGGGTTTTATTTTTTTCATTCCTCATACTGAGAAGCAGAATTATACAGAAATACAAAATCATGCTCAGAAAGTGGAAAGGGAGCTATTCTGAGGAGAAAACCAGTCAGTTAAACCTAGACAGAAAATACGTTCCTCCCAAGGGAAAAATGTAAACTTACTGGAGAAAAAGTTTAATGTCCGGATTCTCAAGTGCCATTGGAGTTTGAGAAGGATAGTTGCCTCTTTATCTTCTTCCCTTTATAGGCCAGGCTTGAAAGTCACTTTGTACTGTCAGTTGTGAGTTCTTTTTTCCCTTTTGGAAAGGTGAAGCAGTGTATCTGGAGATTAGATAGACACAGATGAACAGGGAGTCTAATATGGGAATGTCAGACATAGAAGAATGGGAGAACAATTTTTTTTTTTTTTTTAAAAATGTTTCAGGATTATTTTTTTGTTGTTTTTTGAGATGCTTTTAGAAGTTTGGAATGGGATTGATTTTATCAGACGAATATATAAGCCAGTGTAATTCTACATCTGAGCCTGCCATGTACTGCCTTTAATTGAATAATGGAGAAAAACAGGTAATTATCAGGTGCAGTTCATCTCCTGCAACAGATGTCTAAAATTCATTGAAAGGGAAGACAAAGGCAATTAGCTTTGATGAACATGTCTATGATACACACTTCTAAAGCTAAGTGAGATGAATCCCACCTTACATTTTTTGAAATTTTGTTTCCCTAAGTATTTAAAAAAAAAAAGAGACTTTCGAGAATATATTTTGTTTTAGTCAAAATTCTAATTTCAGTCAAAAAGTCTTTGATGGAGAACAGCGGACAAGCTCTAAATGGCACATGGTATCTATACTGAAAGTCTTATATATAAATTTGTGGGGTTTAATTAGTTGACCTTGAATTTTAAAGCCATTACCCCTTGCCCTATCACTACATGCTCTCGTAAAAATTCCCTTCCATCTTTCTTGTAGCTCTGTTTAGGTTCTGGAAGGTGCTATATGGTTTCCCCTGAGCCTTCTCTTCTCTGAGCAACCCCAACTCTCTTTGTCTCCATAGGAGATGTGCTCCATCCCTCTGATCATCCTCTGGACCCACTCCAAGAGGTCCATTTACTTCTTATGTTGGAGGCCCTAGAGATCAACACAGTACTCCAGGTGGAAAAACACTGAAAAACAGGTTCCTGTCATTAAGACAATTATTCAAGTTTGGTGCACTTCATTGCTGCAGCACTCATAATCAGTCCATATTTACTGCCAGAAGGTTAGCCGATATCATCATCTTGGGTTTGGCATTGTTCTTCAATTCTAAATTGAAGGTAGACTTTTTATAGATCCTTCTAAGCTAACTGTAGGATTTAAAAAAAAAAAAAAAAATTAAAAGGTAGGATTAATATAACATAATATATAATACTATATTCAAGAGGAAAAGTACTTATTTTAATTCATGTTTGCAAAAAAAAAAATAATAGGCAGGATTAATATAATATATAAAGCTATAGAGCAAAAGTACTTATTTTGATTCAGGTTTTTCAAATTTATTCAAAGAGCAAAAAGTAGTGCAATTAAACAAGATATGATTAAGGCTACACATTAAAGATGCAAGGTCCAGCAGATAGAAATATTTCAAAATATAATGCTGAAACCTCCATGTTAATTATTGCACAGATTACACACAGCACCAGGAAACATAACCTTAGTGCTGAACTCCTAAATATGAAAATCACAGAGCACTTTTACACTGATAGTCTATGAATCCATTGTTTTAAAGGGTATTTTCATTGTTGATTGACAGCACCTAAGATAAAATATTCTATATTATGGAGTTGTTCCATATGTAACAAAATGTTATTTGATATAAATACTGACTGTAAAGTTACTTGGATGGCACTTACTCTATCTCAATTCCTTGTCCCTGGACAAATGGAACTGTGAACATTCTACTTCCTTATTCACAAATGACAGTCTTCCTGCAAAGTTGTGGTAGTTGTCTATGGTTCCTTTGTATTTTGCTGCCTAGATTTGCTACAAATCCTCTCGAACACTAGAAGTAGTTTATCACAATTATTGGAGCTAAATGAACCCATGTGTAGTTTCCCACTGTGCTTTCTTTTGTTCATCTCTAGATAATGGTAGTACCTTGGCTATTTGCAGGTATAAGGGCCTTTTCTGCCACTCAGTGAGCTTTTACACCTATCATCTACTGTCAGAGATTTCAATTCGTAACTCATGCTGTTGCTATTCAGTCCTGTTTTGCAAAGACATTGAAGGTGTATAAACTCAACATATTTGTTATAATCTTCTTAATATATATATTTGCATTTATAAAACAGTTTTACTATTCACCAGTTTGGTGAAACTTCTCCTATTGACTTAAAGCAAGACTCCAATTTTGTTTCCATTAAAGTAAATGTCCAAAACCTTACTGTTTTTAACAATGCAGAAGTCAGACCATAAAATACCTCATTTTTTCTTAAGCTTCAGTAAGGCTGCTATTGTAGTCTGGGCTAAAAACTTGTGATTCAGTTAATCTCCTTTTCAATACCTACTTCTACATTAAATCATCTTAATTTACCTTACTAGAAAGGTACAGACATTCATAGCTTACAGCAACGACCTAATTTAGACACTGCTTCAGAAGAATGAATTTTTTTTGAGAAGTGTCAGGCTCTTGGTTTACTATCTGTTCACAAGGCCAATCTAAGAGATTGGGTGAGACAGAGGTATCAATGACATAGACCCTCACAGTCAATTTAATTTTCCAAGTAGGTATCTACTACCAAATGGGATGTTCCAAGGTATTCACCTGGTCTCCAGCTGCAAGTCCAGAACAGTGCAAATCTCATGTGCTTTGTCCTATCTCAGCACTTACAAATGGCTCAGCTACACTGTGATTCCTCAGGGGCCCCAGATGGATGTGTTAGGTAACTGAATCATATTCCTATTCATCTCTCTCAGATGAGGTATCTTCTATATGGCTGGCTTCAGCTCCATGTTAAGATATCAAGATGTCTATATGCAGATTTGTGTATGTAAAGTAGTCTAAACTGCAGCCATCAGATGGGGTCAAATTGTTATAACACAACTGTGGCAGAGGACTTGCAGTATCAGAAATGGGGAAAATCATGCCAGAAAAGGGTCTATGAAGAAAATGAAGAAGCTAGCCAAAGTGCCTTAAAAACTGAAGCTTTTACTGTGTTATAAAATGGATTCCTTGTCTTTTTGTATGTAGTCATCCTTCTTCTTCCCAAGAGCTCCTGTGACACCCCTTATCTATGTAGCTAAGCCCTAAGGAATTTGTCCTTGAAGGCCTCTGTTTATGTTTCCCTATTGGCCCTTAGTTAACCCTTTCCCATTTGTTGTTATCCCTTGATTTTTATTGGGAGTAATTTGGATTCCTCTAAAACCTATATATACCCCCAGCCATGTTAATAAACTCTCTCTCTCAGCTTCCCTTCCTGTGGTCCCTGTGTGGCTCTCTCTGGGGCATCTCAGGGACCGTGAGTGGGGGGGGGCAAAGGGGGAGCATCTCCCACCAGCTGTCACACACAACAAAGGCTGGAGGTGGAGGTTCAGGTCACCTTGAAGTAGATATTTGGGCTCAAATAAATTGCTTCAGCAGATTCATCTAGCGCATGTTGAGAGTCTTGAGGGAATCTTGTTTGAGTATCAGAAGCTGGTCCAGAAATTACTGGTCTCTTTCAGGTCCTGTGCTTCAACTGCCACACTTGTGCAAGTGTACTGGATAGGCTAGCAAATCCACATTCTCCTTACTGGAAGAAAATATAGCCAAGAGATTCTTATGTAAATTGTTTTTCTGAAAGAAAATATATCAATTCCACTCTTATTTGTGCACTCAAAGTTGCTTGTCATACCTTTTGTTTCTGATGTCCAAGTCTATGCTCTGTCACTTAATGGCCTAGACATTTACTCCATCTTTACTTCCTTTTAATATTTTTTTCTTTGTTCATATTAATCTGCTCAGTGCAGTCAGATTAATGTAGGATTTTTGAGTGATTTATTTTCTATCTGAGCTATATTTCATGATACAGGCATATTTTTAGTTACCCTCAGAAGAAAGGCCTCAAACTCCAAATAATGCTAACCTTGGCAACAATGTTCTTTTATTTCAGGGGCACTTTTCTTAATAATGTTATGAGCATGAAGTGACAAAGATATAGTCACCTCATTCAGTAGTTCCAGTCACTAAATTTTGCCCTAGTATGTCCCTGTCACCTGCAGGTTTACATCATGATAGTGTTTTGCTTAGAATTGAAGTATAAACTGCATGAAGGGAAGCCTGGTGTTACCATGATGAAACAAATACGCTAGTACAGCAAGATTCCTCCTTTGAGTCCTTTCTCACACTATTGAAAGACAGGTTTCACATGAGTAACCCCACATCATAAAATTAGATTAAGCCTTATTACTTCTTTTTCAAAAATAGCTGATCACGTATGACCTTACCTGGTACCGGCTCAGTGACTCAAGTGTTTAGCAGAAGGTAGACACTTGTTGCCATGCAGAGCTATCCTCAGCCGATTCTGAATCAAGACCTTTCCTCAAACATATTATATTTGATGCAAATTATGTAATCATGGAATTATGTTGGAAGGAACCTTAAAAACCAGCAAGTTCCACCCCTTCCCACCATGGGGGGACATCTTCCACCAGAACGTTGCTTGGATCCTGGCCTAGAACATTGTCACGGGTGGAACATACACAGCTTCTCTGTGTTCCAGTGCCCCATCACCCTCACAATAAAGAATGTCTTCCAAATACCTAATCTAAGCCTACCCTCTTTCAGTTTAAAGCCATTATCCCTTGTCCTATTATTGCATGTCCATGTAAAAACTCCCTCTCTGTCTTTCTTGTAGCCCTCTGTTAGACACTGGAATGTGCTGTAAGGTCTCCCTAGAGCCTTCTCTTTTCCAAGCTGAACAAACCCAAATTTCTCAGTCTGCCTTCATAGCAATGGTCCTCCAGCTTTCCGAACATCTTTTTGCCCCTTCTCCAGACTTGCTCAAGAGGCTCTACATCTTCCTTATGCTGGGGGCTCCAAAGCTGTATGTGGTTTTCTGAGTGGGGTCTCACCAGAGCAGAGGGTCGGAATCACCTCCTTGCTGGCCATCCTTGCCTTGGTATACTCCAGGATAAAATTGGTTTTCTGGGCTATATAAGTGCATGTTGCTGGGTCCTGTTGAGCTTCTCATCAAACAACACACTTTGGTCTCTCCTCTATTCGCCTCCCATCCTACAATGGCCCACAGTGGATCAGGTTTTTTAGAACAAGTCCCATGGCCTAAGTAGCCAAACTCCTGTCTGTCACCTGTCCTGTAACCACTTGCTGATTCATCAGATTTGACTGGTCTTTTCGAAATTCTTTTCTTTGACCAGAAGGATGGATGAAAAACAAGTCCTTTTTATGCCACTCCCATAGTTCTGTAATCCTTGTGATATTCATCGCACTGCTCCTGGATATATCACTGCTGCTCATATGAAACAACAGCAAAAGAAAGTAGTCAATGTACTGTATTGTACTTGGTACTCTTTCAGTGACATCCCTGATATGAGTCCCCAGCAAGCGACTCACTTCACTAGAAAGCACATCAGGTCAGAAAATGGGTGCCTTGGTACCTCTCAGAAAAGAGTCACTCACTAATATCATTTGTTGCCTCTTGTCTTTTTCTCGGTCACTCTGGTGTTATATGGGGAGCAGATGGGGCTGCCTTACTCAGCACTTGTCTCTGCTGATGTCATGGGTCTTTCTTCTTCAGTCTGCAGAGCGCAGGCATAGTTCTTCAAGGGCACCTCAGATGTCAGGGTAAGTCTCTTACTCCTGCAGGTCCTTGCAATCTCAAAAGAGACTTGTAGGGGGAAAATTTGTATAGCTCATTGAAAATCAACTAGGACAACTAGCACTAAACAGAAAGCTCTGGATTGATGCACAGTTTATTTTCTGACTGAAGTTTCTTCAGAACAGTGTGTTCCCCACTGTGCAAATTTATTACCCTCAGCCTTTGGGATTTGTTTGTTTCCCTTGCAGTTTATGCTGCTGACTATACTTCAGCTATGCCATCTGTTGTTCTTCTTTCCTCTTTCTTAGTGTTTCTTTTTCTCTGTATCCTCATTCCAAGCTACATTAACTGCTCTGTGTCTCAAAGGGTATTTGGGATCTTTTAGCTGTACTCCACAATTGTCAACTGGCAGTGCTGGAGAACCCTGAGTTCCTTCTCACATCCTCCAGAAAGTATGAAACGGCTTTAAAATACAAATTATTTTTAGCCTTTTGGAGGGTATCTTCATCTATATTTGCTTCTTGCACCTCTATTGCCAAATGTACCTAGGTTTCTTCATTCTCCTCCAAGGTCGGATTTCCCTACCTTAATATTGATAATTCTGCTAAAAGGAGTCTTGTCATAGTTTGCAATTTTTTTAGCTCTTAGTCCCTGAAATAATTTAAATGCAAGAGAATTCTTAACTTTTATTTTAAAACATATTTACAGATCCTCTGTTTAAAGAGTTATAATGAAAATCCTGCCACAAATATACCCAGAGTGAACGTGGACTAGAAGGCTGGAACACTGAATCAGTAACTGACAAGTAACTATTTCTTAACTCTCAAAATTTCTAAAGAATTCATGGAACCGAATAATTTTAAAAATATGGTAGAGGTTTTTCATCCATGTTTTAAGGAAAATGAATGTTTCTTCCATAATTGTTCCCTAGGTGTAAAAGTTGAGGGAAAAACGAAGTAAAACTGAATGGTTTCAATCTTTTTCAGACTGAATTGGCATTGCACCATACCTACTCTATATTTAGTCTCAAATGGCTTGCTTTTTAAAGAAAGCCACAGTCATTTTAAACACTTGTGAGCACATGGAGTGCTGGGACACTGTGTTAGCTCAGTCATGTGGTAATGTGCATTTACACTCTGTTGTTTGGATACCTGTGTGTGCTTTGTAGCTTATATATCCTCTGTGCACAGCTTTATTTACCTCTATACAGTAACTAGCATGACTTCCTGAATCATGCTTTAAGTAAGAGGGAGAACACACCGAGCTGCTTTAATAAGGAGACAATGAATAGAGACGTACCTATTTTGTATATAGCTGGACAATACTAAATTTATGTCACAAATAAATGCTCTGTAATTTTACAGAGTATCACATTTTATTTACTGGCTCATAAACTCTAATTTTACATTGAAACCCCAGTGTTTGATGATAGAACTCTTAACACAAAAAGCTTGCCCACTCAGTCTTCTATTTCATATAATAGCACAAGTAGTAACTGGTAGATTTCAAAATATTTGCCATGTGTACAGCAATATGAGTGATCTGAAAGGATATAGCATGAACTTTTTGTTATTTACAGTGTCTTGTACTGTCTTGTGGATTGTTTTTAATGATTATTTGATTGCTTTTCATTGTAGAGAAGGAGGGTGGTGCCTTTGAAATAGCATTTTTCAGATGTTGCAAAGCATATATGTTGAAATGAGTCCCCTCAGCAGAAGAGAGCAGCAAGTGTATTAATGCAACTACTTAAAAACTTGATCAGCCTAGCAAGTCAAACTATTTATACTGACTATATAATGTAAACTCTGCTGCACTTTAAATTATTATCCTCTACCTTTTGAATATGGCAAGAAGTTGAGAAAGTCCCCTGAGGAATTTACCACCCCTCTGCCAATCCATCTGTCCTAGCATCTCTGGCTTTTGGAGAAACAGCTGTCTTTAAACATTATACTGTAATTCTATGCCAAACCAATGCATGCATTGCTGGAGCTAGTATTGTCTTGTGCATCCTAAAAGTGATTAACTTTTTAACAGGTTTTAAGAGATTTATTCATTTATCCAATAGTCTAAACAATAAGTATGAACTGTAGAATGTAGATTACTTTCTATTGTTTCAGTTGTTAAGTAGCTGATAGATCCCAACAGAAAAGCAAAATGCCCCACAGTTTCTGTCAGTGTCACACAAAATCACATACAACATTCATAATGAAGAAATAGTAGCAATGTTACACTGTTTGGAACAAAGGCACAGTAAATAAACTTCAAAACTCAACAGTTTATTTCAATGAGAAAATTAAATTGTTTAAAAAGTGTAACAACAATCCTGTTATGCTATACCAGCCCTCAGTTCATAGTATTTACATACAAACATTACTGAGCCATTGTTTTCAGCTGTATGGTTTAATAAGTAACAGGAACCATGAAATACTGTAGAGAGGAGATAATTACTCAGAATATGACACATTCATTCACTTGACTGGGATTCATCACGTCTAAGGGTGGAAGCTGACTACCTTAGTTGGAGTTTTTATACAAAGTCAAGGGCACTTCCCACTACTTCCCCTCCATCTATCAATACAAAATAACATGAATTTCCCATAGACCTTGTATCATATTTGTGAGCCTTGTGTAAATGTCTTAGATGTCATAGGGCACCTTACTTGCCATTACAGAGCTATCAGTTTATGACTGTAGATCTAGATGACCACAGTATAGACATCTGTACTTCAGCCAGTCATCCTATTTCACTATTCAGGAAGAAAGAAGGCAAACAAATATTAGAGCACGATTTGTATTTCTATGCTGTGTGTAGTGAATTTCCTGCTAAAATGCTTATTGCTCCCTGCTGTATGAGGAGCTTAGGGCTCAGCTCAGATCCAGATTTACATATGGTCAGGTGAACCCCAGGCTTTTTACAAATAAATGAAAAGTTCCCATTGAAAATATGGCAATCTGGATCCTCTTCTTGACTGAAAAGGTAACTCAGAGAAACTCTAATCTCAGAAAGCTTTGGCTTCATTGTCACTATTAAGAAGCAGCAGATCAATCCAATTATTAGATTAGTATTAAAAGATGTGATAACATCCACTTACATTGTTTACCAAGGCCTTACTACGTCTAAGAGGTTAGTGCACTTGGATCCCTGAAGTGCACTGATACTCCTTTTGAAAGAAAATTAGTGGGCAGTAGACAAGAGAGTAGTAAATTACCCTAATCTTCTTTTAATTACAAATGTGCAGTTCCTGAAGACAGGCTTTGAACTGAGTGGAATTTAATAGTAAAGCAGCACAATCCTGGCTTGCACGTTAGAAATTAAAAGGTAGAATTTCTCTTGCTTAGACAAGCTGTGCTGGTTTTTTTCTGAAACAAAAAATCATATTTCAGTACAGCTTTACTTTCTCGGGATCCTTCCTTGGAAACTGTCAGTGTCCTGGTTCTTACTAATTGTGAACACTTAAATAATATTTTAATTTTAAAGCACTCAGTGAGTGCACGGGTTTTGACTGGAACAAAGTTAAAAGCATATTCATTGTAGCCGATATGGGACTATGATTTCTTCTGGAAACAGTGTTGATAACACAGGGTTATTTTCATTACTTTGAGAAGGGCTTACACAGATTCAAGACCTTTTCAGCTGCTCACCCCACTCCACCCCTGGAGAGGCTGGGGGTGCACAAGGAGTTGGGAGTGAACAGATCTGGGACAGCTGATCCTAGCTGTGCCAGTGATGCCCCATACTGTATGACATCATGCTCAGCAATGAAAATAGGGAATGGAGGTTGCCCAGGGCTGGCATTGCTAGCAGACTTGGCCTGGGCCTGGGCTAGGCATTGTCAATTGGTGCTAAGCAATTGTTTTCTTTTGCATCACCCATTTTCCTTGTAGTTTTCTCCCTTCCCCCCATCCCCTCTTTGTTGTCTGTCATTTTATTAAAAAAAAAATAACAACTACAAACTCTTTTTATGATCTCAATTCACAGGTTTGGTCACTTTTATCCTTCCAATTCTCCCTCCATCCTGATCTGGGGGAGGAAGTGAGTGGCTGCGTGTGGGTTAGCCGCTGGCATGTTTTAAACTCAGCTGAGAAGTACCATGTAGCTCCTTACTCACTTCTTCCCTGCCCTAGTGGGTTATGGAGGAGAACCAGGGAAAAAAAGTAAAAGTCATGGGTTGAGACAAGATACTACTGCTACTAATAATAATATATGCAATGAAAAGGAGAGAGACAAATAAAACACATGAATGCTGATATACAATAGAGTTGTTCATGTGCTGACTGATGCCAGGCCCAACCCCATCAGCAATCAGCGCCTCCCAGTCCACTCTCTCCAGTTTATAAACCGATCATGATATTTTATGATATGGAATATCCCTGTGGCCAGTTTGGGTCAGCTGTCCCGTCCATGATGTTTCCCAGCTTCCTGTGCCCCTCCTCACAGACAGAGCACTGAAAAGTCCTTGACTTAGGGTAACCACTGCTCGGCAACAACACATCAGTGGGTTATCATCATTATTTTCATACTAGATACAAAACACAGATCTGTATCAGCCGCTAGGATGAAAACTAACTCTATCCCAGTGACAATCAGGTGAGCTACTAACTGGGATTAAGCCATGACACTGACCCTAGGTTATTGGTTGGTTTAAAATAAGACATATTCGCGGAAGTCACTCCAATGAGGTCTCTAATTTGGAACAGGGCATTAGATTTGATTGCTATGTTAGTCTGTTTAGATGGTGAATATCTCTAGAGGAGAACCATATTTTACATGGTATTGAACACATATAAACCAAATAAATAACAGCAGTCTACCATGTTCTTTGTCCCTTGGCTATCAGACCAGCATAACTAACTACTGCCTTTTGGTGATTATTTACTATGCCAGCCAGAAAGTTTCAATATGATCTTTTCAGTGAGATTAGACTAATTTACTGAGATGAGTAAGCAAGAATTACAAACAAACAAACAGAAAAAAAACAACCAAACCCCAAAAAAACCCAAACAAAAAATCCCCAACAAACAAAAAACCAACCAAATAAAAAACACAAAACTTAAAACTCCCCATAAGAATAATTCAGAAGAATATTCATGAGAATAATAAGGAAGATTTCAGCAAGATTTCAAATGAAATTCTAGGTAGATTCCTGGTTTCAGTTGCATATTCTCAGCAGTCCAAGTGTTAAGAGCTTGAAAAGGCTTTGGGATAATATATCTGGTAGCTGCTTTAGCCTAATGTATGTTATTACATGACTTCTCAGAATGTCATCTGGCTGCTTTACAGTTTGTGTCCTAATGCACTAGTTCAGCAATTCATTCAAATTATGCCTTTACTGAAAAGGGTATCAATAAAACTTTATGCTCTTAATTCAGGCAGTTTTTCACATAAGGTACACAGAAGTCAAAGGAATAAAATAATTAGATATAAATTAATATTCATATTTATATGTAGTTAATTAGAATACTTCCTTTTATGTCCCTAGTTTGTTGACACCATAACCTTTTAAAGGATTGTCTTCTTTAAAAATGCTGCAAACCTACTTAAAACCTTCATTATAACAGATTTTTAATTTTTATTTACTCATATCTTGATTATTAGACTGACTGGTACTTTTTCATTTTACTTACCTTTGATTACCATTCCATTCCAGGATTGATTGCCAGAGGGGCTTGTAAAACAGAATGAAGGGAGTTTGGAAGAGTCCTGTAAAATTTGCAGTTTATCACTTCAGATATTAATTAAATAACAAAATTAAGTTTGTACATAAGACAAGAAAGAACTCTGAGAAACTGTAAATCCAAACAACTGAAAATGCATGCTATATCTGTCATCTTTGTTGGCAGTGTGCCCCTTTTTTCTGGAATTTTCAGATTATTGTCCAAGTTTCTGTTCATCACAATCAAGTGGCTGCTGAACATATACAGATCCATGCATGGATCAAGACAGGGGTGTGACCAAGTTGCAGTCTCTGCAGTGGATTTATACATGTAAGATTATTCTAACATTATTTTAACTCACCCAAATAATCCCAGACAGAAATACAGGGCACTATGCCACAGAAGCAATATTCTGGGGTTTTTTTTTATTTTCACGTTAGCAGGTATGAAAATGTTGTAAGTCAAGGGAAGGATAAGCTGTACCTTTTGTCCCCATGAATCAAGAAGTCATTCATTCCAGTCTCAGTAATCTAGAAAATTAATAATAATCTCAAGTAAACATTTCTGGGTTTACTATGCAAATATTTTAGGCATTTATAGAATTGTTATTAATTGTAATTTACATAATAAAAGCAATGTTTTCAAAAAATATGAAACGTTATGTTCTTTATATATTCCTTATCATGCTGAATGAATGTAAGAGAGACAAAAACGTAAAAAAGACAAAATAGATAAATAGCCTGACCATTATAGACAAGTGCTTACAAAGACATTACATTTTAGGAAGCACAAAAAACGCTCATCTCACTTGTTCATAATTTAAGAATATTCATGGTATTGAAAGAGTGTAAAGAAAGCTTATGTTTATGAAAATTATGTTTCCCTATTTAACTCTGATAACAGCTTCTGAGGTGGCTTTTTTCTTTTTTAAACTGTGTACCTGGTCTGGCAATATTCAAAGAGAGTAAATAGCTTTTAAGCTGGGTTTTTCTGACAGTGATGGCAGAGTGACAAGGGATTTTGTCTGTGAAGATTAAAATGGCAACCAGCATGGTTTTATGGAGAATATATCTTGTCAAACAAATGGGATATCTTTTTACACAACAGGTTTAGTTGATAACTGCAGTAGATAACTGCATTGACATAATACAGTTAAACTCCTATAAAGAAGTTGTCCTTGTCTTTCTTCTTTCTGACGAAAATACTGCTCCACAAAATCAATGAAGCTTAAATATCAGCTCTGAAAGCTGTTTCAGAAAGTAATTAAAAATGAAGTATCAGTGTCAACAGGATGCATGACCAGATGACTCTGAAAAGTTAGTTCTTACTTTTCAACCTCTTTGCCAATGATTTGGTCAAATTTGATCATAATGGATAATTAATGAGCAATAAATAATGGGGAAAGATGAACTCAACTAAATTATGTTGCTTAAGCAAATTACTTTTCTTTGGACAGCATATGTTTAACGAAACCAAAAAAAAGAGCATACGTCAAGGAACAAAATACAGAATGGGAAATGGTGTCCTGGTGTTCCATGACACTGAGGTACTTAGAGGAAATAGTAGCTAATTAAGTGAACATGAGCTCCCTGAGCACTACTGTAGCCAAGCAGGTCAACCTGTTTTTTAAATGTACAAGTAGAAAAAATATTAAATAGAAGTGAGGAGGCTGTATTTGTGTGCAGCACTTGAGAGACTCTTACTAGTATACCTACATGCATCTTTTTTGTGTTTGTCTTTCAAAGGGATATTGAAATATTAAAAATATTATAGAAAAAATTACAAAGGCAGTTCAAGATAACAAAGTACACCCAAAATAAGATTATGAAGTCACTATCTACAAGCTCATATATGGAAAAGAACAATTCTGATAGGAGATAGAGCTTGAGTACATTAAAAGAGTCGGTGATTGGATAATAGCTAATTCAGAATACAAACAAGAAGCATCTCTTAAAATAATAGACTCATTCAATCATTTAGTTTAGAAGGGACTTTTAGAGGTTATCTAAACTAATCTGCTCAAAGCAGTACTAATCATAAAATTAGACCACTTTGAGCAAGGCCTTGAACACCCAAATTTGAAAGCCCCTGAGGATGGAGATTTCACAGACTTGTTAAGCAGCATGTTCCAATTCTTACCCATTTACTCTGCAATTTTTTTTTTTTATATCCATCTGAAAATTTCTGCAGCTTATAGCCATGGCTTCTCATCTTTTGACTGTGTTGCTCTGAGTAGAGTCTAGCTCCATTCTTATATTTTTTTTATTCCCTTTATATATTTAAAAAAAAAAAAAAAAAAAAAAAAAATTAGGTACATACTTAACATTACCATAATTGAAAATTAAGTGTGATTTGGTGATAAGAAAATCCCTCTGTTTTGTGGTTCGGGTTTACTAGAATTGTAGGGTTTGTACAAATCACGTGCCTGATGCAGGAGTTGCTGGATGACATTTGTGATTCCTACAACTTAATTTTGCTAAATTAAGTTTTAATTTGCTCTAAAACTTCATGTTAGACTTTAAACTCATGATACTATGAAGTCAATGAATTGAAAAAATAGTCTCTGTTTTAGTAATTAACAGCTCTAAACTGTTTCTGGTTAACAAAGGAATAAAGTCCTATTAGAGATGCTCATCATATTTTCCCAACAGTGTTATTTTATTTGTTATTGCTTTGGACTCTTACTTAGTAACCTTGTTTCTGGTATTTATATCCTTATGGAGATTAATTTATAGGCTGAAGTTAATACTGAGAGCATAATGTTGGGATGCTTCATTTACCTGTCTATAGGACGGACATTCATACCTTTTCTAGTTATTGAAGACTCCCTTTTTAAGCAGTGAAGAGAAAAAAGAATTTCTAGTGAAAAAAAAATCATGAACCAGAAGTTCAGATAGGTAAGATCATTCGTACCTCAAAGCACCTACTCCTATCCACTGATCATGGAAAGGAATATAGGCGAATGATTCAGGAAGTGACATGGTACACCATGAGTATCTAAAGTTGGGTGAGACGAGTTCCAAGAAAGATTGTGTAAGAAAATACACATATAAATATGAATGAATATTCATAAAGATACACATAAACATAAACCCAGACTTCTTAATTCACAATTCTGTCCTAAGAAGAACAACAAAGATGATGAATAGAGGACATGACTCCTAAGGAATGGCTGCGGTTACAGCCCAGAGAAGAGGAAACTTTGCTGTCTATAATTACAACATGAAGGGGAGTGGAAAGGGCAGTGGAAAGGGCAGTGCTCTTCTCAGCTCTGGTGTTTGGTGACAGGCCACAAGGGGATGGCTGAAAACTGTGTTTCAAAGGAAAAGTTCAAAAGTATGGACAACCACCAGAAACAACTTCCCCAGGAAAGCAGTCATGGCCCCTGTCACTGTCCAAGAAGAATTTGGACAAGACTATTAAATATATGGTTTAATTTTGAGGTTTCTCTGTATGGAGCTTTGAGTTGGACTTGATAACTCTTGAATCCCTTCCAACTCCAGATCTTCTATGACCCTATGAATCTTTTCTTTCATGATCATGCATTTGGATAGATTCACTTTTCAGCTGCTATTTATACATCATGGATCACAGTGACATTTTGAATATTGAATCTGTTAGTGAACACAGAAAAATTGTACTTCAGTTTTTTGATAATAATTCCATGTGCATTGTGGTAATTATCACTCTGAGTGTTTCAGAATCTATTTAAAGATAGAATCAACACTTTCATTCGATACATTTTCTCAAATATTGATTCAGTTTTCCTAGGATTTAGTAGGAGATCAGCTTTTGCTTCAAATGCCTACCTTAACTAACAATGTCCTTTAGTTCCTAGAACAATCTCTTAAATCTTATAGATTAAAGTTGAAGTCTTCATTGGTCACTTAAGGTCTACAGAAGTAGTGAATTTTGGTTCTGTTCTGTGTTTCGATTAATATTTGTTGTGGCTTTTCTTCTTTAAAAAGTGGCTATCATATAAATATTGTTTCATGGACCTACAAACCAATACTTACATTTACAGCCCGCAATTAAATTACTGTTTCAAAGAACTTATATGAGTTACAGATTAATAACTTATCTATGTATCTCTTTCACAGAATGAATGAAGATAGGGTTTGTAAAGTTGTAGTTCAATCAACACACAAACTCACAGAAGCAACAAGCACATTTTTACATTTAAGAACTCATTTTATGTGATTATTTTGGGGATTTCCAAGGAATATCCTTTAAAACTAATACAGCTATGGATTCTATATAAGTAATTGTGAGCATTTGTCAACATTTAGTAAGTACACTCAATATCCTGAAACTATAATAGGTAACAGTT
Source organism: Anabacerthia variegaticeps (assembly GCA_035583185.1). Taxonomy (NCBI): domain Eukaryota; kingdom Metazoa; phylum Chordata; class Aves; order Passeriformes; family Furnariidae; genus Anabacerthia; species Anabacerthia variegaticeps. The sequence goes on along the minus strand of JAWWEW010000001.1, from coordinate 38,778,171 downwards.
TAAAACGATGATATTTTTATAAATACTTAGACCTCTGTGTAATTAAGTTTTCACTGTTTTCATTGTACAATGTATAGGTGTGTGCTTATACAGGTAGTATACAGATATAATCACAGTATTGCTAAGATTCACCTCAAATATGCAAAATCAAAACCTAAAAACCTAGCTTTAACAATCCAAATCTATAAAAGATTACAGTTGAACAACCTACTTCCTCTTCTCTGAATGTGTTTAATGTACCTTTGACTTCTTGGTTTCTTAGAAGCAGTAAGTTAAAAGTGATGCTGCTAACTGAATTAGAAAGAGTATTAGTACTAACTTGCAACTCTTGCTTGAATTCCAGCAGAACACAGTAATGAATTAGCAATTATTTTTGTGGAAAGTACCCTGTTGCAACTTTTAGCTGTTTTCCTGTTTCCAGCATATGGTTCTTGCTCTATATTTCCCTTTGCATATTACAGCCTCCCTGTGTACTTCCACATCAATTGATTCTGGTGCATACTCTCACAGTGACTACTGCATAGAACATACTCTTCTCTTATTCTCTCCCCTGAACTTTGCAACAGAGAATGTGGCTTTGTTAACTTGGGTGCTGAAAGGGAGCATGTGCCTCTCCAGGCAGAATAATCATAACATTGGTGTACCCTTGCTGACTCAGAGCCTATGCCTAAATAACACTGCAGGGAGTTCTGCCATCCTGTCTCACCACCTAACCACTGGACTGTGATTACAGATGGCAGGTATAGTTTCAGAATATATGCGTGCTATATAATTAAGTGTCAAGTACACCATGGGAAAAAAAAAATTTGGAACTGTGATATATTATATTTATTTACATTTCTGTTGCAGTTACTGCAACTTCTACTTGTGAGATACAGCTCAAATGTCGAATTGGTATATTTTTACTGAAATGTATTAAAAAAGCAGATGACCAAAATATCTGTCTGGTATTATTCACATAAATCCATCATTAGGCATTTAAATGCACACTTTACCTTCAAAACGTTTCCTCACTGTTCTTAAACTCTACCTGATTTTATCTAGAATTTGTTGTTAAAAAAAAGGAGAAGTGTACTCAAAGAAAGATGCTTCTGCAAGTATATCAACACTTGTTCTTTCATCTTCATGGGTAACTTCACAATAAAACAGCTTTAGTGAATACTACTAGGCAGACAGAATGGCCACCAGTCAGCCCTGCATAACATCTTGCAGGCTGAATAGTCATGAATGTTTGTAACATTGCCAATTAATTTGTAATGATAATATTTAACAAAGGGTGATTTTTCCAGCTGGAAGCAAAGTTATTTTCTATTCCCCATCTTCCCAAACACCACTACCATCACTCGTCCCTCGAGTCTATCAAGAGATCTTTATCAACTCAAAGTGATGTTAAAAATAAGCAGATGGGACATCATTTTGGTATCTGAAGGGTAACATCTCCCAGTAGTGCAACTGCCCTCCTAATACTGGACCTTGGCATCAACACTCTGCAGAAACCCACTCCCAATGTGCAATTCATGTTGTATGCCCTTGTTAGAGGTCTTTTGTTTACTACTTCCTTTATTTGGAGTTTCATCATGACAACTAAAAGTGACATTTCAAAAGCTAAGAGGATTTTACATAAAGAATCCCTATTGTCATTCTTCATTTCCTTTCATTTCAAACACGCTTGCCTCATTTTCATTATGTAGGAGATCATGCAGCCCATCAGTGCAGAAAGTCTCTTCCTGCCTGTCAGCAAGGTACAACAAGAATAACTCTCAGGGCCACAGAGTTATTTTTGCACAGAACACATAAATGCATTTTATTGAGGCTAACTGAGCCTATGCCAAAAAAAACTAATCTAATATGGACAGAGGAAGAAACTAAACAAAAGATTACAAATTCTGTCATATAAAATGTTCTACACTATTGTGACAACAATCCAACAATGCACTGATGTAGACAAGATGTAAAAGAAAGGTAACTAACTACTCTAACTGGCACAATTGTAGGACACAAGACCTACAACTATAATAGAAGTTTGGGGCTTGGGTCTGGTTAAAAAAAAATAAAAGTAAGGTCAGAACTCAATAGACAAAAAGTGATCTGCTGAAATCAGGTACACTTAATGAAAAATATAGTTATGGAGTTGATTTCTCTATCCATCGCCTCTTAAACAGATTGACAAACAGGCAGTTAGATGTGGGCAGAACATCGAGAAAATTTTGGAAAAATGCTTCTGAGAAGAGGAAGGTTATGAGGTTTCTGTTTTTCTCTTCACATTCTAGCTTTATGATTTAAAGATCTCAATGAGTTTGGTGCTCTAGTAGAACTAAAAATGGGCAACATACAGTAGTATTGTACTAACTGAAGCCCTGCTGAGAGTCCTGTGAGATCTACTCTGCCCTTGCTTCACTTGTGAATTCTTTTCTGTTCTTTCCCTTCTCCCTCATTAAGAAAAAAAGAATAGTCTGCCTATTTAACCAGTAGCACAGGAGTAGACAGATTCTCTCTAAGGAGAAACAAGCCCAAATAGAATACCTCATATTGAGGAAAATGGAGGAGGAACCAAAGTACAAAAGCAAAATCTGTTTCCAGGCTCTTCTCAAGAGCCTGATAATTTGAGGATATAAACATAAACATGTATGTCCTTTTATGTCCTCTTTATTTCCCATTGCTTTTCATTTTCTCTTTGAATTTGCCTTTGATTGTTTTACCAAATAGGAAAAATGACTCAAAACTAACCAGTAGAACTATCACATTATTATCTGCTACAATGGATTGCTTGATAGAATAAGAAAGAATAACCAAATTCCTCAATCTCTAAAAGAAATTTTGATAGTTTTTTTGATGGCTCTTCACAGTTATCTCATCTCAACATACTCAGTGCTTCCTTTTGATTACTTTCTTTGCCCGATCTACCTTAGACATGTACACTTACTGTGTAATTTTCCAAACTTTCATAAATTTACAAGTGTGCTTTCCACGTCAATCACGTAATTTATGATCTCCTCAGAAATCTGCATCTTGTCTGTTGAATGCTGTATTAAATCAGGATCACATTTTTGATATCATGTGTATTTGTATGTGATAATCAGATAACTGTAAATGATATTACACAGGAGAAGTTCCTGATTACAAAGAGTTTGTGCTTACTCTCCTTTATGACAGCAGCATGATGACCAGGGTGTGAATCGTAGAATAATAGATTGCTTTGGGCTGGAAGGGACCTTAAAGATTATCTGGTTCCAACTCCACTGCCATGGGCAAATACATTTCATTGGACCAGGTTTCTCAGAGCACCATCCAGCCTGGTCTTGAACTAGTCCAAGGATGGGGCATCTCCAGCTTCTCTGGACCACCTGTGCCACTGCCTCACCACTCTCACAGAAAATAATTTCTTGCTAATATCCATCTTAAAGCCATTCCCCCTTCTCCTATCACTGCAAGCCCTCAATAAAAAGTCCCTCTCCAGTCTTCTTGAAGAGAAGAGATGGAGTTGCAGGCATGCTTTCTTCCTACCGTTGGATATTTGAAACAATTATTCAGGAGGATTTGTCCTTCCCTTTTACATTCCAGTGAAGGAAACAACGTTAGAAAATAGTTTCCTCAGGCATGACGCAGTGCTTCCAAGGCATGACTCCTTGTATTGATACAATTACTGGGATTTTCCCAGGTTATGTATAAAAACACTCAGGCAAATACAATCAAGCCCTGAAACAATCAACTAAAACTCTTCTTCCTTAAGGATTTCTGCTTGAAAAATTACTTTTTATGCATCATAAATGCAACTCTAAATGTACACCATATAACCAAAATATTTTGAGGTCTTAAAACAAAGGCAGATGCCACTACTCTTTGTAAACACTATTACCTTTTCCAGGCAATCTTTATTCTCTTTCAAAAAGCAAACAGAAGAAAGCAGTAGATAAATTTAGTTTGTCACAATCCATTTTACATAAGCTGTTTCTTGTTTGGTTTTATTTTGGTTTGGGTTGGGTTTTGTTTGTTTTTTTCCTGTATTTCTTTAATAAGAAGGTCCAGGTCAGCTATTGACCTCAGATTAGTGCTGGCTAACAAGACTGTAATTATCCAGGGTTTTTTTGCTAATTAAATAGAAAACACTCCATCTTCTCACTTTTCATTCAGTTTCATAATGAAAAGGACTTTTTCTATTTAATATTTAAGTACTTGGACATATATAACTAGTGGAGATGATTGGATTTCATTTAAAGAAAAGGTTTCAGGTTTTTCAATGTACTAATACTCGACTATGGATGGTTAAATGAATCTCAAAAAGGCAAACAAACAACAGAGAAAGCTAGGAAGTATCTATTTTTTATGGATAGACATATATTGTAATATCCATTATAAATAAATAATAATCTATTGTCCTTAGATTTTATAGTTATTATACTTATTTTTGACTCGTCATTGAAAAAAATCAATCCTTTCATGCAGTACATGAAATAAAAATCAAGACCTTACAAAACATGACCTACTCCTCTCTTCATCTGCTTTTTGTAAAACATGCATTTATTAGTTGCTGTTGCTAATCTGCATATCTGCTTTTTTCACTAATTGCCTGAATAGATACCATGGAAAATAACCTCGAACTGTTTATCTCTGTCTCACTCTACACATCTCCTCTAACATTTCTTTCAACAATTTTGATTTGTCCTTATATACATGAAAAACAGAAAAGGTTTGCCTCAAAAGGGTCATCTTTCCCTCAGACTGCTTCTGCAGTTTAGATTTCTCCTTAAATTCTCTCTGAACCTAATTTCATTTCTTTGTCTCAGCATTTTGCTGTTGCATACTGCCTTTCTACTCTGAAGTTTTTTAAACTGGAACAATATGGCAGCATATAATTATGCTGCTTTCAGTGGTACTTTATTTCTCCAACAGTGATATAATTTTCAAAAGCAGGAGTGTTGGCAACTTAAAGATACTATGTTTTGTGAAGAGATTTCATTTTACAGATAAATTTCCAAGTCTGGAAAAAAACTCAGGTGGATTTACAATTCATTCAAATTTCTTTTTCCACCATCCTTAGTTGCTAATATATTCTTCCACACTATTTATATGCAAATATTTATTTAAAGAAAGGAGAAACTGAGTGAGGTAAACAGGCAACCTACACCACATGCACTACTGTACATTTTCTTCAAATCAAAAGTTATCCCTTCAGATAAAACAGTGGAAAGAAAGACCAGCATCAATGTTTTGTGTTTAGGACCTGTTGCTTTGTTTCCACATTGCTGCGTTAGAGAGTAAAATAGAGGCCATGTAGAACTTTGGCCAGGTGAGTTGTAGTACCTTTGTATGTTTGTACAAGTTCTCAAGCTAGCTTTGGTCAGTCCACATGGCAGCCGTGGTGATCTTCATGGGCCACAATGTCCCTACACACAGCATAGTCCTTAATGTAGTTGAGTTTGGGGTTAGCCCATATAATAATGCACTCAGTGCCTGAGCTAGTTTTGATCTAGCTTCCCATTGCTGCAGTCACATTTCTGACTACAGTAGGCTCATGGCTCTTCATTGTCTCTGTACGAGGTAAAATGCTGAACAGATTTCTTAAAGTAGTGGGATGAAGGGGAAAAAACACTTTCAAGGTTTGATTGTCAAGAGGAAAATAAGAAAGAGATGAGAGGGAGGTTTTTAAATGTATAAATACTCATCTATATCTATCTATCTATCTGTCTATCTATCTATCATCTATCTCATATGACGGATAGATATGATAAATGTGATAAAATCTTCAACTCTACATACTGAGTTGTGATTCAGGAACGAAAAAGAAGAAACAATTACCAAGTTTCTCATTAAAAAAAAAACACAAAACAAAAAAAAAAACAACAAAACAAAACATCACACCAAAATCAGATTCCAAATTATGGTCAACTTTGAGAACTACATAAATACAGTATAGACACATCTTTGCATGTACTGTTGCTAATCTGAAATGAAAACAGCACAGCAATTATTCCTTTCCTTATTCTTACTAGGAATGGTTAACAAACGAAAGCAATCCTTTTAGAACAAGTAGTAATTTCAAGAGGATCTTTTCAATTTGAGAATTGGTAAGTCTGGATTTTTTTGTTGTTTTATACTTACATGCAAAAGCATACCACATGACATGTGATGCAATGTTGAAAAAGGAAGCATTGTTTCTGAGTTCAAAATGTTCCATTTCAGAAGAATAATGAAGGAAAATTGTGTCAGTTGTCAGTCAGCTGAAGTCTTTTGGAAGTTTTTACTTCTATATTTACAAATTAAAACTCGAGCCTGATCCTTCCTTTTAAACTACATATATAAATGGTGAACAAATTAATAATAGTAAGATGCTCTCAATTCTCTCTTACGTGATCATTAAGCCTTCTTTCCAAAGATTCTCACTTGATAACATTGTCTCTAGTTCCTTGAAAATATAGCTGGAAGATTTTATCTCTCATCCTCAGAAAATCCTTACATTACATTTTTATTTTTGCAGTATTTCTTTGAAACCTTTTTTGTGAATAATTGTACGTCTGAGACATATTTTCTTTTGCAGCTTAAGACTTTTCTTTCATAGTCATGGTTTTGTATGATTGTTTGAATTATTGTACATTGAAGGGTGAATAATTGCATTTGAGAGCTTACTCTTTAAAGATTTTTTTTAAAGGCGCCACAAACCCTGCAAATTTAACATATTGTTTCAAGACATGAAAACCATCTGAGCACTGACTTAAAAAAAAAAAAAAAAGAAAGAAAGAAAAAGAGAGAGATGTTTTAGGACTATTTTGGTTTTCATTTTAAATTCAGGACCAGACTTCACTGTTGGCAAGATGAAGATGTAATGTGGGAATACAAATAAGCCAGTGATATTGTAATCCCGTCCTTGTTGGCTGTCAGAGTTTTGTTTTTTGTCTGCACAGAAGTGGTATTGTACAGAATTAGTTCCAAATGTAATAAACATAACTCTATGCAACTGATGTTTGAATTTTGAATGGGATATTAAAAAAAAAAGGCAACATTCCTTTTACAAGTCATTATTTTCTGAGTTCTTTTATGAACACTTTGTGTTTATGCTTTCATATGGAAATATGTATTTCCATAGTCTATAGAGTGCACTTGATTTTATAATTTTAAGGCTAAATGGCAAAGTAGAATTTAGTGAAAGTTCAGGGCTGTACTAGGTTTGCATGACAAGCATTTGGTAGTGATCAGGCTATAGGGGAGGCTTCTGTGAGAAGCTGCTAGAAGCTTCCCCCATGTCAACAGACTTAGTGCCAGCTGGCTCCAGGATGGACCCGCCACTGCCCAAGGCTGAGCCCATCAATGGCAGTAGTAGTACCTCTGGGATAATGTATTTAGAAAAGGTGGGAAAAAACCACTGTGTAACAGCACCCAGGAGAGAGGAGTGAGAATGTGTGAAAGATACAGGCCTGCCAAAGTCAGTGACAAAATGGACACCAAAGCCATTGAAAAATGAGTTGGGGCCAAGGTGCTCCAGCACAGCCCATGGAACAGACCACAGTGAGGCAAGCTGTCACCCTGCAGGCCACGGAGGACTCCATGCTGGAGCAGGTGGATGCCAGAAGGAAGCTGTGACCTTGTGGGAAGCCCTGTGCAGGCTCCTGGCAGGACTTGTGGCCACGTGGGAGAAATCACACTGAAGTAGTTCATGAACTGTAAGCTGTGGGAGGGACCCATTCTTGAGTTATTGGAGGGACTCATTCTTGGCGGACTGTCTTCAGCTGCCAACCTGGAAGGCTTAAATCAGATGTTATAACCCTCCAGCCTCAGGATTTGCAAGCTCACGGGTCAGGTAGGAGTTTTACTTTAAAATATATGTAAAGAGTTCTTTAATACCTTGAGGTAGCATCAAGAAAATAAGCTATGGACTTGTTCCAAAGACGTATCTTTATAAATTTAGGGGAGAAAATAAGGGAACTTGGAGAAAGTTCAAAAAGGGCACTACACAAGCTAGACAAAATGTTCCACTTGAATACTAATCCAGCACATACCAATCCACAACACTTAAGTCAAGATCCAATCTATCCGCAACACTTAAGTCAAAATCCAATCCCTCCACCTCCAAGTCACCGAAAGCATAAAAAAAAAACAAGCAAAGAAAGAAAAGCAGAGGGAGCAAGAAGAGAAAAGGAGAACAAGGGAGAGACAAATTATATAGCTACCACTGGAACCTTGTGGAAGACCATCTGCCACCTATCCAGATGGCAGGGCACGTGGCAAACATGGTTTTATCTGCTCTAGTCCCTATGACAGATAGCCCCTCTGGCCATGCTGGGGTCCCAGGCCAGGCTGAGGGCAGTGTTCTCACTGTCCCTGCCAATCTAAGCTGGGTCAGGGGCTCCAGGAGCTGTGGGTGTTATTGTTTTTCCAGGCTCTTTGTGACTGACAGCCATTCCAGGGTTTCCCCATGTGGGCTCCAGGGGCTGCCATGAGGGAGGGATACAATGCCATCTCACCTTTGCAAGGTTCAACCCATCCCTTTCCCCTACACACACACACATGCACCCACTGCAAGGTGGTTCTGATCCAATAATTACTCATCTGGTGTCTAACAGTTGTCCCCAGTTTCCTGGGTCACAGCTGCCATCTCTGTGTTGATGCCCCAATTACCATATTTGAAGTAAGATTAACATGCAGGTACACACAAAATGTCAGGCACTGGAAGGATTTCAGGGAAATTTATTTCCAAAGTCAAGAACAGCAGACTTAAAAGAAGGTTATCCTAGTGGCACTCCAAACACCAGGCCTGAGAAAGACACCCTCCCTGTTGTTCTCAGGGCTTTTATCATCACTGGTTCTCCCTGGCTCTCCCCACAATGGAGGCCCCTAACGTGTCTGTGACTGCTTATCTCTCTCCTCACACCAGAGAGAGCGTCTCTGGAATGCAAGCGGAGAAAACATCCAAAACTGGCTTTGAGAAAGATGCTTCTTCTAATAAGGAAAGCTTTCTTAAGCGAAAAACTCTATCTCCTCATAGTGAAATCTTCCAGAAAGGATATTCCATCCTTATACCATAGGATGTCTGAAATACTGTCTGCTGCTCATCTTTGAGAAGAATTAAATTCTTACACTTGTTAAGCAGAATTAAGGTCTACTGTGTGTCTTATCTCCATTGACTTTAAGAGGAGGTTGCACATGTAGGCAACTATTGCTTCAGGAAGCAAAGCTTTGATCCCTTTTGTGTTAACCTCTGGCTCTTGAAATGAAGCTTGTGTCTCCTTAAAGTCCTACCATCTTCAATCATTTCCATAAGTGATTACTCCTCCTCCATCTGTCCTCCTGGCACTAATGGTTTGCTAAAAGAGTTTTTAGTCCAAATCTTTTTGTGTTTAGCAGCTCAGAGAAAAAACAACATGCAAATTTTGCCAGATACCTGACATTTTATCACACATAGCTATGATAAAGTTTTACCATGTCTGGCAGCTCAGTATATGCAGGCATATTTCTAGTGCAATTGAGAAAATTCAGTTCCAATCATGCTTAAGCATAAGAAGACAATAGGCATGCAGCTCCTGCTCTGTTCTTCGGTTAAACATGCAAAGGGTGCATCTCAATTTCTTTATAATTAATGCCCACTAAAATGAATTGCATAAAGTTAGTGGAACAGATTTTTTTTTTTTTTTAAATAATTACATCTTTAAATATATGTTTAACCTTTATCATCTCCTTTTTAAGTAAATGAAGTATTTTAGGCAAAAGAAAACAAAATCATCATGAAAAACAAGCAGACTCAATCAAATGACAGAACCTGCAGAAAAGAAATCCATATATCTAAAACATGTTTAATTTCAAATGTAAACACCAAAATTGCTGTTTGCAAATAGACATATCCCAATGTAAATGTTAAAAGGCTTGCCAGATGAATAGTTCTAAATGCACCAATAAGCTCATTAGATGAATCAGAAACTTTCACTTTGCCATCAATCTTTATTAGTTGCAGTTGAGTTCTGGTATTGAACCACACTAGATTTATTCAGCTCAAGCCACAGGTATTTACACGGCTGAGCACTTCATCATGTAGATAGATTAATCCACTTGCAAAAATTCAAAAGCCTGCCTATAGGAGAGGTTAAAAAAAACCCAACCTTTTTACATCACACATTGTAAACACAAGTTATTTTTGTAAACAACTGCAGACTTCAGGTTATTTTAATATTTTCTAGTCATCTTTTTCTAATAAATTTCTGTATCTATATGAGAGAGCTAATTGGAAGAAATGCAATCAGAAACTCTTTCCAAGTTTGTACTCTTTTAGAACAGAAAAAAACAAAAAGAAGTAGACTACATTTGGGATAGAAAGACTGATTTTGCAGTGGATTGCTTCAGGGAGCAGACATAAACATATAGACCTGTCCTTCTGTTGCTGTACTGAAAGTTAAAGTCATATAAGTTACTGTGATGCATTGGCTGACCCAAAGCTTTACATATTTATTTCCTAAATTCATTATTTTTGTTGAATAGATACTTCCAGTACATGAAAACAAACATAACCTTCACTAGACATGAAAACAAAATGTCATCTTCATTAGTCTTTCCTCAGGGTTACAGCTTCCTTAGCATTGAACAGGCTGCTTCTGTTCTGGTTTCAGGGTATTGAGATCTGCACATAACAATATTGCATTAGAACCTCCACACCACTATGGGGTAGTGTCAAAGACTGACCACTACAAATTCAATATGGAAGTTGGATTTTTTTGATTCAATTAATATAAAATTATTTTTCAATGTATTATTCATTCAGTAAGAAAGTTTCAATGACAGTATATTACTTTGATTTTTAGGCTGTCAACCCAAGGTACACAGAAGGCCTGCTTTTATTTTAGGTTAATTTTATTAGCACATGAATACCATAGCTAAAGAAATGATGACTTATGCAATTTTGCTGATAGTATTAAGCTGTTAGGTATTTCTCTTTAATGAACTGCACAGATACAATTACATTAGGCCTCATCAATGAAATAGCTGCTTAGCGTATGAATGGAAGATCTCCAAGCAGAGGGCACAACAGCTGAAATCCTGGCCCAGAAGAGGAAAAGATACACATGAAACTCAGTGAGGTTAAGATTTCATCTGTTCAGTTTTCTCCAAAGTTACCACTATCTTTGTAATAAGAAGAATAAGAAAAACAAGTTCCTAAACAAATGTATTATTGATGAATGGTGAGAGTTTTAGCAAAAGCTGACAAATTCTAATGACTTCTGATCCAATTCCTTCCTGAATAATGTTAAGCTCTCTTCGCATGTTTAAATCAACCTTTTTTATTCATTTATTTATACCTGCTAGGAGGATAGACAAATGAAACATTAGCATTCTAAACCTTCATTATCTCAATCCATATATTCCAGAAGAACCAAATAAAAAGAGCTTGCACTACTTCATTTGTTGCAACTGATCTCTGACAGTATGGGAGACCAGAAAATGAAAATATTTTCTGTAAAATTTCAGCGGATTTGTGGTTTACTTTTTTTTTTTTTTTTGTGGAAAGAAAACAAACATAATCATTTTTTTTACATTTCGTGGGTTTAGGGTTTGTTGAAATCAGAAATAAATTAGAATGTTTTTTCTACAATTAGCTAACCCATATAAACAGTGGTTGGGATTTGAAGGGGGAAGGGGTTGA
>JAWWEW010000001.1:38749741-38766451 GCA_035583185.1 Anabacerthia variegaticeps | reverse complement strand
GAGTGCTGCAGTGGATGGCTACATGCCCTTCAGAAGAGATAGATGTGGTAGGAGAGGTGGAGAGGTGGCTCTGCATGTTAGCGAGTCTCTTGACTCTGTGGAACTTGAGCTCAGTGATGATAAGGTTGAGCACTTATGGGTCAGATTCAGGGGGAAGGCCAACAAGTCTGACATCTTGGTGGAAGTCTGTTACAGACACCCAATTAGGATGAAGAGAGTGATGAATTATTCTACAAGCAGCTGGCGGATGTTTCAAAATTGCCAGCGCTTGTTCTTCTGGGTGACTTTAATCTCACAGATGAAGGGAACTCAGCACAGAAGAGAAGAGTCAGTCTAGGAGATTCCAAGAGTGTACAGAGTATAATTTCCTGTTGCAGCTGATAAATAAACCTACCAGGGCTGGGGCCATATCAGACCTGCTGTTTACAAGCAAAGAAGAGCTGGTGCGAGATGTGGTGGACAGTGGGGTACAGAGACCACAAAATGAGTACTCAATACTCAGTGAAGTAAGGAAGGGTATCAATAAAACCTCTAGCCTGGACTTCAGGAGGACAGACCTTGGCCTATTCAGGAGGCTCGTTCAGACAGTACCTTGGGAAACAATGCTTAAAATCAAAGGGATCCAGGAAGGATGGACATACTTCAAGAAAGAAGAGGGAGCTGAGGAAGAGTCAGCCAAGCTGCTCTCCATCAATTATCAACAGTCCTGGCTCAGTGGGGAGGTCCCAGGTGACTGGAAGTTGGCCAGTGTTATGCCCATCCACAGGAAGGGCCAGATGGAGGATCCGGGTAGCTACAGACAGGTCAACCTGACCTCAGTGCTCATCAAGGTTATGAAACGGATCATCTTGATTCTGATCACATGGCACCTAAAGGATGGACAGGAATTAGACACAGACAGCATGGATTTAGGAGGACCTTTTTATGACCAGGTGACCCATCTGGTGGATGAGGGGAAGGCCGTCGTTGTAGATTATCTGGACGTTAACAAGGCCCCTGACACCATAGACCAAAGCACACTCCAGGAAAAGCTGGCAGCCCATGGCTTGGACAGCAGCACTCTCTGCTGGTTTAAGAACTGGATGATAAAAAATCATCAACCTATTTTTGCTTAGAGCAAATTAGAACTTTCAAAATAATATCTCATAAGCATTCAATGATGTCCAGTACAGCTATGTGATCATGGGACAGTGTACAAACAGATAAGCTCTAAAGCAAGAGTGAAAAGGTAGACAGACTATTCTAGCCTTCTGGGTCTGCAGATTCCAGGACATGTGCTGTAGCTCTGCATACTACATACATGTGCTAGAAAAAACAACAAAAGGCCTTTTTGGTTGAAGCCATCTGATATTTCTTTATTGGCTGCAGTGGACTAATAGAGAAATGAAGAAGAATCTGCAAACATCAAGAAGTTAATGTTGAGAGATATTAGTTGCTTAGCTTAAATAAATGTTTTATATGGAATGACTTGCATAGAGTTAAAATACTGTGTGATTTAGTATGCTGTTTGCCTTAGCTTTTTTTCCTTAGCATGAGTAGATGGGTTTGCAGAAACCTTAGTCTGCAAGCTGTGAACTTACACCTAGATATGCTGGAATAGAATTAATTTTCATTATAATTTTCCTAGTAGCTAGTACAGTGCTGCATTTTGTATTAAGTATGAGAAGAATATTTATAGTACACTGATGGTTTGGTTGTCGATAAGTAGTGTTTATCCCAGGTCCAGGGCTTTTACTGTTTCCCATATTCTCACAGAGAGCAGATCACCAGAAGTTCAAACAAGAAGATAAGGAGACTACAACTGCAAACAGAAGCTGCAGTTCACAAGATAAGAACAGTGAATGACCTGCCTGTATGGACAAAAAGAATCCAACCAGTTGTTAGAAGACCCCAGATGAAAAATATCTGCTGGACCAAGAAAAGTGTGCAAGACATATGATGAGTGCAAGAGGGGTGGGTGCATAATTCATAAGGGTATAATGACCCAAGTATTTCTTCATTCTGTATCCATCACTTCAGGCACCCAGCTCAAGCTGACCTGCTGCTGTAGTACCCTGTTAAATTATCTATTTTTATAAATCCCATGCCTGAGACTGTTATGGGAAACCTAAGCTTGAGTCCACAGAAGGAGGAAGCATGTCCATGAGTGAGTGTGTGCATGAGCAAGGAGTTGAAAGGTGCATCCATTGGCTCACTGGAGTGAAGGTGAAGTGTGTGTGACTCCCTGCATAGTGTAACAATGTTCAGGCAGCAACTTCTCCTTTAACAGTGAAAGAGGTGCCGGGTGAAGGTATGTGTATCTCTGTATTTCACTGGAATGCCTCATCAAATTTTACTCCACCAGCCAAGCATATTAAGACAATTTTCTCTTAATCATGCATAAAGTAATATTATGTATTACTTAATATTGACAAATCCAATATCGTTTCAAAATGCAAACTTGTACAAAATAAGGAGGAAAAACAATTGCTGGGTTTTTTTGTTGTAATTCCAATGCAGTGACTTTCCAATAGGGATCTTAGCATGCAGTAACCTCAGAAGAACTATCAAGTACTAAGCAGAGAGAAGTGACTAGTTCAAGCTCATACAGAACTAGAAAGCCAAGAACAGAAACCCAGGAATAGAATACATGGGACAGAATAACAGTTCTAACTGAGGTAGAAACTTGGCCTTTGCACTTTAAAACAAGTTTACTTCTGTGGTTGCCAGGAAGAATTATTGATTTCATCTGTTTATTCATTCTAGTAATGAAATATGTCAGATTTGAAAACCCTTCTCTATTTAAATTGTTGAAATATTAAACTGACAAGGGAAATGCGACTTCATATCGGTTATGTAGCAAGCTTTTGGCAAGCAGGGAGTACTAAAGGGTTGGCTTCTGTGAAAAGATACCAGAAACAATCACCATGTCTGACAGAGCCAATTCCATCAGGCTCCAAAAGCTGAGCCCATCAGAGATGCTGGTGGCACCTCTGTGATAACATATATAAGAAAGGGTAAAAAACACTGAGAAACACCTGTGAGAGAGAGAACTGTAAAAAAATATGGGAGAGAGAAAACCCTGCAGACACCACAGTTAGAGAGAAAAGGAGAGGGAGGAGGTGTGCCAGGCTCCAGTGCAGAGGTTCCTCACTTCCATGAGTCCACACACTCTCAGATATCCACCACGCCCAGAGAGGATCCCACACCAGAGCAGGTGGCCATGCCACAAAGGAAGCTGTGATGCAGGAAGAGCTCATAGAAGACCACAGCCATGGCAGGACTTTACAACCTGTGGAGAGGAGCTCATGCAAAAGTAGATTATCCGGGAGGAGCTGTGTCCCATAAGGCACCCATACTGGAGCAGTCTGTTCATGAAGCAATGAACACCAGTGTGTGAGGGTAGAGGAAAAAGAATTATGAGTCAAATTCAGCCTGGGAAGAAGGGTTGTATGAAGGGAAGGTAGTTTTACTTTTGTTCTTATTTTAAACTATTTTAGTCTGTTATTAATTGGCAATATATTAAATTAATTCATGCAAAGTCAAGCCTATTTTACCTGTGATAGTAACTGGTAAGTACTGTCTCTGTCCTTATCTTGATCCATGAGGATTTTGTTCCATCTTTCTTTCTCCCCTTATTCCACTGAGAAGGGGAAGAGAGAGAGAGGCTTGGTGGGCACCTACCTGGTGGCCAGCTGTAAGACACTGGGCTTGCCCCACAAGCTCATTGAAGAGGTTTTACACCAAAAAGATGTAAGTTCCCAAATCCCCATGACAGATTTATTAAAGTGGCCTCAAGTTCTGTTATACCCTGAGGCTGTGCACAGGAAAAACATTTTGATGTTTTTCAGGTCAAAATAACACAGGCAAACTTTGGACAATAAGGGAACCTGGCAAAAGTTTAAAGTAAACTTTAACCAACAGAAAACATTTCACAAAGCATTGACTTAGCAAATTACAACCCATCCAGTTACCCAAAGTTACCCAAATATCAAGAAAAGGAAATAGGAGTAGAAGAAGAAGTAAATAAAGAATGAGTGAAAGTGAGAAATATAGCTACCTGCTGCTTATATCCAATGTAGAACCACTTACCACAAATCCAAGAACAGAAGCACACACATGGGGGACCTCATGGTGTTGGTTTTGGTTGCTCTGGACTCCTGTGGCCACTCCTCCCAAGTGGGGCTTTCAGTCTGCCAGCCATTCAGAATCTAGGTTAGGGGCTCTGGGAGGTGTGGTGTGTGGTTTCAGATGTGCCAGTGGCTAATAGCCATTTGGGATCCGGGTTAGGGGCCTTGGGGCAATGGTGTGGAGCAGTGCTCCTGGTGTGCCAGTGACTGAGAGTGGTACCAGTGGCTCTCAAAGAGGTGGGGTGTGGGACAGAGCACCATTCCAACCCCAACAGATCCTGATCTACCCCCTCCCACACACAGGATTGTTTCCATCCAGTAATATTTTTTTTCCCAGTCTCTCACACTAGCCAAGGTTAATTTACCAAACTTATTTCTGTTCCTGTATAAATGTCTTAAAAATATAAAGTCTCTGACTGGATCTTGCAGACTTTTACTGAGATTAGGCTTATTCTTGCCTGAATTTTGTACTCTTGAAATAAAGTGACACATAAGTGAAATAATATGGTAACAAAGTGATGGAAGATGACAACAAAAACCCAATAATATTGCTCAGCTGTAAACACTTCTACTAAAGCTCAAGTGTTTCTTCATTACAGATTAATGTGAACATTCTTGAGTATCACTTTGGCAGGTAAATCATGGTATTATCTGTGATTTCCAGCCAGTGTATTATCTTGAAATGATCATCTTACAGTATTATTGATGCTGCCTTTTGTAATTTTCTTGTCTCTGGGTTTTGATCAAGTTCCAGTGCAGGAATTTGACTGATATGAGCCAAAACCACATAATTGTCACTTTATGAAGATCATATCTCTTCTGGTCATGGCAGCTTGCACACCTTTTTTTCATTAAAGCCCAGAAGTGAAAATAATGATAATTGCATGTCAGGGTTGAAATAACTGGCAGAGATCTGAGCCGAAATATTTGTCTACTTCTTCTCAGAGCAGAAAGAAATACATTCACCCCACTGTACAAACTTTCGGGTCTTGCATCTAGATGTGCCATCAAAATAGTGTTCAAAGTGGAGAATTTTTCTTTTGTGAGCAAAGAAAACACATTCTATATTTGTCTTGTAAGTTGTCCCCTAAGAAAATTAAAGCTATGTAAGCCCATAATTAATTTGTTACCCAAAAAGCATCCTGAAAACCAAAGAAGGTGCAGTAAGTATTTTCTTTCTGACTATTTTCTTTCTGACTTACAGTGACTTCTGAGCTACTCCTGGAATATTTTTCATAACATCTTTCTTCAGGTTGTGCATAAAGTTTGAATTCACCCTGTAATGATAGTCTCAAAAACAGATGTGAGTGTATTTCTCATTTGCTCTGTTTGGAATGAAAATCGAAAAAAAAAAAAATATATATATATGGTTTAGGAATGGATCATTGGTGTAATAGCAATAAGCCCAGTGGAAACTCCAAAATATACAACATACTGAATTTCAGTTTAGAAGTAGTATAAAACTAATTTAAATTAGACTAACTCTCATGCTGCCTTAAAATTGTTTATATTTCCTTCTGTGTTAATGAAATCAGATTTATTAATCTGGAAAGTGAAAGCAAGAGAGTAGTGTTTAGTTAGATATGCTGTTCATCTGCAGGGGAAAAAAGCATACGAGAATGCAATAGAACATAGTGAGAAGCAAATTGGTCCATGAGATGGTTTCATCAGATAACCAAGAATCCTGAGGATAGATGGCTTGGTCCAAATGTTTTGAGATCATTAACTTTTCTCTGAATGTCTTATGCCCCACAGTTTCTATGGTTTCACTTTAAAAGTCATTGTTACTAACACTATTATGCAAAATGTAATACTAATTTCTAGTTTAAGGGAGTATTGCATGTTAGGAACTTCATGAAAGATGAACAGAGTCAGTCTCTTCCCTGAGAAACTACAAACTGCATAGAGCTGCTGATGTTCAATCAGTGCAGCAAGCAGCTTGCGTCAGGCAGTAGAGACATGAGAATCAGTTGATGATGACAGGGACAAAGTAATAGTCTAGGAAGATTATCTGTGAATGAGACTTCTTAATGAATAGAAGAAAAGCTGCAGCTGATAGAACAAGAGTATGGTGCAGCAAGCAGAAAGATTATAACAAACTGAAAAATTTAAGTTCTTTATGCAGGTATTATTTTACACGCACATAGCCAGACTGTAAGAACAAGCAAGGGGTCAAAGATTATGCTCAAGACATAGTTCAAGTAGTGATATTCTCCCTGTTGGTGGGGAAAAGGAATTACGTGCTATAATGGCAATTTATTTACCTTAGTCATAATTAAGCACTTTTTTGTGAACACTAAATCTAAGTATCTTAATCTTGAGTGGAATGTTAGTTCAATTTTAATCTGGTAATCTCAGGCTGAATCCCACCTGCTATTTCCAAGCACTGAAGTCACATCACTGGTATGTAAATTATAAGTTACTATACAATTTTTGTGTCAGATCTGCTGCTATGCATTGGATTGTTCCTAATTTTCTGAAAGATATAAAGAAAGACATTTGTTTTAATCCTTCTAGTTCACTCTTTTTGCTTTTGCTTCCTGCACAATTTTCAGGGCTTCATGTTCTGTGTCTATCCTATTCATCTTTTGCGGAAAACAGAACGCGTTTTACAATTGTTGCTCTACATTTCCATTTTGGTTTGGTTTATAAGAGTTTTCAGTCTTTTTTGATGGGGGATGCATCTCTGTCTTCCAAATGGAAGCCCTACAGCCTCCTCTTAAGCTTGATTTCTCTCTGGTTTGTTCTTCACCTTTGCTGTCGCTGCTTTACATCTGTCTCCAAAAATTTGCTACTGTCTTCACTTATGTCTTGCTTTGGTCTGTCATGATCTGTTCTTTCAAATAGATTCTGTTCTTTGGTAAATACAACTTTCCAGTCATTCTAGAAACAATAATGTCTATTACTTATATATTTGTATTGATAAATATAAATTTGTCCTCTATTGATAAAGTTTTCCTAGAGACTCTGACTGAGTTTTATAAAAAATAAAGTGGAAGATCTGACAATAAAAATCTGTTCTCAAAAATTATCTCTGAAATAAAGTTGAAGACTTGTTTTTATAGACTTGTAGCTGAAGCACCTTTATCAAACTGAGTAAAGATGGGCAACCAGCCTTTCTGTAGTGGGACCAGAAAATAGGTTTGGATACTGGAACTGAATGCTATGGGAAGGTAGCCATTATCCTGCACATCTGCAGTCAAGTATTTTCATTAAAATTTTCTCCTTATTCCTGGTGTTCTAACTCAACAGGGAAATACTTTGCAGTTTATTAGACTCCTGTTTTTCCTGAGAGACACAGGATATCACAGGGCTTGTCTGTTTAATGCAGTATCAACATTTCCCCTTGGGATAGGATACCATTTTCACTCCCTCAAGTGAGCAGCATTTGAAATCAGTTCTGATTAGTGTTCTCCCTATTTCATCCAGGTTCAATTAGTGGAGGATATTGAAGCTGTGAATTACCTGTCATCCAAAGCTTCATGGTATGTTTACAAAAGCAAATGGACTGTATTATAAGAGTATTGTATATGAAAATGGAGCTACTTATTAATGGGGGTTTTTTTAGAACATCCTAGTACAAACATTATCTAGGAAATAAACTGCATGGTTATTTCTCCTTGCAGTTTTTACCTTGATTTCCATCCTATCACAACTACCACCCATTAAAGAAAATACAAAATACCACTAGAATACAGAATATTTTCACTGCAGCTTCTGGAGTATTTCACTGCAGGAAAATTACTTTGATATTATGGAAGAGTAAGAATTTTAAGATGTCTAGTGGATTTTTTTACCGAAGAGTCAGTTTTACAATCTGACTCTACATATAATATCCAATTCTGTTGGCCGGTCAATAATCTAGACGTTCCTAGTTTGGGGGTAGAAACTCAGGCATTTAATGTTCACTCGTGTTACAATATATAGAACCAAGGAGCAGTGTATGTTAATGAGGAGGTAGGACACATCAATGAAGGGGACAAGCTGTGTTACCTAGGACTTAGGAAATCCAGTCACTATATTTCATCATACAGGAAGCATTTCTCCATACCAGGACCACTTGGGGATAACAAAGGGTCTCTACAACAACAGCATTTGCAACATCTCGTAAAAGTCCTTCCACATCTTGCTAGGGAAGACAGGGATAATATACATAGATAGTTGGAAACAGTCCTGGTCTTCAAAGTATCTTCTTGTGGCAAGCTTCTGTCTTATCAAAGGGAGGAAACCCTTTCTGTATCTGCTGCCCAGGGCTTGCTGGACAATCCCTTCAGATCTCCATCTGTTAATAATTGTTTTTCTTCCCCAACATAATTCTTCATGGAAAAAAGACAATTGCATCATGTTTTAAAAGATGTCTGGAATACAGTGAAATGAATGGTATTTTAAGGTTTTGTCTACAGGCAAGGAGCTGGGGACTGAGACTATCTTTAAAACTCCATTTACCTGGCTGCAGAAAGTTCCATTTCAGTGTATGAGTGCCACCAATGCTTGTGATCAGACTGGGCAGAAAAAAAAAAAAAAAGATAAATGGGTAGACTAAGTTGGGTAGGAAGAAACAAAGCACTTGGGAGAAAGTATGTGCTTTCATTTTTCTGTCTTTCAATAGGGTAAAAAAAGACTATTTTTGATTTCTTGGAGCTATTTATAGGACAGTATTGTCATTCATTTAAGTTCTATTTAATGCCTGAATCTGCTTTTTATGTATCTGAAGCTGACTGCTGTGTTTGTTAACATACTCTATAATCAACATCCTCAATTATCAGTAATAAAATAAAAAACAATCATTTATACAAATTACTACCCACTGCAGTTCTCAGTTTCTATTTAATGCGTATGCAGAATATAGAATGATTCATGTGTACCTCTGTGTCAAGATATCTCATCATTGACCGTGGAGTAAAAAGTCACACGTTGGCTTTTCCCCCAATATAGCTGAACTACCATGTATGCCCACCTTCATTGTTTTATAATAATTTTTTTTTTTTTGTGGGCCCATAACCATAACATTAGGCTACTCTTCACTTCAAGAGGGAATGATAAGCCAACAGGTTTTATTTAATCATTTAGGTACCTAAACCTGTCAATTAATACCTACTGGTATTTCAAAACTTAAATGTCATTGACTCTTGTGGAAAACTGATGCTTAGACTTCTCAAAATGGTAGTAGGACCCTACCTACATCCTCAAGTACCTAAATGCTTTTGAAAGTCTGGCCTAATATTTCTAAAATTACATTGCATTGTTGGTTAATGGTGTATAGTGCTGCACATAATCCAGATGCATATAATTTTTAATGGCTTGGATTTATTTTCTTTGCACCTATGCATCACTAATAAAACTGCAGGATAAAGAGGTGTGACAAGATATTTTTCCTGCAGCAGAAAAAATAGATACTCTGAGAGTATTCTGTATGCTAAATACATCTACACAGTCTTTTATTACTTACAGTACACTTATGAAAATTTAACCTTTAGCTTTCTAAATAAAATAATTTAATTATTGCTTATTTGATTTTTTTAACTCATATTTTTAAGTAAAGGCAGAATGATACTTTAATGATGTAATAGTTAAATATGGTAATTACTGGGTTTTTTTCAGAAAATTATTGTTATTTTGATTTATACTGAGAGTATTTTTTTAATTTTTTTTTTCCTTATATTGGAAGGTGAAGGGTTATCTGCATGTGGACTGTCTACATTTGAAAGTCAATTGCTCCCCAGTGGTGAATGAAAATTCCCACCAATCAGAACATTAATGTCTGTCAGGAACCTAATAACTGGAGGTTTATACCTCATCCAGTGTCTGCAAACCTGGAGATGATGTGAAAGTACAAATTCTTCAAGGTTTTTTTTCCTTACTAGACATAAAAGCAGATTAAGTCCTAAGTATTATCTCCAAAGAATTCCGGATTATTCTTTCTTGATTGTTACAGTACTAGTGCACATAATAAACTCCTGAAAAATTCTGTCCTAACATTCTAAGGAACTCATAGAGCTTATTTGATTACTTTGCTGCATGTGTTTCGAGACTTTACTAGAAACAGACACCAGACTTGTTATGTATTTGAATGGTAAATCCTTGTTTTAGTTAAAAACTTCTTTGGGGGGAGAAGGCAGATATTTAAAATTGGTTTACAACAAATTTGGTGAGCAGTAGGCAACTTTCAAAGACGCATTTTTCTAGAGCAGTATTTAAGTTTTATGTACTCTTTAAAATCACAGTAGGCTAATTAGGGTGCTTTTTAATATTTTACATTTTTTTTCATGAGAAAAATACTTCATATTTTTATGTGCATTTATGTGCTTATGTGGTCTTGGTACTGATTAATTAAATACTTGAAGAAAACAAAGAGGTATTATTCATCATATTTTCTTTAATGGCATTAAATTCACTGACCAGCTCCGTGTTTAGGATACTGGTCAAGTCTTTTGTTCCTTTCCTCTCAGAAAGGGCAGCATGTTCAACCATTGTATACTTGAATTCTTCTGGTTGTTTAAATTGGTATTTGAACTGTTGAAGTGCAACATGAAAATGTCATGTAAGTCATATCAATACTTGCAGATGACATTATTGGTTGTCACTATAATATTATTTTCACATTGTCTGCATAATTCAATTTTCATCAAGATTCCTGCAGTGTACTGAAGAGTTAACTGACTTTTCTAAAAAAATATTAAATATGCTGTGCACTTTGGTATAAGTTAAAAAAGAATCTAAAAAAAACGGAGATATGAGGATTCTTTTTCTCACCTGAATATTTACTAGTATGAAAATATTTTCCATTAAATGAATCAGCATAACACAAAAAAATTGAATACAAGTTCTGTGAAACAAGACAAAAGAGAAACAAGTTGTTTAAAACTTCAACTGAATTGGAAAAAAAAAGCATTTTCGAAAATAATTGCTACTTTTAAGCAACCAATTATTCTGCATAGAAATTTCCCTTCCTCAAGAGTCTTCAGAGATTTCTGAAGTAACTTCTATTTTTCTGTCATGGAAGTTCTACATCTCAGAAAGCTTCTGCAAGAAAGTATTTTGGTTTTGTTTGGGGGTTTTTTGTTTGGTTTTTTTTTGTGGTTTTATTTGTTGGTTGGTTTTTGGTTTGTGGGTTTTTTTTTTTCTGCTATTATGTATTTCATCATTCACAGCAAATTACCTTCTGCATTTGCTGAGTTTCAAATATATACTACATCATTTGACTGTTTAACTGTCCCATTGTAAAGTATTCACATGGTCTTAGCTACAAAATGACATCAGGGAGAGAATATTTGAAATTATTTGTTTTTTCTCTTTGCTCTTAGAGTCTTTCAAGTTTTCTAATAAGTTATTCCATATACAACATCAGTGGATGGTAATAAAGGCCGATGTGCATCAGCTCTTCTTGTTGTCTGTGTTACAAGCATGTCATTGTATTTTGTGTTTGAGATAGAACTAATCTTCTTTTTCCTGGAATTCTTTGACTTGGAGACATAGGTCCTGTCATACTATTCTAATAGTACTAGAGATATTATCCAGTGCATAAAAAATACTGTTAAATGTAATTTACTTGACATGACACAACTGATACTTATTGGTTCAAGACAAACTGATTAATAATCTACTAAAGTTAAGCAGATACAGTTATTTAAATTATCTAGGACTGTGAAGATTTGAAGAACAGACAACTGCATTTTCTGAACTACAATTTTGGATTTATTTTTATTATTACTAAGTTCTAAAGTAAACAGATGCAAATTATAGCACTTTCATGTTAGTTCTTTCTGGTTGATTCAAATAGAACTTAGCTATACAAAAAAGCCTTACCCCTATGAAGTACACTCCTGTTCACAGGCAAGAATAATAATGCTACCAAACACTGTAAATAGATTTTATACATAGTAAAAAATGTAAACAGTAATTTGTTTAATTTAGAAAAAAAAAATCCATGTGATTTAGGTGCTCCATTTCTCAGGATTTTTTTCACCCCTCCTTTTAAGAACCATACTGTTGTCTTGATGTATTGTGAAAAAGAGATAGATGTTTTATTTACCTATTTTTGGAAATCCAAATTTATCTTCTAGGATTAAGAATAAATGTGTAAATGTGTAGCTTAATAAACTTGACCAAAATACATAAATCAAATTTGTTGGGGAAAAAAGGATATTCTGTTCAGTGTATATTCTAAAATGTAAGGATAAATTAAAAAAAAAAATAAAATTAAGAAGTTATATTGATTAAAGGAAATGGAAAGATAAACCAATAGAAAGTATGAAAATATTTTGTATAAGACTTGCTTATATAATTCCAGGGAAAACCTCTTGAATATTCAGAGAGAATTGTAAATTTAAAGCTTGCAATAAACTGAAAATCGTCAAAGGAAAAAAGGGAATTATGCCTAAGGGTATGCAAAAATATGTTTAAACAAAATAAGTATTGTGCTACTCTGGATAACAGTAACATTTGCCAGTAAAAAACTGGCATAAAACTAGTTTTAAGAACACATGGATGCCCCTATTATTATAACTTTTGAAGTTATATGCTCATAAGAAACAATTACCAAATCGTTACCCTTGTACTATAAAATTAATTTTCTATTTCAACACAGATGTCAACATATCTAGTTGATTGAAAGGAATGGAGGAAATTCATGCATAATTTTCTTTAATGTGTTGAGTTCCGGGAGGGTCTTCCTTTCATAAAAATCACAAAGTCTGAAATGAAGGCACAAAGAAGATTCCAGGTTTTTAGTGATGATTCATGCTGTGACTAACATCGTACAATCATGTTGAAGAGATCAGTCATAGCTTAATTGAAATGCTTTCTTACACTTTAACTTTTTCATATATGAAAAAACCCTAGTTTTGTTGTATGTTATTTGCTTACGATTCCACTTTCTCCTCCCCCTGAAACGTATCAACTTTCGAAAACTAACTCTTTTGTGTTCTTTTTAATAAATAACAGATTCAGCAAAACAAAGTCAGTTTGAGGGGAACCTCTTATGGGCATCTGTTTCCATAGGAATTATTTAGACCTAAGACATTTTAAGGAAACCACAATTAAATGAGATGAGCACATAAAGGACTGTGAAATTTTGGAGAGTTTTGAATTAGCGGGAGGAACATTATCATGATCAACAGCACAGGTCAAAGCTGTCTGACTGATGCCTGCCTGGATGAATTCACAGCAATGGATGACACACCAGATGAGTGAGGACAGTTAGGTATCTCAGAAAGAGATTAGAAAAACATCATGTTAGACAGGAATCAAATGAAAAGGTTGACAAGTGTTTCCTATGTCCCACCAAAAAAGAAGGATCTACATTTCCAGGTTATTCACTCAGAAACGTCAATTTAGTGTATGCAGTTACTGTTTCCCACACTCAGAGGCAGTCATCAGATTAGCCAATTAGTCCCAAATTCTTCCATCTAAGTGAAAGCGTTGAGTACTGAACCAAAGAGTCTTCTTGTCTTTCTCTTGAGCCTAGTCAATCTTTGGGACTTCCGTGATCAGGAGTCAGTTTTGATAGAAGGGCTGTGTGTCCAAAGTAGTTTTTAGGGGTAGCATTTCCCTGTGAATAAGATACCCTCCAGAGAGGTAAAATATTAATTTTGTCATTTCTACAAAGGCATCTTGCATCTAATTAGAAATTAGTGTAGAAAGAAGAAACAACTCTAAGGAAATAAGGTATTGAGCAAGAGGAATGCATACCTTGCTGACTGTATTAAAGAACTTAGCATGAAATGGCTTTTGTGTTACTCCTCCAAACTAAAACTGACTATGTCAGGATGACAAAATGTTGAGTGCCTGGGGGACTTCATTGTACAGAAAAAATGCAGCAAGGCAAAACACAAACTTAGGTACCAGTTTTCTTATGCAGTTTAAAACTGAGAAGGGTTTTGAAGACAAATATTTTACTCAGTCACTAAAGTAATTTAGGAAAACCATCTCCGTGAGAATTTGTCCAAAGACACATAGAATGGTTTTGAAAACACAGGCAACAGAACGTCTGTAGCTAAGCCATCTCTGAGCATCTTACACTCCTTTCCCTTGCTCACTACTAGCCTGCCAATGAGCTGTAGGCTCTGCTCTGGAGCAACTTGGTGCAAGCAAGAGGCTCTTGCCTCTCTCATACATCTCCTTACTCCTGTGGGTTTACACAAACTGTTATAGAGCCCGGTGAATAATTACTATTTAGTTATTTATTTAAAGTAAACCCAAACAAACAAAATGGCATATTTTTTCCCAGTTTAAATAAATCAATAAAAATAATGTAGACCAATAAGATTCCCACTCCCTTACAAATTTAATTCAGGAATATTTCAAAAGGGAACTATCAGAACAAAATAATGCAACAATAGCTCATTATCCAAATTCATTTGGAATTTTTGAATATACTCCTTTTTTAGATTAATTTAGGAAATGACAGCTGACCTGAGACTATTGCTCAGCAAATAAACAACTCTACAGAAGCTATCTGGAAGCTGCACCCTCTTGAAGTTTCAAGCAGCTCCCTGTTTTCTGTCTTTGTGAAGTGAAGAAGGGAGAAATGAAAAGAAAAAAGATGACAGATTTATCATTATTTCTTGTGTATAATTGATCACTGTCAAAAAATCCTCTTGCCTGAAAAAGCAATGAGGTTTAATCCAGTGCCTGCTGAAATCTCTGCTGTTCCTTTTTTCTTGACTCCTTTTCTCACTCTCGCAGGTGCCATTGTTGCTGCCCTCACCACCACCTGTAATGCAGAATTGACTGTCACATGGCCATGTGCAGAAGCATTGACATGAAATGAGACAGTAACAGGAGAAATTCCAGTGTCAAGAGACCACAGTGAAAGGTGGCAACAAAAATAGCTCTTCTATGCAGCCTATACCCTGGGAAATATGGTTCAATCATAAATCATATTTCATTTATCCTTTCATTAGCATTATTTACTTTGTTGGTTTGGGTGCTTTTTTAATTTTCTTTGTTTTGTTTTTGGGAATTTGTTTTGTTTTGTTTAATGGCAATTGTTAATATAAAATCTTTATCTATTGGAAACATTTGGTGGGAAAACATTGGACTGCACTTTTTATCTTCTCGATGTTTGAATTCCGAAGAGGTGGTGTTATTTAGTCTGACAAATTAAACTCTTCAGACAGTTTGTCAATTGTTGTAATTAAAAACAGGAAATAGCAAGGTAAATAAAGCAATCATGGGATCAATAAAGCATTATTATTTTAATAACAATAGCAGAAGTACAGATCATGAAGTGCTAGGTTATAAAGTGCAGGAAAACTGATCAAGCACACAGTGTTCTCTGATAGAGCACTTGATCTGAACAAAAGTTATGTGTTTTGCTAAAACTGAGCTCTTTGTCCCTGAAAATAACAAAACAGATTTCTGTAGAATTGTCATAAATGAAGATCATAGAATGCTTTATGTTGGAAGGGACCTTAAAGATCATGTAGTTCCAACCCCACTGCCATGGGCAGGGAACCTTTCACTAGACCAGGTTGCTATTAGTTGCAAAAGATGCTGCAAAAAAGTAGGAGGGGTGGAAAATGATATGGGAGCCGTAACTGAAAGAGAAGACAGGACAAAACCTGATATTAACGCAGGGAGAAGTAGCTCCAGTGGCAGAAGATATCGAATACCAAAGCGTAAGTTTTGTGGAGTTAAAGCTTGTGAGGGGAAATAGAAAGCTGAAGCCACCTTCAGTCACATTGTGCTCTCCTTGAACACGAGGAGTCTACCAAATGAAGAGAGTTTCCTGTAGTGTTGAATGCAAGAAAAATCTTAGTGAAAGGTTTATGTGCTGTGACAGAGAGCAGGAGAAGGATGCAGAACACAGCACACAATCCAGGGCAGTATTATGACTGAGGACTGTTTCCTTTCAGAGTTTTCTCTTTTGTGGATCTTGTAGCTAACATCTACACTCACAGTTTCCTCTCCAGTCACTACCTCTTTATGGTTTACACTCCCTATCCCTGTGACTTTGCCAGAAGAACTGGGTGTTATGTCAGAATTTGCCTGTTAAAGAATATGATGAATAGTGTGAATATTTGTGTAATTCTCAAGACAGATTTGTACTTTTCTGTCATCCATTAGTGTTCTGGCACAAACTGTTTATTGGATCAGTTCTCCTCTGCTCTCAGGCATTAGTTTTTAAGTCTCAAAATTGATTATTATAAGAGATATGTATTTGGCAATATTTACAGGTTGTGACTTGAGACTGGTTGCCAAAGTGTTTGCCTTGTAAGAATCAATAATTTTTCTGTGCACTACAGAAGCCCCTTGGCAATGTAGAGATTTATAGGAACTGTGAAGCATTTGCATTACTGATACTGATGACCTTCAGATGAACTAACAGCAGGCTTATATTTCTACATAAAATGTATTCTGCAGAATATGATACATATTGAATATTTTTCTCAGGGATTAGTAGTTTGCGGGGAAACCAGTCAAAGATTTCACAGGATGGAAGGGCAAAACACTGAGAGGGAAAGAAGGGATCCATCAAGTTTAAATCACCTGGATATCTGTTGAACTCATGGTCTCTGTTTCATGTTCTTGTATTGGTGTTAGAATAGATTTTATACAGTTGTAATAAGTCCGGTTGCATTGGTTATAATTGTTATGT
>JAWWEW010000001.1:38715932-38749641 GCA_035583185.1 Anabacerthia variegaticeps | reverse complement strand
TCCAGAACCCTCTGTTCCAACCCTATAAAAGTCTGGTGCACCCCTCAATAAACGTTCACTTCTGTTCACATCAATCCCTCGAGTGAACCGTGTCCTCTCTCTCCCGGCTGAACGCGGCAGTAGTTCCTTTTAATTTCTCTAAGAACAGTCAAATGAGGTCAAATTCTCTAAAAACTCTGATAATAACTCCAGTAGGATTTTTGGTGTGAACTTTAAACATTGTGAGGGAAGCACATCTTAAAGACAGCTAGCAGAAATTCCACTGCAATCAATACAGTTACCTCATAAGTTCTCAATTTGTGAGTTTAAAATACAAATATGCTTAATGTTGAAATTAGCTTTTACAAAGCAGGGAGATCAAAGGCCATCCAATGCCTTTGTGATTGTGCTGGTGAATAGAGAGTAGTTCAGAAGGGAGAAAAGATCAGAAGCTTGGCAAAAAACTTTGAAAATAAAAAAAAAAAACACCAAACAATGCTGTGAGAATAGACTGAAGCTAAATGATAGAAGTGAAGGTAGAATAAGGCAGGATACAGCAGGGAATAAACAGATCATCGAAGAGGTTGTACAAGTCTGCAGAAAATGGAAACCTAAGTGGGAAAGATGGGATGCGTGACATGAGAAGATTTGAAGCACCAATCATGAAGAATATACAGAGTATAGCTGGCTGAGGAGGATATGCTGATTTTATGTTGTGGGTTGTGTAGATGTTCCAAAAGCAGATTCTCTAGATGAGAGAGAACTTCCCAAGGAACACACTTTCTGGCAAGGTTTTGTAAAATCAAAAGACAAAAGCTTAAAAATACCTCTAACGGTGTGTCAGAGCATGAAGTAATAAACATAAAATGCATGGTAATTGCTCATTCGTTGTCTGCTTTATTCATATGTGTTTTCATTTCATGATATTGCCAAATTGGAATCATACTTTGAGTCAAGAGGTGTCAGTCACTAGAAGTTTTGATCCACTCTAACTGTGTAAAGTTTGATCTTATGCAATTTCAGTGAAAAAGGATACTGCTCTTACTGTTCTGAGAATATCTTATATTCTTTCAGCATTGTCATTCACAGAAACTGGTTTTATGTACTTCCTGTTGGAAGATGTCATATAAATTTTGCTGAGTCACATCAGATATCCATTCTGTCCTACTAGATGTTGCAGTAATGCTTGTAAGAAAAGGTCTCTGAAGAACTTTTATTTCCTTGAGTGTATTGAGAGATTTATAAAGCTATTTATCAGACATGTAATTATTGAATGAAAGCTCCATTGCAGTAATACTTGAAGCAATATTCTTGCACATTTTTAAATGACTACCATAAATATAATGAAATAAAATGCTAACCATATTTTTGTAAGAATAGATTGCAGAACTTTTAGAAGTTAAAAAAAAAAACAAAAACAAAAAAACAAACAAACAAAAGAAAACAAACAAAAAAAAACAACCAAACCAAACCAAAAAAAATCTCTTAGGTGTATATTTGGTCAAAATTCTTTCCTCTATTACATGGATGCAGATATGATGACTTTGCTACTGTGTTATTAAAGTAGACAGCCATTTTTGTTTTTCAAAAATATTTGTTAGTGAGTAGGAATTTCAGAGGTAATTAGGGAAATGCCAAAAAATTGGCATCTTCTTCATAGGACTGTACTACTAACACTTCATCTGTGGCAGTAAGCTGAGATGCCTCTGTTTTCTTAACCTGTAATTTATAGCATTCTGTGAGCTTCTGTTAAAGTGATAAAAACACTCGTAAGTATGTATACCTCTGCTTCTGATCATCTTTATATCATCAGAGTTTTATTATTCCTTGTTATCTTTCCTTTTACCCCTGAGTCCTCTCTCAGTTATAAGAATAATTGAATAACTGTTTTGTATGTTTATATTTTTAAAGAATTAATTCCATGGGCAGAAAGGGGCAACACTGCAGAATTAGAAATAGGTAAACTTTCCTAAAAGGAGAAACACTGATCTTGATGTTGTAATTGGATAAAATAGTACCAAACATTGAGACAGGAACAACATATGAAAGTCACTTATATTACCTGGCAGATCAGCAATCTTTCTAATATGGTATTTTTTCTCTGTCCAAAATCTATAGATGGTGCTTAAAAAGAGCATTTCAAACTCTGTGCATCACCTGATTGAGTGATGCCATGTTATAAGGAAAAGTCCCCTGGCTTCTAAGTGCTGAAGAGCATTCTCACCTCAGCATGACTGTATATTGAAGTTTGTGTTTTGTGGGCTTTCCCCACCCCAGGTGGATCAAGATGATCATTTTAACCAACGGACATTTAAATTGTAACAATCAAGTCTTGTCACTAGAGCCATGGATTGTGATGTTTTTCCTTGCCACTATCTACTCTAGTCCTTTTTTTTTCCCTTTCTTTCTTATCCATATATATCTTCTTAAGCATTATTTTTATATTGCATTGCTATATTTCTATAGTTAATAACCAAAACTGCAATATACTTCCTTTGCACTGCAACCAAGTTTTTCTAAAAACCTGCCATAAGTACATATATATAAACATGAGTCATTTAGTGTCATTTCATTCTAATCAGCTCCAAGGGATCTATTTAGAACCTCAGTTACCCTCTCTTTCAGGGTTGGTTTTTAACATCAGGGGTGTTTAAATGGCTTTTTATCTTTTCCTTCTGCATTGAAGAGAGGGCTGTGGGTTTTCTCTCTCTCTCTGGTATGTGAGGAGAGAGGTAACACTCACAGATATGTCACAGGGTCTCCTTCACCTGGAGATGACCGGGTGGGGCCAGTGAAGATGATAAAGCCTGAAGAGGAAGAGGAGGCCCAGTGCTTTGCAGCCTGGTGCAGTTTTCCTTTGTAAGTTTTTAGTGTTCTTGACTTCAGAATAGATTTTCTTGAATTCCTTCCACTGTAGTGGCATTTTTAGGGGTACCCTGATATGTCTTACTTCACAGTTATATCCCTGCTTTTAACATACACGGTGACATATCCAGGTAGTCAGCAATATAATCTTGCTATTGAGCAATATCTTTGCAACATACTTTAGATAGCATGAAGATTGTTTCCAAATAATGGTCCAGATTTGACTTCTTAGCTAATAGGGCACCATTTTCATAACATAGTTACCTCTTTTTTTCCCCCTGCAACACAGCTGGATTGCAGATAACCTGAGCACAAAGAAATTAGTTTAAAAATATGGTCCTGAATTCAAATTAACCTTCTGATTTTTGTAATGGAGCTTCTTATTACAGTTAATATACCAGGATTTTGTATGTGACTATACATGCTTGGTGGTTGTAGTCTATGTTCTTTTTGGAGAGTGAAGCTAATATCTCTGTCTATGAGACACTAATAAATTAGTATTAACTTTGGACCATGTTTCATAAATTATTGAAAGTGCCATATGGGCAAACCATACAACAGCCTCTGTTGTATATTTTCTCTCTTTTCAGAATATTCTGTCCCATTATTTTCACAGCATTTGGCTCATGCAACTAACTTATTGAAACAAAAATCTTCTAGAGTGGCATTACATCTTAGAGCTGGTATCTTTCAAATAATGTTACCTTGGCATTTATGAAAGAATCATATTCTTCAAAGTTCTAATTTTTTTTGTGACAGCAATATTAAACTCGAATTTTGACAGTGTAAACTCACAGAAGTAATCCCGGAAGGTTCTCTTGGGGTCAATAGAATTACTCACAAATAACTTACAAATACAAGTCAATAGTTTGTGAAGAGGTATTGTTCATGGATAGTCTTCTGCAAAAGCCCAGTGCTGGTTGTAACTCCAACACTGGTTGCAATATAGCACAGCAAAAGAAAGCTAAGACTTGTTGCAGAGTATTCATTAGAAAAATGAATTTGTTCACTTTTTGGTAAAATATTTGAGGCTTGTTTTTTTATTTGTTTGTTTCCAAAAAAAAAGATGGAGTAAAAACTGCAAATACTAGAGTGTCATCTAACATCAAGTACAGTTGAAATGAGAAAACAATCTTGAGTGAATTTGTGCTGTTTCACTAGCTTCCAAAGTGCTATCTAAGAATATCTGATTAAGACAGTATCAGTAAATATAGGAAAAACATTGCTGAAACATATTTTTTAACTCAAATGTACATTTAGAGATTAGTTTAGAGATTTATCTGGAATGCGAATAGAAACAATACCAGTATTTCAGCATTATTGTCCACCTAGGCTTCCACATATATAAGGTCACTTTATAGTCACACTAGGAAATGTAACATATTTTTAACTGGCTCTGCCACCTTTGGCACATTATTCCTCTTGGAGGTTTATTATATTGAGTGTTTCTTCCATAACCATCAGTATATTTTTCACTTGTCTCAGGAAACAGTTGAACAGGAAGAAAAGGCAGAAAACTACTGATTGTCAAGTTCCATGAAAACCAAATATTGTGTACTGAATAAAACAGTTGCTGTTTTATTCATTGTTGTGCTGCCATTAGGAAAATAATTAACTATCTCCCCTGTTTCTCCAGCTCTTCAACTCTTTGTGAAGATAAGAAAGGAAAAAGAGCCTTCCAGAACATAGGTAGCAGTAAAGATGTACCACTTTGGGCATTATTTTTAAGTCACTGTATCCCTATAGTGCGATAATTTCTTTTGTTTTCTAAATTTTGCATGCAGCTCATTCTGCGCATCTGCCTCAAAGTAAGAGCAGCTGAGGTAGATTTTTGTGTGAAGTGGCAATTCTCTTCCCTTTACAATCATATGGAGCTGCATGACTTCAGCAGGTGTTGAACAGGGACCTGCTGAATGGATCACGTTTTCCCAAACATGGGCAGCCTGCCAGAGTGTGGTGCGGGTATTGCCCTTATTAATAACAAAGCAGAAACTGTGCCTTTACTCTATGTTTGTCTAGAGATGTAATGTTTTTCACATGAGCCATAGCAGATTACAAATTTATAGTTTTAAATATAATTTTAACTAAATGTTTTCAGGGGTTTATTACTTCTCTGCTTTTTTTTTTTTTTTTTTGAACATGGAAGAAAAAAATTATCTTTGTTTAATTTCGCAGACTCCTGCACCATATTTTTGATCTGACATATTCAGTTGTACCAATAATATTATGTTCTGCTACGTCAAGAGAGCAATGAAACATGACTGAAATAACCAGATACAGCAATGAAATAAGCCACTAAATATGAAAAAATAGAATGTTATGAACAAAAGGAGAGGGGAAAAAAAAAGACCGTATGTTTTTGCAATTATAATATGGTCTCTTACTTAAGTATTTGTTAAGACACATTTTTAAAATGTCTTCACTTTAAAAACATGCTATATACTGGAATTATGGGAATTTTCCATGATTTACCTGGGCTTGTAATTACTATGACTATGCTACGCCATGCTGAAGGGACTTTGTAATTTGACATTTTTGTATTCAGAATCTTATTGTAATTTACAAATACTGTAAAATACAATAGTGCTCTGGAGAAGACATACACTCATGTGCATGTGTGTGTATGAATACTTAAGGACTTGACTTGAAAGATGGTATCTATGGTTTTGTACATTCTCTTACTCTGTTGACCAAGTGTTCTTAACATACCTGAATGCTTTTGTGCACAATGATCCATCCTGATTATGTGTGATAGTGGGTGAAGTGAGATATATTAATATCCAGTAAAAATTTTTTGTCTGTTTAAAGGAGTTGTGAAAACTGTACTATTGTCTTGGAAACCTTGTTTAATTTTTTTTTTCCCATAAATCTACAAAATAAGTCACTCAAGCAGAAAATATGACTGGCCTTTTGTGTCTGATGAAGAACCAAAATGTAATTAGGATGGGCACTCAAAGTATAAAGCTAGCTTTCAGGATTCTTTTTACTTTTTTTTTTTTTTTTCCTAATTGAGAAATCTGTTCTAAATAGCTTTGGGACTCATTTGTCTCTATTTTCCACTTTCTTTTTTTTTTTTTTTCTCATGAAATAAGTAATATAGAGAACTGTTTAATGCACTCTTTCTCTCTTTCACCCTACTTCATATGTCATTGAGATTTTATACACAATATAATGGAAAAACAAGTAGTCAGGCACTGGTGTTGATGGATGACAGTGATTTAAGACCAAGTTCCAGCTCTTTACACATTTTAACATAGCATTTATTCACATAAGAAATTACTTTGAGATTATAGAGAAGGCGGACTCTGTCAGAGCCTTCATTGCTCTCAAAACAATAAGTTCACTATTTCTAAAAAGCAAAACATCACCAGTCAATTAACAGTGGAAAAACAATTCATTTAAATTATTCATTGGGAAAAATCTGAACTGACAGGGGATTGGAAAGGGGTGTCTGATACTTATGATGGTGCCATTAATGTTAGAATTCATCTTGTTTGGGAGTGTTTCTGTTTAACACTCCTTGTGATCAATGTGTGTGACATCACTTGATGATCTTCTTCATCTAGCAGAAAAATACAGATATCCATATTGATATAATAGTCATGGGAAGAAAAGGGTAAAATTAGCCAGAGTAGGACAGATGCAAAGTCATTTTTTAAAATTAGTTACCTTCTGTTATAAAACATTGACAAGTACTTGCCTTCTATTATCCTCATGACTCATGAACAGGGACATCTAGCAGTGAAATAATATAGAGGTGATGAGCTGTGGTGGCCTATATAAGAAAGAGCATAAGTTCAATTATCTCCCTTTGTCACAGTGTGTCAAATTCAGCAGCCATGGCCTCTGTTTGACATTAACTGTGTAGCAAAGGGGTTGACAACAGAGAACCTGCTCTTGTGGACATACTCTGTCCTTTGTAAATAGCCCAGTGAATTTTAAATATCTGGTATCATGCCAAAATTCTGCATGCATGTGCTGTTTTAAAGGTAAACAGGTAGGAGAAATGAAGCCAGCTCATGCGACATTACAAGTCAGAGTTACAGTTTACTAAAAAGATTACAATAAAGGCAATGGTACCAAGGAAAACTGGTTTTAACCCACAAAAACAGATGTATAACCCGGCACCCAGGGGTTCTTTAACACAAAGCTTGTATCCTGAGGTGTCGGGTGTGCCCTGGGCAGCTGCTGCAAATGATCCATTATTAACAGTCCATCTGAAATGACACAGAGGGTGTAGAATACATAGTTTTGGTTTTACCCACATAGTGACAAATGTCCCAGCCCTTGTAACTAGCAATACTAAGTTCTTCAGTGCTCAAATGGGCAGCTTGATCTAAATCTAAAACTGTATAGGTAGGTCCAAAGATTATCTTTCTCTTTTCTTTCATTTTCCCCACCCTAATTTACATCAACATATATTAAAAAGTTTGGATGATTAATTTATTTTGAAATGGTAGTGAGATGTGAGTAACAAATTGATTCATTCACAGTGGCACAAGATTATTATTTTCAGGCAATTTTAAATGCCTGACTCACCCACCTGAGTTAAGAGTCAATCACGTCTTGCAATCAGTGTTGAGAAGTGGACACATCTGATGGGATGAAATCACCTTTTGGAACTGACTACCTCCCTTAGCTATATAGGACAATACTCAAAATTTAGATGTCTTTAGTTAGGTATGAAAAGTCAGATAAAACCTTCAATTCACTGTAGACTATACAGGGGGCATAGGTATTTACATTAGGTTGTTTAAAATTACCTGTTGAGTCCAGCATATTTTCCTGCTTTTCCTTCCACTGTCACCAGATTAAAGGTGGATTAATAATAAAAAACATGGCTTATTCAGCACACGTGTATCCAGGACTTTAATTCAAAATATGTTTTTAATTTATTTTTCTTCTTTGGCCATGGAGGGTGGGGTTTTTTTTCTTGTTTTGTTTGTTTGTTTTTTTGGGTTTTTTTTTTTTTTTTTTTTTTTTTTTGGTATTGGTCTAGTGTCCTATGAAATCTGTTGCAAATCATTTGTTCCTTTTTTTTTTTAATTGACAGTTTTTCTCAGTTTCATGTTGTTTTCCTTCTTGCAGCATCATTCCTTTCTTTTCCCTAGACACCCTTCCATTCCCTACTCCAGGGTTACCATAGAGATATACAATCACAAATTTCAGCAGAGAAACTCAGGTTGAAGCAATAAACTGAAATGTCAGGAAGAACTACTTTGCATAACTCACAAAACAAATTGTACATTTAGATAATTATTCATTGTGTGATATTTTTACAGAATTTGGCCATATCTGTGGAGATTGTTTTTAATGTTTTGCTTTTAGTTTGTACTCCACTATTTGCATTATTAACATTGGCAATAAATACACTGGTTTGAAACATACCAGCTTGGCAAGCCCCTTATCTTCTGCCTACAGTATTCATTTTGAACAGCTAAGAAAATAAAACTTGACACTTTCCAAAACAAGACCACGAACTAAACTAAATATACTATGAATGGGGTGTGTGTATATATATATATATAAAGTCTGACAAATATTTCATTGGTTACATGTTGGTAATTGTGAACAAGCAAAGCAGAAGAGTTCCCTTTATATATGAAGACATCTAGAATTAACTGGCTGTCCTTGGTCTAGATATTATGATATAAAACTCAGTAGGGGAAAAAAAACAACCAAAAATCAACAACATATTTCTTTTTAAAAAATCCTGTTTACTTCTAAATGTGAAGACATTAGGAACATGTTATATAACTAGTTAATTACAAAGCCTGTTATAAATTTGGCCTGATTCTTCATATACTGTATAGTGAACCAACCTGAGTTTATGTAAAACATATTCGGTGCACAAAAATACTACAAAACCAGTTTGAAGTGGCAGTTTTCATCCCTGTAGTTTTTGACTGTTCAATTCGAGAGTTCATTCTTCACTTATTATGGTGTCTCATTGGTCCCTAGTTTTCCTTCTAGAGTAGCTGCTTGGAACTATTATTATAATAGAATTATTTATATGACCCTATAAATAGAACTGAATAAAATATCTTTTTTCTTTTTTTTTAATATTTTATTTGGTGTCTGTGGCCAGGTCTTGGTAGCGGGGATGCTACAGGGATGGCTTTATTAGAAGCTCCTAGAAGCTGCCCAGCTAGCTCAGTTGGTAGACTTTGGGACTCTTAATCCCAGGGTTGTGGGTTTGTGTGGCAGGTTGAGTGCCTAAAGGAGTGTGGTGTGTTGCCCTTTCCTGAACACCGGATGCCCACCTTGTCACTGTATCAGTCCCCAGTTTACTAGGATAAAAGCTTGTGTGCACAAATGTGAAGTGGAAAATAGCAAGGTTTATTCTCTACTTCTCATCAGCAGCAACGTCCAGCCACGTCCCAAGAAACAGGGCTTCAGTGCATGTAATGGTTTCTTGATGTAATGGCAGGCAGCCATTGGAAACAACAAATACCCATCCTTCCTGCTCCTTTCCTTAGCTTTTATATCCAAGTTGACATCATTTGGGTTAACAGGCCTGGTTTTGTCCCCTCCCAGAATCTTGCCCTTGATTGGAGAAGGAACATTACAGTACTGATGCTCTGTTCAGCAGCAGCCAAAACACTGGTGTGTTAACAACACCCTTCCAGTTACCAATGTAAAGCACAGCACTGTGAGGGCTGCTGTGGGGAAATGAACTCTATCATAGCCAGACCCCATATAAATATAAATATATATATATATATATATATATTCTAGGCAGAAAAAGATATGAGAAATTTTTGTGTCCCTTTTTTCTTCTCTCTGTTTCAAAATTTATTACTGAAAAAATCATGTAATTATTTGTGTAGAAAAGAAAATATAGTCCTAAAAATAGTGTAACCAAAAATTAGTTTTGAATGCTTCTAGTGCAAGTTCTGGATCTTGAAAATTTTATTGGATAGGGTTAGATACACTGGAAGACAACATCTTCTCTTTTTTGGAGTTCAATAGAAGTATAAAATTATTTCTTACAATTAATTTGGTAAGAAACATTGGGTTGGTATTTTCATATTTTAATATAAGGAATATTGGGAGAAGAAGAAAAAATGAAAGGTGTAATTTTTCATGGTTGAAATTGGAATGAAATTTCCAAGCTGATAAAGTAACTACCTATGAGACTGGGATAAAGAATGAACTCAAAACTTTAAATATAATGAAATGTTTATGTCAATTACTTTTGCATCAGTTATTTCAGTTGTTTCACTACTTCACATTAATTTCTCAAAATTTTGAAAAATTCAAAACAAAATGCAGTTTTCTCACAAAGATTTAAAAAAATTATAATTAAATATTGAAATACAATTCTTCAAAGATTTTGCAGTTTTAAAAGACTGATGATCAGTAATACCATTTCTAGAAAAAAAATCAGTATGAAGAAGTTCAAGTACTTCAATGAAACATTAAAAAAAAAAAAAAGGAAAATTTTTTTTTAGAAGTCATCCAATAATTTTGGATACTTCACTTCTATACTTCGTGTGCCTTAAAACTGAAAGACTCCAAATTAGAAGTCAAAATGCTTTTCAGTTCCTTATTGTATAGGAAGTCCTTCCTTTGTTTATTTTTTGACCATGAAAAATGTAGCAGGATTAAAGAACCTGAATTGATTATTCATTGATATTCACTATTCATGTTTAACTCTTAGCGTTAGACTTTTCTAAAGGAGGAGCACCCTAAAGGTAGTCTTTATTTTCAAAGCATAAAATACACAAGCAAACAAATCATCCAAAAGAAAATAAAAATAAAAATAAAATAAAATCTAAAAAAACCCCACACCAGAGTTAAGGAAAGAGTCTTAGCCCTTAATGAAACAGTCATGTTGTACCAGCTTGTGTCTGCTGGTCACAAAGTGTTGCAGACCTCTGGTGGCTCAGGTTGTTTATGATAATTTGTCAAATTGTTTGATTTGCTCAAAGAAAATCACAGGGAGCACGGGAAGGGAGTCCACGAGTTCACTGAGACAAACCCTGTCTTCCCCTGCCTGTATTGCATGCAAGATCAAACATCCTAACTGATGTTTATGTGAGCTGTTTCTTACAGAGGCTTAAGATATATTTTCTGCCAATATCTTTCAAAAATTATTCCAAAGTCGGGTTGTACTTAAAGCGAAGAAGCCTTACTTTAATGGTTAAACTAAGGGCTGTGCTAGATTTGCCTTGGCAGACAAAATGAGAAAGATGAAGCTGTTAAAGCACTAAAGTGTTTGTCTCTTTCCCTGTCCATTAATGCAGGGATGCCTGATACCACAAGTGATCACCCCTTGACTTATCACAGCATTCAGTCCAGTATATTAAGCTAAATGAAAACTAGATATCTGATTTTAATCTTCTGCAGCAAGTCTGTCAGAGTCCTAAATAGTTTTTGCTGCATTATAAACCTATTGGTTTTTGCCCTATCTTCAGTGAGCAGAGGGAGCAATTTATTTATTTCTGTTATGACACTTCTTCTGATGTATTTAAAGGCTAAGAAGGATGCAGAGTTTTAAAGTGTAGATTTTTCTGACTCTTCTCAAGGAACTGTATATCAATACATATGAAAAACTGGGAAGAAAACGTGGGATTAAGTTAAACCATAGGGCCAGTGAGCCCTCCAGGAAGGCTGGGTGTGGAGTATTCTGTCACTGATGACATATCTCATGTTCTTTGTGCAGTTCACTGTAAGGCAGATGAGACAGGTAGATGTGGATGACATTTTTTGTTGCTTTGTTTGTTTGGAGGCTTGGACGGTTTTTTTTGTGAAAATCTGTCTGTAGGTAAGAAAATTTCAGCAT
This sequence comes from Anabacerthia variegaticeps, assembly GCA_035583185.1. Lineage (NCBI taxonomy): Eukaryota > Metazoa > Chordata > Aves > Passeriformes > Furnariidae > Anabacerthia > Anabacerthia variegaticeps. The sequence continues at coordinate 38,738,009 of JAWWEW010000001.1, read as the reverse complement.
AATTAGTGGAGTTTTCCTCACATGATTATCATGAGCCATTTTACTAGAATCATAGTTATGCTGAGTTAGGAGGGGCCCATCAGAGTCATCAAGTCCAGCTCCTGGCCCTGCACAGGACACCCCAAGTCACACCATGTGCCTGAGAGCATTGTCCAAACACTTCTTGAAGTCCGTCGGGCTTGGTGCTGTGACCACTTCCCTGGAGAGCCTGTTCCAGTGCCTAACCACCATCTAGGTGAAAAACCTTTTCCTAATATCTAACCTATACCTCCCCTGACTCAGCTTAATGCCATTTTCTTCAGTCCTGTCACTTGTCATAAGAGTGAAGAGATTGGTTCTTGCCCCTCCACTTCCCCTCATGAGGATGTTGAAGACCTCAGTGAGGTCTCTCCTCAGTCTCCTCTTCTCCAGGCTGAAGAAACCAAGTTACCTCAGCCACTCCTCTTAAGGTTTCTTCAGACCCTTCACTATCCTCATGGCCCTCTTTTGGATGGTCTCTAAAAAAGTTTAATGTCTAAAATGACAGGTTATATGATTCTACTTAAGGATACAGCACTCCTTGAATGAGTCATCCTGGTGCCAGATGTTTGAATGCTCTGGAGATTGAGATGTATCTTTACTGAGTGCTTATATTATGTCTATCAAGGACACATGAGAGGCTGGAATATTTATCTAAGGCGCAGAAGAGTGCACTGACAGAAGCTAGGAAGAGACAAGCCTGACAATAAGGGGTGCAACAATGTTTGTTGAGCCATCATTCCTTAAAAATTAAACTACTGAAATAAAAAGAATCATGGTAATACATGACACAGATGAATTTGTAAAGGGAAATCAATGTAACTGTCCATGTCATTGACATGCTGCACAGCTTCTTACCAGAGCTGATACAGTACAAGACCATACCAAACATCTGGGAGGATCTCTTTCACCATTAAATAAAGCTTTTGTCACCTCATAATTTTAATTTCTCTATATAGCCCTCATTTAATTGTTAAGGAGAATGTATTATTCACTCAGTTTTCTCACTTTTCTTGAGTATTAAGGAAAAATTTATTTCAAGAACATGCATGTTGTTGAAAGGTGTTCACCTGAGAATATCTGCCTGAGTGATGTGTTGTTTAACTATATTTCACAGGAGGCCTGTGCAAGTAGAAGCAATGAGTGGACAGTGTCTGGGGAGTTTTAAATTCAGAAAAATATAACCTTTTTTGCTAACTGCACTGATATCATCATAAATACATCCCTTCTGCATTTTAATTTATTGCTGCAAAGTATTTTACACACTTGTTACTTTGTTCCCTGTGCAAACAGATAATAGGATTTTCAGTGATACAAAGGCTCATCATAAATATGTGGAAGATACTGTGGTCTTTCTGTCTTGAAGATGTATGTGACTGCAGGGAACAGCGGAAATTCAGAGCCTCAGTCACAAGGGGATGAATGGAAGATGTGGGAGTCCAGTCCTCAGAAGACATGAAAATTACATAACTAACTTTCTGAGAAGTCAAGAACTAATAAGGTCATTGATACCAAAGTTGTTTTACAATTGCTTTCTTAAGCTAAGGAGGTGATGAGGTGTCTTTCCCATCATCAGCCCCTTTGCAAGGATGCATGCTTAACTTGGGAGCTGACATGGAAGAAAGTTTCTGCAGGATTTCAGTTAGACACCATCCCAGCTCATCTGAACTATGTGTGTTCTTCAAGCAATGGGAAATGGACTAGACCAGGACAGCCCACTGTGGACATGATGTCAAGACTGCAAGCAAACTGTCAGGGTGCTGAGGAGAACCTGGCTCAGAGTAAGTGATGGAGCAGGAATCTTCTGGACAGGACACTAGAAGCTGCTGAACACAAGTAACTGTGTGGGAGGCAGGCAAAAGTTAGAGTTGTGAGAGATGGCTGAATCTCACAGGTGGTTAAGTGGGAGGTATGTGAGAAAATGCCAAACTCCACAGCTAATTGGAGTGGAGTATTGGGAACCTTTGGGGGAGTGCAATATTGTAAGGAAAACAGCACTCAGGTAACCATCAGTAATAACATATAGTGCCAAGATTGCCTAGGTAACAGGATCAGAAATGAAATATTTGTTAGCAAAACTAGTGCTAACTGGGAAAAGAAATTATGGGTTCAAGTGTATGCCTGGGGGGAAATTGGGAGGAGAAAGGTAGATTCAAGTGTGGTGAAAAGGAAGGCCAAGAAAGGCAAATGGACACTTAGGTATGGGAATGCTGTGAAGTCGTGTAATGCAGTGCCTACTGGGAGACCTGTTCTAGCTCACAGTAGCTGGAGAAGAACAAGAAACCAAAACCTCTAGTCTGACCCTGACACCGGGTTCACCCTGTGCCTGCAGTCAGTGGGTTTAGAGTGGGCGTGGGACAGGTGATCTACCTCTCCAAAAAGAGAGCACATAGGTGGGTGGATTGAGCATCCCAATATTGCTATGTCAGTGCCTGTTCCAGGCCTCACAGCATCAGCCTTTTCATAAAAGGAGTGCTACTTTTCCTCATATGACTTCAAAACCTGTCATCCTTTGATTTCAAGGCATCAGCATCACAGACTTATCAGTTGTAAGCATTTGCTATTAGATCTCACTTTGCTCTTTGATCTGTGCCTTTCATTAGCCTGTATCATTCATTGGGATGGCAATGAGATGCTATGGGAATCCTTTCCAAATGACTGTTTTTGCCACAGAGTTGTCTTAAGTGTAGCTCTTCAGTTCATCTTCATGCTCTGTATTACCAGACCAATTGTATGGTACCATATTATCAGCTCTGTCTCTGGTCCAGCATGAACCAGAATCTTCCATCACTTGGACTGGCCCTTCAAGAGTCTGCAAAAAGCCTCTGAAGGAGCACAATCTATTAAAACAAGCACCATTAAAACAAGCACCATTAAGACAAGCACCATTAAGACAAGCACCATTAAAACAAACACTAAACTAACTAAACCACAAAAAGACCAACCTCAAAAAAACCCCAAAAAACAAAACAACCAAAATCAAAAACCCCAAAACAACCAAAACTAAGACAAAGACAACCAAACAAAAATGGCCCCCCCCAAAAAAAAGAAAGAGAGGAAAGAGAGAGGAAAGGGTAAAACCATGGAAGACCTATATATATATATATATATATACATCTCACTAAATACTGAAATTTATCTTTCAGGGAAAGAAGGTGGGAAAGCAACCTTACAGCCAAGCTATGTCTGAATTTGTCTCATTGTAAAGATCACTGAAAATTCTCTAATGAATTTCACAGATTGTCATTTTGTCATCCTCAGAGGCACACCAGCCTTCCACGAACCCTAAACTGTTCACTTCTCCCTATTTTTTTCAGCAGATGAGTCAATATCAGTCTTCCAACAGAGTTTTTACTATACGGTCCACTAAGATTCAGAAGAAGAATTATAATGATAACCTGTTTTCTGCATAGATAAGTCAGGCTCCAGAACAATTAAAACTGTAATATTCCATATAAAAAACTATTGCACACTTTTTCAAGTAAACAGATTGTTATACACTATTCATAAAAATAATATGTTCTTGGTAAACTTCATACTGAAATTCAAGCGAAGAAATACAATCCTATTTTCTGAGAAAAAAAGCTCACTTCAGATCAGATGGATTTTATCTGTAAAAAAAGATGAAAGGTTCCCACAGCAGAGAAAATTATATGGTGATAAGGGGGGGCAATGAGTCAAATTAAACAATTATCCATGCAGACACTGAAAGAGACCTTGCAGAACTACTGCAGTTATAGTACAATGCTGTTAGACCATCCTGCTGCTCACTCAGCTGGACACTCCATCGGCCGCTGTATTTGTGTTTTACTACTCTACACACACGTGTTCCTGTGCTTGCTTTGGTCTGGGAGTTTTTCTGATATATTCATAGCACATATGCTTTTGCTATTTTGCCACAGAAATATGATTCTGTGGACCAGGTGGCCTCATCCCACAGAACAGGTGCTGATGCCTGCCTCACCCCTCGACCTTTTAACTACATCATATTTTGTGAGTACCCCAGGCTTGTGTGGAAGATAAGCAAATAAGCAGAGAGCAGTGTCAATGAGTTTTAGGTAGCTTTTCCTGTTTTTCACTTCAGCTAATTACACTTAGAGATATATATATGAATTCTAATGTATAACTCAAGGTGCACATTTCCCTACCTCAGTGCCTACAGTATGTTGCAAAGACTGTAACTTGAAGCTTCTTAAGAATGTGTTTTCACCTGCAAGTAGTTTCTGAACCTCAACTTTCTGTCTTTCTCATGTGTCATGTGTTTTTCTTTTCTCATTTCCTTGGCAATGCTTGCACAGGCCTCTATAATACCAAAACTGCAATTTCCCTCCCACCAGCTCCCTTGTGTTTCCTGTAGGGGCCTATGTTATTAGGTTTAGCAATAACAATCCAAGACAGTGCTTTGTTCTCCCTTTTGAGAAAATTTCACACCCCCCCCCCCCCTTCATTAGTCCTCTACAATAAAACTTACAAATCAAAGAAATCAGATGATATCCATTCAGTAACCCCACTAGTGCTCCCCATGCCTGCCTGTTCTGGATTTATTCAGTAGTTAATAGTCTTTCTCAAATACTTTTTAATAATGTAGTTTTATAGATGGCTTTTCTTTGTTCCCTGGTGTAAAAAGCATGTGGATGGTATTAAAATAGTCAAAAAAGGCTCTAAATTTTCCAAGACTTTCTCATAGAGCAAGAAGATATGGCACAGAACGTAGGGAAGACCAGCAACCTTCTAAAGTAGTAGCTGCAAGTCGAACAAGTCTGTCTCAAGTGACAATAAGTGTTTGTGTAGAGAAAGTGAATTTAATTTCTGGTCTGTACTGCCAGTGGGGCCCCGAGTATACTCAAACTTGCCTTAAATGAGACAGTGAGAAAGGCCTTAATATGCCAAAATGTAGACAACTAGCTATGGGGGATAACTAGCTGTGGGAGATAACTAGCTATGGGGAATAACTAGCAGCCTCCAATTGCTTTCATTTGGGATTCAGAACTCTGACAGATCACAGATAGTTGTCTCTGATGTGTTTTCATGCTTTGGATGTTACTAGGCAATTATGAAGCAGATGATTCCCTCTCTTAGTGCCTGGTAAATTCATTTACAAATTACCTGTAATGGTTAATTATCAATGGTTAGATAGGGAGCTTAGAAAATCAGCTCATGTGTATGATCTACATATTTTTTAAGTAAGATGATTTAATTTTGAGCTGAATCTCAAAAGCAAGTCACAGTGATCCAAAACCATGGAATTCATAGCTTGAGAATAGACAAAGTCCTTCATTTCATCTCAGGCACCAAAGCTGTTTTCTCTTTTAGCACAGATGAAGTAGCAGAAAAGTTCAAAAGTTGGTAGGATTTTTAGTTTGGAACTCACTAGTTGCTCTCCAACCTTTTTCTTTCTCACATCATTTTTAAGAAGTCTTCGTTTAAATGATGAGAAATGGAAGTCTAAAGAGAATCTAATCAGTCCAGTGGAAAATCTAATTATGAAATAGAACCATGGCATGTATTAAACTGAAGTTTTTTTTCCAATGTAGGTTTTTATTGTGCTTTAGCAAACATAGTGTAGAAAAAGCTAAGCAAATTAGAGCAATCATCTCGTTTTTCTGCTGCCCTGCTCCTATGGTGTTCATTATACTACCTCTCAGGTGGGCATAGAAGGACACTTATTTTTAGGTCAGTGCTTGAATTTAGTATTGTTTTATTTGAACAACTTTGTATGTGGTAATATGCAAAGTAAATAAACCCATTTTTAAGAAAAATTTTTTAAATGAAAACACAAATATCATACTTGTTTTGTGTTAGTGTATCTCAAAAGGCATTGTCAGACAACTCAGCATTAAGACAGAGTTAAGAAAAGATGGAAAAAAACAAATGAGTGTTTGGAGAGAATAAGGAAGAAAGAGACATGTTTCACTGAAGACTTCAGCATATTGTATTCCAGCTCTTACTGCTTTTTTATTATCATTGCAGTAAAAAATTTTAGATCTTTCAAAACATCACTCTAATGGCTAATTTCATCACAAAGTGTGATCTGAAATGGAGTGAATGCCTCTTATGTTTATTGGGAAATTTAAAAAGTAAAAGTAAATTTTCTTCTTAATAATTAAAACATAAAAATGCACTTTATATTTTTTTTGTCTGAGACATTCATGTAATAAGGTTTAACAAAGTCTTGTTCCTTCTCGTAACTAGGAAAACCTATTGATTGCTCAGATGGTGATAGTTTCAGTTATTTAGTTTCTTCTTTCCCACAAGAATAACAGATGTGTAGAGACATTAAAAAATACACTACTTTTCTGCTAAAGAGAAACTTTTAACTCTTTGTTCACAGATCCAGTTATTCACATCAATGCAATAGATAAAAGGAATATCATGCTACAAGGAATCTGAGTTTTATCATTAACCTATTAACATCAGGCTATGGAAATCTAATATTTATAAAAGTCATGTGGTGTAGGTTTTGGGCTTTTTTTTTTTTTTTTTTTTTTTGCTAGAAACTTCATTTTCATCTTTTACAACACCGGAAGGGATCAGAAAATTATTTCCTTTTGTCTAAACCAACAAGATCTATTCTGATTGACAGAGTTCAACTCCAAGAATGGGGAAACCCTTTGCTCTCTACAGTATCACTTAGAAGGTGCTAACAAGGGCAGCTATTAAAAAAAATAAATAAAATAATTCTTTGTGGTGTTTGTTTGTTTGTTTTTCCTTGACTGCCCATGCTCACACTTGCCCAACAGAATTTTTTTTTTCTAAGTCATCTGCCTCACTATATCTCAGTGAGATTTTATAATGCTATAATTAGTGCAAATGTAAATTGGTCTCGATTGGCATGTGCAGCACAATGTTTTTATCTTGTATTTCAAGTTGCAGCTAAGTAGAGTTGGTGTTCAACATGCTTATAAACAGGTTAGATATTATATATTGGAAAGTGCTTATATAGTGAATCCTGGCCATACAATTATATTGTACCTGAACAAGAAAAACCCAGTGTGAAATAAAATAATGCTCAGGTACCCCCAAAATGCCAGGCAGTGGAAGGATCGTCGGAAGATTTATTTTCAAAGTGAAGAACACTAGACTGAAAAGAGCATTAATCTTAACTGTTTCAAACCCCAGATCTGGGGAAAGATATGCTCACTGTTCCTCTCAGGACTTATATCACCCCTGGCTTCATGCTCTGTGGGGGCTCTTGGCAGGTCTGAAGGTCTTATCTTTTTCTCATAGCAGGGAGAGCGTCCCTGGAAGGCAGGAGGTGAAAACATCTAATACTTACTTTGGGAAAGATGCCTCTTCTACCCTTCCACTCTTACACCTGAGCAAAAGTGAATGTTTCTGATTTATTTTTTTTTTTTTTTTCTGTACTTGCCCAGTGTAAGTATTGATTTTCATATGGAAGGGCCAACAGTTCCAGAGAAAGAAAAGTTAGGTAGGGTAACTATCTTGAAATACCGAAGCATTCAGAGAGCAGGTTAAACAGGGGCAGTCTGTTTTAGGCAGCTGCTTCTTCATAGCATTTCTTATGGTGCAGCAGGTTGGAGGAAGTTAAGATATAGATTTTCATAGTGCTGGGTAAAAGAAAATTTTATCTAACCAACGGCCGAAACTTTTGGAGCATACTAAACCAGTCTTGCAGCAGTTTGTCTTGCAGCAGTGTATTTAGCAACAGTGTGCTGGGAAGGCTTATGCATTTGCCTAACCATATGTGATATGTCATTTATAAAGTAGCATGCCAACATTTATCTTAGGGCTACTTATGGACAAATGCTCAGCCAACTATAATTCGGAGTCTAATAGCTAGATATTCTTGATAGATAATCGATATATGTAGTAGAACATGCTAAATGGATTTGGTATTTACCAGATGAGTGGACGTAAATGAATAGAATCATTAAGCTTGGAAAAGATCTCTAAGATCATTGACTCCCACTGTTAATCCAGCACTGCCAGGTCCACCAGTAAGCCATGTCCCTAAGCACCACATCTACATGCCTTTTGAACAGCTTCAGGGACAGTAATTCCAACACTTCTCTGGACAGTCTGTTCCAATGCTCACTCACCCTTTCAGTGAAGAAATTTTTCCTAACATCCAATCTAAACCTCCCCCAGCACAACTTGAGGCCACTTCCTTTTGTCCTATTGCTAGTTACCTTGGAGAAAAGATCGTCCCACACCTGTCTACAGCCTCCTTTCAGGCAGTTGTAGGGAGCCATAATGTCTCCCCTCAGTCTCCTCTTCTCCTGAAAAAAACAAACTCAGCTTCCTCAGCTGCTCCTCGTGAAACTTGTACTTTAAATAACATTGTATAACATACTCGATTTCCGGTAACAGTGCATGGTGTCACGTTCCCATGCATTAATACAATAATCATGTTCATTCATCCCTCTGTTTAGGATTGCTAGCAGTGTATGACAGATTTTTACAGAAATATAAATAGTGGATGGGGGTTAGATATTCAATGCTACTTCCACTGGCCTTAGCAGGAACATTTGTTCAAAGTTGTGGATGTACTTACTGTTTTTACAATGTAGCACTATCAATTACCATCACAAACTCTTTTTACCTTTGGAAATTGCATATATGCACATTGACGCAGAGGAATGCATGCCTGGAGAACATAATGAGTAAGGAAGAATACGGCGTTTTCTGACTCTAGTCATCAGGCTTCCAGATGAGGAATAAGTAAGTATTTGCTCTGACACTAACCATCCTGCTGAGTTCTCCAACTCCAGTTGTCTGACCCACATGTACAACCATCAACATGTGAGGTAGCCTATCACACATGACCGCTCACCATGGATTTGCAATTGTAATGTCCAACACGGTTGGCAATAGCCATAAAAATAATAGTTATTTTGTCATTATTCAAAGTTTTTAAGTTATTTTGTTTTCAGCCTTCCACATGCACAAGTTTATCCTATGTGTGGAAACAGGATGCTCACTCAGACTGGTAAGGTCTACTCATGAAGAACATGTAGCTCTTTTAGACTCAACATTCAAGGATTCACATAAGTGAAATGTGACTGCCTGTCAGCAGTCCGTCTGATTTCAGATGGTTTGGTTTGAAGTTATATAACTCGATTTCATTCTTTACCTGTCATAAAGAGACAAATGTCTTAAACAGACAACGCAAACTACTATGGAAGAGAAGAGAGAGTGGCAGGTGTCATCTTAGACCTCTACGGCAAGAAACTGACAGGGTGACAGCAGGGGCAGGCCTCCTGCCTGCATGGTCAGTGCTTTTCATATGTTGCTTTCTCTACAGACAATAAAAATTGGCAGGTAATTCTGAAAAAAAAAAAAACAAACAAACAAAACAAAAACCGACAACAAAAAAAAACCAAACCAACAATATCAAGCAAGAAAAAAAAAAAAAAAACACAAACAGAAAACCAAAACAAACACTTCCAGAAATTACAGCATTTTTCTGTTCCATTCTCATGTTTAAAATAATCTGAGGACACAGTGATGTGAAATTAATGGTTGGGCTCAAGGATCTTCGAGACCTTTTCCAACCTTCATGATTTTATGATTCTATGATGTAAGGAAAGACAGAGTTCTGTGAGGGTAGCATATAATGGCTTCAGAAAGAAGATGAGCTATAGCCTTTACTTTCATACTTTATTTTTTGTACCAGCAACTCCAATCTTTGCTTATACTTGTATTGAACAAGTTTTCTGCTGAACTCAGTATAAAGACTTTTTTGTACACATATATTTTTGTAAATATATTGATTGTTCTCTACCTCCATGATAAAAATTTTATACCTACACAGAAGTGCCTAACTTCAGTTTAATTCATCAGAAAGAAGTGCAATAACATGATCTAAAAAGCCCTTAAAATTCTTCTTTTATGGAAAGCTTCTAGTAAAAATGTGTAAAATGTAAAGTAATAATGCAGTCAATTGAGAAGTTTCTGTAGTAAATGAAAAAAAAAATATCTTTATACTGGATCTGACATTATTTTATGAGGAAATGTCTTCAAAGTAAACCTAATGAACAAGAAAATTTGAGGATGACACTTCTTTGTAAAAAAAAATAAAAAAATAATGTGAACATCACTACGGTGACAATGAAATTTCAGTTTAATGGGTCACAAAACATGCAGAAATCCATTAGCTCATCTCAGCATACAGCATATAAAATGATTTATTAAAATTCATATATGCAGTTACATTTTTCACTTTTACTAGACCTGTTAAGGCATTTCAAGATTTTATGGGAATTCCTATGTCAACATAGTATTGATAAAATGGTTTTTCACTCTCTTGCATGAGGGCCATAAAATAGATGCATGAAAATGTTTTGCTGCTTCTTCATAGTAAAGAAAAGTCCGGAATAACTACTAGAATTATGGTGTTTACAAATAAGTTATGATCTAAAGTTAAGTAAAACTGAGTATTTAAAGTCCTTTTATTCCTTAATGAAATAATAATTGATTTTTTAACTGACACTGCTTACATTAGGCAAATAGATTTAAAATCTAACTTTGTGGTATTAATGAAAAAATATATATTTTTTTTCTATATTAACGATGTCATTTGGCTGACTTGGGGACTAGACTTCTTTGTTTGCCTACCAATCAAGGACAGGAGGAAAATTGAAAGAATAAGATCCCTAGTGCAGTCCTGCCCAGATGGATAAGCTTTGTTCTGTGTTTTTCCAGGGAAACTTTGTGGTTGTTTCCCTGGGCCACTGAATTCTTAGCCTCTTAACCGAGGCAGTTGAGGGGTGCAAGCATCAATTTCAATTGCACCAGATAGTCCAATGTAATATCTGATGATTTTGCAGACAATACAATTTCTGGAATGGCCTTATTGGAATATAGAAAATCCTGACAATCAGAAAATTCAGGTTTGGTGTAAACTCCACCGAGATATTTTAAGAGGTATTCTTGGTCATTAGATAAAAAGCAAATGTTTCCATGCTTGATGGGCTAAATATAATTATTTTCTAACTATTTTCTTTCTAATAGTTGAGAAGGTTTCATATCTACTACTCTGTCTACAGTGTTAGGTTTACCAACTCAAGCCCTGATGGGACAGTAAGAAGCAAAGTTGCAGAGTTTTTGTCCACTTACTGTCTGCATTACTTGATGGACATTTCTGAAAAAACTTGATTTGCCTTCCTTTTGTTAAAAAAAATAATCAAACAGAAAACAAATTTTTAATATTAAATTCAATGGGATTTAACAGTGTTATACAATCACAATAATTTGGTTTAAATAGAAGATTGTAAGAAAGTCTTCAAAGGCATTACAAGGTTATATGTGTTAGAGAAGATTGATAATGGACATGAAGAAAAACAAAACTAACAAAAATTTCACAGTTGCAGATTAAAAGCAAAGAGTTAATCTGAAAATAACTCTATGAATGAGTTCAATTAGCTACCTATGAGTGAAGCAATTTTAAGCAAATTTGAAATGTCCCCTAATGACTACATTTGTTTTAGCTCTATTAAAATTATTTAGTGATGAATAGAGTTTTGATTACAAGCATAGTTGTGATTAAAGATTGATTGTGCTGGATCTCCACTACATAGCACTTCATCTATTAACTATTCTATTTGAGGTTGTCTTACACATTCTAGGTGAATCAAATTGTCCATCATATTTTCGTGCATATTTGCATGGTACGTATTTTCACATATTTCTATATTCTAGAACTTTCCTCAGTTCATTAGCAAAAGTAATCATGCACTTAACAATGTGTTCTCATGTTACAAATACACTAAAACCTGATTATATGCATAAATAAAAGGAAGAACTCTTATTGACATATATGATTAGACAAATTCATACTGCAAAGTTCACTATAACTTGCAAACTTTAAAAAAGAAGCCTTTAATATTATGCCAGCTCTTAATTCAGTAATTTCGAAAAACAAGATTATTAATTCATGTGAAAGAATGATATGAACTTTCCAGGAATGACCTGAAATAGCTGTGTTCAACTAGCTAAGGTTTGACACAATGGTGGTAGAAACTACAGGAGCAGAATGAACTTTTAAGTTCCAAATGCGTTATTAGTACCAATATACATGTAACAGGTTTGTGTAGGCATTTTGTACATGTACAGAGCATCACAACAGCTGTTGATGAATTAGTATGGAAACAAGCAAACCCAATGCCTTGTCTAATTTACCTTTCCCAAATATATGACTTGGTTATGTGCAAATTCTGCTGCACCGTGACATTAAGTCTTAACATGTATTCTGAACTATCTACTTCAAGCTACTGCACTGTAGACAACAAAAACTAGCAAGCAGTTGATCACAAAGCCATGTAATGGCTTCAGCCGTAGATAAATATTGTTTCATTGAAATCACCATGCAATGAATACTCTGGAGAAAGTCAAACTCTTTCTAACAGTTTATAAAGAGCAAAATTAATTTTAGTTTATGTAGCTTAGTGAGTGCAGTACTCAGTGTAGTATCCAAGACACTTCTAGTGAAGCATTCTGTGGCATGACTAATATTTATGTGATGAATAGAATTTTTTTCTTCAAGATCAAATAGTAAATACAGTAGGGATACGCAAGTTTGGAAAAGTGGATACATTAAATGTGAACTTCAAAGGGGAAAAATTCCTTTGCATGAGCCCTTTACTGATTCTGTATGTCTTGTAAAGAAGACCCAGTGGCTTATTTATTTATGTATTCTTTATATAAGATGGTGTTGATTCTGTGTTATTCAATCTTAGCTATGTGAGAACTTTAAGTTCCAGGCTTTTTTTATTTTTTTTGTTTTTTCTTTCCCTTAACATGAAAGAAACCATAGTTAAATATGACTTCCAGTGTGAACCGTAGACAAGGATAATTTTTCCTTTGTATATTTAAGTGCTTCTAGATTCAATGTCATTTAGCTTAGCAGTAAGAAAAATACTTAAAAAAATTATGCATTAATTTGATAAAGTAGGTATTTCCTTTTTTTCTAACATTTACTAAATTCAGACTCCTGTAAGACTATGTTCTCGGTGGTTCTCATCTAAATTCACTAAGACAAGAGATAGGTCTAGTACTTGGCCATTGAAAGAACACAGAATATCAATCAACTTAACAATTTTATCATTTATATACAACACCAGAATTTTTAATATTGCCTAAACCAAAGAGACAAACTACATTCGGAACAGTCACAGTCAATCCTCACAGCAGATTTAATAATGCAAGACTCAAAACACTGACCCATCACTGGGGATATGAATTCTTCTATGAAAGTAAAATTTGCTAATTAATTATTTCCAGAGGAGAAAAAGAAAAAAGTGTAAGAGAAAACCACAGACTAGCAAACTCCCTATATTAACTTTTAAAAAGCTTCTAGGCTGTGTCCACTAGTCTGTGGTTCATAGACAATCATTTTTGTGCTGCCTGTGAATATCAAAAAGTTATACAGCAGACTAGCAGAAAAATAAATTGTGTTGCTTGCAGTGTGTTATTTTCAGATGCACTTGAGGAAAATTCAATGATGAAAGTCTGCTGGTACATTATCTCTGATCTGGTCAATAGAGAAATTCTTAGCTGTGAGGATGGTGACACACTGGCAAGGTTTGTGGATGCCCCACTGCTAGAAATATTCAAGGCCAGGTTGGATGGGGCTTTGAGCAACCTGATCTACTGGAAGATGTCCCTGACCACGGCTGGGGGATTGGAACAAAAGGATCTTTATGGTCCCTTCCAAGCCAAATTATCTTTATGATTTTGTAATTCAAGCAACTGATCTATGTATCATATGAAGTCATAAAATAGAGTGGCTGCGTTGTCCTATCAGTTAACAATCTGATACCTGATGACGTTGCAGAAACACAAAAACACCCTTTAATATGATCTCCTCATGTTCTCTTTCAGATACTTACTGAGCACATTTTGAAACCTCCTCTTAATAGTGTCAATTTAATTAGCCTCCTATTGGCTTAATTTTTTTTTTGTTTCCCCATTTAAATACTGTATTATAAGCACATTTGTAAATCACATTGTTAGGGAAAAACATTCCATTCAATGAGTGATTACTCATATACTGTAACAATTACCAAGCAAATTAATGTCTTTGAATAAGGGTAGCACTTAGTGATGCTTTAGTTCTTTAAACTCCTGCATTTATGCTTCAGTTAAACAGGATCTGTCACTGCATTGTACTAATAACAAATTAACTCCTACACTATGGAGAATTAACAACCTATCAATGTTATTCTTACTCTATAAATTACTCCAAAACAAATTATATTCTTGGACAGCTTGTTAGTATAAGAGTTATTTTAAGATTTTGGGGAAGAAGGAAAGTGTAAAGAAAAGGCAAATAATGATTCTAACACTAAGGTGTTGTCACTTTCTGAGGCAGAATTACATGAATTTAGAGCTCCGTTTTTCTTTAGACTCTTCAAAACCCCCATTTCATTCATGCTTGCACGATTATAACAGAAGTGGATTATGTGAAGAAACTGTTTGGCCAAAACAGGATTACGAGGGTGAGCACATAACCCTCTGTAAATCTGATCTACCTAGGGAACTTTTTATTTTCCGTAAGGGTGGTCATGGGGAATATGTCGTCATAGTAAATCTTGTAAGAATTACACTTGATATTGTTCCCTTGCTCCAGGGCAAGGCAAGCTTTTGAGCAACATGGCACACATCAGTAAAAAGTGTCTAAAGAAGGACTAAATATCTCTGCATTTTTTTTAACTCTTAGAAAGGAGAGATGCTTGGATAAATAATTCAACATTTTTATCAGCACAGCTGGACCATTAGGATCCAAACATAGTCTGAAATCTGAATTTTTGCAGATTCCAGAGATATTCAGACTAGGGGGTTTGGTTGAAGGTCTATTAATTAAGGTGCATAGTAAACTTTGCAACATCCCAGCACTTCAATGAAACAGAGTACAACTTTTTATATTAGATACTTCTTTTTATACGTAGTGTGATCATTAGGTTGGCTTAAGATTTCTGTGGTTCTGATTGATTGGTTTTGTTACTTTTTTTGCAGAAATGTTCCTCTACAGAGAAGTTACATACTACACTCAGTTTACTTAACATGTTATGGACTTGATCCAAATATTTGAAGATACAAGACAAATTTCTGAATGGAATTAAAGTAAAAGGGGGAAATGAAAATCATCTTTGGGAAAATAAGTCTTCACATGTGCTTCTGTCACGTTGTACAAGTTGTTCATAATAGCTGTTAATAAGTTGAGAGATACAATTAAATGAGAAACATAATATTAAAGATAACCCCAAATTATTATTTTTTTTTAATGTGGAAATATCTTTGTGACAATAGCTTCTGAAATTAAAAATAGTGTATGCTTGGGACTGAGCAAAGCAGAGCAGAGGCATTGAAGGCAGACACCATATTATTAATTAATTCAATTATTTCATCACCATTTAAAAGGACATTACAGAATTTGGCCTTTTGGCTCTATAGTGGAACAAAGATATTCTCTTGCTTAAAATGCTGAAAGCACCATAACACAGTTTGCATAATAACTGTTCAGAATTGTTTATTAGTGGGTTGAATAAGTAAATTGCCATACTTGTCTATAGTGCTTATAATTCTCAAAGTTACAAAATTAAGATTGCATAATACACATTTTTGTAGTTCACTAACATCTGCTTTCAAGTGATGTGCATGTTACAATACATCTTTACACACAAAGTAGTGTAAACCTTTACAGTAAAATTTCTTAACTAGGCCACCCATGAAAAATAGCTTAATTATTACTCTTATTTTCACCAATCAGCATATCTCTGTACTTAATTTATGTGGTGCAAATTAAAGCATCTGTTAAAAGATTTCTTTATTCACTGTGTTTATCCACTGGTGTTATTTGTATGCTTGTGAAACTTGTGTTCCATAATAACATGTTATTCAATCTAAAAAGTGCAAGTAAATCAAGCAAAGACCAAACAGAACAAATAGAATAACTTACTAGAAAAAGTGTGTATTAAAGCCATAGTAATGAAATCCAATTACAAAAAAAAAACCTGAACCCACAAAAAAAAAACCAAAAAAAGGTCAAAGAAGCAAACTGAACAAAGACAGGAATATAAACAAATAAATAAATAATCCTTCCAAGTACATTTATAGATAACATTATATGGTTTTGATGCACTTAGTGCAGTTCTAGTGAAAGCATATTGCAAATTCAATCCTGTGCTGATGCAAGGGAATTAGATTGATCTATGCTTGTTGAATTTCTGACACTAGAATTTTAAAGGAGCTGATGAGAAGCTGAGCAGCATTCAGGGCATAGATCTTCACCCATCTTAAGGCACAATTTATGAGAAGGTTCTCAGTGCCACACTAACAGAAATGGCACAGCAATCTATCTTTGTTGCAGACATTAAACCAAAACTTCTATGGTATTAAAATTGTTGTCAAATAATATTCAAAGCATTAAATATCCTAAAAATAAAGAAGAAAACAAAATTATTTAGCCAAATTATGCACCCACTCTCCATGAAAATCCTTAAACTTTGTTTTAGGATTTTGAATATTGGCATGATTATTGTAATCCAGCTGAGTTAGTACCCAAAATTAACTTCACTTGTCTCTAGAGCATGAAGAAAATAGTTTGTCAAACCGTTGACTGATTCTTTAAAAGAACAGTAATAACAGTACAACAACTTTAATAATCAGTTCAGTATAGCAGTCAGTATAGACAGCATTACAGTCTTATTTCTCTATTCCCAGCTAACAAGGAGTTTTAATAAAAGCACATACTAACAGGTGTTAAATCCATTCATTTGCTTTCCTGCTCTTAGATGTCTCATAATTACATTATAATCCTCTATTTATTCACAACTATATTCATTAAAATTTTCTTAACATATGACAAAACATAAAAGAGTCAGAAAATAATATGAAGTTTCACTGTTTATAAAAAAAAAAAAATATTACTCTTGCATTACATATGAAGATTATGGTTTCCAAAATTCTATGCTTTTTATCCTAGCAATTTTTTTCCTACGTTTTAATTTAAATGATTATTTATTTTAAGAAGTAAAAAGTACTCTTGGCTCTGGTAGGAGAAAATTTTGTAAATATCAATTCTGCACACTTTTTCGTACAGTCAGAACACGCTTAACCTGAGATATGTGCGAAAAAGTAGGTGTAATGCACTGATGTTATTGGATGACCAAGGATGGTCTTAGATTTCCAAGGTTAATAAAAGGATGCATAGTCTAAGTTCATTGTGGGCTGAGTTCTGCAACTGAATTACAGTGGTTATAACCCACCAGCATTGCCAAGGCACTTGCAATATAATGGATGTAATTGATGGATGTAGTTCCTTGCAGAGGTAATTATTGGATTAGAATCTAGAAGTACAGGAAAGAGTTGCTTTCCTATATGATACTGGGGAATTGAATTCTGCTCCAGTGCTCTTGTTCTGCTGACATCTCTAGCAAAGAAGCAACACTGTAGAAATTGGTCATGATTAATATCAAACTGCTACATTTTACTGTTAAAATAATCTATTAACATATGCAAAACACACAGTTATTCTCAGGTAGCATCTTATGTGGCCAGAAGCACTTTATGAGAAGTTGATAAAGAAAATTTTATGCTTCTGTTATAAGTAACGTATTGATCAGTTAAAGAACAAGGTAATGCAATTGTTCTTCCGAGCAACACAAACACCATCAATAACTGGCAAACCAACGGTTGCTACTATTAAAATATTAAACACCCTGTTGCTATATATTTGGCAAGGGACAATTCTCCTCTAACCATCTGATTTGAAGTGTCTCTTGAATTATTGACAATTTATTGACTTTTTTTTTTTTTACTGTCTCTTCATCTAAACATGAAATTAGAAGTATTCCAGATTAAGCAGTAAAAAAATTAGGAAGAAAGCAATTGGTCTCTATGAAGCTTGTGGAGAATCCAGTGTGGGGAATCCAGTGGGGATTTCTTGAGATGTGTTCAAGAAATCAAGCTCAGGTAGAAAAGGAATGGTGTTCTGACTTTGGGATATAGAAAGTGAGTTGCTCAAAAGGGAATATTAAGTATTACTGGCTATGACTTTATATCTTAATGGCTATTCATTTGTGGATTTCTGTACGAAGAGATTATGATTCATGACTGGATGTCTCATGTCCCCACTATATTCTAAAACATACCCAATTTAGGTATAGTTCATTATATTGGTATTGTCTAGAAATAGTTATAGGATGCAATCTTCTTGAAATCTTGGCTTTTCATAATTTCATTCCGTGATAAGCAGTGACTGTGTTTAGCTTCATTTTGTTACCATTATTCTCAAAGAGTACTAAACATGTAAAGAATCTAGACAGGCTTCATGTGCCTCTCGCTGCACTTTCTTTGCAGACCCAGAATCTGGGTTTTCTTACCAGTTCTTGCTTTCTTCTTAGATTTCTTTTCATGTAAAAGTGTAGTTACATACATGTTAAAGAGTAGTTACCTATATGGGTTACATACAAGTAGAAGTATAATTTCTTTTTTGTGTCATATGCATTTAGCATCTTTATCTCTTTTACTATTCTGCTCATTTCTAATTAGGAAAAAATATGTTTAACATCTCAGCTATATTTTTAATTCTGGGCAAAAGTAGAAGTCAACAGCAAGTTTTTAGAGCTCTGCAGTAAGAGATAAAGAGCTCTTTAAAGAGTATCACCTAAGAGGGTGTTTACTCTGAGGGTGAGATAGTAATCTAAATTTCATGAGTTTTTGGTTTGGGTGTCAATCAGACATGGCAATAACTTAGAAATGAGCTGTTGCCTAAAGGAGAAAATAGTTACAAATCCAAAGATACAGAGAGGTTTACAGAAAAAAAGTCTGTGTTGAGAGAATGAGTGTCAACAGTAATAGGGAGAAGCCATATAGGCTCTCCAGCTATCCAGGAGCAGAGAAGCAGAACTTCCTGATGAGTGAGTGAGAGCCAGGATCCAAGAGGGACCTTGGCATGGGCAGTGGCCTCCTGATGGGTGTCCCAGCAGCAAAGTGTGGTACCACACAGCTGTTGTAGTAACACATTATGCTGGCTGCCCTGTAATTATCTATCAAAGAGAATTGGAGCCCGGGTGTTCCCAGGAAGACCACTCAGTGCAGCAGGACACAGAACCAGAGATTAGGATAACTAAAGCATGGCTCAACACAGGTCTGCCAAGGCCTACATTGAAACATGAATCCTATGCCTGTGGACAAGGGACCCAAGTGAGGATGGCCAGAGTGATTAAGTCCTGTTAGTGCCCTCAGCATCCTTACATCAGCAGTAGCAGCAGAATTTCCTTGGCAGGAGCATGTATCCAGCGGTTTGTGGTTTTGCTGGGGTTTTTTACACATTTTTTTACCACTGTTTCCTTGTGAGGTTACCTTTATTTTTACAATTAAAAGCATTTCCATGCATTGAGAAGAGTTATGAAGAGTGTATATTATGCAGCTACAAACACTCTTCTCAGATGCCTGTGCTTTCAGATACACTTCCAGCTCTGCCCTATCTAGAGCTTCAGAAGAAGTATTGTTACCATGTGTAAGATCTCAATCCTGGAGCCACAAGCTTAACTGAAACTATTATTTAAAAAATATACAAGCCTCCAAAAGTTTTTCCCAATGAAATTTTGCAGAGCCTTTGGTAGCCTAAAGGGAAGAAACTACATTTTCCTCAGGAACCACTTTTAATTTTAGTAGGAATTTGTAGGAATTAGTAGGAATTTAGTAGGATTTTGGCAAAAGTTTAATAGGGATAACATACAACATTCCACAAAGCACCAACCCAGCACACATCAACCCACACAATTTAGCAGAACCCAACCCACTGATTTTAAGTTACCAAAACATATTAAGAAAAAAAACTAAAGAAAAAAGTATTAAGAGAAGAGAGAGAATAGGAAGAGAGGAAATTCTGTGAAGTTTCTTTCTGGTCTGGCCAGCATGTCCACCCCAACCTCTCCCACCCAACTCCTAGGTGGACCTCTGCTCACTGCAGCTCCAGGCAGGACTGAGGAGTGGTATAGGCAATCAGAGACTGGGACAGGAATTCCGCAGGGCATGGTGTGAGTGGGTTATGAGGCTGCCCTTTTGATTGACAGCTACTCCATTTAAGTTCTGTGGCTGGCCCTTCCCCACAAACACACACAACTTGGCTCCAACCACATAATAAAATAATATTTTTACTGACCCAGTGTATCACACTATGGCACTCAAACCATATCACAGAATCAAAAAATCACAGAATGGTTGAGGTTGGAAGGGAACCCTGGAGGTCATTTTGTCCAACACCCATGCACAAGCAAGACCACCTAGAGCAGGTTGTCCAGGACTATGTCCAGATAACTCTTGAAGGTCTCCAAGGACAGAGACTCCGCACCTCTCTGGGTATCTTCTTCATACCTTCCCTTCAGATATTTATAGATATTGATAAGGTCATAAATGAGCCTTCACTTCTCCAGACCAGACAGTCTGAGCTCACATAGTCTTTCCTCATAGGAAAGGTGACTCTAGCTCTTGGTGTCCTCAGGACAGACAAGACCACAAAAATGATCAGATCAAAAATAATGGAGCATCCTATAAGGAAAGGTTGACAGAGTTGGGAGTATTCTGTCTGGAGAAAGAAGGTTCTGGGCAGATCTTATTGAGGCTTTTCAATATTTAAAGTGGGCCGATAAGAAAGCTGATGACAGACTATTTAATAGGGACTGTAGCAACTGGACAAGGGGTAATAGTTTTAAACTAAAGAAAAGATGATTTGGAGTAGACATAAGAAAAAAAATTACAAGGAGTGTGGTGAAACATTGGAAGAAGTTGCCTAGTGAGGCTGTAGATGACCCATTCCTGGAAAGGTCAGGTTGGAGAGACTTTTGAGCAACTTTCTTTAGTTAACGTTCTCCCTGGTCATTGCAGTGGATTTGAATGAGATGACTCCTAAAAGTCCCTTCCAGCCCAAGCTATTCTATTATTCTCTGATCCTGTTGAGGTCTTTACGGATGACAGCATGATCATCTGGTGTATAAGCTACCCCTGGTTTTGTGTCACCTGCAAGTTTGTTAATAGTAGTTCCACAATTTTTATGTGACACACCTGCCAGACCCCTCTACACTCATGGGTCCATTGCATCAAGGCCCATGGGCTTATCCATGTACAGTTCACTTGAGACAAGTTTTGGACTACACATAGGGAGAAGGTCCTGTATGGAGATGAATTTAAAATTAATTCACATATTTGGTCTACAGTCAACAGGGAAAGAAACTCCTTACATTCTAATCCCAATTTGTGGGATGTTTCTCATTATTTGCAAAAGCTTGGTATTTTTCTGGCATGTTTGCATTTTGGCTTGGTCGGTTGTTTTTGGTTTTAGCTTTTTTAGATGAGTTTGTTTGGTTTTGGGGTTTTATGGGTTTTTTTATGTGGCAAAATATTTTTTTATTATTTTATAAGGGTATTTCAGTGATGAACTCAACATTTCTAAAGTTCTTCTGTGATCAAAGATCCTCTGCAAGTATAAGTGTCAATTATTTAAAAAATATTGACGAATTGATAAATATTGTGTTGCCTTTTTGTTTTAATGCCGAAATGTAGGTAACTTGTGCATACTTAACAGAGTATATTTTTTTACTCAAAATTCTTTCAGAAATTAAAGAACACATCTGACCTGCTGCAGATGAAAACTGAAACAGACCTCTGGCTTTTCCACTTGATCCAACACGTGTTCTTACAGTGCCGATGTCACTCTATGGTTTAAACAGTGATTAACTATAACCAGTTTCTAAGTCCAGAAATGATACTAGCAAGTATGGTCTTTTGACTTGACATTGGTCCTGATATATGCAAGACAGCTGTGCAGTGAATGGCAAGATTAGTGACTAGTTACCTTTAGTCAGCTGAGATTTGCTGCAGGGTTAGCTGAATAGAAATAAGAAAATATATCAACTATGGTGCAAAATACTTATTTTTTTATGTCATCTGTATCCTTTCTCCCCCATCTATTCAGTTTTTCCACAGTAGCTTTAAGAGTATTATTTTTCTTCTCTTTTCCTTTCTTTTTTCTTTCTTTCTCTTTTCTTTTTCTTTTCTTTTCTTTTCTTTTCTTTTCTTTTCTTTTCTTTTCTT
>JAWWEW010000001.1:38681317-38715832 GCA_035583185.1 Anabacerthia variegaticeps | reverse complement strand
CCCCTCTCCTCTCTTATTTTTATTTCCCTTTCCCTTTCCCTTTCTCATTCCTCTTTCCATTCCTATTTGTCAGCAATTAGGTAACATGAGGGGTAGATTACAAGAAATTATGTCAACGGCATATTACCTACATAGAAAAAGGTCTGTTTCTCAGAGCAATGTGGATGTGTTCCATCTTGGAGATTCAGAAGTATTTTCTTGTTCCTGGGCCTGAAACCTGCTTGCGGCCTTGTTGCACACAGTTTGTCCATCAAAAGGAAACTTTGAGTTGCAGAGAGGTAGGAAACTGCAGGGAGACAGAATGAGCCCCTGTGACTTGTCTGTGTGAACAAGAAACTGCAGCAGCAGTTGCAAAGGAGCTGCTTGTATAAGAGCCAAGCTCTACTGCTTTGGCTCTTATATCTCAACTTGTCTTTTTAGTTAGAACTCTTTCCAGTTATCTCTGCTAACTGCCAGCTACTTAGGTAATACAACAAATGTCACTTGTCATCTTTTATTCTTTCCAGGGCAGTTTTGGAGTCATAAGGCTGCACAAAGTCAAGTTCTTAAACCTTCAGCTTAGCATTTCCATTTGGCTTCATTGTTGGTTAGTTTTGATTACTGTCAAACACAAGGTAGTTTACTTATTCCTTAGTGGAAGTAATTCATAATTCCTCACAGGTTTAATATTATTAATAATGGTACATGAATAAAAAAACTACTGTGAAAAGTTTGTTCACCAGAATACTTACAGGTAGAATTCTGAAGTCTAATTGCTGCCAGAAATCTTAAGAGTACTAAATATTTCTGTGGTTTTATTTAAGTTTATGTATATATGTGCAGCTGTGTGTGTATATGCTTATGTGTGTGCCTACAAACATACATAAACAACCTTTTACTAAACTCCTACTAGCTCTGACGTGTATTCAAAATCATGTATTTTTCCAAAATGTCACATGTATTTATCAAAGGTCATTCAAATATCAAACTTAGTTTGATTTGCATTTCCCAGGCTCTGACTTTGCTAAGTACCAAAATATTTGTACTCTACACATTTCCAAAATATAGTGGCACACACATATTTTAGAGTCATCAAAACTACTGTGTGATTTTCACATAATGTAAAGTGATGGAAATTCTGAATAGGAAAATGAAATTGCACAAATTAGAACAAATTTAATTGTTATCTTAGATTGAAGTAAGTATCTAGATCCTCACTGGGATTTTTCATTGTATTTTCTGGAAGTATCACTAGGAAATCAGTAAATTTATCCTTGTAGCAATGAAAAAAACTTTTTCCCCAATCAAAACAATGAAAGCAAAAGAAAATTGTAGAGAGGAATAAGAAAATGTTTTGTGCCCTGTGCAATTTTACTTGTCATATAAAAGTGGTTAATATACCAGGTGCAGTACTGCAAGTTCAGAGCATAAACAACTTTTTAAAGATAACATTGATGTTGTCTTGGATACTGGAGAAATGTATTTAACAAGAGTTTCTCATTCAGCTTCCTGTTTCAGGCCCCTGAAACATTGTGGAACCTTTATATTTGGGTTGTGTTCATTAGAATGAAATACCTAACATTCAGAGTTTATCAGCCCTACATGAACATATCAAAAAACTAGTAAAGTTGTGACCATGGAAAAGAAACCCCTGGCCTAAGCTTCTTCTATGCACAATTTGAAAATAAAACTCCATTTTCAGTTATATTTTTTAAGACTTCTTCAGGTTGATAAACTGTTTTTATGATAGACAAAACACTATACTGTAAAAAAAAATCTGGGACCAGCTGGACAGCATTTAAAATTCTAATGCATACAAAGATGCTCATTGCTATCCACTCATATAAGAGCAGACTTTCCATTTCAGGTATTCCTGATCAACAATTTATTCTACCTACAAAAAATTGACTACAAAATCCAGGTATTTTTCAAAATGCAATACATTTTTAAGGCTGTAGAGAAGATTCTATTTGACAAGATCTTCTTTGCAGGTGTGTGGATGAGAAAATTCTTATTCTTCTGCATCTCTTTTTAATGACTCTAGATTCCCTAGCAATTATGGGATTCTAGGAGATTTAAGGAAAAACAAAACATTTAGGGATCACACAGTGCAGAAGGGGTAATCTTCACAGACTTGTTTCTGAGAGAAGCACCTTAAAGACAGTGTCACCATCTCATTTTTTATGCATCTGTCTACTTTTATCACTGCTTCATTTTACATCTCAGCAGGTCTGACTACCCTGAAAAATATACCTGCATAAAACCTGGGAGGAACAGAGAAAATACATAAGTAGGGGTGAAAAAGGAAAAAAGAGCTTTCTGCTCTCTTATCACACCTTTTAGCATCTCTCGATTTCAGGTCTCTTGTGATTCATTCACCCTTTCACTATGTAAAAGGCCAAAGAAAAGCCCCAGTGATACTACCATTCAAGATGAATATCAAGGAGGCCGGCACTTTGAGGAGAGCAACATTAAAAATACCCATGGGAAAAAAGGTCACAGAAAAAGAGGGAGAGTTTAAATAGAGCAGCACAGAGCAATCAGTCAGACAAGTTCCTGCATCAGAGCAGTCTTTGAATAGCAAATGATAGGAAAGGAACATATAAAGAAGAACAAAAAGACTGTTTTGAGAAATGTTGCTTACCATTGTTGCATTTTCAAACCTGGGCAAAACTAAACATTGTTTTGTAATAAAGACAAACAGGCTTTTGCTCACAATTAGTTAAAAAAAAATACAGAGGAAACTGTTTTTTTATTTCCTAAAGGACAACACAAATTTTCATGAGACCATTACTGGGTTCACATACCTGGGGATATCCCAATGTGTCTTCAATCTGAAACCACAAGGCATAAACAGAGTAGTTTCCTTCTGCGAAAGATCATATGGGAGCAAATCCCTATGTCTTGACCCACCACAAAATTCTTCCATTTCCTCATTGTTTTCCATTTCCTCATTGTACCAACACCATTGTTGCTTTCCCTGTCAAACACTGTCAGTCGGACATCATGAGAAATTTCTCCCTGCCAAAGTGTGAAAGTTGAAAAAAAGGTAAAACAATTCTGCTTCTCTCTTTTGTTTTGTTGTTTGTTGTTTTGGTTTGGGTTGGGTTTTTTTGTTGTTTTGATTTAGCCCCATCTGTAAGACTCAGAGCTGTTTTCATTAGTATGAGCTTTTAGTTTTTGGGGGGAAAGTAAAAAAAACAACTTTTATTCCACATGTGATACATGGGAAATGTGATGAACTAAGGACAATGTCCAGGGATGCTGACTGTTCACTTTAAATTCCTTTTCAGGCATTTGATTAATTTTTCTCTTCTCCTTCAAATTATTAAAATTCAACAGAGTTTTGAGATGCTTTTCTTTTTGACCCCTAACTTGTTTGACAGAATGCATGAAGACAATGTCTTGTCAAAATCAGGCCTTATTTGAATTTGTCTTTCTTAGAAAGAATATGTATTAATGAATGTCCTGCTATGTGTTGCATGTGATACTGTTGTAGGTTAAAAAATAGCTTAAACTGTGAGTGCCAGAAAATAATTGCAGTCTGTGTGTATGTGTGTCTGGTGGAAGACTGAAATTTTGAGCTCTCAAGCAGAATCCTGTTATTTGCTATCAGCTGCTGGTATGGGCTAGTTGCAACTTTTATTAATGCATGCTCTGAACAAAAGTGCCCAGTCCCAAATCCTCCCGTTAAAGAAGAGACATAAGACAGACTCAGCTGATTACATGTTGTGCTTCTGCACATATGCTATTAAGTGAAGAAAACCGAGCGCTAGTGGTTGAAAAGAAGAGTTCCAAAAAAGTGTCCTTAGAAGGAGGAAGGGGACCAGGAAAGAAAAAGGTGAAGACCCTGTCTAGAGGATAGATCCTAGAAGTGCCTGGAAGATGTGGGATATCCATGGAGAGAAACACGAGGAGATGCCCAAGATGACAAGAACTCCTGGGACTGAACTATTAGTGTGGGCTGATGTGACCTCCTGACTGACCTTCCCAGACCAGCAGTGATGCTCCTTCTGGGAAGGGAAGTTGAGATCTTGTGGACATAGAACCAAGGAGAGTGAGAGAGCAATGTGAGGTAGACAAATAGGATAAAAGCTCTCTTCTCATTGACTCTTAAATACATCCCTATATCCATAACCACTGTGGGTTCTTTTTTTGTTTTCTCTTGCCTCTGACCGGTCCTGTACTAGCAGCACAGCTGATCAGTTTTCAGCTTGAATAGTTATCTGTAGATTCTTTAGCAGCTGCTACTGTGACTGCAATTAAATTTCTCACAAAAATACCAAATTATCTGAAACCTCCATTAGCAAAACAAAATTTTTATATTTTTTAAATTGAAATTATTATACTTTTTGATATTATTTGATACTTTTAATACAGATGTTTTCCATATATGTATTTTTCATAAGTTTTAGACTATTACCTCCTTTTTTATACTTTTTTTAACCTTTACATCATTTCCACCAGTCTGAAACTCTGCACAATACTTTTGGAAGATGCT
This sequence comes from Anabacerthia variegaticeps, assembly GCA_035583185.1. Taxonomy (NCBI): domain Eukaryota; kingdom Metazoa; phylum Chordata; class Aves; order Passeriformes; family Furnariidae; genus Anabacerthia; species Anabacerthia variegaticeps. Next base: position 38,711,352 of record JAWWEW010000001.1, on the reverse strand, counting down.
TTTTTATGCATGTTTCCCAGCAGGCAGGCAGTTCCTGAAATCTGCAAGTGAGAGATCTCCTTCTCAGCTAACAGCAGCACGCTGACTACCTATAGCTTTCTGACCCTGTTTCCACAGAAACCACCAGAACTTGTTAACTTTAAGCAATCTTATTTGAATAATGGAATATTTTTGACATAAACAATATCACTTTTAGGGTAGAAAATGTTGTTCTTTTGTCTTTAGTTTTGCATTATGTACCTTCTAACCACTTTGTGATTGTCACTCCCTTTTTTTTTTTCCTTTTTTTAATAGTAACATTTTCATCAAGCTTGTTAAACTAATTAGATGATGTGGTATGTGGTCTTCCCCTAGTAACATAGAAGTCTGAATTTTCAAAAGACCAAGTTAGTTTTAAACACAGGTTCACCTATTATTGTTTTGGTATGTACAGAGAGATGGATGAATAGAAACCTATAGAATTATGGAATAGAAAAATGGAATGGACACCCAAATCTCAGTCCCATCATGTGCTATTGAGGACAAACATTATATAATGCCTCTGACAAATTGATGCATCTCATTATGAAAGTACTTTTTCTCTCATGCATCTCTGGGAGGGTGTTTAGGTTCACACTTCTAGAGGCCAGATAATTTCTTTAGATTTTTATCTTAAATTTGTGTGCCTATTTGTTCTTTTGAAAATTGCATCTTTTAGGTTGTATAGGTAACAACTTTTTTTCTTCTTCCAGGGGAAACCACACAGTTTAATTACAGAGGCATTTGAAGTATTACAGACACACCATGGTATCACATATCTTCATATATAACCATGTACACTTATCCCTAGCAAAAGGTATGACCTGTGATATCTGTGATCACAACCTCATTTCTCAACGGGTTCTTCTTGCACCTTTGTTTCCCATTCCCATCTTTCTCCTTTCTCTTCTGCATCTAAATGTCATATAACAAGTTGCATAGTGTCAAAACAATTTACATAATTCAAGTACCTCCCTTATTGTCATCACAGAAGATCTGTCCAGTCAGAGACTAGGTAATATAAGGCAGAGAAACTATGGTAAATTCTGGAAATACTGGTGTTTTATTTATTTCTCCTGTTACATAGTTACCTTCTTCTACGGACACTGACAATACCTTCTTCATGTTTCTCATTCAGTTTAGCAAACAAATTAAATTAATTGCATTCTGTCTCATAATTGAGAAACCCTCTTTGTCTTCTTCTCCTAATAAGCTTATTTGTTCTACTTAGATTCGTCTGCTTAGTGAATGGGATCAGAACTACACCTATCCTGCAAATGACATTTTGGGGGTGGTTCATGCAACAATTTTAGTAATTCTTAACTTCCTCTGGCTATATCGCAGGTGAGATCTTGTATTGTGTGTGACCCATTTTCTTGCATACAGTGGATGGTTAATTCACTCTAATATGATTTTCTTCTTTTCTAATTTCCAACCAAGATATCACTATTTGTAGCAGATATTATTATTATTTCCCAAGTAGATAATTTCACACACTCTACTAAAGCACACCATACAGTTTTTAGAATTTCAATAATTCAGTTCTCCTGATATACTCTTATTATTTCTCTCTGAATCAATGATGTACCTTCAACAAGCTCAATTTTTGTGTCCGTACTCTTGTTTCTTGGCACCATGCTTAATGACAATATTGCCATTAATAGGATTTACCAGAACAAAAATAACAGAAAAGAGATTATCTGATGAGCTAGCCTTACCTAAATTCACTAGAAAATATTAAATAATAATCAAATAAATGCATTTGAGCATACCATGCAATATCTTGCTGAAATGTATAATTGCCACTACTATTAAAATGTAAAGAGTGTCATTTAACAGTGTTCATTTGGCTGTTATGCTTTGGTGATTACTAAAGGGAATTTGGAGTCATACCTTTAACATAGCCCATGAGTCTATATTGGAACAAATAGTTTAATAAAAGAGAATAAAAGAGCTATAATGGAAGATCTATGTGCCTTAGGTTAGAATTACCTGAACACTGATATAAGAGATAACTAGTAAATTCTGAAGTTCATGTTCCCAGTCACAACTGGATTCAAAAATCAATACAAAGTATAATATCTTATTTTTTGAGAATGGCAAATAGTTCATATTGAACTAATTCAGTAAAATACTGTGTTACTTATCTCCACTGCTATCTTACCTTATGGTAGGTAGCTAGTGCCTTCATCATATTCTAGACAGCTTCACAGGGATTGCATTTCCCACAATGTAATGCACATTTGCCCTCACGAACAATGGGGGGTTATAGAACACTCATAAGTTTCAGGGACTACATCCATGCCAGGTAAATAACTTATGACCAGAAAGGTTCCCAGGCATTGAGGACAAACAATAAGGATCCACATGGTTGTAGTAGCAAATTCTTTCACCCTCAAAGTAGGCTGCATGCAAACTCTTTATTGAGATTGAGCCCTGAGTTCTTTTGGCTATCAGAGAGTGACTGGGAATTGTTTGAAAAAGTGATGAATTGAATGGACCAAATACATGCTAGGGTACAGCCTAGAAAACCATGAGGGCAGACAGTAACTTTCTTTACACCAAGGATGCCTCCACATTAGTTTACTAGGTGAGATGTAAGTCTGCTGTAAAGTCTGCTGTAGTCCATGGTGAGCATGTGTGAGGTTCTCAACATGATCTGGGGAGATCATGACCAGGGAGATGGCACATGAGAGACCACACCAGTGCAAAGTCCCCATCATGATGCAGCCATGCCTGGGGCTCCTGATGATTCTGCTGTTCCAGATGCTAATGCATGGGATGATATCCTGACTGAGCCTTATCCTGCTCCTGTCCTCATGGAGGTGCATGAGGACTGTGGTTAGGGTCATCACACTGGTCCACAGGCAGTTGCTTCAGCCCCTATGATGCCCTCACTATGACTCCAAAGAACTAAAGGAAACATTTCAAATTTGGGGAAAATTTATTTAGTTCTAAAATATCTACACAAAGTCAGTATATTTCTGAGTCAATTTCTAAATTTATGTGAAACAGTCAACACTTTAAATGTTCATTTTGATTTGGGATTCAGAGAAGAACTTGAATTTTCAGATTTACTACAAGTTAAAAAATGCATTTTTCTTAGTTCTACCTATAACTATGGTTTAAAGTCCAGAGACTAAAAAGAAAACAACTATCTATCAATAGATGGATATTATAGATCATAATTAGATTTACCTATCAGTAGATAAAAGGAAACTCAGTAAAAAAAATCCATTTAAAAAAAAAATTCTGGCTAAAGGAATTTTTGAATTACAGCAGTTAAGTAAGTCCCAAATTATAATTTTTCAGAGCCAAGTCCCTGCAACTGGTATATAACCCCAGCCTTTTCTCAGCTGCTCCTCCATACAGATTCTTGGGGATCTTCAGGGGTTTACTTAGTTTTTGCACAGCCTACAATCATGCAGATAAGTTTCTAGTAAAATTCAGATAAAAAATACTGATAAAATGTAAATACGCTGTCCATTGCTAGTAAAATTAATTTGGCTTACATTTAAAAAAAAAAAAAAAAGGAAGGAAAAAATATATATTCACAAATGAGTTAATATCAAAGGAAGAATTATACACAGAGAATCCAAAACTCCCATGAATACCAAACTAAGAAATATATTTTGAATGACGGAGTGTAAAAGTCTTGCTACTTGAAGAGCTCATTTGAAATAGTTTTCATGTAGCTAGACTGCAAAAATGCTCTCTTTCCAGGAAAGCTTGTACCCTTCTTTTTTCCTTTTCCTCAAAGGGATTCCAAGGTAGAGTTTGGAGTATTGCAAAAGAATTGCTTTCAGCTTTCTGCCAAGGAGATGCAAATGAGTCTTCAAGGCCCCCCATCGCTAGGTTCTGGATACACATGTAGTAAAGATTTAAACTACAAGGGCTTGACCCTGCAAATACTTACACAGCTGCTGCTTAACTTTGTGAATTTTAATAGATTCTTTGAATTAGCTGGTAAAATTGGACAGGTGTGAAAGAGGTGGGACTGAGGTCTGGTTTACACCACTCAATGAAAGCAAAAAGGAATATGTAGACAAAGATGTGCAACCTGATAAGGTGTAATTATCTAATTTTGATATTAAATTCTTTTGAACAGAGATTGTGTTCTTATCTTCTGTCTGTGAATTTCTGATCTGTAAAAGCAATTATTCATGTATAAAAAGAAACCTTTATATTTCAACTGAAAAGAAAGAAATATCTTTGAATCAAACTGTGTCTTGGCCTAGAGCCCCTCAAATATAACATTTTGCTCTCTTGCCAGACAATGTCCAATCCATACCAATTAAAAGTATGTTTCCCATTAATAAATGGGAAAAAAAAAAACCCAAACATTTATAAAAGTATATTCCAAGCAGTCTGTCTTATAAAAATAAAGACGTGTTTTATGAAGGACAATTAAAAATAGTGAATAAAACTCATATTGTGAAGATGAGTGTTAAAAGTCAAGTGAGGGTCAGGACTGGAAAAGTAATCATTAGGGAACAACACATTATTGCAATGTAGCATTGTTTAACTATCCCCACCATTTATTCCACTGCATATTTTATCTCTGTGTGAAGACCTCCATAATATTCTTTTTAGTTTTTCAGTCAAATCTGTACTTCTCCTGGTTAGTGTGAGCTGGCGTTTTCATAAGGCAAGCAGCTACTAGCAAGTCTTTTTAACTTCAGCAAAGAAAGTGATTAAAGGATCATCCTTGATTGTGGTGTTGCTAATGGTTGGTTGCCTGGTTTGGCCTGTTTTTCTAGGTGAGGTGATTGCTAAAGGAGAAGCTGAATTGGGATATTAGACAGTTCAGTTCAGTGATTTGGGTATTTTCATAGCAGATAGGAGCTTATGCTCCCTATTTCCTTCAAGGAAGAAAGGTTTAAATTCCATATCTTCTTCTTCAACAAATGTTCCACTCACCAGAAAATTATCAGGAAAAACAAGAGAGTCTGTTGCTGTTTAATCTGATGTGTCTCCAATTCAAAATCACTACCTTTTTATCCCCACTCAAACACAGTTAATTGGAAGAGTATCAGTACTCATTTACCTAATGGAAAGCAACTGTGCATTATACCCTGAGAAGACTTAAAAGCACCTCTGTAGCCTTAAAAATTTGTCCAGTCTGAGAATATAGAGGAAAACAGAGACACCACTCCTCTTTCTCATGCTTAGTTCTTCCAAGTGATTCTTTCCAGCTCAGTGTGAGGATGGATCACATTGCTGTTATGAGGCAGCTAACACTTTAGTTACCCTGCATAAGAAGAGGTGTGTGCCTTTCTCCAGAGAGGTTACACTCTAAAGGTAGAGTGCATGTCATCTGCTTTAGTCTGTCATTTACAAGCACTTACATATCCTGTGATATTTATTGCTGGATTGTAACTAGGCACCTATGCAAATATTCAGAGAAGAACTGGCTGAATGTCAGTGTTTACACTTACTAGGAAACATCAGCTTCTCAGGAAAAAATGTTTCACCCTGCACTGGAACCTTTGTTTATTTAAATATATGAATAGAGGAATTTTTCAAAACTATTTAAGTTCAATTAAAATATTATGCCTGATCTAATACTACCCTTTAAGTATACAATTATGGAACAGTTAAGGTTGGAAAAGACCTCAAATACCACAGAATCCCCCTGTTAACCTAGCACTGCCATGTTCACCACAAAACCATACCCCAAGTGCCAACATTAATGATTTCTTCAGAGTAAATGCTTTGTTCAGACATAAACTAAGTCTAAATCTAGCTTGTACACAATAAATAATCTTCCCTGTAAAAAAGATTCAGAGTTCTGTCTTGATACAGCTAAGTTTCTGACCCATACAATAGTCTGATTTGGACGAAATAATGCTTGCTGTTAAGAAGACTTTTTTTTTTTTTTAGGTGTTAATGAGGCCATTGATAAATTGATAATTATACTGATAATTATTCTCCATACAGTCTTGGAATCTCCTAGACTGACTCTTCTCTGCTGTGCTGAGTTCCCATCATCTGTCAGGTTAAAGTCATCCACAAGAACAAGGACTGGCGATTTTGAAACATCCGCCAGCTGCTCGTAGAATAATTCATCACTCTCTTCATCCTAATTGAGTGTAACAGACTTCCACCAGGATGTCAGACTTGTTGGCCTTCCCCCTGAATCTGACCCATAAATACTCAAACTCACCAACTGAGCTCAAGTTCCACAGAGTCAAGAGACTCGCTGTCATGCAGAGCCACCTCTCCACCTCTCCTACCACATCTATCTCTTCTGAAGGGCATGTAGCCATCCACTGCAGCACTCCAGTCATGTGAGTCTTCTGACCACATTTCATAGCTTTCCTGCTGCACAGTGGCTTCTGGCTCCTCTTGCTTGTTTCCTGCACTGTGTGTAATAGTGTACATGCACTTCAGATGGGCTGCTGATTTCACTCCTAACTCTGGCTTTCCACGCTTAGGCTCATCTCTGGAGATCCTGGTTTCAACCCCTTCCCCCTTCAAATCCCAACCACTGTTTATATGGGTTAGCTAATTGTAGAAAAAACATTCTAATTTATTCTTGATTTTAAGAAATCGCAAACCCACCAAATGAGAAAAAAAATGTTTGTTTGCTTTCTTTCCACAAACAAATGTAAACAGCAACAAACCTCGTGAAATTTTACAGAAAATACTTCTATTTGCTGGTCTCCCATACTGTCAGTGTAACAAATGAAGTAGTGCAAGCTCTTTTTATTTGGTTCTTCTGGAATATATGGATTGAGATAATTAAGGTTTAGAATGGTAATGTTTCGTTAGTCCATTTTCCTACTGAGTATCAAGTCACAGCTCTTAGACTTTGCCACTGCCATGTATTACCTATGCAGGTTAATTTAAGTTCAGCACATGGAGAAATAGTGGCAGATTATTATGAATCATACATAAAGATGAAAGATATAAATATTTAACACATAAGGCTGAAAAAAAAGCAAGAATAAGACAAACAAAATGCCTAAGGTCTGCAGCCAGAATATATCTGAACACAGGATGAATTTCAGGAAGAAGGTGTAGAACAAAATAAGATATACACAGGTAAAACTAACATTAAATTGGGTTGGCAATAAATAGGAATGCAACAATGGAAGTCTTGGTTATTATGAAAATGTTGTGCTAAGTTCTGTACATCACATAACAAGGATCATGCTCTGCCCAAACCACCTGCAGTGCTAACAGGCAGAAACTCTGAGGAATACGAAGAAGTGGAATTAAAGTGCAGAGACATCAAGTCCTGAGGGTGCAATCATTTTGAAGGAAGATGAGGAGGGATGAAGGTACCCAGCCTTCCTGAAGAGAGACATGGGGCAGCTCCAGGTGTGCTCTCAGATCATTGCCCTGTGTAGTGCAAAAAGCTGAACCATCCTACTTCCCTAGACTATTTAAAATATCCCAAAGCCCATTAGCCCAGAGCTCACTATTTTGCTTTAAACACAGTACTTCTCCTAATCTCATAACAAAGTTCCTATCAGCTGCGCCCTCCACTCCTCTTAAGCTTCATCTGTGCCAGTCCTGCCAGAACTGTGGCTGTGTTACATCCCAAGCCCCTTTGTTTACAAGGGCCTTTTGCTCTTCCCTCTAAGTGACTGCTTGAACCAGACAAGCCCTGACTCTTTCAACAGCAAAATTTGCCTGGTTCTTGTATTTTCTGGGGATTTCAAAATCCAGGATGCTGAAGATGGATATCAAAATCTACCTGAACAAGAGAATGAGGAAGATATTGGCAGTTATCTTTAAAAAACCCCAGCAATTCTCTAGAAAAGTAGTAAAATACCTTAACCCTATGTCATAGTGAAAAGACTACAGTTTGATGGCTTCTGTCTTGCAAAAGGCCCAGAGTTGAGAAGAACTGAATTTAGTCTAAGCTGATTGTACATTGTAGTCAAGGAGAATTACAATACCAACGTTCAGAAGCAGCAAGCTATCTGAAGGAGGAAATCCCTTCAACAGTAGCCTCATGTGACCATAGATTCTTCTCCTCCTCCCCTTACTATGTGTAAAAACTCAAACCACTGTGCTTTCCTTCACAAAGAAAAAACAAAAACCAGCAACTTTGTGCAAAACTGAGCTGCTTTGCTGGCAACAAAAGTGTCCAGAATAAAACTAGGCAGGTCAACCACCTGGGTGAAAGAAATGTAGAAAAGCACATATACTCCTGATCTTAAGGCATAAAGAGAAAGTAAAACTGACACAGGCCTTTACCCAAAAACCCAGGGGTAGGATGTGCAGGAAGTGAAGGTCATTCTATTGTTACCTGGAGGAGTCAAGGAGAAAGAGATAAAAAGGACTGATGAGTAAACGAAAACATTTTTGCTTTGCACATGGAGAGATGTAACAACCAAGAAGCACTTGGGTGGGCAAAGAAGTCACTGTACAGTAAAGACAAAGGCTTGTAACACAACCCTACATTGGACAGCTCTGCATGTGCCCACGGTGAGTCCTTATACATTTGTTGGCTTTTACTTCCACAACAAGAGTCTGTGGTTAGTTCACAACTCTGCACCATTTCTGCTGAGAACTGAACATTGCAAGCAAAGCTGCCTAAATTACTTTAGTTAGTCTGTAAAATACAAGTGTACAAGGCACAGCTGTTGAAAGTAAGTAGAAAGTGGTATTAGATGTAGCATAAAGTGTAAGATTTTATTAGAGAAGACACTTTAAAATATCATGCTTCAAGAACTGCATAACATTATCATGTTTATCTGTGTTGCAAGACTTTTCTTTACATCTTTAATTAAAATTGCTTTTTAAGCTACTTTATTCACCTTTGTGAGTGGGAAAAAATACCTACCAGAACACCAAGAGGTTTATTGTAACTCCCAGGAATTTTGCAATAATCTCTTCAAATTTGAATCAACTTGTTGCTGCCAATCAAGACCTGGAAGGAAGGTTGCAGTGGGAAAACCTGGCACATGGAATAAGAGTCTGTGGTGCAAATAGAAAGTTAGCCAAGATCTATTGAATCCCGGTCTTACCTTAAGTGCAAGACTCCCAGGTGCCTTATATTTACAGATTTTTGAACTCCTGTTTAAGTCATAGTTTCTATTTTCATTTTAATTTTACTTTTAATGTCTTCTTTGCTGGCTCAGATGTGCAAGAACTAAAATAAAGAGGGAGAATACTAGCAGTAAAACTGACCTGCATAAGATGTCAAATAAATCACTGAAAAATTAAATTATTTGCTTTATGTAATTTCTTGCACTTAACAGAGGAACCTAATTAACAGGCAGTTAGCCAATACTGTATACGTTAAATCTATCACCTAGTGAAATTTTAGCTCATGAACATCTACATGATTATATGTTTGCATTTCTGTAGTACTCACATTACTTAGAGAGGATTGGTGCACAATGGGGAAAATGCATTACTGTTTAAAAAGGCTAAAAGTCCATTAATTCAAGTGAGGCAAACTCCTTTTTCTATAGCCGGATCCATAAAACATGCCGCCATAAATGGGGAAAATTTTACAAAAGTACCACTGAGGCTTAATTACCTTTTTGGAGTGGCTCCGTGCTACAGCACGCAAAGAACATTGACCACTTTTCATTTTTAATGAAAAATAGCCAGGTTTTCTTCCAGGGTTGAAGAGCTCACTACACCTAGTTACCTAATGATTCCTGTCTTGCTGATTTTTCATCTGTGAAATGGAGGAGTTGTTTCACCATACCTATAAAAAAGTGCAGGAAGAAAAAGAGTGCAAGAGTGACTTTAGACAACACTTCAATTCTCTAAATCCTAAAAGGAAATTATACTAGTAATTTCCTTTGCTGACAGTGAGAAAAATTTACAAGCAGTCCTTTCTTGCAACAACGGGTATTGAAGAGTACTCACAAAGGTGAGGAAATGAGAGTTTTGCCTGCCAAATACAGTTAATTCAAAACAACTTAAGTTCAGCTAGTTTCTGCTGAACTGATAGCTGTGTTTCTCTGAAATTGACTGACATTTTTTTGCAGTCTGGGACTTTGAAAAATGAAAGGACGCTGGGCCAAAGTAGAAATTCCTGAGAACTCCAATAGCTGAAATATCACAAAAAAACAAATTGACTTTTCTTAAAATGAAATGCAATCTATATATCATTTTGAGTGGAGGAATGTAGCATATTCACATAATTCTTAAATAAGCAAAAATAAACTGCTGCTGCATCAATCTGAAATTGTTGATTCATTTGCCTTGGAAATGCTGGAAAATTATTTCCTTTCAATTTAAAAATCCTAAAAATTACATTTCAAAACAAACAAAATATTTTATTACAGCTGACAAAATCAGATGTTTAGACTCTTACTGTAAAAAAAAAGAAATAAAATTAAGTACATTTACAAAATTTTAAAACCTTTTGTCCTCATAAATGTCCTAGTAATTTATATCACTCTGAAATTAGTTTTGGGGACCAAATTGCCAATAATTTAAAAATATGTCCATGTCAGTGAACAGGGCACAAGAAATAGGATTCTAACATTTTTTTAACCTACTACTATTGTAGATATCTGTTAATAAAAAAAAAAAAACCACACACACAAAAAACAAACAAACAAAAAAACCAACCAACCAAAACAAAACAACAACAACAACAAAACAAAAACAAAAAAAACCCTCCTTGATCTTTTGTTCTCGTCTCTCTGTGCCCCTGTGCTTTCCCAGATGGTACTCTCTTTTTAGGGAACTGAGATTCTAATTCTTTTTTCCATATTATTTTTTGTTACTTTTGGTAGCAGGGTCTAGATCCATGTAAGTTCTTGATATTTTTCTTGCTTTCATAAAGATCCTAACCCTTCCCCACAAACACAAATATAAACAAGCCAACACCTTTATCTGTGCTTACATGGCAACTGTCCAGTGATCACCACCATCTATAGATGTGTAATACAAACCACGCAACCACTACGCTCAGTGCTTTGAGGAACCCAATAGCTGATTCCAAGGAAGCAAGGACTAATGCTACCCAATACAGATTTTCTCTTAAGTTTCTTATATGGTAAAGCACCCAGTTCCTATTCTGTCTTACCAAAATCAAGACAGTGATTATGAATTTCTTTGTACACAGATTTACCTTCAGCTGTAAGAATTCTCAATCTCATGCACAACTAACAAATCTCTTTCATCCATCATTTCTGCCTTGTCTAAAAATTGCTAAACCATTGTGTGGAAATGTAACTGCTGATATAGTCTCCCTCTATCTCCTGACACCGAAGAAAGAGTATCTAAGAATAATTATAATAGCCAAGGACTGCACTAGTGTGTGGCAGTGCTTCTGACTTCAGTCAGTCTGAATTATTTTCAACATCATCATTTACAACATGGAAACAATATATTTCTTTGACATTGCAATCTTGCAGCATTATCTAGACTCCATATCAATACAAGGGGGAAAAAGTCATTAAGAAAAGGATTAATTCTGAGAAATGGCAAATTGAATTATTGATTGTGAGCTTTCCTGATACTTTGCCTAATCCCAGAAAAAATATAATTTGCCTGCTCTTGGAAAGCTTACAAACATTTAGAAGTCCCTTTTCATTATATAAAGGAAATGTTGTATATATAGCCTACAAGAATATTCCATTTTATCATGTATAATTATCTAAGATTGTGTGCCATGCTTAGCTCTGAGGAACTGGCTGTTATTGATTCTATGACACAGAATGAAGCCCTCCATAATGAGCCCTTAAAGAAAATAAACAACTTTGATATATTGTATGTTGCATATATTTTTTCATAGCACTTAAAATGAAGGCAAAAGTGTTCCTTAGCACTTAAAATGAAGGCAAAAGTGTTCCTTATCATTTCATTGTTTAGTTCTTTCTGATACTGAGATTCCTAGGCCACAAAATTTGCTGAAGAATATGCTCTTCTGTAGGAAATTTATGCTGAAAAAGAATTCCAAGTAAAAAGTAAATATTACTATTATCTTAATATGAAAGGAAAGCTATTGAACACATCTATTCATTCTCATAATTCACTTGCTATATCCCTATCTAACTTTAAATCTCAATCATGTCAACAGGGGACTGCCATTTATCAGGGAAACCCTTCCCTAAATCTCTTGTAATAGCACATGTCCTGCTTGGAACTTCACAAAGCTTTTCTTGTGAATCATCATAATTGATACAAGCTGCAGAGAGGTTATAGCATAGAAAACAACTGAAAAATTAATGAAATACTTTGGAAAAGCAAACTTGTACAGAATGAAAATATTCTTTCCAACTTTGTGTTCATCAGAAAATTGTCCAGGAATTGTTCCCATATCTGGATATAGTAGTAATACAAAGATGACTCACTGAGGAAGCTCCCCAGCAGTGCACACAGCAGGGCTTAGACAAAGCTTAGCAGGAGCAGGTTCCTTCACATAGGCCTCCCCTGCTTTGTACTGCACACTGATTTGCTTCTTGACTGTCCAATGAACTCATGAATATTCCATAAGAGATTAAATTTTAAAACAAGCCTATTCTTAAGGAGAGGATGTTTAAAAGAAAAATTGGGGAGCCTAAGCTTGCAATATAACCTCTAGGTGGACCCTAGAAAATAAGTTTATACTACATCTGCCTCATTATTTGAAATAACTGAAGTTAGGTGACATTAAACTTATAACAAGGGTAGGTAATAGATTGGTTTTGGAGAATAAAACCCTTTTTGATTCAGGATAGTAGGACTGAGCTGATTTAATCAGACCAGTTTCTATCCAATCAACCTCAGCACAAAAGTCATGTGTAGACAAAGGCAGAAAAAGACAGAGTTGTGCCTGTAACTTGTGTTTGCCAGAATAATTTTAGCCTTGTGAAGTATATTCCTAGGAGTGCCAGATAAAGTCTGAGATGTAAGAATACTTATCACCCTACAGAAATTGTGTGACAAGTGCAGCTGACAGGAAAACCATGTTTTTGGTTTTTTGTTTGTTTGTTTGATTGGTTGTTTGGTTGTTTGTTTTTTCCTAGTGAATTCATATATTTTCTTATTCTGCTGAAGAATATAGTCAGAGGTGAGAAACTAGATGTAAAGAAGTGTGAGTAGGAAGGGATGCCATGGAGTTTAACCCCAGCCACAGCTCAGCCTCACACACCTGTTCGCTACTCCCCCATGATGGGGTGGCAGAGAGAACTCAAAAAGTGAGAAAACTCCGGGGTTGGGATAAAGACAAGGTAAAGCAAAAGTTCCATGCACAAATAAAACAAAACAAGGAATTAATTCACTACTTCCCCTGGGCAAGCAGGTGTTCAGCCATCCCCAGGAAAGTGAGACTCCATCATGTGTTACTTGGGAAGACAAATTATTTAATTCCCAACTTCCCTCCCCCTTCCCCCAGCATTTTATTGCTGATCATGATGCCATATGGTCTGCCATATTTCTTGAGTCAATTGAGGTCAGCTGTTCTGGCTGCACCGCGTCCCAAGTCCTCAGGCACCTCCAGCTTACTCTCTGGTAGAGTGGAGTGAAGAGGATAAAAGGCCTCGATACTGTGTAAGCACTGCTCAGCACTAAGGAAAAGTCTCTGCATTAGCAACACTTTTTCCACAACAAATCCAAAACATAGCTACTGTGAGGAAAATTAACTCTGTCCCAGCCAAAACCAGCACAGGGGAATAGCTGCATGGCTCTCCAGAGAAGCCAGTCCTCTGCCTCACAGAACTGTTACACGGGATGCAGTCCCACTGCCAAACTTGGACGCCTTAGTCCTAAATACTAAACAGTCTCCTTAGGGACTGTTTGCCTTAAATTGCTGTTGGTTCACTGTTATTTCAGAGCATCCCTTCCACAGGCCCACAACTGAGATCTGGGTAGAGCCGCAAGACCCAGGGCCTCCATCTCTGTCTTTTGCAGTGGCTGTCCTGAAAATCATCCTCCTGAGCCTGCACTTCTAGGAAGTATGCATCACACAGGGTATAGAGGTACCTTCTTGGTCCACAATTTGAAAGAAAATGCAAGCAGGCTGGCTCTAAACTGTGAATCAGACATTTCCAGGTTCCACGACAGGAGTTGATTTTATTGCCAGTCTTGTGTTTGTCACCCCAGACATAACAGGTTTAATGCGAGGTAGAGCCAGCAACGTTGAGAATTCAGGCAGTGTGCTTAGCATTAATGCATTAGCTGTCCCAGAGCTGCTGCACAAGGAATAATACACCAGGAACCTGGACAGAGTTATGTGGAGCATTACTGTGCTTGTGGTGAAGGTTTGCTCACTGAAAGCTCAGGAGGTTTTCAGTGAAATATTTTATACTCCACTAATTCATATTTTCCAATGAAACACTGTTTTATCACAATATATCTCTATGGTTCTTGCAGTATATGATGTCCTTATGCTGTCTCAGCTTTATCTAGTGAACAGATAGTCAGGGAGCTAAAAGAATATCCTATGTCCATATATATATTTTTTTAAAATTATTTTTTATTTGTGACATCTAGAGTTATGTTATGCTTGACTGTTCCCTTGGACTGTGCACCAGCCCTGATGACTACTGTTTTCTGGATGCTAGTGCACTAAGGCCTCATCTCTTTTTTTGTTGAATACACACCTGGCCATGGTAGCTTAATACCTGCCACGAAAGCCAGCATCATTGCAAAAAAATGTATCTGCCTAAATGAATGTGCTTAAGAGTACAGACAAGAATAGCATTTTTTTTCCAGTTAACTGAGTGTGATTTCTTTGTTTTCTGATACGGAAAGCCTTTCCAAATGTGGGATCTGCAGAATGAATGCTTTCTCCTAGTTTGAATTTAGTTGTTTTCAGCACAAAGTTGCGCTCTGACATTTGTGGGCTGTTCACACCACACACTGTTTTCAATTGCTTATCATGCTGTCTTTTCAGGCTTCTCTGGTTTTTGCTATTTATAACTTCAGGGACTCTTCTAATAGCATCCTTATTATCTTCTATATTGTCAGGAAAAGGCAGTTGCAAAAATTTGCTGATCATCCCACAGGAAAGGTAGAACTCTTTGTAGCATAAGGGACACTTAGCCAATTTTAAAACAGAAGTGCAAATCAGACCTGGAATTGAGGCATAAATTTGCTTCTGATGTTTTGTTACCTCTGTTTATGTCCTAGTAAAAATCTGAAAACATTGTTCTAAGAAAACAAGTACAACATAAAGGTCTAGAGTAGTTTCCTTATGAATATATCATGGATACATATGCCTTTACTGCCTAATATGGGTAGCTTTGCAATTTACTGTTCTAAAGCTTGAATTTATAATGAGTCCATCCTATCTTGTCACATTATTGAACAGCTCTAACACTGTGTATACTCTCAGTCCACAGCAAACAGAGGTCATTCAAGTTAGGTAAGCTAGAAATGAAAAAGGGTGAAGGTAAACTGCATTACTATGCATTTGTCATAGTGCATATATGGACAGCTGCTTGTAACGTGGTATATGATAAATTGCTAAACTACAGTAATTTGGCAATATAATAAAGTTTCCAGAGTTGAACACAATTCAGTACCTCTGTTTTATGTTTGAGGCTCTTTGGGCTCCTTAGCCTAAAAGAAAAAAAAAAAGTGCAATTTAAAAATATGATGATGGATCAGCTCTTAGTTCCCTTTTAAAACAATGCCTACAATCTACATGGTTAAACTCCACTGATAAATAGAAAAAGAAAGTGTTTTTTTTTTAATTAATAATTTATGTATAACACCAAATGTTTTGTTTTTCTAAAAATGTTGTGCTGTGACTTCACTTCTGATTGAAATCCATCCTAACATCATGATTTTTTGTTTCTAAAAATAGAGAGGTTCACTTGTGGGATTTTCTTTAATATTTTATTGGAACCATAGTGATTGAGCACCATGTTGAAGGCAAAAAGTAATTAAAAATCTAATCAGAAAAGTTTAAAATCCAGGCACAATTCAGGAATGCCTGTGTCTAAGTAGTAAGATGAATAGATACAGCACATCCATTCATGCATCCTTGATCCAGTAAAATGAGGATATAGAGGCATGTATCTTCTGGCAGAAGCAATGTCTAGCCAAAATATCTGGGTTTAAATTGCTAAGAATTGGTCCCCATTTCAAGATAACTATTCATCTCTATCCAAACTTATTTAAATGTGGTTATCCTTTTCTTCCTTTTAACCATCAGGTGTTAAAAAAAAGTCAGGTACACAATAAGGATGTTAGGACTTATACAGGTGAGAATGTGCATGAGATCAGATTCAGCTCTCATAAAACACCTTCCAAAACTTAAAGCACAAAGTCTCAATTTTAAGAAGTGTGTCAGGTGAAAATGCAAGGAGGAGAACTCTTGATTTTACCACATTTATAACAAAGTAACTTCATTGAACTAAGATTTACAACGGGACAATGTAAAACAAAAGCTACTCCCTCCCCTTGTCTTTACTATGAATAAAATATGCACGGAAGTTACTTAGAAATAACATGCCTTTTACTCTCAGTTTACCTCAGTACTTGGGAAGCAAAGAGTTAATTTTTTTAATTAAACATAGACTTCCTATTCATTTGACTATTGTTAACACCTTTTTCCTGTGTGCAGTTTGCTTCTCTTGACCACACATTATGAAGCTCATTCTTCAATATCATTCAGTCACTACAGAGAATATTGCTTATGAGTGACTAAAATTGCCTTTGCTATATTCTCAACTTGATTACTTTCGCAAAGCAGTTCACTTCCTATAAAAAATAACTCGGTGTGTTTCTTTTTTCCCTTCTGTTCAGAGAACATTTGGAGTTCAAACCTTCAAACACAATAGATTTAACCACATTTTTTAACTTTTCCTGAAACTTGGATGTAGAACATGAGTTCAGTGCACACTGAAGAGCTACTCTTGAGGGCAGTACTGAAATTCCACCACCTCTTTCTTCCTGATTATCCCCCTGAACATTTATTTCACAGTGAATTGTATGTTTGAGTGTTTGTGTATCCTGTCATAGAAATATAGCCCTCTCCAACAACATACTCAATCTTTGTGCTGATTGGATTCAATGTTTTTATGCTATGCATGATAAATTAACAAACAAGCTGAAATTTTTCCTTAGTATTAAGAGAGGCAAAAGTCATAGTAAGGAAAGATGAAGGTGTGCAAAAATAACCCTTAGGAAGAGCCAGAGGGAACCCAAGACTGCAACATAGAACTGTAATTCCCCAAAGAAAAAGAGGACAAAAAGAAGGGAATAAGAAAAGGAAGGAAGATATGAGTAAGGAAAAGCATCATGAAAGCTGTAAACCAAATTTAAGTCAAGATACCAGTGATGAGCTTATAATATAAGACCAGTTCTCATTACAACCAGAGTTGTCAAGTAGTGGGTAATTTTTCTTTTTACTTTCCAGTTTGTACCAGAAAGCACAGGAAAGAGAAGTATTCTCTCAATTGATCTAAAACTGTTCTTTATTATCATATTTATAAAGCAATTACAGCAATAAGAAACGGGGCACATGATATTCTTCATCTTTAAAAAATAACTTGAATATATTTACAGCACGTATATTAAGAAAGTTATCTTCCATTTGCAGACAGTAACCTGATGCAGCAGCCTCTTGTCTCAGTAAACAAACACAACAAAACCCAAAAATACAGCCTATTATTTATACAAGACAGAAGATCTAGATCAAAAAGTGTCACTATCAATATCAGTAGCTGGGTTGCAATCTCAGCTCCAAAGACTGATGCGGGAGGAATTGTTATTCTTGTCACGTTTGTAGTCATGCAGATATTCTGGAAGATTTACAAGGATGCACCATGACCAACCTAGCAGGGCCTACTACAACTGTTTATTGAAAAAAACCTGTAGAACTACAAGTGATGCTTTGAAGAAAAGTTTTTTTTTCTGGTTGAAAAATATCATTTCATTGAATGCAATATTTTTTAAGGACATAGGTGGACTTGATAAATCTCCAGTTTTAAAACAAACAAACAAGCAAACAGCAAGAAAAAACATTCAAATATCTTGTTTAATGTTTTTGAAAATGAAAAATCTTAGTTGCAAATTGCATTTAATATATATATATATATGAAATAATTAGAAAAATATTTAAATATTTTGTGGCACGACAACACCTGAACTAGAATCTTCTTTTAATTACTAGTTGCAAATATAGGTTTCTATATAATTTCTTGAGAGACATAAAGAGATAAAGACATAAAGACACAGATAAAAGAAGAGTTAGGGATAGAGACAGAGGCAGAGATGGAGGTAGAAAGATAGAATTAAAGGGAAAACGTTGCATGCTGAAAATTTTTCCAAGGCAATACAATCATCTTCCTTACTGAACACCTCTTGAGGTGATTAATCACTTCTGTGCCCCAAACATAATGGCGTTCCTTCATCTTGAAGGTAACACATTTGAATAGAGTTGTAGAGAAGAAATGTTCCCACAAGTATAAAGGAAAATGACATCACTTACAACATCCACTTAACATTCATTCCATGTTTGTTTCTGAAAATGAAACAGAGGTGGGAAAGGTTTGGTGGGTGGACACAGCTGACTGAAGGATGGAGGCTGCCTCTGAGCATGATAAAGAATGGAAAACACGGCTGGGAACGTGATGAAAGCAATAGCTACAAAGACACATGGCTCCTCACAGATATCCTGAATACATTTCTGTGCAACATAATGACAGTGAAGAATTTGTCTGGTTTGTATTTGCTGCAAGAAGTGAAAACTTTGTCCCAAAGCACAGGGTTTTTTAAGGAATTCCAGTCTACCAAGGCAGAATGTTGAATTTTAGAATATTAATAGGACTGTAAGGACTACTGCATCAACAGCCTAAACTGCTAAAAGAACTTTCAGTATATATTAAAAGCACCAGAGTGTTAACCTAGATGTATGCAAACGTGTGCAAGAATGGGGAGAATTAGGGTCTAGCTTCTCATCATAAACAGATAAGTCTCAGAGTATCTTCCCAAGGGAAATATTTGTTAAGTATTTGACTTCTGAGGTAATTGCATTCAATTGTATGTGCATTCCAATTGCACTTCAGAAATACTCTCTGACAAAGACAATTTATGTGAAGAACAGCAATTTCTAACAGTGACAGAGAAGTCATAGTCCTCCTCACCTAGCTCTCTGCTAATTTTTAATTTTTGATTGTGCCCAGGATAACAGTTCAGGTTGCCACTCCCAGGTCTTCTCAATGTGAGATGCTTTGACCCCTCTTCTTGCACCACTGTTATTGGCATAGGTGAATGTGTGGAGTCCTTGGCAGGCAGGCTTTATGAAATAATAGTATTCAAACTAGTAGTACAAATAGCAGCACAAACCCAAAATGTTTTCTCAGTGAACCAGTACAGAATAAATAAACCAGAAGTTTTACTAGAAGCCCAAATGAAAACAAAACTCACACATGATCAGATTTAATCACACTGACTAAATTAAGGAAAATCAAATTTAGGTGACTGTCTTCAGAGGCTGGTCCCCTCTGGCTCTTTTTGTCCTTCAGTAGAGAGAGGCCGACACCTCCAGAGTGAGAGGCCGCTGAAAGCATAGCTTAAAATACCTTAGCTCTTGCTCTCTCTGTTCAAAAGATAGAAAACCCAGCAATTAAGCTGCCCTAGTTACACGGAATTAATCCAGGACGAGCCATCTACTTTTTTCCCATAGCAGATAAAGGGTACTCAGAGGAGGCAGTTAGGTCATAATTGGACCCCTAAATCAGATATTAAAAAGGAATCAGAATTAATATTCAAAACAGGAAACAACTCAAAAACAACCACTAACTTCTGCAAAAAAGAAAAAAAAAAGAAAACGAAAATAAAAAGAAACACTTGATCACATTCATTAAATTACCTAGTCAGGCCTGCATCCTCAAAAAATTTAAAGCTATCAAAGCGTCATAAAGAATGATAGATGGCAGTCACTCTTGGTCTTTCTTATCTTTGTGAACATCTAGGCCACTGCCAGTTATTTCAGCAAATATACTTTACAATAACACCATGAAATATGAGTAGGACCTTTCTTAAAGGTTAAATGAATAGTCTTTGTCAGGACAAGCCTGGACTCTGATGCTCTTGCCTCACAGTGTGACATAAAGCAGCTCTGAAGGTGTAGAGAAAGCCACTAAAGCATTACATAGCTGGTGTACAGTCTTCCTGTGATGCTGATGTTAAAGCTTCTAACCTACCTCTCTTAATTCCTAGAAAAACAGCCTATTGTGGTGTGTCTGTGGCCCATCAGGAAGAGCCTGTCACTTAACTTGTTTCTGCATGGAATGCAGAAGACCAATTGTCTCTGGAACTCCACACCTTTAATTGATTTTTTTATAGCCTGTAGACTTAGATGTAACTCAGATAATGACAAGAAGCCTAGGTGTCCCAAATGGCCATTTGGTTAAGACCTTTCTCAAAAAAGCATGTTGGTTTTTTTTAAAGGAAGTAGAAGTCCTTTCATATTCACAAAGACATCTTTATGTGTCACTCATATAAACTCAACTCCTCTGCAGGCTCAAAAGGAGTCAAATCCACATCTTCTATTTTTCAGGGTGATTAGATCACTGATCAGAAGATTTCAGGCTTTTCTGGAAGTCAAGATGTACCTATGTTAAGCAAACTATTAACTGCTTTGCATATAGTTTATGGAAACATTTTTCTTTCTTTTTCCTTTTGTTTTTTTTCTTTTCCTTTTCCTTTTTTTCATTTTCTTTTTATTCATTTTTTCTCTTTTCTATGGAAAGTTTATGAGGCATATCTATGAGGCAAATATTTTCTTGTTATTTTCCAGGAGGCAAAAGTTTTTAAAAATTTAAGAAACAAAGTTTCACCCAGCGTAATCTAAAAAGATGACAAAAATATTCTCATAAAATTTATTTCCCAGGGAGACATTAGTGGCTTGTAATTCTTGCAAGAAAGTTTTTTCCTGTTTTCCTTTACTCAGTTCTCCTGACTGTGGCATTGCCAGCCCTTAGTATGTTTGTCAGTAGCTTGTGAGTGAAAGCAAGATTGTCCAAACAGTGTTGAATTGGCAGGAACTGGAGAAGAAGAAATTAACTATTAATCTAATTACAAAAGGATTTATATTAAGTGTCTGTTCTAATAAATAGAAAATATAGTCCAAACAGATAAAACTGAAATAAACATATTTTGAAGTAATGGATAAATAAAGTTTATCTTTATAAAAGAAATATGTCTGACAAAGGAATGGGATTTTACAGTTTCAGAAAATTCCCCAAAGCTTTTAGCTTCAGAAGGGAGTAAACATTGTTAGAAAGGAAATTACAAGATGAATATGAGAAATCAGCAGAGCATATCACTACCATGGAAAGTTACATTCCTCACTTCTAAAAGCAAAATCCCTTTGCAGACCCACTAACACCAATGATCAGAGCTCACAGGGCTTTCATCAAATTTATCCTTAACACACAGAGAGACAGCATTAAATTTTTGAACATGGGGCTTAGACAGAACTCAAGGGCTCTTGGTGTCCCACAAACATGCTAATTAAAGAGCCTGAACTCTAAAAAGAGTCAAACCTAATTTTTTCCCTGGTAATAATGCCTGAGCAGTAAGGATATTTGTGCTCTCTAATCGAATCCATTTGTTGACTTGAAGGAACTAAATAAATAGCAGGTATCTTCAAAAACTACATGACTTGATGGCAAATCAGCATTTCAATCATTCCACAATCTGCTTTTATCCAGTGCAGGTAAAGTGATATGAGCTTACAAGAAGACTGTACCCTGACCTTTATACAACCGAAATCAGTCAGAGAAATAAATATATATCTATAAATACTCATCTATCAGCTCAGCCACCTATGAATTACAAACTAGAGGCCAGCAGTGGCCAGTGATAAACAATAGCTGAATTACACAAAAAGGTGAGCAAGAGGAATAGCATCCTAAAAACTTCATAGCCCCACCATTTATTGCCTCATCTATAACGCAAAAGAAATTAGTGATCAGAGCCTGGATGAGCCCAATCTTACTGAGAATGACAGCAATTCAGAAATGAAAAGTTAGAACAATAAAATTAATCAAACCATTCACTGATATGAGTAAAACTCCAATACAAGTAATAATGTTATGGTCTGGGTTGTGTTGATGAGACAAAAATAACAATTTATCAGTCTGCCTTACCTGCGCAATAACAACTGTCCCAGGGACCAGCAAAGACACCAGTATTAAGTATGTCTGCTCAAAACTCAGAATCTTTCTTCCTGAGGAAAATGGGTTAATTCCAATTCAGTGTGCAAAACCTGTCCATTTCCCAGGAAACTTAAAGACAGAAACATTTTGAACCGTCGAAAACAATATTATCTGACAAAGTCAAAGTCTTTTCCAGCCTTGTCCTGTGAAATATATATTATCATTTCTGGGAAAATGAAGGAGAAGGTGATTTTACAGTCTATCCCACAATATTCCTATTTGCAATTTGTGCTTTTACAGTCTGAATGGGTGGACAATCAGATCAGTTAAAAAAATTATTGTTCAGCGGGCGGTGATTAATGGGACATTCCCTACCTGGAGCTTGGTAACAAATGCAGTACCACAGGGCTTTGTCCTGAAACTTCCTATTTAATATCTTTGTGAGGAATCGGAGTGCACTCCCATCAAATTAGCAGCTGATATTGCTCTAGGAGGATTAGTGGATGGGAACCAGGGCTCCAATGCCATTCAAAAGTATCCAAGACGTGCTGGAGGAGTGAGACAGCAGGAGCCTAAAGAAGACCAATAAAGATAAATTAAAAGCTTCTCGCCTGGGAAAGACAAACCTCTGCAATGACACAGACTGGGCACTGACTGCCTAGGAAGCAGCAGTGCAGGAAAGTCTTTGAGGGTCCTGCTGGGCACCAGAGCTGAACATCAGCCAATAGGATTCCCTGGAAGCAACCTGGACTGTAAGAGCAGGGCAGAGCCAGGAAATACAGGGAAGGGACTATTCTCTATCCCACACTTGTTAGGTCATAGACACAGCACACAGTATGGGGTCCTGCACTACAAGGAAGGCACTGTTAAACTGGAGGGAGTTCAGCAGAGGACATCAAGATGGTGGGAGCAGGAACACTTGTCAGGAGAAGCTGGGGAAGCTGGCTTGTTCAGCCTGGAGCAGAGGCAGTTTCGGGAGGACCTAGCAGCAGCACCCAATGACAAAGGGGAAGCTATCTAGGAGCTGTAGCAGAGCTCTTCACAACAGTGCATTGAGGGACAAGAGGCAACGGCTGCAAATGGAAGCAATAGATGTGCAGACTGGACAAACCTTTTCCCCATGAGGACAGCTGAGCACTGGCGTTGCTAACCCAGAGAGGCTGTGTAGTCCCCACTCCTGGATGCTTTTAGGACTTAACTATATGAAGCTGTGAGAAACCTGGTCAGGTCTCCTGGGGATGTTGACTGGACTAAAAGGTAGTTCTAGAAACCTCCTGAGATCCCTTCCAGCCTGTGATCCTATATTTCTCTAATTTATAATGTGGAAGAAAAACATATGATTTCGTTATGAAGAAATGAGAAATCAAAATGTTCTATTTCAATTAAGAAATGAAAGTTTGGTTTTGCTTTTGAAACATTTATTGTTTTTTGTTGGTTTTAATTTCAATCCATATTTCAGCAAAATCACCAAACTCCTGGGGGAAGTTTTTTATGCTTATGAAGCAGCAGACTTGGATGGAGGATGGTCCTTCAGGAAATCTTCAAATGTTTCCACAGGAATTATTTACATCAAGAGAAGGAACTTTAGGTTGCTGAGTGTTTTATTGACATAGATTGGAAGTGACCAGTGCATGAGAAAGCTACTAATCTTATAGACACAAAGGAGACAAAACAGGGAGAGAGGAGACTGACAGGGAACGTCAGCATATTTAAGATTTAACTTGTCTCTGCATAACTTGGCTGCATGCTAGATGGCAACATGACTCTCAGAACTGGTAGTTTCAGGAACTGTCTGCGTTTTTTTCTGGATCACATCTGCTAGTTCTTTATGAAAACTGTAGGAAAACATAAAGAGGAAATTCACAGTACAGTGGCTGGAACTTTTTTTTCCTTCGTATGATCAGAGATAGGAAAAACAAGAGTTTGAGATTGCCCTGTTTACAACTTCATTTACAATAATGAGGGACCCAAAGGAAAACTGCATTCACAAAGTGAAAAATAAGATTTGCTTTTGATGAAATGGTGAAAGCAGCTTTGTGACAAAATATTAAAGGATTCTTTCTGAAGCAGATCATCAGATCAGGAAGGCTGGCTGGAATAGCCCTACTCTCAGTCCTTCGCCACTTTTCTTCAGAGCCAAGCCTTCTCCACAATATCTTTCTGCCTCTTGTTGGAGCTGATTGATAAGTAAAGTATTCCTGTGCTTCTATGGGAACAAGTTTGAAGAGTCACATTCAAAACATTACTCAAATTGACTGTTCAAAGAAACCCATTTAGAAATGTACATCATAACACTAAGTTTTTCAAACAAAGCAGAGAGATTGGTTTCTAGGCAGTCCTTTGTCTACCTGCTGGAGGAACTTTCCTCCTTTGACAGTTTCCCCTGTAGTCACAAAAGAGGAGTATGTACTTGTGCATTTTTAGAAGGCTCTTTAACCCATCTATCCTAGATGGTCATTTTAAGATGAGGCAAATCACCCTCTGGAGACAGATATCTTTAGAAAGGAAAAATACCGTAATTTAAATACCTCACGAGAGTTCTTGTGCATTTTGGATTTATTGATGTTGTCAAACATATAAATGAAAAATACCTTTTAGATTATAATTGTTTAGCTAATCTAAGTACGTGTCTAGTGGTTTTGGCCATACAGAGTGGTAATCATTTATGAGTCTGTAATAGCACAAGATAAATACAAGCAAAGAGTTCAGTATCTGACAGACCTGTACAAATATATCGGTCACTTTTCTTCAGAAGTGTATGACTTCTCTTTGTGCCATAATCAATGAAGTTCTCAAATGATTAAACAAGTTCTTTGTCTATTGGTTTTAGAACATGCCCTTGTTCTTAACTTTTCAAAGTCATGTAGAATTTGCATGTGATGTTATACCATCTTCTAACAGGCTTTCCTCCAGGAAAAGTTACCTGTTGCCTAATAGAATTTTATATTCAGTAATAGATTATGTGACATTACCAGTGATATTGACAGGGATTTCTTATGCAGACCTGGTTTTGTTGCTGTTGTTGTTTTGTTTGTTCATTTCTTTTTGATTGGGTTTTTTGTTGGTTTTGTCTTTGTTTGTTTGCTTTGTTATTGTTGGGGTTTTTTTGTTGTTTGTTTTTTTTTTTTTTCCCCCTAGTTCACATGTAGTCAGCATTGAATGTATGACCACATTCCTGTGAGTTTTTCAGGTCAGTTATCTTGCCTGTGTCCCCTCCCAACTCATTTCAACAGCAGCCCCCTCACCACAGGAGCAAAACAAGAAAAACAAAACCTCATTTCTGTGTCAGCATTGTCCAGACCCAGTATAATGAGTCAATATTTTTTCCAAGAGAAAAAATATTCAATGCAAAGGTAATACAAGCACAAAGTCAATGAGTAAGAAGGCTGAAATAGTTGGGAGAATTCAGCAGCATGGAAACTTGAGTAGTATTATAATAACTTATGTATGATAAGTCTCTGTAATCAGGTTAGGTTGCAGAAATCTGAATGGTCTTTCCCAAAGTTTTGAGCATCTTGCAAAATTTATCTTTTATATGTTATAAATTCTGGAAATATGTTACTCAAAAGAAATTTTGGACCTTGACTATGTTGCTCATTAAGAATAACTATTTGAACTTTTTAGGTCTGTTGTAACCATGATGATCTAGTGATATGAACATGTTAGATTTGCAATAAAAGAAATACCTTTTATTAGACTATTGACAAAACTAGGTTAGACAGACAATCTTGCAAAAAAATAAAATCCTTCCTGTAACCCTCTTTGGTGTAGCCAGGTACTTGTTCCTTTTTTTCAACTTTTTCAGGCATAAAAAGAAATGAAAGAATAATAATTTAAACATAAACATATCTTAGAATTAAACAATGTCCACATAATTGCTGTAGGGCTCAGATGCACCACTTCACTGCTTGCTGAACTGTTGTGCTAGCAAAATCTATGAGAAGTTTTGAATCCATTCGTCTTGTCACCATGTTCTAGTGAGTATTTGGATATAAATCCCACTTCTACTACCTTTTCCTTTGCTATGTTTACTTTCTGAGTTTTTTGTTGTTTTGTTTTGTTTTGTTTTGTTTTGTTTTTTTTAAAGGATAGCTTAGATAAAGCCTGCAATCATCATACTGAGTAAATCTCATTCCTTGGATTCTATCTCTGTAACATGCACAATATAAAAAACTTAATTGCTTAGTTTAGAGGTTTAAAGTACGCCCTGGGGAGCACTTGCCTGAAGGTATGTTAAAATTCTTACATTCTTTATGAGATCCAGGGTTAATACATGGGGTTAAGAAAACCTTTAAGCAACAGGACGTCTAAAACTCAAGTTTTGGAATGTTAAACCTTAATTCCGACTGTGAATCCAACCTCTAGAGATTAGATGACTTTTCTGAATCCAGATTTCTCAAGATGTGATGTAGAAAGTCTGTTCTCAGCATAAAGCATGTAAAAATTTAGAATAGAATAAATTTATTTCCATGAATTAAATTAGCATTTAAGGGAATGCTAGAACTCTTTAGTCATAATACAGAGTACTTCAACAGTTTCGTGGTCTTACTACAGGACACTACAGGGACATGTAAACCAATTTTGGCAATCATGATATAATTACAAAGAGATAAGATCTTCAAAAAGATTCTCTTTGTTTAAAAAGAAGAAATTGGATAGTTAGAAAAGAAATTAAACCCAACAGGAATAACCTGAATCTCATGAATTCAGGGAATGAAGAAACTTAAAATCTGAGCCTTTAAAAGCATGCATAATTCTGGGAAACCCATCCTACGCAGTTTAACACAAGCAACTGACCTGAGACAAGACATCATTCAAGGACAGAAACACTCAAGGCCAAGGCATGAAAGAATATTTAAAGTTTTTCAGAGCTGACTGAGGAAGCCAGTTCAGGTTATGATCACCAGGAAAGATGACTACTTTTTGATAGTTTGACATGTATATTTCATCTTTTTCTGATAACTCTGTATCTCTTTCTGTTACTCTCTGGAGGCGTGGAGGGGATTGGAAAACAGGATTGGTAATGGAAGTAGGTCAGTTTGTCTACATTTCTGATTATAGGGCAAAAGAAAAAAGAACTTTTGAAACACACGAGAACATGCTACATTTTGCAAAATCCTTGTTTAAAGGCTCAGCTTCACAGAGAAAATACCACAGCAGGGTGCTAAAGAAACTTTACATTGTTGGATAACTGTCCTTGTGTACGTTTCAGGCATAAGGCAAGCTAAGAAAACAGCAGGCTTACAAGACTTCTTTTGTTACGGACTGGAAGAAATTATATTTCCTTATATTCATCATGGATCAAATGCTCAGATGTAGAAAGCATAAATAGCACAGCAAATGGGTTGCATGGCCAGACATAGATACCACAGCAAATACTAAGTTAACATATTATGAATGCTAGATGACAGGTTTGTATCTTGCATATTATGGCTCCTCCACAATAATTTTAATAAAAACTTTATTAAGCAATTATCTCATTTAGGCTCTCCACACCTTCCTGGACACTACAGAAGGTGTAGTTTCTTAAGAACAGTGGGATATTTTCCAAAGGAACAATTTTAATTACTTTATTTTTATGTCTTGTTTTGCCACAGCACCTGGGTAACAAAGGGAAGGTTTATGTTTCCTATTTTAGGATTGGTACAGGACATCCTTCCTACCCACTTTGTAGAAGTTTTACGTGCTTTATATGCTGCCAGCCCTTCTGTTCTGGACTCCCTTATGCTCTTCATCTTTTTCCCACACCCCACCCCCATATCTCTCTCAATTTCAACATATACAAAACACCTATTTCATAAATGAAAACGAGTACCAACTGTCACAAGCATTCAAAGCATGACCATCATTTTTCACAGATCCTGAAATCCTTCCCCTGGGATCCTTGTTAAATCCATTCCTGAAAAAAAAAAAATGTTAGAAGTGTCATGATTTTAATTTTTTTCCTTTTTTGCCTTTTGAAGTACAGTTGGATATTTACATCTACTGCAAATGTGATAACGTAGAAAGGCTTTTTCCTCCCTGTCTTTCAGATGATTTCCCATGACAATATGTTTGAAACATCAACAATGCTACTTCTTTTGTCACAGCAATTACAAGCGTGCCTCTTTTCATCTATTTTAATCATTCATGGAGAATAGCATCTGAATTTTGAGAAGTGGTCTAGGAGGCAATAGTCTGAATTCTAAGAATTTGAGTTTATAGCTATGTCAGATCCATATAATTACTGCAACAAGGTGTATGTAGAGATACTAAATAATACCTAACACTCTATAAAGTCAGAAGGAACAGTAATTTACAAAAACCCTGAAAGGTCTCTAGAAAAGGAGACATAGATTTTGTTGTTTTTTTTTTTTTTGTTATGACCATGGACAATGCCTATTATTTTATATAAACATACTGAAATCTTCAAGAAAAAAAATTAGGAAATTTCTGCTGTAGCCTAGAGACATGTTTCTATTGTTATTTGCTATGATCACACAATTCTCTCAACCATGAGATGAATTGTGCTTCTTCATAGTAATTTTCTAAATTATGTATGTGAAAAATTCAAGTACTTTTAGATGTAGAACAAAGTCAAGGCCAACACTTTTACTTTAATAAATCCCATGCAAAAGCTGCTTTTTTATGTTAATTGTTCAATGTAAACACCATCAAAGGTAAAATCTCCAACTGAGACAATTTCCTTGGATGAGTATGCATCTTTTTCTTGTACAATGAAATTACTTGATCTATTGTATATGTCTTCTTTCACTGAAAGAGACATTTAGCAATATAAATTTTGGCTTAAAATTAATAAATGCATATACACATATTTTTCATCTCAGTTAAATAAAAGAAGGCAAATCTTGCTGTATGTGATTTCTCAGGAAGGAAGAAATTTTTGTTAATTTTAAAAAGGCTAACATCTCACTCATATATCTCCCACTGTTTCTATAAGATATTGTTGTTCTACTGCTGGTGTCTCTCATTCACAGCCTCATCCTCTACAGCCTCCATATCATGTTCACTTGCTACTTTTTCATCTAACACAATCAGTACTATTAAAATCTTTATTTGAGTGATCAGTCAATGATCTTCATTAGAAAATCTCAGCCTTTGAAGAGTTTGACCTTGAAAATATTACACATTTACTGTGATGTGTGAGTCTTCAGACCTCACTAAGAAATTACAAAATGCACAATTATTGTAAGAAAACTGATAAAACTGAACATACAGTCTGAAATCATGGTTCTTGTACTGTATACTCAAATGTTGAAGTTTTTTCCTGTATGGTTAGGTGATGATTGCAAGACACACTGAGATGTTTTAAGTCTATTAAGAACCACTGTGATCACTTAATCTGAATTTACATGGTCTTAGACTTTCACAGATTTATATTTTAACTTGGGTGGATCAGCTCTCTTCCTTATATTCCCATTCTCAAATAAAGTTGAATTTGCCACTTACCCATTTCAGCAGAACACCACAACTATCAACTACCTCATATTTATAAAATGCTTTGAAGACGAAAACTTTGGTATACATGATTTCAATGCAAAATCTGTTACTACTAAAATACAAACTTGAGTTTTTAAATCTTTCTAGACTAAGGCACCTGTGGGTTCCAGGAAGGTCAGCTTTAAATTTGACACTCTGAAATAGCTGTTTTTAAAACACTAACCTTTAGAAAACTCACAGGGATGTCTACTCACCTTGTTTTTTGAAGAAATAGAAGAGACTCAGTATTCCTAGATATTTTCAGTAATTTTCTGGACCAAATTATTTTGAGGATAGATTACTCGACCAAAGATTTACTTGACTTCTTATTTAAGTTTGATTTCACCACCAAAGTCACTGTTTCCATGGTTTTCAGGGTACATGGGACCAGGTCCTAAGCATTCAAAGAACTCAAATGTATGTGCATAAATACATGCATGTGTACTGCATTAAACTCCCAAGATAAAGCATCCTACAACAGAAAGAGCTACCTTTTGTGATGAGCTTATTCTG
>JAWWEW010000001.1:38631054-38681217 GCA_035583185.1 Anabacerthia variegaticeps | reverse complement strand
TTTCTAAATTTAAGAAGAGCGATTATTTTATTTCTTAGCCAATAAAATATCTTAGTTTCCCTTCAAACTAAAACACATGTGTACTGCATTAAACTCCCAAGATAAAGCATCCTACAACAGAAAGAGCTACCTTTTGTGATGAGCTTATTCTGCCACTGTGATGATATGCCTCAAAATAAAAGACCTATTTATTTATTCATACCAAAGGCTTGCTAAATGTGCAAGAAAAATATATAAATTCTTCCAGTGTGACAAGTTTAAAAGCAGTTAAGTAATCTTCTGTAATAAACTTGATATGCCTGAAATAATTCTATGAACATTGTGTGAATCAAGAAGTATGTTCTGCTCTATTCAAAAAGATTAAATATTTACAAATGAAAATCAAATACCTGAACATCAGAGGAAATTCAATTCTCTAATTTGAATAATACAATCTAGTATATATTTTATCCAATTCATTGTATTTTCCTTGATTCTCATTTTTATGATGTGTTCTAAAAGTCCCATCAACAGGAATTCTTGTGTGGCACTATGAAGATAGGTTTGTATGAAACTGTGGTGGTTTCAATACATGTGTCATGATCTTTACCAGACAGGCATGTTTTCAGTGTGTGGATCACTGAAGCCAAAGGACAGACACAAAATCACTTTTCAGTCAAAAGACTGCATCCAGACAGAACCTGTGGGGGGGGTTTTTTTACTATAAATGAGATAGTCAGGAGCTAGGACAATTTTAATTGCTATAGACATTAAGGAAATGGAAATTCCTAAAAAGTAACAACAAATAGTATATCATTAACTGGAAAGAGTATTTTCCAGTTAAGAACACTCCAATCAATAGAGTAATTCTTCTTTAGACAACTGTGTTTGTTAAAATTGCCGTAACAAGAAGCAAATTAAGAAGAGAGACGCCAGTGTGCCCAGCTGGCCACGAAGGCCAGTGGCATCCTGGACTGTTTCAGCAACAATGTGGCCAGCAGTGATCATCCCCCTGTGCTTGGTACTGGTGAAGCCTCACATCTAATCTTGTGTTCAGTTTTGGGCCCCTCATGACAAGACAGACATTGAGATGCTGGAGTGTGTCCAGAGAAGGGCAATGGAGCTGGGAAAGTGACGAGACCCTTGAAGGTAAGAAGGACAAGACACAGTCCAAGCAAGGGTATGGTGGAATGATGGAATCACATATTTATTAAAATGGCGCCAGCTTATATAGGGGTGGCATGGAACTTTCTGGAAAGGGGGTGGGATTCTGGGAGGAGCATGCAAATCCTCTCACCGAAAAGGAAAAACAGGGAAGGGTTATAACCATAAGGGGTAAACAAGGGTGGAGATAACCATATAGGGGAAAAGCTCCACTGTGGCAGAATCTGTCCAATCAGGGAGCGGGGATAACACCAAACTCCATTTTGTGTAGCCTGCAGCAATGCTATTTAACTTTACAACAGTGAATTTACAAACTGGGAAACCCGTAACAACCCGATACTGTCTCTTGTGCAGGATCCTCAGTCTCATCAAGTTATCTCGTGGTCTCTCTTACATTTAGTGTAATCTTGTATTCCTACAGGAAAGGGCCTGGAGCACAAATCTTATGAGGAGTGGTTGAGGGAGCTGAGTTGGTTTCACCTGAAAAGAGGGAGGCTCAGGGGAGCCTCTATAATGGTCTATAGCTACCTGAAAGGATGCTGTAGCCAGGTGGGGGTCAGTCTTTCTCCCAGGTGATAAAAAACAGGACCAGATAAAATGGTCTCTAGTTGCACCAGGGAAGGTTTATTTGGATATTAGGAGAAAATTCTGTACTGAAAAAGGGTGGTCAGGCGTTGAAAAGGTCTTTCCAGGGAAGAAGTGGAGTAACCATCCCTGGAAATTTTAAAAAACTTGTGGATGTGGTACTTAGGGGTATGGTTTAGCGGTGAACATGGTGGTGCTGGTTTAACAGTCATACTCAGTGGTCTTAGAGGTCTTTTCCAAACTGAATTATTCTATTATTTCATGTTCAGAAATTATTGTCCAGTTCACTTCATTTTTCCATTCAGTTAAATCCTACCCATAAACAGCTGTTTCCAGAGGCCTAACAGCTTAATATGGCCACCACAATCCTTCATCCTCCAAACTTTTCTGACACAATGAGAAGATTGTTATTTCCCCATAAGCTTCTCAACTTCTCTACCTGTGGTTTAATTTCTTTAATGAAAAATTTTTATGTCTTGTTTTGGCCTAAATCTAAGCTTTTGCCCATATTTTCCTCTTTACCACAATTTACTGCTACCTCTACCAAAATCTTGATAGGAGGCATCATGAGAGTTAACAGTTTGGAAAAAACTATTTAGTTACCTAAGAGCCTGCCCATCTTGCTGTAGGTGCTTTGTAGGTTTATATTTCAATTGGTCAGCTTTTCACAGCTATTCAGAAAAATGTAATATTTCCCATTGTATCTTTCATCTTCTTTTTGTGATTATTGCTGATTAAAACATCAGTATATTTTACCAGACATACTTCTATGTCTACAATTTCTTACCACGGCCTTCTACAAACTCATTGATGTCTGTCTTTCATTTCCAATACCAGAAATTAACTACATTAATTACAGAGAAAACTTATGTTTGAAATGTTGTTTTAACATTTTTTATTTTTTTGGTTTTTATCTATCTATGAAAATGAATAATTAACCTCAAATTGTCAAAAATGAACAAATACAATTGATTCAACATTGTTTAGGGAGAGGAGATTGAGACAAAAAACAGTGTAAATGATCTGATATCCATTGTGTTCTTAGTTTGAAATATAATCCATGAGTTATAATGAAATTTTATCACATTTTTATTGTATTAAAGTTGACAGTATAAATTCCCAAGATAATAAAATTATCTGTTTAATAAAACCATAAGTTTGTGATAAAGTATGTTTATTTAAAGGCTCTTTAAATAGGGGAAGTTCTTTGACTTTTGGATCGACATCTGTATATATACAATGTATGCAGTCTAAATAGTGAGCTTATGAAGGCAAAATCTGGCCAAACTAATTTGAATTCTGTGTTTTTCAAAATGTCAGCTGCTGTAGAAGTATGCAATTAAGGAACTACATTAAATTTCAGACATTAGTGTAGTGCTATCTGTTACTAATTCAACTTTTATGGGCACTATTGGGAAGTTTTACCTAAGTACTTCTTCTTACAATGTCTTTAACCAGTCTGAAATAAAGAACTGTGTTAAAGCAAATAGCCTTTTTTAGTAACTGTCTTTTATAGTTATTTATATAGATTTTAGACCAATGTGGATTTGACTTAATCATATGGAGATTATATTTGTACAAAAGGTGACCAGCAGTGAAGCAGTACACATATATCATAAGCTATTTTTAATTTCCCTTGTATTTTGGGTTTGGTTACTTCAGCTATTGAAATATGAATGCCTCAAAGCGCATGTAATACTTTATCCTATTCTTAAGGTAAGATCACTTGTATTCAATAGAAAAACTCCGCAACTGTCCTTTTAAACCTATTGTAATAAACACACTCATGTACTAGTAAAGGACTTAAAGTGCAGTTTTTTAAAAAGAACAGTTTTCAGGCACTATAAGTGTAAACCTATTCTATTGAAATAAAAGAGATGAAATATTTGATAGACAAAGTTTGCAATTTCTATAGCAGAGTAACAGACCTCTATGGAATGTATCAATGCCAGATGAGAAATTTCAATGACCACATAAATAAAAGTGTAGAATATTTAAAAGTTGAGGTCTACTCATTGTTGCAAGAGTATTTGCAGTTGGTTCTAAAATGAGAAGAATGCAAGAAGAAACCTCTGTACTCAAAGAGGCTTTATGTCTGAATGTATAGCCTAATAAAGTGGTTAATATTTTCTTCTCTGTCTTTCCAGCTTATACAATCAGGTGTTATCCTTTCACGGCAATTCTGTCTGATCATGTCTGAGGGTAAAGCAGAGCAATTAAGACTTTTTTTTTTATTTATTTACTCAGAATGTTAGTTGTACTTCAGTGTAGGTGGGTTGAAATATTGAGAGAGAGACTACTGTCACAATGTTTGAAAGCTACAAATGTCCCATGGCCCAGGAGGTTTACAGGGACTCTGTCTTTGCTACTGCAGTGGTCCTCAGACTGTTTATGTATTACTGACAGTGGCCTTCAGCATCATTTCAGAATTGCATATGCACTGTCAGAAAATAACTCAGTATTTGCCCAAATGCTCACACCTTGCAGGATCTCCTCAAGCTTTGCTGATGTTGAATGACAACAATTATGGCTTGGATGATCAGTGCTCTGCTGCTGTGTGATTGTTTGATCCCTGCGATGTTTACTATAACATTTGCCTCTGAGCAGTGAAGGATCAGTGGTGAGCTTTTGTTGAAATGCTTAGTTTGAGACACAGTTCTGGCTGAAATACTGTTCAGTTTAGTTCGCTTGGAGAATTTTTAGCAAGTATGTTCAGTGAGAAAGTACTGAAAAAAGAAGGGCTCTTGCTAGATGTAATCAGTAGCTGAGTATGGAGTTATATAAGAACATACCTTTTTAGGCAATACAGATGGCAAATAGTCTTCAAGCTGCGTGCAAAAGTGAAAAGGTCATAAATAGAGGATTTAAAGACAGCCACACTAACTGATTATGAAGAACACTTTCTCCTCTGAAGTGTGACTGCTGGTCTTTTCAACTTTTTGTGCTGCTGCACATTTTAGTCAGGTAGAAATTAAATAAATAAATCGATGATAAATAAATAAATAAATAAGTAAAATTAAGTAACTAAAATAAATTCAAACTGTGAGCTCAGTTTGAATTTATTTAGTAGGGAGAAAATTTTAGTCAGTAATTCAGTAATTCATCAGAGGGAGGTTTGAGACCAGCAGAGGTTATTGAAAATGGAACAACTCCAACCTCTGCAATCCCAGACTGCCGTAAACTATTGTTCTGTCATATTTTAAAGGAGGACAGGCAGAGAGGTGAGTTCTGTAAGGTCTTATATTTCCTGAATATAACAGACATTTTAAAGTTCTTATGAATTACTAAAAGGTGGCAGCTAAAGAGAGACCCATATAAGGCAGGGGTTTGTTTTCATTTGGCTTTTTGTTTGTTTGTTGTTTGTTTGTTTTAAAGCTGTCCTTAAAACTGTAGTATGTTAGAAAGAGGACTTTATCTTGAAGGCCACTGAAACCCTGAAAGAAACACTGAAGACACAGTGGAAACACCAGTGGCTGGAATTATATGAGCTGTGTTGACCTTAGCCTATATGTTGTCAGGAATGTTTGCAAATTAACTGAGACAAAAAATTTGGTTCATTGTTGTTCTATTTTGCTAGTTTTGATCCCACCCTCATGACTCAAAGACAACTTGTAGAGCTGAAATATAACTACAGAAAATAATCTCTGAAAGAATATCAGAGAATGGCTTTATTTATGTTATTACAATGGAATGGTTGACATATAATGCTTAAATATATCATTTGAATTTAAATATGTGATAAGAACTATTATCTAGTGATATGTAACAGGAAGTTTGTATAAATCACACCATTGCTTTTTCATGTTAGATTCATAATACTTCATCTCTTCAAGTATGTAACTATCAGCTATTCAAACTACAAATATTCTGTCTCCTTATTTGCATCCTATGTTATTTATGGAGCCTTCTTTCTAAAGCTGAGTAGAAATAGTTAACAACTACTTAAACTAAGAATGATGAGGGAAGGACAGAGCAACTAGCACCCTGCAAGGGAACTATGGGCAGGGTCAGTGGGCAAAAGGCATGGAGTGATATGACAAGGAAGGAATAACTAAATCAATGAAAAAGGATGAAGCAGAGTGACCTCCAGCACTTGCACATCAGCAAGAAAGTGCCTGTTAGGCACCATTATGGGGAAAACTCCCAACCTTTTCCAGGAGCTCAACATGTTGGGATGGCTCACTCAAGTGCCAGTATACTACAGCAGGCAGCATGGGGAATAAACATGATGGTGTGGAGTTGCAGGGCTTTGATCATGTTGGGATTGTGGAGACATTGCAGACACAATGCATAGTTAAGGCATAAACTAAGGCAATAATGACACAATGCATAAGAAATTGATGGAATGCAACTTGATATTTAGAAATAGCTGTTTGATAATGACTTATCAGTACTTGTCAGTAGATGTTGATTTTCCTTCTCCAAACAGCTGTTCCTTGCAGTCACTGTGGGTTTCACAGAGTCATCTACTCTGGGACACTGTTTCCCATTTCGTATTAGATTGACTGATGAAAAGTCACTCTCTAAAAGCCCTGGTCTTGTCGAGGAGCTTGATTCAGGATTGAATTTGCCATTAGGCAACTGTATAGGACTTTTTTGTGTGGGACTCTTTTCCTCTTTGATAATATAAAATGTCTCCATATGTCCGATAAATGGGGGACAATATCCCCTTATCTCTGAAAATCCAACAGCCAAAATTAAAAAAAAAAAAGAAAAAAAGAAGCTTACTATTATGAAAATTGTAAACTACTATTTTTATATCTTGAATATGCTCCTTACACACTATGTAATTAATTTTTCTGCCTGGTTATTTTAATTGGCTAGTTCCTCAGCGTGTATCCTAATCACATATTCAGGTTCAAGTTATTAGCAGTGCCTTGTGTTCAGCAAATTCTATGCATTTCTGAATATATAATATAACTTGATTTTTAGTACTATTAGCTAGCACCTAATATCTTCAGTTGCACAGCTGTAATACATTAGACCTAAGGTTTACATGGCACTGATTTACAGTATTCGAGAAAGGTAGAAAACTTCAGAAGTTCTGCTTGTTCTGTAGTCATTTGTAGAACTGGAGGGAACAAGTGTATTCTTAAGGTATTAACCTTTCATTATTTTCAGTTTTATGGTCTTATGAAAGTTCTATTTTTGTATCAAGCAATCATAATCATGTCACATTAATGTTTTTCTTTGGTCTGATTAACACTTCACGTTTGGCTCTGACAACAAGAACTCCATGACAACTGTTCACACAAGAGTATAGCTATCCACATTTTTTACACAGTCAGAAGTTTAGTCCTATTTTTGAAATAACCAGAACTCCTCTATCACAGCATGCAGAAAGCGATCTGTCAAATAGTCATATTACAATTTTTACAATACACTTCTGTGATGACCAGTAAAATAATCAGGACCTATTTCTTATAATTGAAGCATTTTGATTTCAATATTAATTTCTTACCTGTGTGATAATACTAAGAATCAAATACCTGCCACATCATCACTACTTTAGGCAAAGCCAGAGGTGCACTCCAGGCCCTCGTATATATTTTTATACAATTCTCTAAACAGAAAGAGGTTAATTCTATGGCACCAACATACATTGATTCTGGTTTCTTCCTCAATCCTTTATCTCTATATTACTGTATTTCTATGTAGCTCTGTGACAAACATGCAAGACGTGCTTTTCACTAACACACAAATGATTGAAGTGTCAGATGTTTATTCACTGTGGATGGAGAAAACACCAGATCTCTATCAGACATATATCCAAGGCAACCATATAGAATGAAAGAATTACAGAATGGATGATGTTAAAAGGGATCTTAGCATCCTAGTCTATTTCACCACCACTGTGCAAAAAGGTGCCAGCTAGAATAGGTTCCTCAGGTCCTTATGGATTCAGGGGAGACTCCACAACTTCTCTGAGAAACCTGTATTAGTGTTCTAGAAACATGGCAGAGACCTTGAGTGATCCCCATATTGGCACAGGCATTATTCTTTGCCACAGAAAACCAGTGTCCATTGCTTATTGTTAGAGCATGCAGACATACACACATGCTCAGCTGCTGAAAGCCACTGTGTCACCTCTACAAATATCAGGAGTTAATGGCCTTGGAAATACTGATTGGATATACAGAAAAATGTTTTCATTGTGAGTATAGTCTGTCATTGACATAGGTTTCACAGGAATTTCCACCCTCACTGTTATTCAGGAGAAAGGTGTGAGCAACTTCCTTCAGACAGAACTGCTTTGAACAGGTGTTGGACTACATGACTTCTGGAGGACCCTTTCAACCTACATACTGCCATGACTCTCTGACATCTGAAAACTCACAGAATTGAGATGGGAAAAATTAAAATCAAGTTTGTTTTCAGAACCTTGCACGTAAGAGTAGTAGTTTTTCATGATCCTGAAAAGCCTTATAAACATACTGTTGTGTTACAGAATTTGAACGATATCACTGACTGCTTTGCAGTCTTAATTTACAGTGCTCTGCATGAAGTATGAGTATAAATCTTAACAGTTATCTTACTTCCTTACCTTATAATGCAAATATCTGGTTATTCTTGAAGCGTATATATAATCCCTTGGGACTGCTCTTGTTTTTAAATTTTAGTAGTAAATTGCAAATAATATGAGATAAATCATGAAGCAGTTGTGTTTTGGAGCTTGCAGTTCAGTATATCTAGATTCTTTCATTCTATTCTTTGAAGAATTAACAGACTCTTTTATCATTCAGGGTATGGGAGAGAAACTGAATAAGCAGGTACAAATTCAACCTCACTGCTTTGCCTTCTGATATGTTTCAGAAAATAATGCTTTCGTTATGCAGAGGAAATATTTTAAACTTTCATTTTCTAGCTAAACTGCCATTAGATGGAAAGCTGGTATAGGACAGGAACTCCAACAATATGAAAAAAAAAAAAAAAGGGGAGCACAATGGGTGTATTTCCAGTTTATCTTTGCAAGTCTTTCTAAAGTCTGGTGTAAATTACTTTCTGACTCTTTAAGAAATTTTGCCTAATGCCTTCCTCCAGCCCTTCCATTTTCCCAATATCAGTATTCAAAATCCAATGGTAAATTCACTAGATTTCAAATAAGATTAGAAGACTACCATTTTATTCAGAACTGGAAATGAAGAGCTTAACTGAAGTGTGTTTATTCTAAATATTTCCCTGGTTGATTACTTAAAATAGTCCTCAGAAATTTAATCATAACAAAATTAAATTTATTGGTTTATGTGTTACCATTGTGTCGCTGCAGTTTCATTTGAAATTGCATAGTCATAGATATTGTTCAACTGTGAAAACTGTTTATCTATCTATCTATCTATCTATCTATCTATCTATCTATCTATCTCTGTCTGTTTCTGTCTGTCCGTCCGTCCATCCATCCATCCATCCACCCATCCATCCATCCGTCCATCCATCCATCCATCCATCCATCCATCCATCCATCCATCCATCTAATATAGCTAGAACTACAGAACAATCTTCTTTAAGATTCAAGGATACAGGCTTGGGAGCTTCAGTATTTTCTATATGTTTAACCAAGCCTAGCTTTTCGAAAAGTGAAACAAAAGAAAACAAAACAAACAAACAAACAAACAAACAAAACCCCAGACAAAAACACACAGAAACAACCAACAACAAAAACCCAAACAAAAAACCAACCAACCAACCAACCAACCAAAAAACAAAAACAAAACCGCAAAAATAACTAAACAAGAAAACCTAAACAAACAAAGTAAAAAAAAAAAAAAAAAAAACAAACCAAAAAACGCAAAACCAAAATCCCCAGGCACAAAAGAATATTCCATTTTCAAAGTTTATGTTAGTATGCAGCATAGTAATTATTTTATTCCCTGGAGGTTTTGAATTCAAATCTGGAATTTTTACAATGAAGACATGCAAATATTTTATATATGGGGGTTTTTTTGTTTGTTTTTGTTAGCTTGTTTGTTTGTTTTTTTCAGGATGGTAATTAATTTCCATTGAACAGTTGTCCCCTGCATCTGTGCATTCTTTTATTGCTAGCTGAAACTTCCAGAGTTATTTCCTCACTCCTGAGTATATATAAACTATGATCTATTCATCCTTCTTCAAGAGCTGAACATTCTGTCTTCCACCT
Source organism: Anabacerthia variegaticeps (assembly GCA_035583185.1). Classification (NCBI taxonomy): domain Eukaryota; kingdom Metazoa; phylum Chordata; class Aves; order Passeriformes; family Furnariidae; genus Anabacerthia; species Anabacerthia variegaticeps. The sequence continues at coordinate 38,671,355 of JAWWEW010000001.1, read as the reverse complement.
TCAGTTTTGACGTATTATTTGTTTATAGAACACATTGATGGGGGTGCAGATGCTGTTTTTAATTCTTCCTACCTTTGCTGAGCCAAGCAACAACTTCTGTGCTATGTTCATGCAACACCTTCAAAAACAGACAAAAGTGTGTTTTTTCAGTTGCTGATTTAGTATCAAGTGAGCTGCTGAACCAGATGACTGGCTGCATATAGATGCATGGTAAAATAATGATGGCTTTAGAAGCTGTTAAAATGTGATAGTGATAACAATAACATGACTATACTTTCAGTGGATTTACAGTGCTGTACAGATACTATGCAATGTAAAGCATTCTCTCCTTTTAGTAATAGAACCTGAAAATATGGTCTGCAGGACCAGTCAATACAGTGATATATAGTCTCTAGCTGTTAACTCTCACAGAAAATGTTGTTATACATGAAAACCATGTAAAGGGCAAGTTCCTTCCACAACTAACACCGTAACATGTTAGGGATGCTTGGGATCTAGTTCTAGTCAGACTAAACTATGCTTCCTATGAGACATAATTAAATTTGCCTAGATCTATAGCTAGAGAAAGTAGGTTTCTTTCTAGGATAAAAATATAAATTAATAATTCTGTTGACAGCACTTAAAATATGTTTTATTGCTGGGCTTAGTATCTAAAACCTTAAGCCCATGAGTATTCACACGATTGATGTCCTTCATCTGCCTAAGAACCTAGCTAATTTGTGGCCCTAAGCTTTTTGCTGGATCACGACCCAAATAACTTAATCAACTATTCTTAAAATTAAGTATTCTAAAAATACTTATAATTGAAAAGCTAATAAATAAAATCAAAGCACTAACACTTTGCAGCAGTCAGAAAAAACTCCATCATTAACTTCCAAGTCTCCTTCCAATTTTTCTTTATTTCTCTCGGCAACTCTCCCACAGCTGCCCTTAACCCTTCCAGACTTTGAAGCTGCCAGAGTTTTCTGGATCCCTCAAGGACCCCTCTCATCTTCCTTTACCCTCACAGCTCCTCAAACCCCTTATTCTTTTCTGCCCCAGTGTTTTCCCTCTGCCAAACAAATCCCAGCTCTTTCTTCTTCTCTTTCAGAATCAGCTCTGTCACCTCTCAAAAACTGAATTTAGCCCATGCTTCTGATGAGCACTGAACTGATGAACAGGAAAGAAAAAAGAGACATAGAAGAATAAAAGAGAGGAAAACTAGGTATATTTCAAACAGATACTAAATAAAATATTATATAGTTCTCTCAAACTTTTTTGTTTATGGAGCTATATTATGTCATTGTAAATTGATGAACAAGTAAACAAGTCAGGTTTTTCCCGGGATTCATCTATTAAAGTAAGACCTTCTTAAAGCGCAGACATGTACTATTACTTTTCGGTTTCTCCTGACAGTCCAGACTGCAACAGTCTTTTTAGTAACAGTGTCTTATCAACAGCATTTGTGCAATCCTATACATTTTTTTTTTTTTTTTTTGCTTTTTTATATTGCAAAGTTGCCTGATTTATGAAGAATTGATGTTCTGTCTGGGGCTGCATCAAGTTTGGTGACACTAATATGGCTCTTAAGGTTGTAGACTATCTTGGCTTTGCTTTAATATAATTAATTGAAGCTTAGAGATTAAAATTCAGGTTTATTCTTGTATAGTTTATAATAATTGTCTGACAAATAATTTAAAATACAAGATTTAGGCAACTTGGGGCAGGTGCGAGTTGTCTCTTTTTTTCGTTTTTTTATTTTTTTTATTTTTTTAACATACTTTGAGATGTCATGGAATAAGTAATTAAGTTTGATTCATTGTTTGTCTCAGACAATCCTTCCTTTTAACTGCTTCTTTTTTGGACATTCTTAAGTACTTTCAATTACTGAAAAAAGTCTGGATTTTTTTCCTTCCTAGTATAAGCTAAGTAACTATATATTTAGGCAGTAAAACTTTTAAAGAAAATGTGTTAATATTTGATGTACAAAACTATGAAGAAAATGTGAAGAATTTCTTCTCTAAGTAGCTTAAATGTAGAAATGTGTGAAAAATGAGAAGACAAAATCTCTGTTTAACTGGAGTGGAAACTGACATTTCTTCCGTGGAGAAGAGCCTGCCAAGTGAAAATGAGCCTTCTCCAACTCTTGTGACAATTACAGTTGCAATTTTACAAGTTCTGGGAAATGTGATCAATCCTTATTAGATACATTAATCCTGTTATCAATCTGGAGGGAAAGAGTCTACTTCTTATGACTGCTTCAATACTACTTTCCACCCTTGCTTTTCTAAGTGCCTTAAGTTAGACGAGGCATTCTGTCTGGTATTACAGAACGGCATCCACACCTTCATAACAGACCATCTGCATGTGTTCTCCTATAGCTTTAGTTCTAGACACAGTCCCACACATTTCTCATGCCATTTCCATAAGACAAAGTTCAGTTGCACTGACCCAGTGCCATTTGTGTTCTGAAAGATTCTCTGTTGTTTTGGATCTCCAGACTTCCCACATTTTGCTTATTAACTCTTCATGAGTCTTCAAATCTGAGCCTGTGGCTTCAGCAATTAGTTTTCAGTTTTCATACATTCAGTGAGTCCAGAATAAGTAGCAGCAGACATTTATTTAGTATCATGACATAGCTCTTAAAATAAATAAGAATTGTGTGGTCAAGCGCAAGACAATATTCATGACAGATCAGAGGGCTTTGTTTGGGGCTTTTTTTTTTTTTTTTAGATTTTATTTACATAATTTTATATTAGCTATTATATTTATTCATTAGTCTTTTTTTCCCTCTTTTAATTAGATCACTGAGTTACCCAGTTCATGACCTGATACTCCATGAGATTTGTCTCATATCAAGCTCATTAATTTTCTTGACCAATCCTCGTCTTATCAAGATTCAGAAGAGAAGTTAAATTCTTCAGTAATAATAGATATGGTGAACATTAAGTACAATTGGGTCAAACATACTTTTCCCAAAAACACATATTTTTTTTTTTTGTAGGTTCTGTGTAATAGATCACTTGGTTCAAAGTACTTGGCTTGTAACTTGGCAGACTCAAAGATTCCATGAACTAAAACAGGATCAGACACCTGGCTGGGATTCACAGATGTAAAGTCTACAACATAAATACATGTGTCTGAGTGAGTTATGTCAGTAAGAGTTTGATTTGAATAAACTTTTGTAGTTTAATTAGGTAAAAGAACATGTCAAAAGAGAGGTTTATCTCATTGCAAAGTACTTGTCTAAAATAGGTCAAATAAATAAATGCTCTCCAGGTGTCTAAAGCTAGATGAGGTGACTCATGCTCTGATTCATCAGACACTTGAGTAAGCTGTGGACTTCTCATTAACTCAGTTGTAATTTAGCCAGGTGCCTGAATGACTGAAAGAGAAAAAAACCTGGATGTTTATGAGAATGAAGTCTTAATATGGACAGATGAAATAATATTAAACAACAGCAAGTAGAAAAAATGGCAGCCAGGAAAATATGTACACATAATGTAATATTAATATAATTGTGTAGTGTGTAACTCCAACTGTTGTTTGGGCAGGACTTAAACAAATTTAAAAAATCCAATAAGCCAAAACAAAATTTTCTTTTGCATAGTGGGTCTGACTGAGAATAGATGAATTATTTTTAGATTAATTTGTAAAAGAAGGAGATTAGCTTTACTGTCCTACTGCTTCCTGAATGATTGACATTAGTCCTGCCATGATTTAAATAATCTTACTTCCTGAAACAAAACCCTGTGTTAATATTTCATGAAGATAAACATGTATGTGATTTTCAGTAACACATCATTTTATCAGTATAAATGACTCAATGATCTTAGAGGTCTTTTCCAAACTAAATGATTCCGTGATTCTATAGTAAACCTTCTCCAATTCATTCATGATAGATTACAAAATAACGTTATGATCAGATGTTACAGTTTAGTTTCACTTGCCACACTTGAGCTGAATTACATGAGTAGATAGGTTATCCACTGTTTGCAATGACTGAGAGTTCCTGTTAAATATGAACACTCAAAAGTTGAAATGAGGACTTTATAGGAAATGTTAGAATTTTAAATTTGACTTTAAAGTTAGCAAACCACTCATGAACCATCATGACAGAAACATGTAGAGTGAATCTAAAATAAAAAGTAAGATTCAAAAAGCAGTTAAATAAGACTAATGTTGGCTGTGTATTTTCATTGCTTCTAACCTTTGAGTTGAATGCATCTTTGTTTTTTTTTGCACTTTTAATACTTAGTCACTCTGAATTGTGGCATAGTTGTCATTTGAGTTTGTCTGACTTAGAACTGAACAACAGTGACACTGTACAATCTATTCAGTACATAAAGACATTTTTAAAATTTTTCTTCTTTATAGTTTGAGAATAAATAATTAGACATAATACATAGCATAATGATTGTAGTTTAAAACTTCTAATTTGCTTTCCCTTTCTCATATTAATTAATGAGCTGGAATTTAAAAAAATGCACATGTGATATATAACTTTTAATCTTGCTGCAATACATGTGATTCCTTAATATTCTTTATGTTTCAATCAAACTAGGACTTGAACAATAAAAGATGTGACAAGTTCATGATAGATTATGTATTTTCAAGTCTTTATTGGCATCATAATAAAATATATCTACATATATCTAAAATAAAATAACATACCTTATTGTGTGTTTGTGCTAAACTGCTGCATCAGTTTGATATTGCAGAAGATAAAGTACTGTTCTCATTGCCTCTGTAGTCTATTCCTCTGAAAAAAATGATGTCTCATTCTTTAAAAAAAATAACAGTGGATTAAACCAATCATTCTGAAATTATATGAAAAAAAAAGGTCCAGGTCAAATTGCTACAACACATTTTTTTTATTTCTTCATGGAAAAAACTGCACTGGACCTGAAAAAAAAGAATTAACATATTTCACCCAGAGAACATTATCATTATTTCAGATAAATCTTATTGAATGTAGAGAAAATAATGGTGATATCTCTAGGGAGAAAATGGCCACTGAGGGGGAAAAAATATCAACAAAAACAAAGCATAAAGGTTGCAAGGAGAAAATAAGGTTATTATGAAACTCAGAAAAAAAACATGGACTGCTAGAATGCAAAACACTTCTGACATGAACATTTGCAAGATGAAATGCTCTGATTTAGATTTGGTGCAAGATCATAATACATTACTTCTAGTTATGCAAAAAAGTTTGACACATCCCAGGTGTCTTTACTCCTAGGAACATGTTTCAAAATCAAAAGCAAAAGAAAGACTTAAATTACTAGAAGCCATACTACAAGAATGACTACAAATAAAGATATCAAATAGGTTGTTAAGTCAGTCCCTACTATTAGATCCACTAGTGCATTATAGCATTATAGAGTTGCAGTTTTAATTCTTCTCTCAGGTTTCAGAATGAAAAAAAAGGAAAAAAAAAAAAAACACACAAAAAAATCACCAAAACAAACAAAAACAAACAAACAAACAAAACAACAACAACAAAACACACCACAGGAAAGAAGAAAATCCATAATAAATCTGAGATCACTGAGAACTAGTCTGAAGCATCCCACTATGTTTTTTTAAAGAAATTGGTGAGGACACATGCCACTCTGTGCTTCTGTTCTTTACAAGCTTCGGATAGAAAATCTGTGAAAAATTAGCTCAGATCAGCAGCACAGTTTTGGTGCAAACAGCCACATGATCTACACTTATCATTTGATGGTTTATTTTGAAAAGTAGTTTCAGTGTGCACAAACTAGACTCTTTTCTGAGGAAATTAAAATGTAAGATCTAATTTGGTGTACATTGAACACACTCCCATGTGTAATAAAGACAGACTTAATTTTCTTCTCAGTAGCTGATATGGTGCTGTGTTTTGAATTTCTGCTGGCAATAGTGTTGTTAAGACAGCAATATTTTAGTTACTGTGAGCAGTTCTTGCACATAGTAAAGATAATTTCTGGAAGATCCTCACCCCACCCCACCCCACCCCACTCCACCATCAAAGAAGCTGAAGGTGCACAAGGATTCAGGAGGGGATACAGCCAGGACAGCTGACAACTGTCCAAAGAGATGTCCTATATGGTTGGTCAGCATATGAAGCTTCAGGAAGAAGGTGGGAGGGGAATATGTTCAGAGTGATGGTGCTTGCCTTCCCAAGCCACTTTTATGCATGGTGGACCCCTGCTTTCCTGGGAATGGCTGAACACCTTCCTGCCTATGGGAAGTGAAAGAATTCCTTGTTTTGCTTTACCTGTGGGCATAGTTTTTACTTTACCTATTAAACTATCTTTATCTCAGTCTATGAGTTTTCTCTTTTACCTTTCTGACTCCCTCCCCAGTCCCAACCAGGGAATACGTGAGTGCATGGGTGACACTTATTTGCCAGCTGGAGTTAAAACACAAAACCTAAAGATCTGGGGTTTGATCCTTTGGTGTTTTTTTTTCTTACAGTGTTTTTCTATATTTTTTTTGTCAGTCATTGTCTTGCTTGCTTTTCTGTTTCACAGTTAGACCTGATATGTGAAGAGTTGCATGGAAGACTTACACTGTACCTTTTTATTGTTTTCAAAATGTAGCGCATTTACCATTCCTGACATTCTTCCTCACTGCTCAGCCCAGAAAAGCCATATTCTTGGATTCATGCTGTTGCCTTTAAAAGCCTAGAATATGCTAACACTAATAGTTTGATAAGTTCTACTAAATCTGTCTTGTTAATGATTTGTATTGAAGTCAATCTTGACTAGATTCAATTGAAATGAGGTTGCAGATGATGTGCCCAGGCCTTGCAAAAGAAAATAGTATCTTTAAAAGAATTTTATTTTTTTCACTGTTCTGTTCATTTCTTTCATATGATAAATGCTATTATCTCCAGAAAAGAGGAAGTATATGAAATTTCTTCCTATCAGTCTCTGCATACGGTACTAAATAAATATAAATATTATACCAAAACAAAATTTCCATTCCCAAATTTTGTCATTTTATATTTTAATTATTCTATACACACTTGATGTCAGGAAATAATATGTTTTTTTCTCTGTTGAGCTGCTAATTGCAATGTCTTGTGTTTATCATCCAATTAAGAGCCTTCAGGAAAGAGCGGAATACTTCTACAAAATATCTCTTTAATACTTGATATATATATACATTCCTTGAACAAATCTATTAAAAATGGGCTGAATGACCAGGTCCAGATGGTGGTATGAGACTTCAAGAAGTCTAGTTGGAGGCCTAGTCCAGCTGGAGAAACTGGTGGTATACTCCAGGAGCCTACACAGGGATGGACTGTGTAATATCTTCGTTAATGACTTATATCATGGGGCAGACTGTATTCTCAGCAAGCTTGCAGATGACAGAGTACTGGGGTGAGGGGCTGGAACTGCAGAGGGACCTTGGCAGGCTGGAGAAATGGATTGACAAGATCCACATGAAGCTTAACAGGGAGAAATGCAAGAAGATAACAACACCAGACACCAGTGTGTGCTACTGCCACCCAGTTGGGAAGAAGTTTGGCAGAAAATGCCTGGGGTTCCTGGTGGATATCAGCTTGGACATGAGCCAACGATAGGCCCTTGCTTCATGGAAGGTCAATGGCACCCTGGACTGCACTAGGAAAACTTTGCCAGCAAGTAGAGAGAGGTGATCCTTCCCTTCTGCTCAGCCCTGGTGTGGCCATACCTGAAGCCATTTCTGGGATCCCCAGTAGAGGAGAGACACAGACATACTGCAGAGGGTCATACAATGGTCCGTGAAGATCCAGAGCCATAGGGTCACAGAATATTTCAAGTTGGAAGGGACTCACAAGGAGCACCAAGTCCAACTCTTAAGTGAATGGTTGTACGGGGATTGAACCCATGACCTTCCAACTTCATGTCCTGTTTACATTTTCCTAGAAACTCATATGTGACTACAACAGCCATAAACTGGTTTTTTTTCCTACACTGTAAAAATTTTCTTTTGCATCTGATAAAGATTTACAGCAAAACTAGAAAACTTCAAGGCATATTACAAGTTCTGCCATGTTTAAAAATTAAGATTTAGGATTGAAATGAGTTTCCCATTAAAAACTTGTAAATGGCAACTTTATTTGTGAGCTCCATTTTTATAACCTTATGCAGCCCTTCTGAAATTTCCACAGCATTTCACAGAATCGTGATAGCCAATACATATAACTTCTTTTGCAAGTTTAAAATTTAATTTTAGGAGAATGCAATATGCTTAATGGACTATAGCTTTGGAATGTACATGAATACATAGAGCATTACATATGACAGAGGAACAGAGGAGAAATATTCATCTTCTGTTTATGAGCTAGGTTAGCATGAAAAATAACTGATTTTATCTCATTTTGGTTTTCTAAAATCTGTCTGTTTTCACCATTTTTTCCACCTCCTTTTGCTAAGTAGAAATATTCAAATACTCACAAGAATTATTATTTTGGAAGTCAACAGAACACAGTGAATGCAGAAAGTCACTTTGTTGCTTTAGAAGTTTCCTGGTTTAGCCTATGTCTTCACTAGAGATTGTGTCTATGTTTGAAATATAATGGGATATTTGTCCCTAAGAAGTTCCACCTCCTTTTTGTGTATTAAACTTTTGATGCCAAAGTCTTTATAAACTGCTTTCATTATCCAGTCTGTACATTTGATAAACATCAAGCCAGTGGTCTTTGGAGATTTCTAATCATTATTACACTCCTATTAGTCATGTCATGTTATCCATAATGCCTACAGAGCAGAAAAGACTTTGATTTAATGTTTTATTCAAAGGACAAATCCTTCAGTGGTATAACAGTCCCTAATGCAGGGCAGATATTAGTTGATGTAAAATGGCAAGTTTATTGCAGCCTGGGATATAGATTTCCCTTGACCCTTTCAACCTAGAGGTGAAAGAGTTTTCTATTGATGACCAGTTAGAAAACTATTAGTACTAATAGTATTTTTGACATCCTTTCTTACTCTGATTAATGATTATATATACATGCAACTGCTTTGCCATCTACATTCTGTTGGCTTTCTAAAAATATGTTACTCTCTTTTGCTCTCTCACCAAGATTTATATAAATAAACACAGTGCTTATTGTTTCCCTAATATTTTCACAAAATCAGATCAGGGTTACGCTATTTTATTACATTTTTTCTTTAGATGTATGAAGAGTACAGGCCACAGAAACAGCAGATATAGAACTCACTAATTTAAGAAGAGAAACGAAGTGGTCTTAGATGTAGTTGTCATCAATATGGCTGCGACTGTGAGATTTCTAAACTCTGAGACGTTGATATTCACTTTAATGGGAGCAGTCTAGACTCTTGGAAGAATTTATCAATGTTCTCCAGACTGCTCTGTTCTATTCAATGAGATTATTCAGCAAAGTCCTGTTGCTGTTAATGATGTTTTAAGCCTTTGTATTGGAAAGTCTCATATCTGACTGCTGAAATATACTTAACTTTGGGAAGAGAATTATGACTCTGGCTTTGGTGAAATTATTTATGTTCTTAAAGAGTGACAAACAATTTCCACATTAGAGTCACAGTTCCTGATACCTTGAAAGGTTCCCATGACAGAATTGTATCAAATGGAGAACAGGAAATTTACAAAAAGTGGAAGTACAATTTTATTACATGAGTGGTGGGATGTCCTATTTGAATAACAGAAGCACTTGTGTGATTACTAATTTGGTCCATCCTATGTGCAACACAGCACCAAGTAAGAACCAGCACTTGCAATTCCAGTTTAAACAGTGAGACACTATCCAACATCCACTAAGTTCTTATGCACAGAAAAAATTACCTTAAATTAACAACAATTTCCACAGAGTGAACAACTACTGTCAAGATAGTGCACAGAAGTAGTTCATAATATGCCTACAATTTCATTAATCTTTTTAAAGTAACTGAATCTAAATAAGCGTATTTAACTGTAGCTAACATACTTAGATGAGAACTATAACATCAATGTTAACCTTGACTTACCAATTTTTATCATGAGTTCTATATCTACCATCTCTCCATCATCCAGTTCTGACATGCTTCTGCATCAACCCTAGCCACAGCTTCCTTGCTATTAATTCAGACACCAGAGGCAGCATGAAATGATAAACTGCAAGCAGCTATTACAAACTGCTACATATCTCACAGATCAGAAAAGCCAGTAAACACCTAAAAAAAAAAAAAAAAAACAAACCCATAAAAAAGGCTTTGATATACAGCTAGGCCATTAAAGATTTGCTTGATATACCCAGTTCATCTGACTAAAAGGAAACTGCACCACCAAACTGTTTTCCAGACTGTATCTTTGAATGACCTCAGAAAAAAATATATGGAAACAGTGCAAAAATCAAAAAGTGTCACTGCCAGTATGGTCCTAGTAATAATATACCACCATAACAGAAAACAAAGGCTAAAAGTTATTAAAGCTATTCGTATCTTGAAATACATTTTCAGGTCTCCTCTACTACTTTTCAAATGGCATCCCCTCAAATTAAAATGTAGTCCCTTCAAGGGCGCCTATACAGATGAAGCTGAACAAGTACAAAACACTGAAATAAGCTCAAACATACCTCTGATAAAGGATACACCAAATAATTAGCCCTAAGTGAGCAATTTTTTTCACAACACTAACACTTACCAAGATCTCACAATCCAGATTCTTAAGTGATAGCTTCAAAGCTCCTTTCCAATTGTACAAATCTATTGAATACCCTCAGAGATGGACTCAGGATATAAGTACTTCTCTATGTTGTATTTGTCCCACCTCAAGCCTGCAATGTTGGTTTATGAGACAGAAGGTTCACTCCAGGAGAGTACCTAATGCACTTCAACTGCTAAAGGGTGCTCAGTCTGATTCAGCAGATTAAACCATTCCAAATTTAACTGTTATGAAAGGCAGGTAGTGTAGTCATCAGATTCTTGATGACAACTGTTTGTCTCCACAAACCCACCCTTCTTGGGCCACACAACTTGCTATGGTGAACGGAGTAGCAGTCTTCAAACAGACTCCACAAGACCTTACAGGTAAAACTTGTCAAACACTTTGTTTCACTTAAAGGTTTTGACCCATTATTTTTGACATCCTTGCTAACACAAAAGACACTTGATCTGAGTTTACAAGAAGGAGTCAGAACCACACAAACCTATACAATGCAGGGACCTTCTGCCATTCAGATTATGTGGTTCTTATCTATCAGGCCAAAATCTTTTGATTTTCAGGATGGATACATCTACTGATGTGCACTAGAATGTTTCGCTTTTTTATAGGACACATGATGTTGTTTATACCCATCTCTACAACATTTAAAATGGATTATATATAAGATTCATACCAGAATGAGATGCTTGATCACTGTAGAGAACATTGTGATGAATGCAATTTGGATGTTCTTGGGTATCCACTTCTGTTTGAATATCTTAATATCAAATCTGAAAAAGTGAAAACCATAATAATTTTTTAATGTGTTTTTAATGTAAAACCAACTTGAAAATTAGTCTCCACATGCACAATGTCAGAACAGTTATATGGGTATAAAGACATACTGATGCTATATCGATGAATAATTTGTTGCACTTGTCAAATAATGGGGGAAAATTAGAATAATTTTTTTTTTTCTAGTTTGTGCTTTGTATTGTATTTTAAAGGTCTCTGAAATAACTTGAAATTATTGGGAATCATCAGAAAATGCAACTTTTCAGAAGATAACAACTACCTGACTTTACAAAAAGTAACATATTTTTGTTCTGAAATTCCAAGTCAGACCACAAATCTGCCTTTTTAGTCACAAAATAGCAAGAGAAATTTTTCAGAGGAATAACAACTGGAATCTTTATTTAAATGTGCTCCTTGCCTTTCCCTTTCCCTGTGATTGTTCTACTTGTTTCTGAACTACAGTAGATTTAATGCTCATTTTAAAGCTATAGTTCATTTATTCACTGTTTGGCCAATTGTGTATGTTCTCCATACTGTTGCAGATGTGAACAAGAACACCATCATTTGATTTGGCTGGTTGAATTTAGGGTTGAATTTATGGCTAAATATATTTACAGCTCAATCTATTATCTGAACACATAAACACAGATACACATATGCAAGTAAAACTCAGAAATATTAGAAGTAATATTCATTTAATAATTTCCCAAGTTGCAAGTTTTAATAGAATTTGCTATTTTCTGACTGAAAAAAATCTTGAAAGATTTTATGTCACAAGAATGACATACAACAAGTAAATGCATTTTTAAACTTCATTTTAGTAAAGAGTTTATAATATGATTAAACCAAATAATAGACAGAAGGAAGTAATCAAAATTATATTACTGTATAGTTGGGTTTTTTTTATATTAGGTCATGTAATCTCTTCAGTTATTTTTTTCTCAGTTCCACATGTTGAAAATTATGGAAAAATAAAATTATCCATAGCAGAGTACAAAATGGTGATTGACATACAAAAATACCCACAAACATTTAAAGGTGTACATATAGCTTTACCATTGTTTCTTTTATTAAGCCTGAACTGAATCGAAGATTTGGAAGAGGAATAAATATTGTAGATTTGAAATTAACAGCCATCAGGAGAAAAACTCTAGAGGTTCATTCACCCTTAAAATCTAACTTAATGATGTCTAAAAATATTTTTATTGACAGTAAAAAATCCAATAGGGTTCCTATAAAAAGAGCGTCCCCTGAGCAGAGAAGCTATTGGAAATGACAGCAATTAAATCAAGCTTATGAAATATTTAAACTTATTCCAAGGTGAATCTGTTTCAGTGAATATCAGCTCTCAGATCAGGTAGTGAAAGAAAGAGAAGATTGAAAGAAATGTGTGTACACAGAATTAATAAATTTGGCATTTTCATAAAAAGGGATGGACTTTAATTAAAATATATGTTAAACGTTTTTCACAATCCTGAAAAACTGGATGTAGGAGAATATGGAATGACAAAACTATTGCAAAAAGTGTTACTGATAGTGTAGGCAGTGGATTGCAATTGCTGACACATAGTTACCAAGCACAAAATGCAGTACATTTTATTTAAAAACAAAAAAACCAAACAAACAAACAAAAAAAAAAACAAAAACAAAAACAAACCTTTTTAATTACCAGCAAATGCTCTTGACATCTTTCTTCTTCATGGGCCTTGCAAAAATGGATGATTTGTAGAGGGCAATTTTTATGTATTGCTTTTAACAACTCTATTATGCTCTGGAAAAAAGATAGCATATTTATCCAGCTTAACAGGCCACTCTGGGAGCAGTGATAACAAAAATTCACCTGAAGCAAGTAAGGGTTTTGACATTCTCTATATGTGAAACTGATGTTTTGGAGTCATAAGATGAGCTACTGAACAGCTTGTATAGAAGTGAATATTACAGCTAAAAAAAAAAGGGTGTTTTATGTGTAAGACTTTCACATAGCAAATTAAATGTTTTTATCCCTATCTATTAAAATTCCATTTTAGCAAAGCAAAGACGGTAATCTAAGCTATTGACAATTCTTCTTTCTAACAGAAATTCATGGTTACTGTACTTCGATGCATTGCAGAGATTTTCTTTATGCCTAAGGGATGTCATGATGTACACAAACATGAGAACTGAAAATTACTATATTGAATAATTGTTTCCACAAATGAAAAAGGAAACAACAACAAAAAAAAAAAACAAAAAAAAGAAAAACAACCAAAACCCCCGAAAAACAAGAAACAAAAAGTGGAAACCTAGAGCTAAGCCACAGTCTTATACATTTGTATTTCAGAAAGCTTCCAGCTGTGATTACAGCTTCAAGAAATTTATTTCAGTGTAAACTTAAGTTATAGTTTCAAGGGATCCGTTTCACCTAAGTGCTGTTTAGAAACATAACCTCGTAGCATTTTTGGGATTGATTTACCAGCCAGAAAAGACAGTTTATACCTGCTAAGATCCTGTCCCTCAAATTTGTCTAGTTTTCTGTTTCTTAACATCCATTTACATGTCTTTCTGCGAGTAGGTAGAAATGAATATATAGGACAAAAATACAGTCTATTGCACCCACTGTGATATTACCTTGACCGTGGTCAGGCAGTCTTCCAGAAAATAAATTAAAAAAAGTATCAGCCTCTTATGATTTACTCCATCACCAGCAGTGACTACTCTTTGTTTGGTTTTACAAGTGTGTGTTGGCTGGAACAGGCCAGTCAGTCTCATCTCTGTGCTTAACAAAATAATGAAGGAGATCCTTCCAGAAATTATGCACATGAAAAATAAGGAGGTGGTTGCTAACAGCCTCAATGACTTCAGTATGGGCAAATAATGCCTGACAAATTTGGTGGCTTTCTTTGATGGGGTTACAGTCTTGATGGATAAGGGAAGAGCAACTGACATAACCTACCTGGACTTGTGCAAAGTATTTGACACTGTGCCACAAAACATCCTTATCTCTAAACTAGAGACACATGGATTTGATGAATGGACCACTCAGTGAAAAAGGAATTGACTGGATGGCCACACTTAAAGATCAATGGTTCAATGTCCAAGGGGAGACCAGTGAAGAGTGGTGTTCCTCAGGGACTGGTATTGGGACCAGTGCAGTTTAACATCTTTGCCAGCGACATGAACAATGAGATCGAGTGCAAGTTTGTTGATAACACCGAGCTGTGTGTTGAGGTTGACGCAGTGGAGGGAATGAATGACATCCAGAGGGACCTGGACAGGCTGGAGAGGTGCATCTATGTGAACCTCATGATTTTCGCCAAGTGAAAGGTCCTGCACCTAGGTCAGTGCAATCCCAAGCACAAGTACAGGCTGGCCAGAGTATGGATTAAAAGCAGCCCTGAGTCATCAAAACATCATGCCCATTTTAAAAAAGACAATAGGGTGGATCCTGGGAACTACTGACCAGGACCAGTCAGTTTCACTCTTGTATCTAGTAAGACTGTAGAACAGATCTTCCTGAAACATGTTTGTTGAAACATATGGAAGTCAGGGTGATAGTTATAGACAGCAACATATTATCATGAAGGGCAAATCATGCCTGACTAATCTAGTGGCCTTCTACAGTGGAGTAACTGCATCAATGGAGAAGAAAGACATACGTATATCATCTATCTTGACTTCTCCATGGTCTTTCATGTGATCCCCCACAACTTTCTTACCCCTAAATTGGAGTGATATGGGTTTGAAAGGTGGACTATTAGTTGTATAACAACTTGTCTGAATGGCTACATCCAAGGACTTACAGTCAATGGCCCAATGTCCAAGAGGAAATGAGGGACTGAAAATACCAGCAAGCAAATCTGCTAACTGTAGCCATAAATTATTTTCAGTGCAAATTATTATTTATTAGTTCAGCAATATTGTAACTTTCATTGGTATTTGTCTCTAGTTTTCCTAGAAGAATCAGGTATTGCCTGTATTGACTAGTGGGGCCACAAGGAAGTAGAAAAAGTTTAATCTTTGTGTAACTACATTATTTGATTTTATAAAATAACACTCTACATGTTGTTTAATTATTAGCACCACAGATTTCTGTGTTTATGCTTCCTTTTCTCATACTCATCCCAATGACTTCAATAACCCTTTCTACATGGTCTCATTGCTTCTTCAAGAGTCCTTGTTCCCCTAGTCCCACTTAAATTGAAAAGATATTTCTATCTGCTAAGTCAACAACTTGAAATGTCTTTACTTGCCATATCTGAACTATGAGTTTCTACACTCTGCATGACTTATAGACAAATCAAAGCCCCAGAAGAAAAACCGGTCACAGATATGGGTAAGAACATCTTTGGCGAAGAAGTCACTGTTGTACAATTCCAAACTTTCCAGAGAAAACATTAATCTAAATAAATGTTGCATCTAACAAAGTGTTATAACACAGAATTTCTCCTTCAACTGCATTTTGTTGTCCATTATGGTAAGTGTAACGTTGCCAAGAGTTCTGCTTCTAAAGAGAAAGAAGAAATCACAAATAATATGTGGCATGTGATTAGGTTACTAAACTAATTTTTAGGTATGAGAAAAAGAATCCTTTTTGTTACCTGAATACGTTTGTTCTTTACTGCATGTCTTACTGTTAGCTCTGTGGGAGAGAGATTTACTTTTTATTAACAAAGTGTATCCCAGTGCTAATACTGCATAACTCATAAGAGTTATGGGTGAGGATGAAGGAAGAAAAAGGAGGAATTGACTTTCAGGGCTATTTAAGCAGTAACCTGTGGCCTCTATAGCTTAATATGTTACTTCAAACATGAAAGTTTTTCTTTGGTAGGTTGGTTTTGTTTTTTTTTTTAGCAATAGAAGACTAAATTTGTGGAACAAAATGAAACATTTTATCCAGATTAGATTTTAGAAATTAAAGTTCCAAAAGACAGGAAGGCTTGGATTAAAAGTGGCTCTGGTTAATAATAGCAATAGAAATTGTTGGGCAAAGAACTCCATGTGGATTACGCAGTGAAAGACCATTCCAGCTTTGATCCAAAAGCAGACCAAATCTTATCTTCTTTTATTTTTTTTTTCCCCTGGAATATCATCTAGCTCAAAGAGGAAGAAGGCTATTAAAGTGCTAAATTACAAAGTCTTGCTATGGTGTGTAGTAATTAATAAGTTAGACTTGAAAAAGCGTTGCAAAAAGAAAAAAATAAAAGGCCCAGTGCCCCAGATACTGAAGATCAACTATAGGCAAGACTGAATATTTTATAATAGGAAGAATATGCATTGCTATGACAATAGTAGGTTCTATTTTAAAACTCCAAATTCATAGCAATCTATGAATATTCATAATACCATTTTTGCTGCTACTCTGAGGAAATCTTTCTTGGGCTCAAAATACAGATTAAAATTAACAGTAAAAAAAGGAGGGGGAGGAGCAGGGAGGAGAAAGAGAAAAAAAAATGGCTAAGACAATATTTTTGAGCACTGTGAGAGAGAATGAAACATCAGGCCTATCTGGGGAAGAATGTAAACAACTTGGAAGTACTCAGTAATTAGGAAGACTATCTGCAGAAACAAGGAGAAAGAATTTGAGACACAATTTTAGGATAAATTCACTGACCAAATGAACCAGAACAAGCCTAAAAATAAATCAGAACAGGAGAAAGATGAGAAATAATATTTCTGCTTCCTAAGTATAAATAAAAATATATAAACATATAAATATGTAGTTATGTGTATATATATATATTAATATAAATTTTAATTTTTTAAAACTTAGTATTTTTTAGTCCGAAATGAAAATGGAGATCCTTCTCCACCAGTTTTACTGAGCTCAAATTCTACACTTAGGAAATATTTTTAGAGCGGAATTGTATTTTTCCCAAACCCAAACATTTCACTCAGCTCCTTGAGTCTAACTTCTTTTCCCTTTTGCCTGTCAAAGAAAAGAGCTGTATTCATTGCCTGGAAAACTGAGTGTGTGGGTACCTACAGGCATTGTTTGTCAAGTTGTTAATTATGAAGCATGTGTGATCAATATGAAAGCCTCCACTTGGGCATCCACTTGGGCTAATTTATGGAGATCCTTTGCTTTCATCTGAGGAGTAAAACAGTGGAGAAACCTCTCAGAAATCAGTGTGGTTTGTACATCGAGGTCTGCCACAGGTGATGGAGAGCAGAAACTGTCAAAGCACAAACATAAGCTGATGTCATGGGTAGCTCATCCAGACTAGAAGTCACAAAGTCACACCAGGCAGCCTGGAGGAAAGGCAACACTAATTAGCTCAGTTGTGATATCACACTGAGATCCCAAAACCTGGAGCACAGGCCCAGGAGGATTGCTAGTTTTTTTCAGTAATGTCTTGTAATCTTTAGTATCATTTTGTTGTGTAAACATGCCTTAAGAGACTGAGAGCAATGGAAACAACAAAAAATTGGAGTTTAGTAATCTACATGCTTATTTTCCAGCCCATTTTCCAACAGAAACCATTTAAGTTTGAATTGGATGAGGAGGATGGAGACACAGGTGGTATATTCCTAAATTCTTGCAGTCAGTAGAAAATCTCTGTTAGATACCATGTTTAAGTGGGAGTTTAAACGAAACTGTTTTTTCAAACAGCAGGGATGAGGAAGAGCTTCATATAACTTCATGTAGCCTACTGGAGATGAAGATAGACTTAATATTGTAAAGAATCTCTAGATACAAAACTACTCTGTTTGGCTCTATTTGGTTCTCTGAAGTAGAATTCAGGAAAGGCTATATAAAAAATCTGGCAGGCAAAAACTGTTGTGGCACTTGATTATTTGGAGTGATTCCTCAAGTTATCAAATGCTTACAAACGTAACTGGGCATTTTTTATTCTGATGGGTACATAATATGTTTAAATTTACTGTAGAAATCATCTTGACTTACAGTGGCAATCATTGAATTGTCTAGTCGTCAGGTATTGTGTCACGATGAGTGTACTTCATTCTCAGAAAACAAACAAAAAAAGCTGAACCAATTACAGAAATCTGACTTTAGAAGTCAGGTGAAAAAAGCTGCCAATGTTCTTCACCATGGTACTTCTGAAAATTTATGCTGGTATGTACCAAAAGTTCAGGAACAATGAATTTGCTCAAGGATGACACTAATAAGGAATAAAGTGATTACATAATGTGTACAAGACAGATCAGAAATAAATCACATGCTAAAAGCTTATTCATTAACTTTTTCACAAAACAAGGGAATGTAAAGCTACATGGATAAGAAGCATTCAACTATTTCAATAATAAGCAAGACTTCACTAAACAAAAGGAGAGACTCTAAGCCTTTAGAATTCACCAAACCAACGAGCTGTTCATTCTGACATTATTTTACTAACATTCAGAACCCACAAGGATAAGGAGTATTTTGTCTAAAAAGCCTCAGCATTGAATGAATGGTAGCCCTGTTCTGAATTGAGCAATTCAGACCAATGACTTTCGCTTTTATGTGTATCCACGGAAATTATATTAGAGGCCAAATGTTTATAAAGCTTAGAATAGTTTTTTTTAAATAAAATTTTGAGGGGCCAGTTAGAAGTTACTGCTAGAAAGAAGAAAGTCAGCCACAACTGCCTATTCAATGTCGCCATGTTTGCCTCTGGACACTGCAGTTGTCAAAAGTGAGAATGCTGAGCATTTAAACCCTATTGTGGTCCTATTATCAGTTAGTCTAAACAAGTCTTTTCCAAAGTCAATAAGGCTAAGAAATTACTGTTGTTCCTTCAGAAACTTTAGAAATACTACAAGGGTGGTTCAGTGGCCTAAATGCCAGCTTAAGTGCTATGGACCATCCCACCTGGCTTTAAATACCGTGGTCATAAAGTTGTTCATGACTCATTGTACCAGCCTGAGTTACATCAGTCACCTCACAGAGAGTCTGCAGTTGCACTTTTCACATCTGTTTAGGTATTTGAATTCTGCCTTAGAAAGGTAATTTAACTGGTGCAAGGAGGAAGCTATTTTGGTAGAGGGTGAGAATCTTGCTGTTATTTACCTAAAACTACATTTGGACATCTAGATCAAGATCAGAAGATCTTCATATTTTCTTTGAAAGTCAATGGGACTAGGTGACAAGACTTTCCTATAAAAGACAACTATCATTCAAGGCTGTGAGTTTTAGGCCTTTTGTTCAGACATGTTGAGGAGAATTTAGCAAATCAAACTGAATGTTGTCAATACAAATCAGGACCACTTTGCAAGCTACTGAAGTGAGACACATCAGAGTTACAGAATGGTTAAGGTTGGAAGGGTCTTTCGGAGGTCATCTGGTCTAATCCCCCTGCTCAAGCAGGGCCACCTAGAGCCAGTTGACTAGGACTATGTCCAGATATCAAGCTTTTGATTAAAGTAAAACAGGTAGTCTACTTTGCCATCTATGGCATCTATAGCTGGCATCTACAGAGGAATAATCATAACTCCATGGCCTAATGAAAATTTAGATTCACCTCCAGATGTAGACACCTGACCTCAAATTTCTACAGCCTCTGTTCTAGTATTGACTACGGTCAGTAAAGACTTACTCAAAGGAGTTTAAACAGCTAGTCTGCACACTATGTAAAATTATCAACTTTAGAATAGATTCTCTAAATTCTACCAACCATCACGACTAGATCTTCAAGGAGACAGTAATGATATTTGTAGATATTTGCGTTGAAATCAAATTTTGTTGCCCAAGTTCAGAGCTAAATTCCAGCCCTTCTGTTTTGTTTTCTTTTCCTGAGAGAACTTTCTGTAGTTCACTAAATAGTGTTTCCTTCATATTTCACTATATTTTGCAGACTGAAGTCTAGATTTTTTTCCCTGATTAGGAAAAAAAGAGTTTAATAATAATGTTTATTTTAAAAAAAAGAAAACAATAACCCACATGTGAAATAAAATCTAGATGCCAAAGGAAAGAATCTTCTAAATACAAACAAATACTTCCATGAGCAATGGAGTCAGCTGAACCATTTCTCGTGAATTCACAGCTTGAGTATGAAATCGATATTTTATACTGAATAAGTTCCTTTTCTCCACTTAACATACTATCCTTTGTCCAAATTTCTTTAAAGTAACACATTTGTGAGCCGTGTAACTTAAATCTGGCTAAAATTGGTACTAGTTATTTGGTAAAAAAGTAATATTATCCCATGAGTTTATTTAAGAAACCAAGGAAAATTAAGTTGATAATGTGAAATTCAGTTTCTGCTGTCAAGGCCATCTCCAAATGTCCTTGACCCTCTCTTCTTTGCAGTGACATGAAATAACTACCTCTTTCCTTTTCGCATCTCCCCCGCATTGTCACTCATTCTCCAGTGCTGTAGTAGAGAAGGCAGAGCACTACCATTTTCCACAGGGAAGTCTAGGAATTGAAAGAAGCAAGCATGCCATCTCTGCCTCACAGATTACAGCTGAACACAGGTTGAAAACAGCTGTCTTCATCCTTGGCTTCCTATGGCAGGAATACATATGCCAACAAGTTAGATCAGGAGGTTCTTACACTCTTAAAATGAGTTGGGAAGTCCATTCCCCTGCAAGGACATATTGATGGAAAGCTTTTTTTCTGTGCCACCGTCCTAGGAATTATTTGAGAAAACAGAAAGAAAGGTGATAACAGATAATAATTCAGTTTTAAAAATACCACATTAATTTTGGAAAACGCTGTTTTGGAAATGACTGAAACACTTATTTTTTTTCCCCAAAACTTAATGTGATGGCTTTACCTATTACCTTTAAAAGTTATTTTGACACCAGTAAATGTGTTCGGACTGCGGTCACAAATGGCATTTTATCTCGGTTTCTAGATGCAAATTTAAACAGAGTGACACTCATTCTCTAGAAGAATTCAGACAGCTTCAGTGAAATGAATGTGAAGAAAGAAAACACTCAGTGGATTTTCCAAATGGGTCATGCAATTTCTAGCTTTTCACCAACTAAGGGGTGACTTGAATAGAAAATGAAGAGATGATGACAATGTTGCTGTAATGATTTAAAAAGCTTCAGAAGTCTTTCAGATTTTTTTTTCATCAAAACCATTATGGTGTTGCACTCCCTGAAAGCCTATTTGTCTTAAACTAAAAGGAAATATTTTCTTGCAAGTCAGGGCATAAGCAATTTTTTTCTTTTTTTCTTTTTTTTTTTTTTTTTTTTTTTTTTTAATTCCATGAGCTATAAGACAAATAAAGACAGTTTTCTCATTTCCTCTGCAAAGATAAAACTGAGATAGTGTCCCCCAAGGCATATTGAAGAAATAGAGACAGAAATTTAGGCCAAAGTATTGTCAGGTTACAAAGCAAGATAGCAGTCAATGTACAATTATCTTTTGGTTAAAATTGTCTGCTGACCTGGATACTGTCAAATGGATTTTGATAGTTGAAGGTGACTCACAATTATTATTGCTTAGTTTGTGTTCATTATTTCAGCCTGAAGTCTTTGCAGTTGCACAAATCTCTAAATGAAACAACGAATAACAGTTTTTTGGTGTCATGATAAGGATATTTAACAATGTTATGACCTTCACGCAATAATAAAAGGGTAAAAGTCAATCACTAAAGCCAGTTTGATTGCATACAACACAGGAGTTTGGGATGTAAGAAAAGAATCCCAGAATTACAGAAATGTTGACCTCTGGAGTTTATTTAGTCTAGCTGTCAATTCAGAGATATACTCCTGCACTGAGACTGAGTGGCATGGAGTTAATTGTTCTCACAGCAGCCCACACTGTGCCACGATTTGCATTTGTGCCTGAAACAGTGTTTTACTGCTTGCACGGCACCAAGGCTGTCTATCTACACGCAAAGGGGTAGTTGCCTTGAAGTGGGCAAGATATTGACAGGAGACACTTATCCAAATTGACCAAGGGGATATTCCTGACCTGATAGCATCATGTTGTGACATTTGTCTTCCAAAACAACCATTACACATACTGGGGCCTTGCTCCCTAGGAAGTGTCTGCATATCTGCTTGCCAATATGAATTAGTTGATAAATTCCTCTTTATATTTGGAGTTCATACACAGCTATTTCTTTTCTTGAAATCACTTTTATCACAAATCATGATCTTGACCACCTCATTTTCTCTCCCTATTCTGTTTAGAAGGTGGAGTGAGAGAGCAACTAGGTGGGTGTTTGGCAGCCAGTCAAGTTCAACCTGCCACAGCTGCCACCAACACTACAACAGGTCACATCAGCCCTCATTTTGACAGCCAAGGCATAAAAACCTCACAGAATGGAAATTTCACCACCTCTCTAAGCAACTTGTTCCTGAGCTGTTTCAGCCTCCTACAGATTTTCTTTTTCCTGATATTTATACTGAAAGATCAAGACAAAAATTTTAAGTATTTTCCTTTGTTATATTTTCTTCTGCTACTAAAACTAATCTGGCTGTAACACCTTCATAACTGCCCTTACTAGTATCAAGTAAATTAAGGCAGAACCCCATGGCCCCCAGTATTAATTCTCATGGATCATACTGCTCCTATACTTTGCATTATTCCTAAAACTGTGACCAAATTAAAAATGAAATCACTACTAGTTCCTATTTGTAGATGTAGCACAAAAAGGTTAAGGTCTAGATCAAAAATGAAACTTGCAATGCTCAGTGCTGCAATGGCCAAAAGTTAAAGATGTTTCTTAGTGTAGAACTCAAAATTAAAGCTAAGATTTCCCAAGTTACTGAACATTCAACTTTCAGGTTGATAGGAATAGGATCCCCAATATGCAACTAGCAGCTGCTGGTTGAAGTACAATATGTAACTTTTGCAGAAGTGAAAAACAGCATATCCTTAGGTCTTCAGAAGAGTGGAGCATACCATACACAAGAGAAGAAAGTATTTGATTTCACGAAGTCTAGAATTCCTGGCATGACAGTCTATCCTGAGAAATATACCCAGTATAGTATTTTTCTCATATCTGTAGATGGATCTGGACCATCTGGGATCCAGGTATTATCTGGTTTACATCTACCTAGTCAAAGCATGAATGGAGAAAGTTACACTTGTGAGTATACATCAGTAGTGTTCCATGCCTCACGTTAAGTATAAATTTAGGTTCTATGTCAAAATTAATTCAGTTAAAACACAATTCTTAGATCATTTCTTTGAACACTCATCTCTCTAATCCTTCTCTCCTATGAGATGTGCTGCTACTGTTCCTGAAGTCTCTATTTTATATGAAGCCTTATGCAGGATTTGCCAAATTCATGCTATTGAAAGGCTTTTTCAGGCCAGAGCTCCTGTTTACCAGGATGGCTTTCTGCATGTTGAAGGACACAGATCTTTCTCTTCCACTTGAAAAGGTGTCTCCATGGTTTCAAAATACATTTGTGGGAGCTGGATGCAAATAGGTAAGTGAAATTATTCCTCACTAGTTTAGTGGCCTTGATAATCAAAAGGAAGTCTGAACAAAGCTGCTGTTCTTGGAAAACTGGTGTATATTAATTTACACAATCAATAATTAGGAGAAAAAGATATTCTTTTATTCTCACTGTAACCGACTTGCTTATAGTACTACGAAAGATTCCAGCAAAGCTCATAATTGATACTGCATTGCCCAAGTGCTCATCTACAGACTGGTTATAAAATCATCTCTCCTCTTAGCCTTGCCTGTGTAATAGTAGATTTACAGTGCATCTGGTTATAGTTGGTAAAATGCTCTTAAAAATTCATATAGGTTACAATAACAGAAGGGAAAAAATACATCTACACTATACCAAGAGGAAAACTTTTCAGTTTTTTTATTTGTTTTCACAACATCCCAACACCAAAATAACAACCGTGTCCCCTCAGAGAATGTGTGAAGCACTGTCAGGTTTGTGTACAGAGCTACAGTGCAAAAGCTTCTAATGGAAAGGATGGAATGGCTGTTTGCAATGTTTAAAGAGTTTCAAGAGTTTCATGTGCCTCATATTTAACCTTACTTCAATTATGTTACTAGACAATTGCTCCTGCAATGAGAATATATATACAAGATCATGGACATCTGGACCACAACAGTTATTTAAGCAAATAGAAAAGGAAGTTTGAATTTGGAGCAAATATCTTCCTTGGGTTTAATTTGACAGTGAAAGTTTTTTGAACTTAAGAACTGGGCTGCACATATTTTTCCTTCATGGAGAGATTGAATCAAATTCTCCCTTTAACTGAACACCAATGAAGTAAAAAAGGACAGCTGATATATAGATGTAATTCAGAACACAATTTAAACTATTCTGTGAGGGAGATATACAGGTGAAAGTCTACAGTGTCAGCAGGCCCCATGGGAAGTGTACAGGCCTTGACTAATTTTTGGAGCAAATAAACCAGACTCTGAGATTAATCTTAAGCACCTTCCTCTCTTCAAAACCATTTTTTTGGTAATATTTGATCTTTGTATGTTCTTTCTTGTTTTTCGGGTGTTACTAAATCTTCTTCACTCTGAACCCAACACTATTCAGATAAATGGGCATCTTTTCATTGACTTTCTCAAGATAAATTGTAGTCTTACTAAAATAAAATTTCTGATTTCTTTGGTCAAATATACTCTTATAAAGGCAGCACACTGTCAAAAGATGAAGTGACTGTATAGTACTTCTTGTTAGCTTGTGTTTTGCTTGCTCATAGTACGTGTCTGACTGACTGCCTACAATTATTTAATTACATGTCTAAACATGAGAGTTTGGAACATGAACCATGAAAAGAATGAACTTTATCAAAAGGCTTCTCTGCAGTATCTGATTACTACACCTGTGCTTTCTTCTGCAGAAGCTTTCTTGTCTCACAAACACTGACATATCTGTTGGGAGTAATTGCTCCCCAGAGCTTGTCAACAGATTCTAGAAACAAGAAACTCTGGGGATAAAATCCTCCTGGTGCCTCTGAAATATAATGTTTCCCCCTGAGTTTTCTTCTCTTAAAGTGATCAGGAGTTTCTAAAGAATTCCGGTTTTTTCCTAAACTGTAACTATTTGTTCTATCTGCAGTTTAGGTAAGGGAATGCATTGGCAATCTATAAAAGCAAGTCTGCCAGCATAAGCTGTCACAGCTGTTTCATGATCTCCATTGGCATAGCACATGTTTGGGAGGCTTAGGGACACACCACAGTTCCTGTCCCATTTAATGTACTGTGTTAATTGTCATGTATCTCTCTTAATTATATAGTTCTGCAGCCATTTTCAGTGGTTCGTGTGTGTTCAGAAAGCACTGATTCTGGAGCACACCTGCAAATCCATCTAATTGTATATCTCAGAATAAAAGTCTGGTCAACTGATGTCAAATGGAACTCAGTTTAGTTACTCTCCCTTATTACTTTGTGTTTAAATAGGGTATTGACTGAAGAGATGTATAGATAAAACAATGAAGGCAAGGAAATCTCATGCCTAAAGACAATGGAATGTAGTTCTATGGGTTATGTTATAAGGGCGACTCACAGTCCCATGTAGTAATTAATTTTCTGTATCAGTAGCAGTAAGCACTTGATGTCCAATGGTACAAGGAATAGGAGCCTTCTGTTATCCTACATGGCAAAATGATGTGCTGATTACACAGCAGACATGGTCATTTTACAAAGAGGTGAATGTGTTTGGGCTAACAAAGGTCAAGGGACTTGTATTTTTAAAATTTTCTCTGACCCTGGTGTCCAATAAATAACCTTTACTGAAGGGAGCTTAGTTCCGAGGACTTTGTGAACAGGCATGTCACTTGTGTTGAATTAAATCATAAAGGCTTGAGTCATACACTGTTTTCTGAGGTGCAGCTGGTCCTACAAAATTCATTTCACTTTGTGCCATAATTCAACCACAGTTTAAAGACTGGTGCTCACAGCAGGTAAGTGGCAAGAACATTTTGAAATATGCTCTTATTTTTTATGATTTTGCTATCAGATGCCTCACATTGTTTAAATAGAACACATCCATGATTGTATAATTTGTAATTACATCAACCTTTTATTTAATTAAATAGCTTTATTACTTCACCTTGTTTCCCTTAGAAAAATGTTTAGTTTGCTGATGAGTTTTACTGAAGTGTTTGACATATTTTATGGATAAGAACTAAGTAAAGGATCTGAAATGACTTTTAGGTCTGTTTTTCTTGTTTTTTTTTTAAAGCTTACACTGTTTCTGACTTTGTATGAATGAGTCATTTGCTGTTACCTTTATCTTCCTGGTATGGTAGTAGTGCTATTTTATTCTCTCTATCAGAAGTGATATGCATTTTGAAAGTTCTTTTCACATTGTATTAAGTTAAGGAGAGTTGTCACATGTCATACAATAGTCATGTGTTTACTGAAGAATGTTTCAAATCTACATTCTCAAAAGTAAGAATTCCATTTAAAAAAAAACCCTCCTTAAATGAAAGTATACAAACAATTATGAATGCTTTCTGTATTTTTAATGAATAGAAGATTTTCCAAGATCTATTGATTACTAACCTTATTGGTTTCCCAGATTTGGTATCCTAAGGTCAAAGTTTTATCACATGAAAAATTCAGGGGATCAGTGGTTGCATTCTCACTTCTACCACAGCCATTGGGTACCATAGTGAATTGATGATATCAGTTTACTGTTGGAAAAATATCTTCCCTCTTTTCATTACACAATGTGTAGTCTTTTGTCTAATTAATGAGTTGCATAATAATGACAGTATAGTTGTCTTTATGCTACAGATGGGAAATATTGTCATGACATTTCAACTGCAGATAAAGATCTGCAGTTTCAAAGAAAAAGAAATAATTTAGAAAAAAAACCAAAAACCCACGGTTTATCCATAATAATAGGAAGCCTATTGACTCTTAAAATGCAGAACTGCAGAACGTATGGTTTAGAAATAAGTCCCATTCATTGTGTAACCAGCAGCATAGTTCTGCAGGTATTTATTCAAACCTAAATAGCCTTGAGTGCACCAGCACTTTTCTGCAAGCTCTCCTCTCACAGTTTCTTCAGCTTTCTGCCTGTTGTTTTTTTTTTCTATTTTAAACATCATATCTGGGAATAAGCTATCTTTTCAACGTGCTCATTTTAATTCTTTATTTTTTTTCCTCTATTTTTCTCATGTTTAACTTCTGTTTTCAAAACAGGCACATCTTCGCTGTTTTATCTCCATCCACTTCCTCTGTCTTTCAAAGCTGATTTTTAAATATCTGATTATCTTTGTTGGCCTTCCTTTAGGATGAATGTGTTGGGTTCTTACAGGTTATTATATTTGGTTCACTCCCACTCAGCCTTATAGTCAGATACCTTAGTCAAACATGGGCTTTTTAATTAATTCCCTAATACCAGCTGGAACCTCACTACCTTATACTGAATACTAAACAAGCTGAAACTAACTTGGTGTCTGGTACAATACCAACTCTTTGAAAAGACCACACATGGATCTTTTTCTATAAAAATGAGAGCTCTGGCATAAAACCACATCAGATACATTTAAGACAGTGCATATCCCCTGTCACACTGCTAACTTCTTATTTATCAGTGTTCATTTATCATAGTTACATATAAGTTACATTAAGCAGAAGTTATCTGCTGAAAAACTGAAGGATTATCTAAAAAACTATGAAAATGCTGCAGAAGAAGTGGACACAACCCTGTACAGCAACACTAGCTAGTAAGTAAATTAAGATGACAATCAATACAGAAGTGAAAAATACTGATTCTAGCAAGTGAAAAAGAGAAGGACACAATCTTAAGAAATGAACACATAAGAAATTTGAATGCTATTGGAAAGTAAGTATTAGAAGGACTCTTCAAGGGCTAGGAGCTGAAAACCCAGGAAAATCCCTATACTGTGCCAGATCTGAAATGCTGACAGTAAACTGGGCATTACTCTGAAATACACTTTTATAAACAGTCTACAACATTAAAAAGTCTTGCCTGATAATTTTTACAGAGTGGTGATGGCATAACTTTTAATTATTTCCCTGGGTAAAACAGAAAAAACTAATTCTAACCAACACATATTGTGGAATGAATGGCATTATATTTCCAGAGATTCTTCAGATTTTATGGGGAAATATAACAAAAATATATTCAGCTCATGAAACAAAATAATCTTGCAGTGTTTGATCAAGTAGCAATAGCAATACAAATTGTACCCAAAGAAAAGGAGTCTGACTTTTTTGGTGGTAGTCTTATCAAGCTAACCTCACCAACTTCTCCTCTAGGTAGCTCAAATAATAACTTTTGGCATGCTTAGCACCACTATCAATCCTACAGTAAATGCACTGTGTACTTATTATTATTACTGTAATAATATTAATACTAAAACTGTTATTAGTATCATCATTATTATAATTGTAATTATTAGTGCATTGTACACACATGAGTATTAGGTACAGCATATTTACCATCTGAGGTGATATTTATATCAAAATGTATTTTTTATGAAGTTATTTTGCTATAACATCTTTTTTTTTCCCTTTCTGCATTTTTGGATTCAATAGAAGTGATCACACCCATTTGCTTATCTATTTTATTACTAAACAATATTCCAAATCTGCCAAAAGTGAGGTGGTTGGAATATGCCACATTTAACTTTGTCTGCTGTGTAATTATATCCTGTTTTTCCCTGTTTGACCCAACCTGGGGGCGTAAATTAATGCTGCAGAAGCACTGGAAGTATTTCCATTAATGTTAGTGTTTTTCTGGCTCAAGCACACAATGTTTTGACTGTATTTCCTAGCACTAAAAAATGTAGCCAGAGGTCTTCTCTATCGCAAAGGATCATTTAAATGTTTCAGATAGAGGGAACATCAGTTAATAATAAATGTATTCATTTTCTACTCTTTATGGTCTGCCCATTCCTCTGAGCAGTAAATTAAAAGGAACAGATGTATAATTTGGGAAGGTTTCCAGATTCTGTTTTTTTCTCCTAAGTGAAACATTAAACAATGATTGCTGCATATAGTGCTCTTCTCTTTATATCAGGTTCATGAGGATCCTAATGCTGCTAGGAAAATACCAATTAGAGGACAGATTTTTGAATATATATTAGTTCTGGTATTTAGAATGTAAGCACCTATTTCTGGGCTCATCACTGTGTTTAGAGTTTGTGGTGAGAAATACATATTTTGGGGGTGATTCATTTGAAGCTAAGGTAAACATTGGAAATATGTTAGATGGATCAGGTCTTAAACTCCCTATTTCTCTCATAACAACTAGTAAATGCTTCAACTGAGCATGTCATTCATCTGAGAATGACTTTTCAGATAGTTGTAGATATAAGTCC
This sequence comes from Anabacerthia variegaticeps, assembly GCA_035583185.1. Lineage (NCBI taxonomy): Eukaryota > Metazoa > Chordata > Aves > Passeriformes > Furnariidae > Anabacerthia > Anabacerthia variegaticeps. The sequence continues at coordinate 38,641,777 of JAWWEW010000001.1, read as the reverse complement.
AATTCTTTATGGTTTTTAACATTTCTATTTAAGTTGCTTGGTACTATGAAGTTCTGGAGTAGCTGTGGAGGTTGAGCCTCAGTGATATGTTTGCAACGGGTTTTTGGTGTTAAATTCATGACAAAGGTACCCACAGCAAGGTAGAATTTCTAACTGTGATTGCAATTAACTTATTTATGAAGGTAAAATAATGAAAATAGTAAATACATTTATTTTTAATGCAAGATGAGAACAGAAAAACCTCACTGGAGTGTAAAATCTTTCAAGTAGCTAAAGCAAATCTTAGCAACTGCAGAGAAAAGCTCCTACGAGAATGCAAGGGTCTTAACTACTACAGTAATCAGCACTTGATGGTAATTAAATTAAAGTTCACTGTGACTGTGTAGAAAATCATTATTACTGTGGTATTAGAAATGTAATATAGGAAACTTAGTTGGAAATCTGCAAATATAAGTATTAAAATTATACAATTGGATATTCTGTATTATTTATTTTCTGTAAAAAAACATTTGCAGTTTCAAAGCTTAGTGAATTCACAATTCAGAGTATTAGAGTCTAAGGATATTTTTGTAAGAAACTCCAGGGACTTTAGGATGAAGACAAATATTAAAGATAACAGTGGCTACAAATACAATAAAATTAATGGAAATGCTTAACTGGAATGGATCTTGACTGTAGTTCACGTTACATTTCAAAGACTGCGTTTAGATTTCTTCTGTAACATTCAAAACTATTGCAAGTAATACTCCAGTAAAGCCCAAAGGGAATCGCTTTTTGTGGCAGTTATCTCTGCATAGAAGAATGAAAGCAAGAAAGAGTTTGGAGAATCCTCATAATGTGATAAAATGTTGTATGTAGGAGAAAATCATAAACATTGGTTAAGCGTGTGATTCATTCTTGAGTCAAAGAGGATGATGGCATGGGGATGATGATGATTAAGAAGAGAACACGGAGCAAAAGGAGCTGAGTCAGAAAGCATGCCTTGTTTCCAGGATATCACTTGATGTAGTATAATGCCTTGTTTCCAGGATATCACTCAATGTAGTATAACCTATCTTTTCCTGCCTGCATTTAGTCATAATTTTCTGCCTATCACCCCTGTTTGCTGGCAGAGATTGTATCTCTTCTCCTGTAGAGTTTCAGATCACTGCCTGTTCTTAACCTGAGAAGTAATCGCATCTTTGTGGATGTAACAACCATTTCTTATATCAAATTAGTTACAGCAGATCTATCATTAAAATCACAATACAGGACTGACAGAGAAATAAGTAAAATAAAAAAAAAGGAGTCCTCTTTGAGATTATTTCATGTCAGATTAAATCACACAAATACATGCATAATTCTCACTTTTATATGTTCCTATGAGTGGAAAAAATAAAAAAAAAAAAAAAAGAAAAAAGGAAATGATCATTTGAGAACAAGTAGGGCAATTTTTTTTTTAATTTTTTTTTTTGTGATTAATCTGTGAAAGGGTTACAGTGGTAATAGACATGGCTAGGTATTATACCAGGTGGGGAAAACTGAAAGTAGAAATATGCTCATGAAATCAGGAAAAGAAGACTCTGAACACACTTTTTTAAATATATAGTTTCCATGCAAGATGCATTTATTCATTATTATTATTAAAATTCTTATATTACTGTTGTCGGTACAAAGTAACAGATGGTAATAAGCAGTTTGTACACTTTAGTGAGGATTCAGTGACTAAATATGATTTCCATATTTTTGAATATTGCATAATATTCAAAATCTTTCCTACAGTAATAGATGAGAGAGATTTTTACAAGTGGCTTTCTTTTCCTCTGATAATTTCAGAACAGGGTTTAGCAGGCAGCCTGGAGACAATTGCCTATTCACAATGAAATTGTCTCCATATGTTAGTGTTAGGATAAGCCTTCTTTTGGTTGTTGACTTAATCATTGATCAGTATTTCTCTTTATCAAGGTTATAAGAAAGGGAAAATAGCTCTTAGAAAGTTGTTTTGCATTGAGCAATTTCTATTATATTAGAAATCAGATAGTATACTGATGAAAAGTGGGTTTCTTCCTCCACAGATATTTTTCTCAGTGAGTAATATTATTCCGAAGGTCGTCACAAGGAAGAGGATGTTGATGAACAGCTTTTTTATTGGTTGTTGAAAAACTAGTTTAGATTTACACCAGGAAATACTTTTGTAATCCCATTTTTATTAGAATGAAAATGGACTACTTTTCCAGCTGAAATACAGGTCTTTGGAAAAGAAACAATTCCAGCTATCTGAGTGGTTGTTTGGATGGGCTGTTCACTAATGTTTATGAACTCTGTGTGCTGCCTTCTGTAAAATCTCTACTTGCTGTGAGCTATGAATACTTTGCAGTGTATCAGAGAAAGCCTACATACATTTACCTCTGAGTTATAGATTTCAAATGAGAAAGACTACAGGGAGCCTTCTGAAACACAGTGAAGGGCTTCTGTCCTTCCTTGGCTTTAGTTCTATACCTCCAAGAACTGAAAACACCATTGGACTCCACTGTATTTCATTTTCTACTACTCCAGGCAAAGACTTATTAAAGTAGGTCTAATTAGTGTACTATAAACTGATCTGAACACTGAAGAGTGTTTGTAATAGCAGAGATACCAAAGGCTGCCATCATCCCTCTTCTGCACATAATGTTGCAGCAAGTTGCTCCTGCTCGTAAAAGGCTGGTTCTAACATAGCCTTTCAAAAGCAAAATGGTTATTGGAGAGTTTTCATTCAATTATTATGACCCCCTGCTAAACCGTATAATTTTTCATATTTCTCCTTTTTTGATTGCTTTTAAAAGTTCTGCTTACACTTAATACTGTGGTTTTAACAGTTATAGTGATTTGAAGGTGATTATCACACCAGTGAGTGGTGCACAGTAGCGTAATTAACTGATGTGCTATTTAGAAGCAAAAGAAACACATATGCCATTGTCTGTAAATTGAAACTGAAATTGTTCACTCAGCTTCATGACCAGAGTCACCAAGACAAAGACATGGTGTTCTGCAAATGCAAGAGAAGGCACAGATGCAAAATGAGAGTTTTCTGTTAATGTATGTGATAGACACTGGAAAATATTTTCTGTTGGATTGCGTATGAAATATATTTACCAACATTGATATCTCTCACACATATTTATACTCTTCTTTCAAAAATTGATGATATGTTCCTACTAAGAAAGAATGCTGGTAGCCTGTAGCCTTTCAATATTTTCCACAGTAAAAATTGGGAAAAAAATCAAAACCAAGCAAGCTAGGGCTTAATGACATCACTAGCTGAGATGGCTGTAGATACATTCTAGATCTGTTGCAACACTCTTAGTGTGGTGCTCTACAGGCTAACAAAACAAAATAAGATGATGCAGTAAGTATTCTCTCCTGTATTTCCGGAACTGATTCCTCCAGGCAGGCGTGTACTTCTGGTCCCAAGTCATCAGCTATGAAGGGTACACACTTCTCTATCACTCAGGTCACTGATGAAGATCTTAATATTGGCCCCAGTGTCACACCCTGGAACACACCACTGGTGATGGGCCTGCAGGTGGACTTTGTGCTGGTGACCACAAGGCTTGGTAATTCAGTTTTCAATCCATGTCACTGTCCAATTCACTGACTTTGCTGGCTTGTGTATGAGGATACTACACATTGCCACAGTACACTATAAACTAGTGATAAAAAGAAAAATGCAGATTAACAATGTTACATAAAATTGATATGAAAACTTCCAATGCAAATTAGAAGCTGTTTGGCTGTCTGTACTAAAAAATGAAACCAGATAGGAAATTTAAACACAACCATCATAAGCGAAATTTGCTTTCAGGAAATTGGAAGCAACCTTCAGGTTTTTTAATGGAATAGATGAGTTTCTACCTGATAAAATTTATATATATTAAAAAAAAACAAACAGAAAGAGCTTGCTACATTTTAGAATTATGATGTAGTGGAGAAAAATCTCATGCCTTAAACTATACCAGGTAATAACAGCAAACTTCAAAGGGAAAAAGTTAATATCCAGAACTAGCATATGTACAGATAATACATGATCATAGAATCATAGAATATCCTGAGTCAGAGCGGACCCAGAACTGCTGGCCTTGAACAAGACAGGCCCAAGAATCACATCATGTGCCAGAGGGCATTGTCCAAGCACTTCTTGTACTCTAGCAGGTTGGTGCCATGACCTCTTTCTTGGGGACGCTCTTCCAGTGCTCAGCCATTCTCTGATTGAAGAACATTTCCTAGTATCTAACCTATATCTCCTCTGACACACCTACGTGCCATTCCTTTGTGTGCCGTCATAGATCACAGAGAGAAGAGATCAGTTCCTGTCCATTCACTTTCCCTTGTGAGGCAGCTGAAGACCTCAATGAAGACTCCCCTCAGCCTCCTCCAAGCTGAACAAGCAAAGTGACCTCAGACACTCCTCAAGTGGCTTTCCCTCATTCTATAATCATGTGTGGCCCAGAAAAGAAAGGGGTGGAGACAGCAATGCCGGCACCCTGCCGTGATCTCCTTGGCATGCCTTTTCCACCTCCTGTGTCCTTGGGTCTTGAGGGTCTGTGTCTCTCTGAATCCTAACCCTAAATGAATCTCAGTGTTAAGGTTGCTGTCACTACCACCCTGGATAGCTCAGATTTGAAAAGTGTGGAATCAGCAATGTTAGTGTCATGTTATGCTCTGCTTGGCGTGCCTTTTCTAGCCCCAGTGTACCTGGAAATCTAGGCTTTCCAGCTCTCTGAACCCTAACTCTAACCCTATTGGGATCTGGACACTAGTCTGAAGTCTTAAATAGACGCATTGCACTCTGCAATGCATCTGGGAAATAAAACATGACATAGACTGTATAAGGCTACACCTTCATAAAAGAGCAGGCTGCTGATTTGCAATTGTTTTGAACCTATCTACAAATTGTTTCCATTTCCTATGGTTGATAGTGAAAAAATTTATTCTTTCTCATGGTACACTGTATTTGGATAATTGAATTATCATAGGACACTGATTTAATGTATATTTCCATAAGCTTTGTTTTAAATATCCTGGGATATCAATCGCTGCTACAATAAAACTAAGTATCTGTATATCTTTGGACCATTTACTACTGAAAAGCTGTAAAGTAATAGGGTTCATTTTTAGCACACTATTAAGTTAGATTTGTTTCACCTTCCCTATAGGATGCATTTCTGGGAAGACTGTTGTCTTGTTTTTCCTTGCTGCATCCCTTCTTGTTTTGCCTCACCTCTATTGGCAATATGTTCTCACAGAACTTTATTTGGACTTTTCTGAATGTTTAGAGCCACAAAATTTAAATCGATTCAAAAGAAATAAAAAGGTTTCTCTACAAAAGGAGGATTGAAAGTGCAGAAATAGTTTAAAATTTTAAGTTCTGAATTTGAAACTTCTGATTATGAAAGCTGCTGTCAAATCCAAGAAGATTTCACATGCCACAAGCATTTTTAATATAAAACTGTAGATTTCTAGAGTATTCTGGAAGGACCAGTCAAAACATAATAATGTCACAGCTTAGGCAAAATGTGATCTAAGATCACACTGTTTGAACTAATGGGGTTCCAGAAATCTGACCTTCTTCTCCTTTAGAGGTTTTGACATTCCAGGTGTTCTGAGACTTTTAATGCAGTTATAGGTTTGACATCTTCATAAAATGCATTTTCAGCTACCAGTCTTTTTCAAAATAGTCAGAGGAGGACATAGGCACGTTGTGACAGCTGCCTGGTCTTTAGTAAACCGTCTTGATCTTTGAAAGAGACAAAATTAATCCCTTCCTCTCCCTGAGAGTATCCATATTCAGTTACTCTTGAATATATCAGCCTCTTTTAATCTAAGCAACTCAGATTTTCATCAGACATGCTGAATATCTTCAGAATAGAGGCTTTTGTGTTCACAATGAGAACCTTGCTGTGCAATATAATACAGAAATAACAAAAGATCCTGTTCATGTTCTTCATCCATTGACTCAGCTTCCTAAAAAGCAATTTAAACCTCCTTGGATAGCAGGCCATTATGAAGTACCAGTAATGATTCTGGTACTAGAATTAGTTTATGCTGAACCAGTTTTGGTATTGGAACTGTTTTATCACACACAGGGACACCTCAAGTTTCTCAGAAGTCTGACATTATTGGTCACTTCTCAATCTGAAAAATAAAAACAACCTTCCAAACAAAACAAACCTACAAAATGGTCAAACCCCCAAACATCCAAAGACCAGCTAGGCCTGCCTAAGTTCCCCAAACCAACCAATGACCCAACAAAAACCTCAAGAAAAGTTAAACTGCTGCACCATTCTCATTTTTAGTTTTCATATTTAATTTTCCAAAATAAATAACCTTTCATTTTCCAGGTGGTTTTGACTCTTCAGGAGTTGATTCAAGTGGTCTGCATTTACTAGGTGTATGATTTGTGTCTTGTTTAATCTGTAGATTTTATAGTCGATAACAGAGGTTTCATTAATGGTCTACATAATTCTGCGTTGATTTGTGAGTCATTTTCCAATCATTTTTTCATAAGAATCACAAAATCATAGACTATGCTGAGTTGAAAGGGACCCACAAAGATCATCACGTCCAACTCTTAGCCCTGCACAGGAAGATCCCCAGGAGTCACATCATGTGCCTGAGAGCATTGTCCGAACACTTCTTGAACACTTCAGACTTGGTACTGTGACCACTTTCTTGGGCAGCCTGTTCCAGTGCTCGACCACCCTCTGGGTGAAGAGTCTTTTTCTAAAATCCAACTTAAATGTCCCCTGACACGACTTCAGGCCATTCCCTCAGGTTCTGTCACTGGTCACCACAGAGAAGAGATCAGTGCCTGTTCCTCTCCTTCCCTTCACAGTGAAGTTGTAACTGCAATAAGGTGTCCCTTCAGTTTCCTCTTCTCCAGGTTGAATAGACAAAGTGACCTCAGCTGCTCCTCATACAGCTTCCCCTCAAGGTCCTTCATCATCTTCACTGCCCTCCTTTGGACACTCTCTAATGGTTTAATATCTTTCTTATACTGAGGTGCCCAAAACTGCACACAATATTGATGGTGAGGCCACCCCAGTGCAGAGCAGAGTGGGACAGTCTCCTCCCTTGACCGGCTGGCAATGCTTTGCCTGATGCCCCCCAGGGCACAGTTGGCCCTCTTGGCTGCCAGGGCACTGCTGACTCAGATCGAACTTGTCATTGACCAGGACCCCCAGGTCCCTTTCTATGGCACTGCTTTCCAGTCTATATGTCCATTCAGTGTTGCCCAATCCCAGGCACAGAATCTGGCACTTTTTCTGTTAAACTTCATATGGTAGGTGGTGATTGCTGAGTCCTCTAGTTTGTCAAAGTCTCTCTGCATGGGCTCCCTGCCTTTGAGGGAGTGGACAGATCCTCTGAGTTTTGTGTCATCTGCAAACATTCTTAGTATCCCTTCAAGTACTGTGACCAAGTCATTTACGAAGGTGTTGAAGAGCACTGGGCCTAAGATGAAACCCCACTAGTGAAAAAACAGCAAAATAAATTTAAAAATCAAATAAATAAATAATAAATTTAAATTAAAATAAATAACTTACCATGTAAACTTAAGAGACTGGTAATGGTTGAATGTATTTTAAGTTAGAAGTCAGTTTAGAGAGTCAGGCTCAGGCTGTGACTATATTTATTTTAGATATCATCTGGAAAAGCAGGGAACAGTGTAAATTCTTTAGAGTAATGTCAAATAGAGAATACATTTGTCCAAGTAGAAATAGCTAAAGAATCAAGAACTAGCAGATCATGTCTCTCTATTAGTACTTATGGTTTTCAACTCAGTGTTTCCATGGTTCAAAGGATAATTAATTTCATTATTACTTCTCAAAGGATTACATTCTGGTGGTTACTTTTCTGAGGTGGAACAGTTAGAAAAACTGATGAACATTATCTACCAATGAGAAAAGCTGAAACAGGGAAAGGCTTGAGTATCCGATGTAGTCCTGCCTTATCAGAAACGCAAAAAAATCATGTTAAATAACTCTTTCCATCAGTAAGCAATCAGAAATTTGGAAAAGAGAAATTGAGTTCTTTTGTGTTCCTGAAATCTCTAAACCATTGTTAGACAATACTGTCATGTCTAATGATGTAGATTTAGTAGAGAAAGAAAGACAAGTGTGACTCGGTAACTTGAGGCAGCAATTAAAAAATGGAATAAAGGTCAACAAGGCAAAGCAATCTATTTTCATAGTAACTCCTCTTCTAAAGTGGTTTGAGGTGGATGCAAATCATCCACAGCAGAAATGTGAAATTTCACTTGCATATGTAAACTTGAACAGTTTACCACACACAAGTTGTATATAGAAAGACTAATCAAATATTCTCATTAATAAATCATCTAATTAATCTAGACTTCAGGCTTGTTGGAAATTATTTTCAAATTGATTTCCAATTCTGTAAACTTAGTTTTTATTAGATAGTTCCCCCAACATTCACAGGAGTTTATTTATGTGAGTTACTGTGATCTGTTTGCTTCACTTACTTATGATTGATTATCTAAGATCTGTTTGGTTTTGTTATACTTACTGAAGGTATTTGCAGGCTGAATAAATAAAAATACAATTGTATGATTCGTAGCATTTTGTTATGTCAAGCCTCTGCATTCTTAGCTGAAAAAGTAAATTCATTTTGCATTCTTCAAACACCTTTCAATCAAATTTCTCATACGTTCAAGTCTTTCGGAATATTGAACCACGGTTTCAAAATGAATAATTCAGGCCAGAAGGAACATCAGGATGTCTCCAGTCCAAACAACCTTCTGCTCTCATCAGGGTCATCTGGGTCAGACCAGGCCTCTCAGAGCTTTATGCAGTTGAGTCTTGAACAACTCAACTCAACTTCAACCTCCCCACAGTCGCTGGGAGCTGCAATTAGGTCCCAGTCAGAAGTTAAAAGTCATCTCTGCTGCAGGCTGAACAAGCCCAGCTTTCCCAGCCTCTCCTAATAGAACAAGTGCTCAGCCTGCCATGAGGACGAGATAAGGACAGGGAGGGATCAGTCACTGTCATGGGCTAAACAGCCTTGACTTGGGAAAATTAGCTTAATTTATTATCAGTCAAATTAGAGTAGGATAATGAGAAATAAAACCAAATCTTAAAACACTTTCCCCTCCCACCCTCTTATTCCCAGGCTCAGCTTCACTTCTGCTTTCTCTACCTCCTCCCCATCAGCAGTGAAGGGCAACAGGGAATGGAGACTGTGGTCAACATGAGGTCCCTCCCACAGGAGATGGTTCTCTACAAACTTCTCCAATGTCAGTCCTTCCCAGGTGCTGCAGTTCTTCACTAACTACTCCACTATGGGTCCCTTCCATGTGGTGAAGTCCCTCAGAAACAGACTGCTCCAGTATGGTTCCCTGTGAGATCCCAAGTTTTGCCAGCAAACCTGCTTCAAACACAGGCTCCTTTCTCCATGGGGCCACAGGTCCTGACACAAGTCTTCCCCAGTGTGGATTTCCCATGGGGTCACAGCCTTCTTTAGGCATCCACCTGCTTTGGTGTGGAGTCCTGCAGAGGCTGCAGGTGGATCTCTTCTCCACCATGGACTTCCATGGGCTGCAGGGGCACAGCTGCCTCACCACAGTCTGCGCCATGGGCTGCAGGGGATTCTCTGTTCCAGCACCTGGACCACCTCTTCCCCCTCCTTCTGCACTGACCTTGGGGTCTGCAAGGCTGTTTCTCTCACATATTCTCACTCTTCTCTTCGACTGCTGTTATGGCGCAGTTTATTTCCCCTTTTTTATCCCAGAGGCATAATCATTATTGCTGATGGGCTTGGCCTTGGCCAGCAGTGGGTCTGTCTTGGAAATGTCTGGCACTAGTTCTGTCAGACACAGGGGAAGATTCTGGCAGCTTTTGACTATCCCCACCACTACCAAAACCTTGACATCCATACCACCACATACTAGAGTACTAATACTTTAGCACAGGGACAATACTCTGTTACAAGACACTGATTCCACACTGCAGTGCTATAACTGTAATATCACTGTCATAAATGCACATTATATTTTTTTAAACCACAATGTTTAGCTAAGTGCATCTTTTCACACTGGGGTTTCTTTTTGGGATATGAAGTATAAAATTGTTACAAAGCATCACTTTAGTCTGTGAACAGTAAAACAAAGTCCCTTTGTTTATCAGGCAACTTTGAGTTGATATTTATTTACAGACCCATTATTGTCTTGATTTACTTCCTCTACCCCACGACTGCATACATTTGTTTTCGATAGAAATATTAGCAACTTGTGATCCAGAGATATACCATGAGACTAAATGCACTGTGTCTTTTTCACTTACTAAATAAACAGGTACCATGTAGGCAGTCTGGATAGAAATGTTGCCACAAATTAGGATGTTATAAACAGTGAGTCTAAGCAGTACCATTTCCTATCAAAATGTGATTTTTAAAGAACAGGAAAACTGGCACTGTATTTTCCATCCATATGGATAATGGCTATTTTAGTATGGACATATATTTTAGACATAACATTTTTTCATCCAGTGATTTATTTCCCATATTATACATTCTTAACCTGAAACCTGACATAAAGCTTTCTTAGCTGAAAAGGGGAGGGGAAGGGGAAGGGGAAGGGGAAGGGGAAGGGGAAGGGGAAGGGGAAGGGGAAGGGGAAGGGAAGGGAAGGGAAGGGAAGGGAAGGGAAGGGAAGGGAAGGGACGGGAAGGGAAGGGAAGGGAAGGGAAGG
>JAWWEW010000001.1:38599872-38630954 GCA_035583185.1 Anabacerthia variegaticeps | reverse complement strand
GGGAAGGGAAGGGAAGGGAAGGGAAGGTAAGGGAAGGGAAGGGAAGGGAAGGGAAGGGGAGGGGAGGGGAGGGGAGGGGAGGGGAGGGGAGGGTGATTAAAGTAAGGGTGGAGCAGATAGAGACTTGAGGAGAGAAGAATCTAATAAAGAGAAAAGTGCTGAGTGAATGGGCAGCAGCCTACATGTAGAAAGATAATGGAAAAATAACTAAGGTAATTTAAAGTGTGCAGAGTTGTGTTAGTTTTGATTATAAGAAGCAATTGCTGTACAATTGCTACAATCTGACTACAAAGAAAACATGGTCTTATGAAAAGGAGGTCATACATATACTATTTAAATTAAAACATTGGAAAAGTACATAATGGTGGCTTCTGTTGATTGAATGATATATTGAATGGTGGAAATTTTGATTTCTTATCATAATCAATATGCTTAGATTCAGTGTGACTGACTATAATTGAGTAAATATTTGGTTTTCTTTGTAAAATCTACATGATTTCTGCCCTATCAAAGTTGTATTAGCTATTTTTCTATCACATGTGAATGTGAATCACATTCTCTGCACTTTTTATCATATAACCAAATAGAGATAGGTGTAATCAACTAGATTTATTTTTTTATGGACTGTAGATATGAATTTAAAAATTCCTTTAGCATCTAAATACAGTGCCACCAATAAACTGATGACTCAGTTACAGAAAATCCAAAATCTTTTTAGATTATAAGACAGATCACTAAGAAACATTTTCAAAAGTAAGAGTTAGGCTTCCAATGAAGACCAGTTCCTCAGCTGATCCTTTTTAACCTTATGCGTTTATAATATTAGCTTACTGAAAACACAAGGAAATTCACTTAAACCCCACAAAAACAGGGGCTAAAATTAATCCAAATTATAATGCATTTTCTTTAGACAAAGAATTTATACATGGGTGGTTTCTTTAGCTCAGCTGTTTAGTAACTGCGTAACTGATCAGCTTGTCCTAAACTTATCTACTGAAAAGTAGTGAAAATTTTAACTAGAACCTATAGAAGCATAGTTTCTTGTGAAAATTTATGTCTATTAAATAGATGCATAAATATAAAATTAGGAAATGAGTAATAGTCACCCTGATGTGGTTATTCCTGTGCTCAAAATGGGAACTATTATTTGACCTTGACGTTACCTGGTACAGCGCAGCCTGTGCCTGGACAGCTAAACTAAGTCCTTGCCTTCGGGCTGTTTGTTGCAGGCTCCAAATCAGATCCAGCTATTTCATCTAAGAGTGGGCCTAAACAACTTCAGTACCAATAGTTTAGCTGTCTAGAAGGTTGTGACCTGTCTAGTTTAAGATGTCAGGTTTTTACCATTTAGAAAATATTTCAGTTCAGTAGTATACATACTGCTACTTTTCTAAAATCTGGCCTTAACTACAACACTTATTAGTGGCAGGAGAGAACTAAATGCTCAGATTTTCTGATGAGAATATTCTAGGTATATAGACTTCTTTTTCCCTGGGAGACTTCCCTTATGAGTAGAAGAGCAAGGATACTCCAGTGAGCCCAGCTGTAACAGAGGTAGTGTAATATGGCTTCAGGATAGCAGGATTCTGTTAATCAGCTAGCCTAGCATGGGATGCTGAGGTAACCACTGACATTATGTCTAAACAATGCTGGCTTCCCTAGGCATTCTCTGGTCAATCCAGACCAAATTGGCAGCAACAGCAGAAAGTCTGGTAAACAATCAGGGATGAGCTACAGCAAAATCCCTCCAGGTCCTCAGCATGAATAATTAGACCACCAAAAAAAAAAAACAACAGAGAACATACCTGCTTACTTGTAAGAGGACCTGATTGCACCTCATACCCATTTTCCAGAGTACTGTGCAGATAAATACTGCCCCAGCTCATGAGAAACATTGTTATAACGAGAGACATACTTAATCTGTTGCACTTTTTTTTTAATTGAAAAATTAGAAAAAACTTATTGAAGTGGTTTGGTATTTGACTTCTTTGGCCACAACATTGATACCTAAGGAACATAGTTTGATGGGGAGTAATTACAAGTTTTCGGATGTCTGACATGTGGCTCATTGAAATTCCAACATAAACTTTAAAGAAGGACTTTTTTTCTTTTTTATGACTGTGATTGAAGGCACTAAAAGAAGCACAGCTCACAGGAAAAAAAAAAAAAAAAAGAAAAGAAAAAGATTCCTTAAACATCTTCCAAAGCCAATTCTTGCAGAATAGGAAAAGAGTAAATAAAACACACCTTCTGCTAAAGCTTAAAATTACCCTTTTTTATTTTACTTGATTTACTTCACCCTTTACATAAACATCCAGCTGAGTTGTGTTATATTGTCAACTACTGACAAGTCATCTTCAGATATTGCCCAAAGATTCACTGTTAAATAATCCCTGGCATTACTCCAGGCAATTCCTAATTAAAGCATCACAGAAAGCAAGGATGTTATTAGACACTATCCTTCCTTCAGTTTTTCACTGCAGAATATCTCAGTTTAGTGCACAAAGAAATAATTGCTTGTTTTACTTTATATGTCATACACATTTCCACTTCCATGTGCATCTTCTAGTCAGTAAAAAATATTACTACTGTAAATCAAGGAGCCAGAGCACAGCTTAGATATTCAAGGCAACTACATGTGGATGAAAGGGCCCATCGACTCAAAAAAGTGTTAAGAACCATTTTGAATTCTAGCTGTATAAGGAAAAGCTGTGAAAAAAGATTGAGAAATATCACTACTTGGAAAATAGTAATAAATTCTTGTGGATATAACTTTTACTTGTGTGGTATATCTTCAGTTTGAAAAACTTTTCTGAAAGGAAAGAAAATTTTCAAGTTTCTTTGATTTAGTGGGAAAGGGCTAACACCACTACCACAGGTTTTTTTCTGAGCTCAGATTTCTGCATATACATTCCATATCTAAGCAGATCTGGGTAACTTGTGTTTATGTAATACAGAATTAACCTTAATTCACATTAAAATGAAACTTAAAGAATTGTCGTCAAGGTTAAAAGTTTTATAAATCTAGCTATGGATAAATTGTTGGTGGCACAGTTAGCTAGTTGGTCGCTTATGAAGGGAAACCTTTAGCCAAAGAAATTGTCAAAAGATGCTACCATTTAATGTTTTGCAAAACCTATGTTAGAAACCTGCACTGTGTTTTAAAACACTATTTTGTGGTGTTACCCTTGCTTTGACAGGACATCCAGCATTTGGAAAAAAACCATAGTCCTAGGAATATGAAAAAAAGTAGAAACTGCACTTAAGAAAATTTAAATGCAAAATAATAAGTAACATCAATTCAGAATAGCTATTGCTACCCTTTTGTATCATCATGAGGTCACACTCATTCCTTATAAGAGTGTATTCTTCAACTTCTTATTATTTTGTTTCCCTAAATGTGATGAATAAGTAGACAACACAGAACATTTTTACTTTATTGACTATAGTGAAACGTTACCATGTGGTTTACCAAATAATTAATGTATAGAAAACTAATTTCTCGATGCAAAGCTACAAGCCTTCAAGAATTTAAAGCACAAGCTGAAAACTGTGCATCACTGTTGCTACTCATCTGGGATGTGACTACATGAAGATAAATAAAATTGCATGTCCTTGGATAGGTTCAGACTACTCTCAGTTACTGAGTCCTTTTCAAGATAACTATTAACCTCAAATCAATTAAAGAATAAATGAGAAGCTAGGTGATCTGTCTGCACACCTAATTGCCTGTCTGGTGTGGAAGTTCTATCTTTAATATCTCTTCACTGAGAGAAAGCTAGTATCCCTTAGAGAGGGATGACTAATGTCTATTAGAAATATTTTAATGAACTTCTGAATTTCTGAGGGAGGTGTCATAGTTTAATGGCAGATTTTTGCTCACGCAGCTGTCTGTGCACATTTTAGGTGCACTATTATCTATTACACTCACAGAGAGTAACAGCATGGTGCTAAGTATATTTGCTAGCTTTGCAGGAGATAGAAGCTCAATTTTCTCTTCTGTTTGACTCTTATTATAAACATAAACATGGTTCTTCTAGAAATAAACTATAGCTACCAAACTGGTTTGGAATGTGGTCTGTTTTCCAGAAGGTTTCCTTTCAGAATTTGTTAAGATTTGAAAACTGGAATCTCAGAAAATTTAGCAAAAGGAGAATATTATTCAACTTTGTTTCCTTCATACTTACTTTTGGCATAAACTAAGACCATAATTAAGATTCCATTTGTAAATCACTTTATATTTAGTCTATTTCCTGCATGCAGGTCCAAGAAAAAGTATCCTAGACTTCAAATATGCAACATGCACTGAGGACACAGGTAGATTAGATAACAAGTGTGTGTTCTGCTCCTTATTGAGTCTGAACAACACCAGACTTCAGGTTAATTGCTCTAAATACTTCAGTTTTAAAGGAACCTCTTATTCTTCTTTCTTACATTGTGCTCTTTTTCAGAAGAATTTCTAAGACAGTGTTACGGAATGAATTGATTCAACAACAAAACATATAGTCAGTGATTCATTAGCCTATAACACGTCAGTAACTGCTGTGTAAAGGTCAGTCTCTTAGGTAGACAGCAGAACTTACAGATACATGACATGACATCATCAAAATTCAGGGAGATCATTATATTTTATTAAGAGAGAAGCAGCACCTTTTGTCATTTGTGTCTTTTCTGTGAAGATTCAGATGAGCATAACAGTGGAACAACTGAAAGGAAGAAAATGGAAAAGTAGGATTATCATGTTGTAATCTGGTGTCAGTAACTCAAGGTCAACAATTGCAGAACTCTGTTGCATCCTAAGTTTGATTCCAGACAAAAAGGATCCTGATACTGATTACAGTTGAATGCTACTTGAATGTAAAGAAGAATACCTGGAAGCAAATTGGCTGAGCATGACACTGTATTGTCAGAGCCAGTGCTGGAAAGATATCACGAGTTGAAAGAAAATGACCTGTGTAGAATTGTGATTCTCAGTAAGGAGGCACTGTCAGTCTGTAGAGGAAACTGAAATCCAAGCCATTCATTCATGAGATTCCTCTCTATCCTGTCATGTAAACTGTAAGTTAAAGAGCACATAGGTCAAATATGTTATGAAAAAGAAGCACAAAAGGGAAAACATTTAATGAATTTTAGAAACTAGTCATTATTGCAGAAATTTGCTATTTTTTTATGCTATAGCCCACAAAACCAACAGCTTAAAAATGTAGTATAGATAGCACAAATATAGAATAGGTACCACAAAGTGACTAAGAATACAAGATCTTATTCATAAACTCTTTTCTTCTCTTATTTCAAAGAAGCTAGAAGGAAAATTCTGTCCAGTATTTTTAATTTCTGACTCAAAATTCTTATTTTTTTTCTCATGTATCCAGTAGTTTATTGCAAGGTAGAAATGTTCCAGACCTATATCTCAGATTTCTGCCTTTTTTCAGCCCTATGAAAAGGTCTTAAAAGATCAAATAAAGACTCTCAGATAGTCCATAATGGGAAGAGAGGGTTGTTGTTTTGGTTTTTTTTTGTTTGTGGTTGTTTTCTTTTTTTTCTTGTTTTTACTTTGTTTTGATTTGTTTTGTCTTTTTTTTTTTTAAATAAGGACAGTAAGGTTTTCTGGTTCAATGGCTGAATGACATCTACCTAAAAAAAGTGCGCTTGAAAGAGGATGATAATTAAAGATATAGTCCCTTCTTTTAGAAACCAAGAATGAACAGAAAGGAGGAGTAAATCAAACCTACATGCTGATGAAATAATATGAGAAGGAAGGGGACACATAGGAAGGAATTGAGAAGAACAGAAGTGTCACTGGTCAATAGTTGTGAATTACTGCTTTTTCTGTTAAGAATTTTTGCAGGACTTGACAAGGAAGAAGAAAGAGAGACAGCCTTGGAAGAGACCACTGAAAGTATTTTATCCTTGGAAGAATAGGTTTTTGGTTACAGGTAAGCATTTGCTAATATCCTCTAGAATCTGCCAATCATGAAGTGCTTCTTTATCCACTGTTTAGAAAAAACGTGTTGCTACAATCTTTCCTCTGTGCATCAGTTAGAAGACAAATAGAATGTTCTGAATAATTTTCAGGGCATTGGCACAAATTGAAAGCCAGACTAGCATAAAGAATCCTCCTACCTCCATTCCTCCAAGAAAACCAGTTTCTAAAAAGTTTGCTCCTTCTCTTTCTTTGAATGTGTTTGTCTGATAGAGTTTTGCTTATTTTGCTGAAGTTAATGGCCCCTAGGATCCCTCAGTTCTGCATGAAACAAACAACATCAACAACAGAGACACATGTTTTTTCTACCCACATGAGTTCAATGCTCCTAAATCTAATCACAGTAATACCAGGAGGCTGGTTGGAAACCACTGAGTAATTTGGAACTGGCCTTAAGCTCAAGAGCTCTGAGGGCTTTTCATTAACGCTTCATAGTATGGGAAGTAGCAAGGCATTGCTTTTTTCACTCTGTATTATAAGTTTAAGTTCAAGGGATGGAAGATTTGTCACAGGTGTTACTTAAAAGAAAGTACTATATTCCTTTTAGAACAAGTCCAGATAGAAATCCCTGTAGCTTTCAGAGGAGAATAAGCTTTCTTTGTCATGGCAATGTCAGTAACAAAAAGCAGAACATCTCTGCAGTTTACCTACAGTGTGCTGATGGAGACATTCTGGAAACTATCTGCCTGATCTAAGCAAATCAGGGCATCTCATGGTACTTACAGTAGCTTCATATATAGTATTTCTTCTATGTTTTGATTACAAATGTTTTCTTCTGTTGCTAAACTTATTCTGGGGAAGGTTTCTTTCTGAAGCTGTGTTTTATGGAATATTTCCTTCTCTTTTTCTCCATCTTACCTCTTTACTTTCTTCTGTCTATGAACCCTTTGAGGGATTTAATCTCAGCAGGGTAAGCATTCCCTTAATGATCTTCATGCTTTTGTATTCAATGGCCTTAGTTGAAGTTTCTTTTCACTGGTCTTATTTTCTTCATGTGGACATTTTTTTGTAGAAACTAATAGATAGCTTCTACTGAGCTGCCAAAGAACCTTCAAAGGGTAAAAAATTTGAGGCAGTGGATGCTGTTAAACTAGGTTAAAAATGAGTGATCTACAGCTGAAAGCTTAAACAACTAGAGCTCATTAATCCTTAAAGCTTAAAATAATTTCTTAACTTCTGTGAACTGTACTTTAACTACTTTTTAGTATTTATTTTTACTTTTAGAACTTATAACTTTAAACGAGTCTGATCATTTTATGTTTCAGATCTGCATATCATGAGAAGATGGCACAAATTTTTGGGAATTAAATATAAAAATATAAAAACTTTTACTTTAAAAAACTGTTATGTATATACATAAGTTCTGTTGTGACAGCTTATGTTACAGAATCGTTATAAGTGAAAGGGAAAATTTTATTTTTAGTGTCAATAGATATATGTGAATACAAAACAAGAATAATATGTTGTTGAAGAATAACAGATAATTAAATATTGTGTGTGTCTATACTCAGTTCTGTCTCCATGCTTGTAATTAGCAAGAAAAAAATATTGTACATTATTTCTTACTAACTTTGAAACATTACTTCTGTTTTCTGCACAGTAATTGCATTAAAATTCTTGCCTTCTGGACAAGTTCAGAGAAAGAAATGGAAGAACGTTCCTCCACAATACAAATATTATAAACATTTTACTGAAGTATGACAATTTTACAGAAGAGTCTTGAGATCCTTATGATGTCACCAAGAACCTAACTTTTTTTATTCTGAGTAGATTTATTTTCTGTAAAAGATATCAGACTGATGATACTGAAGATGAAATTACTTAATTCATTGGCATATATGCTTCAACACTCACCTGCAAAAGGTTTCTCAAAGGGAGGGAAATAGTCAGATAGTCACTTTTGGCTAGACACTATTATCTTTGGTGAATAAATTACTGTAGAATGACTCCATTGAGACTAAATATAGTGAAAAAAACAGCTGCTAATGTGGAGGTAGAAGAGTCTTCCCTTTAACTGTCATACAGATGAAGAGGTGAGGTTACAAAATGGTAACTTTGTACATCCCCATAAATTTTGAGGAAATTCTGTATTATGACAGTTGTTTATTCTGGTTGGCACAGTCAAGAAAAGTTTCTTCACACCATGCAAGACCAGTTTTTAAAGTTAGGTCTGGTTCAGGTTTTAGAGTAAAGTCCTTTCAGCAATAATGAGAGCTCACTAAATTTGAGCCCTGTAGAACACCACTAGAGATGGGTCATGAGCCTGATGTGACTCCCTTTGATACAACTCTTTGTGCCTGACAGGTGCTTCTGAGCAGGATGAGGTCAAATCCTGTATGCTAATGCACAAGAAGAAGAAGCACTTTATACAAAAGTCCAGTAGGATCCAACTAAATCTCAGCATACCAAGTATGACTTACAGGCCTTCTATAAGGATGGTCTCCAGCTCTTCACAGGAGACCCACTTGCTCTCTGGTACCTATGATTTTATGTGTGTGCACCTTTAAAAGCCTGCAGTGATTATTAAGGTCATATTTCCTACATGTACTGCACACTATAACTAACTGAAATACAAGAAATCAAAACAGTCTTTACTGTATTGTGGACTGTCTTGACTTTTTTTCTTTACATTTCATGAAATATTCAACAAATAACATTACAGTTTCAAATTTGTTTTGCCCTTTGTGGTTTTGCTGTGTTTTCAGGTATCACTGTGACTGTTTTACAAGTTTCTCACTGGAGTGTAATTTTTTTCTGAAGTTAATGTGACATTCTGCTGTCAACAGCCTGATCAGATGTTAGTTTATAATTTTCTCTGTAAAATCTCACTGTTCGGAGCTGAGCATCACATCAAGGAAGCACATTCATAGGAGTCTGGAAGGTGATGGGTTTTATCTTCACTTGATGTGTATGAGTTTTGAGGCAGGTAGCAGTATTGACTATTCTGTGGAAAGCACAAAGACTACCAGAAACTTTGTTAGCTTAAAAGTTGTTTTAATTCTGCTGATTTTTTTGTAGCTACTGAATCTCATGCAGAGACACAGGGAGTAACCCACAGACATGTAGTTGTCTTGCACATTTCAGTTTGGTTTCACCACATCCTTTTTTTCACTGCTGAAAGAGTTTTAAGTATTCAGCCAGTTTATTTTGCAACAGTTGTCAGGGGTTCAAATTTTCAGAGACTGACAGAAGTTTCCCTAATTAGGCTAATTAGATATTTCTCAATTTTGTCAATTGCCATTGAATATATTTTGCTTAGCTGTCATATGATAAGCTAAATAGGAGCACTTGTGTAACTGCTTCAGTATATCATTATCTAATATGTACAGGTAACACATAGCTTAATATAACCTGTTTCCAAAAGATAAACAGCTCATACATTATTGTGTAAAAATTTTTTGAACCTGTTGATATCTGTCTAATTTATTTTCTTGGATTATTTGTCTTTTGTATATAACTTGAATAGAGAATGATCGGAAATATGTCAAATGTAATGACAGAAAAGAAATCTTGCCATTTTTCTTCTTGTGGAATTACACATGGCACAGCTGTGGGTAATTTAATATGCAACTTACACATCCTGAACCATTTTACTTTCCTTCTGCTAAAGTGAAGAAACAGTCAGGTCCCACTCAATGGGACCACATACACAAGTAAGAGGATTAAGACCTATCTTGCTGCAAGAGAAGTTTTTAATTACCTTGCATATGTAGAGACTGCCCTCAACAGGAGATCATCACTAAGAAACCAAATTTTAACATGCAATATTTTAGATCTCAGGGAAGGATAGATATGAAAATTTCAGTTAATGAAACAGTGTGTTCACCTTCAGCGAGTGGGCTTTTTTTAAATATATGTACACACTAATAAGTAAAAAACCAAATGTTTTGAACACAATGTTTCTGCTTTACCATTTTTTAGTAACATTAGGCTTTCTAAAACATAAGGGATAAATTTACACGTTGAAGAGACAACCGCATAACTACCTTCAGAATTCTAAATCTTTCAAATCAACACAGAGAAAATTATGGTAATTGTGTTTGTTTTCCCTCATATCAACAAAATGCTATGGAAATAATGCTTGGAAAAGCCAGCAGTAGATCACAAGCAATGATTTTGTTGTGCTTTTCATTCGTCTCTTCTATGCCATCCTTCAGAGGATTTGATGGGAAAAAATGCTATTATAAAATGAACTTCCCTGGTGAATTTTTTCAAGGTGTGTATTGCTACTTCTCTTTGGTAAAGTTTATGTTTATTTCACATCTTCATTCTCCAGTATGATGCATTTTATGACAAGTTGTCAGCCATTTCTGTTTTCTTTTTGTTTTGTTGTTTGGGTTTTGGTTTTTTTTGCCTACATAATCCAGCAAAATTATGCTTGACTGTTCTTGTTGGATGAGAAAGAAATAGACAGTCGTACAACTATATGGAAGAATCTGTAATGAACTAGTGCTACAGGCTCTAAAACACTGACTGGCTTCTTACTATCTAAGATGATGCACACACAAAAAAGACAACTCTGTCCCAGAAATTTGAGCATCAGATCTGTGTATTTTGAAGGAAGTAAGTATTAAAGGATAGGTGAATTGAAATATTGCCCCTATGCTAAGTCCTTGTTTTCTCATGTTAGAAGCCACTTGATGTTGGCAGTCCAGTAAAAAATAATATGGTATTCAATGGAAATATTTTGGGTTTTCTTGATTTCCAAGAAAGAATACAGTTACCTTATCCTTGCCAAGTACTCTGAGTGAAATGCACATGATCTGCAGTTTCTGCTCAGCACACTTGACATGATCAGGGCCTAGAGCAATTTCACTGTCTTTCCACATTATCTTATCATGTTGGACTCGACGATCATTGTGGATCCTTTCCAACTCAGAATATTCTGTGAAATCAGAAACAATTCTGTGAAATCAATTCTGTCTGATTTTAATACAATATCATGAATGCAATTTGGGGTAAAGGTTCTCCTTCTGGACACAAATAATACAAGGAACATATTCCTTTTAATTTTTTGTTTCCTAAACTTAAGGCAGTGCAACAAATAATACCAGTCTGATGCAAAGTTTCTCTTCCTTGAAGACACAGAGCAGATATCCAATCTTCTCTCAGCTGTAGTTAAAAAAACAACCATCTTCTCTATCCAGGAAGCCCGAGCTCTCCTTGATCTGTCGCCCAGAATGATCCCGGTATCAAAGTGATCTATGAAATACAAAACACATACATACTTCATGAAGTAAATACTTAAAATAGAGAGATCCTGTTCCTTGCTGACTGACTAAACTAGTACAAGTTCATGTTGCATCACTTTTCCTTTTTTTCTTCAATGACACTTGTATTCTTTCTTCACAGTGAGAAGCAGTACAGGTGGAGAAGATTTTCTTCCCTACCTAAACCTATGACACAATGATTAGTTCACCTTTTTGTAGAGTTTTAAGTTTAAACTTTCTCAGGCTAAAGAGAAAAGTGAAACAGGATTTTCCTCTTCATCTAACATCCAAGCCACTATATGAAAGTCAATTATCACTAAGTTGGTTCACGTCACCATAATTGCTTAACTGCTTATTAAGCAGAATTACTTGTGTACTGAATCAGTATCTTCAAGTGACTTGGGAACTCTTCTATAGAATGTGTATCACTAAAACTCACAGCATCCAGATATGTTCTGGATATGTTCTTAAACCAAATTGTTACCTTCATTTGGAAAATTGTTGTTCAAGTAAGAATACACTATGGAAAATGTAGACATCTGTTAATTAGAGTTGTTTTGCTATTTTGGAGTTAGGTATATAAAATCTATCTTTTTTTATAGCTCTTAGAGTGCACAGCATCACTTCTCACATCAGGATGGTCAATATGCTGCACAGCATTTCGTATATTTGTGTTATATAATTAATTGTCCTTTAAAATTTCAACAGAACATACAGACTCTTTAGAGAGATGTTTTTGGATTTTTTCCTAGAGCCTTCAATAGCTCTGAAAAGGGGCAGAAGAGCAAAAGTAATGAAATTATTCCACTGACAGCTAAATTAACTGTTCATGTATTTCACATTAGTAAAAGTCTGATGGAGAATCTGAAATCTTAAAATTATTTTTAGAGAAAGAGCATAGAGGGATTAAGCATAAACTCCTAAGGAGATTTCCCTTTGATGTAAATATATTAATAATGAGAACAAAGGAAAGAAAATTGAAAGTGCATTTTTACGTTTGCCTCTGCTCTCCGTCAGCTGAGTGGTAGTGTGCAATTTTTTTTTTTTTTTTTTTTCATTCTTCTGCTTACATTTCAATTCTGGCCAAGAAGGCAGAGAAAGGAATGGTGGCACTTTCCTCAGTATCCTACCCTCTTTCACCCTTCCCCTTCCCCTTCCCCTTCCCTTCCCCTTTTTTTTAAAGCCATAAATAGAAACTTTGCTGGAAACTTTGTCTTTCCCATGTTTTCCTGTTTTGAAGTCTATCCTGTCTAACAAATAAATAAAGAAGTAAGTACTATCTGGTGTCTTATGGACCTCAAATACTTCACAGGCCACAAGTTGCAAGAGACTGCACTAAAGTACTTAAGAAACATGTAAATCAATTTCTAACCCATTAGCAATTATCTTTAAGAACTCCCACGGGACAAGAGAACATAGATGAGTGTAATCTCCTTGCAAAGGAAAACTACGTGAACAGAACCATATACATATTAATCCTGAGCCCTATAAATATACCAGGGAAAGTACTGAATAATCTGTAAACACTCAACATGTAACAAGGTGATAAAAGAATAAACATCTAGTTAGACATTTGAATCACAGCATATTTTCAGACCTAATCAACCTCTATGAGGCAGTAACTGGCATAGAAAATCAAGAATGTAGCATCCTAGTTTAAAACCCGATAAGCATGTTTACATTGTTTGTATGGCTTTGATAGGAAATTGTAATAGAGATGAACAGTGCTACAATGGAGTGGTTATAGGCATATTGGAAAAACGTATTTATAAAGTTGTAGTACTTATTTAACATTTTTAAGGAGGACTCAAATGCCTAAGTCCTATAAAATTCAATATTTTATTAATAATTAATTTTAATTGTAAATGTAATCTTGGAAAAAATCAATGACTGTTGGAATGGGAGAGGCAGTGCCTGTCTCCCATCTTGGAAGGGATCAATAAACAGCACTGAGAGACAACAGAGATGATTTCTTAGTTCTGCTTACTTTTACAACAGACTTCAGGAAGTAGAATGCCAAGTTTGAAGCATAACATGTTAAAAACATGCAGAATACTGCAGACCAAGAGAGAATAGGAAAAAAACAAACAAACAAACAAACAACAACAACAAAAAAAAAAACAACTATAAGCTTTACAAAAACAGGGGAAAGAAAATATTGATGTCATTGACAGACAGCTTTTGTTCAACCAAGGATGGACATGCTGAAAATATATCACTTATGGACATGCTGAAAAGTAACCATTTATGGAATGAATTTGCCATTTATAGACCCATGAAAGTTTCATGTTCTGTGTATCTTTTGAAGACACCATGAGAAATAAACATCTCAATTTTATGCAGGAGAAATTTTTTAGAGGGCTTTTCAGTCTAAGAGTAGAGGTGAGTGCTAAGTGATGGCGACTGTAAAATTCATGTCATAAAAATAAACATAGTTTAGACAGACAACAGACTAGGAAGATCTAGATATATTGTGATCTGATGCAGGATGGGGGAAGAAACCACAGAAATTCTCTAAATTATTTTGTTAACCTGTGATTTACCTGTTTCCCCCAGAATGACAATTTCCTAAGTACTTTTGCTAACTTTGAATATTTGAGGTGACTAGCTAAAATGGATGTTGTCTGATTGTCCCACATATATTAGGTAGAAGAAAACCACTTACCTTGTCTGTCAGATGTAAGTAGGGGAGAATAGAAAACTCTACCTTTTGCAAACTGTGTTTAATTTGAATATGTTGTTTAGATATGGCCATAACTTGGCACTTTTCAATGGAATGCCATTTATAAGTGTTGCATTCAGAAATTTTAATATTGAGATGAACAACTACTGCAAATATATTTTCCTTCACCAAATCTGTAAGATGCTGTATTACCCTTAGTACTCTGACCACCTTCTCTGGAAAAAAAGTTACCATTACTTGTGCTCAACGTAATAAGTAAACATCATCAAGGTTTCTTACTGTGGGTAATATTATTCTGAAACAAATTTACAACAGTCGTTTCTCTCAGAGGTGTTTATAACCAGTCCACATATTGGAATTTGCTGGAATTTGTGTCTAGTTTTGTAAAGCACAAAAACATCTGGGTCATCTGGCTTTACAGCTGCATGTCAGGTCTGGGAATTGAATGAGTTATTGAATGAGTAATTTAAATTAGATTGATTCAAAACCTAGATATTTAGTCTGTTTGTTTTACCTGGTTATAGTATAATAACATGATATATTAACTGCAAACATGATCAAACTGCTTATACTTACTAATTAAGACTGCATATTTCCATTTACATTTTAGAAAAATTTATTTGGCTTATTCCAATGTTGTGGGGTTTCTTCATATTAAAAATATTTGTACTATCTAACATATGTATTTCTTTTGATGCACATGATTATCCCTAGGTACTCCTAATGATTACTTAACTCATTATTTGGATGTGAATTGTAGTGCAGACAATGTTTTTCACTTCTAAATCCATCACTGCCTTGCAACTAAGATCTTTTCTTAAGATTAGTCTTTATTGTGATAGCTACAATTTATTCAATGATATGCTATCAAATCAAATAGTAATGAAAATACTCTGCATTTTCCTGCAGTTTCTTTAATGTATCTTGCTTTTTCTTTTTCTAGCTGGTTTTCAGCTCTGCTGGGCAGGAA
This sequence comes from Anabacerthia variegaticeps, assembly GCA_035583185.1. NCBI lineage: Eukaryota > Metazoa > Chordata > Aves > Passeriformes > Furnariidae > Anabacerthia > Anabacerthia variegaticeps. The sequence goes on along the minus strand of JAWWEW010000001.1, from coordinate 38,616,108 downwards.
CTATGATATACTATATAATTCATAGAATGCTTTATACACTCTAAAGTTATGATATTCCAGTGATCTTGCTCCACTCAGAAAAAAAGTCTGAAGTGTATTTCATTACAATGGCAATGATCCCAGATTAAGTACATTATTTTTAAAGGGCTTTATTCGCAGAGTCATGGGATTGTGTACTAATTCAGACTGGAAGGGACTTTGGTAAGTCTTTAGCCCAGCCCTTAGGTTAAATTATAAGGATTTTTCTCATTTGCTTTCTTCACCTTTATGCGTACAACAAAAGTTGTGAGGAAGACTAACTTCTTGATTTTCCCAGGAACCAAACTGGGGCTGAGCAGCCTATAGCTCCATGGTTTGTCTCTCCTACCTTTTTTGGAGTTGGGTGCAGTAATAGCCATTTTCCAGCCACCAGGGACCTTGCATGATCTTCACAACCTTTTAAAAATTACAAAAGTACCCCAGCAATGACATTAGCCAAAGAAATGAGATTTTCACAGCTGAAGTGGTGAGATTCAGTTCCAGATGAAGTCTCCTAAATTTAGTCCTGAATAGTAGATGTCCATACAGAAAGCTAGATGTTTAACCTCCTCTTCTAAAAGCACTTAAATTCTTACCTATTGGCAGGCAGCTGACTTGTTTCTTGAATGCCATTGACTGTTTGACTACTTCTTTGGTTACTACTACCAGCTTTTATATCTGCAGCTATTCCACTAGTAAAAAAAATGAATTAAAAAAAAAAATTAAGAAAATATTAGTGGACAAATAGGAAATTCAAGAAGAGTCTTCTCCCTCTTCATAAAGAAATACCATACTTGACAAACTAATTAGTTTCTTTGAGAGTCAGCATACTGGCAAAAAGATATGACTTACTCAGATTTCCAAAAGACATTTGACTAGGTTCCTCACCAGCCACAGTAACCTACTGTGGAATAAAAGAGAAGGCCATTACATGAAGGAATGCCTCTTAAAAAAAAAAAAAAAAAAGAAAGAAAAAGAAAGCCAAACCAACAAACCAGAAACAAAAGTAGGAGATAATGGTCTATTTTCCCTGTGGAGAGTGATCAGTAATGGAGAAAAGTTTCACAGAGATCTGTGCTGGTGCCTGTGCTATTAACAAACACTCCAGGAAATGGAGACAGCTAGGTGATAAAGTCTGCTAATAAAATGGAATGTCTACACAGAACAATTCAATGCATAAATATCTAACGCAATCCCCTTAGGGAAAAAAATAATCCAAACTTTCCATACACATTCATATGTCCAAGTGAAAGAGATCCTGATTTGTACTAAGTAACTATGTAAAAACTTCAGCTCAACCATCAGTAGCAAAGCAAAACTGAGCATGTTAGGAATTATTAGAAAAAGAGCAGTGGCTTTTAAAGAGAAGACATCGTGTCCCACTATTCAATCCCTACACCCTCATCTTGAATGATATATAGATATCTGACTCCCCTATTAAGGAAATGGTATAGCAGTTTTTAGATGGAAAAGGCACAGAGAAAAGTGACAGGAATGATTTACTTTTAGACAGTAAGGAACCATTCCCCATGCATGGAACCAATAAAGAGAAAGATATTATTCAGTCTGCTGAATTGGTATGGGGAGAAGATGGACAAGGAGATACAACAGAGATCTACACAATCATAAATGACATAGAGAGTATGAATGAGAAAAGATTTGTCACTGCCTTTTCAAATATAAATGTTACGGAGCATCAGATTAAGCTGACAGTGGAGCTCTCTGGCACAACTTTGAATTTCAAGAAGCACCAAAGGCTTCTGAGGGCAACTTGAAAATCAGAGAAATTAATATGAAACTGATCCATTGAGGGCTATGAGACATTAAGATACACCACTTTGCTCATAAAGCTCATAATCTGTGAATTTATGGGAGCGTATTGAAGATCATACTGGTAAAATATTTTTATTTTCACTAGTGTTTTCCTCACACTTTCTCCTATGCATCTGTTATTAGCCATCATCATAGACCAAATACCAAATTTGACAAGCTTTTGATTTGATGACTCTACCAATACTTCTAACAGTGCATTTTTTAATTGATTTCCAACTGTTTTTGAAATAACAGATTCTGCCATTTGTCTATCTGTTTCTAAGCCTCTTGTGGTTTTATCAGCTCCCAAAAAGAAAACATAAAATCATTACTACTGAAATTTTTAGGTAATACTACAGAATGTTTTGATTAAAATAGGAAGTTGTTATTTACACATACGGACTTGGATAGATTTATACACAGGAAAAAAAAAAAAAAAGGAGCTCCTAAATAATAAAGATCTATATTGTAGTATAGGATTTCAATAAGTCCTTTGTCATTACTATTCTTCTTGTAGTAAAACCAGGATTGTTAAAAAAAAAGTACTTGAGATATGTTGGTTTTGACATGCAGATGGTTAGACAACATCATCCCCTTAAAGTGCTTGGATCAATGAGTAATTGGCACAGTTCTACAGCCTCTGACTTTGGGGTCATGGTTCTGAGACTCAGCACTAAGTCTAGACACAAACAGAGTCTACTGAATCACTCTAATAATTTTCTCTGTTTTTTTGTGTCATACCTGTTGCCATGAGATGTAACACACAGATAATGAAAAAATACTGGTGTCTTCAATCTGGGCACTCTATACAGAATCCAAATATTTCAACATCCTCATTGATTCCCAGTTCCTTTGGTGGCTTTTTTTTTTTTTTTTTTTTTACCCAATCAGGTTGTTCACAAAAGATCCTCATTGACCTAGAGATCTCGGAATCACACTGACTTTCATGTTGCAGTGTGTATGTATCTCTGACTAAATGAATCTCAGAGTGGACCTTGCCATAATGGTTTTTTAATCTTCAGGGATTAAATAATATTTTCCTTTATTATTCTGCTGTGGATTGTATTTTTTTTACCACTCCTACTGCTATCTTTTTCTCTGTTTTTCTTAAGTGATGAATTCAACTGTGCTCCTGATGTGCTTATCATCTTGACTTTACTAAAATAAGAACATGAGATTTCAGCTGATTCCTGCTTCCACTTGCATGCTTTAGCTTGATCTTTTATTAATAAATTATTTGCAAGTCTCCCACATTTTTACTAGAATGTTTTCATTGGTTCTCTGCATTGAAAACTGCTTTGATCTTTCCAGTGTGTTTACCATGCCATTTCTGTTTTCTCCCATAAAATACACCTATTTTATTCTCTTTACCTAATATCACAAAATACTCTGAAAAGGTCAAAGGAAAGTTACTGTGAGAATCAGCCTGTGACAAGGTTTGATTGAAAGCAGAAGATAAAGGAAAAGCAGATTAAGTTGTATTATATTCTTGGCATAAGACTAAACCTCCATGAGAATGTATGCAAGCTGAAGCTTAATTATTTGATGCACCAACAATGTCCTGTGGCTACAACACTTAGGAACACCAAAGGCTGTTAGTATTCCAAATACTTTTTTCACATAAATGTAGCTTATGATGAAGATATATATCACCGTAAAAGTAAGTCTTGTTATGAAAGGAATGGTGTTGTACACTATTGATTTTTGTCAACCTGCATTCTAATAAGTGTCTTCAGTTTTGATCTCTAAGCAAACTGCTTTTCCTGTATATATATGTGTCTATAACAAACTGTAAGTTGGAGTACACTCTGCTGTTAACGCTCATTATACTTAAAATTAAGAGTGCTATTAGTCTTCACACACAAGAACAAAATCACAAGTTAAGGTAAAAATAAAATTTCTGTTCTTGATACTATATTAGTACTATAAAATCATGAACATTAGTGAATGAACTTCTTTGGGAAACATTCAACTTTGAGCTTTGCTGTGTACAAAAAGTATAAAGGACAATAAGGCAGTTTTTATATTCCTAATAACTCTTTTGATCATTAAGTAGAAATAGTTGTGAACTCTTTTCCTTTGAATTTACTTTAGATTCCTTTGTTCAGTGCAAAAATTAATTACATTGAGGACTAGTAAAATAAAAATTAAGTAGTCAGAATTTTGTGGTTTGCCATTTCTCTTGTGTACAGAGGACACAAAGTGTTACTAATACAATTAACTTTTCTGTGCGAGGGTGAAAATGGATACAAAATGAGCAAGACAGTGAAGGATTGAACATATTATCTTCAAGTAACATAGCATGTTGTCTTCTAGAAATTGTGCTGAAAACCATACTTCATGTATGATCCCTTGCAGTCTGATTTACAGTGCCACCATAACTCCTAGTAAAGTGCCTGCCAGCCTTTTCAATGGCAAAAGAAATCTACAATTAAAAGTTTTAAAACAGTATACTATTTCCCTTCCTTATTTCTAGGGGACAGGAAAAGTCAGAGTAACAGTAATTTTATTGGAAACACTTTTTTAATTTGGCAACATGTTTGTGTGAATAAACATCTAGTTTATGAAAAAATTATGATTAAATCAAATATTAAACTCAACTTTTGTAGAAATGGAAAATCTGTAATACTGACAAGCTGAAGAATCTCAGCATCCATTGCATGAAAATCTTTGTTGACTTCAGGAAGCATTTGACTCAATTTTTATTGTGTAGTGTGCTATGCAGAATTAAAAGCAATTTTCCTCATTCTCATGTATTCTAAGAAATACAACTATATAACATGGATTTGTTGATTACAAAAACAGCTCTATGCATAAAAGCTTTCTACAAAGGGAATCAAAACAAAACAAAACAAAACAAAAAAACACCTGCACAATTCTGTGACCTCAAAGGATCCCGTGCTGAATTGACAAAGTCCTATTAATCTGTTTCTTGTTATGGCCTGTTGGATGCTTGCTAAAAGAAATTTGGATAAGCCTTGTCTTCTGATGTATGTTGGTCAGAGTTTGCTTCTTATCAAGCCGAAATGATTCCACTGATTTCATTGGAAGACTCCTGACTTGTCACTTTCTTCATTCAGGCTTTTTCTTACATGAGCATTTAAGCAGTGTTCTGCTAAGAATTGGCTACACAGAAAAAAGAAAAAAATGTTTGCACCCTGTCTCAATCAGAAAAGCTGCATGAATTGCAGTGAGAGTTCAAAATCTGGGGGGTTGTCCCCAGTAAAAAAGTAGAAGTGATAAATAGGCAGCACTGGAACAAGGGCATAGCAGCTAATGCATTCTTCATTTTTGATTCTGCTCTCTTTATTCTTAGGCTCTTCATATCAACTGATTTTTTTTTATTTTTTTTTAGATGCACAGCAACTTTGGAACCAAAGAACAATAGGTTATTTTACACTCTCCTTTCTTTACTTGCGTTGGGTAATAAAATGTGTTTTGAGTCTCTGGTTGACTATACCTAGGCAAATTCCAATTAAATTTCTTAATACTTCTGAACCTCACCACAAAATGACCTTTTCCTTCTGCTATTCAATGATGATATCAGCTGTTCAGTGACAATGTGAGTAAAATGCCGTGAGCTGCATCCAAGGTCTATCTCATATTCTGGGAAAATTCAGTCCTATAAAGTGAAGCCAACATATATAAAATTGTAATCTCATGTATTAAAATAGCTATCAGTCTGTGGGGCTAATGTACACCTGGAGAGGAGATAGTGCCAGCATGTGTTACTAGTTTCAAGTCTGTCATTTATTTTATGTCTATGATTTACAATTTTGGAGGTGAATCTTATCTGTAAGTATTTTGCTAATAAACATTGTTACAAGCAGCAAGCATTCTTCTACATGAGAGACCAAGATCATAAGTTCTTTAAACTATTTAAAGTAGATTACTTTTGGGCCCCAAAATATCTATATTCTTTGCACTTACCTTTGGCAAACGGGGTGCTCAGCAGGTATCACAACTGCCTCTGCAGGTGTTGTACATCTAGTAAAACATTTCGTCTACTGATGTAGGCATCAGTCTCAGGGTACATTTTGTCATCTTTGTTATTGCATGACACTCTTCAATCCTATTCTGGATACTGATAACTTGAAATACAAAATTCTACAGGTCTTTCATTAAGAATACAAAAACTGTGAAAAAGTCAAAATTTCTACTTTATTTGGGAAGATAAGTCCTGAAGAAGATTTCCAAGAAGTTTCTATGGAAGTGGGATAGAAATTCTGTTCGAAACAACACTACTGTGCCAGAGCACTCTGTAGTTCTGTGGCTCTGGTACAGGCATAGTAACCCCAGATTCTAACCTCCACCCTCATGTAAAGGAGCAAGGCTGTGAACTCTTTTCAGGGGAGTGATGCACCAAGTCAAATTGGTAACTCTTTCATATGATGGATACTTTGCCCCAGTGAAGAGCTGTTTCCTTATTGTTGCAGATGACACTGGTTTAGATGAGGATTTACTGTATGAAAACATGCAATTATCACAGTGCTTTTATAAAGGTCAGTGTAGGCATAATTTGCATAATAACTCTTAGGAATAACTCTTAGGAAGTAAGGAGACAGATTCAGGCTAAGAATGAAACCAAGCAGAAAAGCTAGAGAAGAATTTAAAGTCAACAGGCTTAAAAAGCTTATAAAGATAATAAAAAAGGGCAGTAATTACCAATTAAAAGCTTTACTCTCTGAGTTAGACTTTCATATACCTTAACCTTCAGGCATTAATCTTTCTGGAATGCTCATTGCAAAGAGTTAATATATTTTCTGTAAGTACTACAACAGAAAATTCTAATTTAAAAAAAAAAAATCATTTCTACAGTTGCATCTTAAACTTAACAACTTAAAAACTTCAATATCCCTCCACTTTGAGACATGCAGATCTACAGAAACAGGAGAGAAAACAGATTTAGCAAAGCTGAGCTTTATGCTAAAGAGAGAATGAAATTGCTAAGGAAAGAAAAGAAGAAGGGAGGGAGGGAGGGAGGAAGGAAGGAAGGAAGGAAGGAAGGACGGAAGGAAGGAGGGAGGGAGGGAGGGAGGGAGGGAGGAAGGGAAGGAAGGAAATTAGCAGCCGAGCAATCCGAAGAAAGCAACCGGTGAAGCCTGGATTTGTAGCACCCTCCATCATCATGCACAGTGTATTCCAGTAGCCAAACTATAGTCTAGCCTAAGGCCTAAAGGTAAAAAACTAAAACAGTTTATAAGTAAGAACTCAGCACTCAGTGGCAAAGGTTAATGACACTGAACGATGGGGTGGTAGAAGCTGCAAAATTGTTGCCAGCATAAGAGTCTCAGTTCCTTCCAGCTGTATCATGAGCTCTGACACTCCAACAACCTTTTGACCTGTCAGCAGGTTGTCCAAGACTGCATATGGCAACCTGAATATGTTCTGTGTCGGAGTACGTTTTCTTAACAAAAGCAGTGCATTTTTCCTCACTAACAAACCCTGAAACTTCTCAATAAATAAAGCCTTATTTATGTGACAAGCTTTAGTACATCTAAATTCAATTTGACTTGTTACTACTTCTGGTAACAGCTTGAAGGCTTGTGGAATACCACTGATGGCATTTCTGTTTGAAGGAAAGGGAAAAAATAAATGTACAAAAACCTTTAAATCTGCACAAACTAGTCTTGAACATTTTAAGGCTTGGTGAAGCAGAAAAAAAAGGTCTTCCTCTTTATGAAACTTCGATTGCCCACTCAGACAACTACTGCATGGTTTAGACAACCGGTAATAGGAATCATTATATAATGAGTTTATATAATCAATTATGGAAAATGTCCATAGAATAATAGAGGTGTAGATAAAGCAGTGAGTAACCATTGTTATTGATCAAATGTGTAATCATAATGTGTTTAGACAACTATTTAAGGTTAGAAAATACTATAAAATTAATACAAAATTTCTATTTCCGTAGTTTTAGATATGCTTCTCCAAGGTAAATCTGGAAAGACATGGAAGCAAAAAGATGTACCAAATATTAACTGGTGATTCTGAATCATGGGTCTAGTACTGGAAAAGAGAATATTTTAGGGAAAGATCTTCCCTTGGTGTAAGTAAGCATTGAACAACATGAAAGAAAAATAAATTTTTGCAGCTCTTTTTGCAAAGTTATTTAAAGAATTCAAAAAGAAGAAATGCATACAAACGATATGAAAATTAAAAAAAAAAAATAAAAAAAAAACTGTTATCCAGTTTTACCAGAATAAGAGGAAGCACACCTTAGTTTCGTCTGGAAAGCCTGTAAATCTGATAGAAAATAATTTGGGATTTTTCTGATGTTTTTGTTTATTTGTCTGTTTGTGGAGTGAACAAAAACCTTGACTAAAAAATAATTTTCCTTAGGATGCTACTCTTCCAAAGTTGAACAAAATAAATTATTCAAAAGCAGTAGCATATTTCAAGGTCAGTTTGAAATAAAAAATATGCAGAATGGCTGAATGACATTTATGAGTGTTATAACAATGACTGCAATTGAGTTTAGGTTTGGATGGAATTCAAAGGAAGGAATAATGAAAGGGAGTAGTGAAGAAGTAATATGTTGGCACTTATCAAACAGGGAAAAAATGATTGAATGTGTAGAGAAAATCTCTGTTAATGGATTGAATTTTATCCTAATTTCTATTTTACAATGGAATGACATATTCTAAAGCAGTTCCATATGATTTATTATATCATGGAACTGTCTCTGTGACTTGTTTTTAGATGACACATTATATGAGTCACTGTAAAGTGGAGTAGGCAATGGTCTGTTAAAAATATCCCGGATTTGGTAGAGGGATGATTTAGGCACATGCACAAATCTCCTTTATCTCTAGTTACTATGATTCAGTGATGGACAAACCAAACTTGTAAAATTTCCTGATGCATTTGGAACTAAAAATCAAGTCTTTTTTCATATGGTGTGACCACAATGCATTTCTTGATATATATTTTAATAACCTGTTCTGCTCAAGGCATATTTGTAGACATTCTCTGTTCTAGTTTAAATGTTGCTATATTCTTCCTCTAGGAAGAATTATTCTTGTAATCCCAGCATTAATATGTTAATTTTTCAAGGTTTTTTAGGTAATCTTTAACTGTGATTTGCTCCTTATCCTAGTATGTCTTCAAGAAAGGCTAGGATTTTAATGTGCCCAGGAAACTAAACACTAGTCTTTTTAATATCTTCTGAAAGGTTTCCCTAGCTGTTTATATATTTTACATAAGGCATGCTTTCTGAAGATTCCAAAATATAAATAAATAAATAAATTTAGACTGAAAGAAAAAGATTCTATCACTCCCTCTCTACATTTTCACATTAATTAAAGTATCTGGTAATATCTTTCTGATGTTCTGACACTTTGATTTCTTTTATGCATTTTGATATGACTTTCACAAAAACCACAAAACCTAAACCCAGTGGACAGTACAAAGTCTCTACTGTGAGATATCAAAACATCTAGGCAGATAATGTCAACCACTGAGCAAGCAAAAACAGTTTCAGAGTATAGTTCAGTGATGATTATGAATGTGTTTAAAAAAAATCAGCCTCTGCTCCATTAATGATGCTGCTGAGGCTGAAACTGTCAGAAATGGTAGCACTTCTTTCCTTGTTCTTTTATTAACTTATATCCTAAACCAGACACCCTGACACTTTGTTTATTTAAGTATTGCAGGCTCCAGTTCCAATGTGTCTTAGATCTCCCAAAACTGCACTTTGTATACAAGAGTTGATTTTTGTGTTACTGAAGTTGACTTAAAAGTGACCTATTTGAATGCTTCTTCTGATAGCTGATGTTTCAACAGCCACAAGCAGTAAACAAAAAAAGGAAAACATGAATGGAAAGTTAAACCAGCTTTCTATATCTGCGCCACCAAAGGTCTGAGTGGTTCATCTAGGAGTCATAGGAATTTAATTAGCATGAAAATAACCACTGCAATAACTTGTCTCTGGTGAGAGGGAATTTGTGTAAGTACGAAAGCCTTGTCTTTCTACAATATATGTGGTGACTGGTTGTCAAATATTTTATATTGTTCACTGATATACTGACTTCAGATGCAAGAACAGCTGCAAAAAGTAACTTCCATGAATTTAATGCACAACTGAATAATAAATATGAATGAAAATATTGTTGTGTGAGTATTTTCTTTCTACTTTATAAAATAAAAAAGACTAAATCTCAATGTTACCTGTTAGACTTAACATCAGAGCAAGAACTGCCTCCATCAGCCAATAGCAAAAGATTTTTTTTCTCTCAGTGATCAGAAATTTATTGTCATTCTTATCCAAGTGCTATTCTCTCATTGAGAAAAATCCTTTTTTGATAATATTGTGACAAAACTCAACATGGTTCTATACTCATCCAAATACTATTCTATTCCAGTGAGGGGTGTTAGGCCACAGTGTGCATAAAGTTTTTTGGTTTTTTTTTTTGCGAAAATCTATTGTCATTTGTGCAGTTGAGTCTCCCATTAAATCAAGGACCTACTACATATTACATTGAACTCTGAGGGGTTAATTCTTTGACAGCCATCAACTCTTCAGGTTGTTTGTGAAGGAAGCTGCATATAGAGACCAGAGCATCCTGTTAGAGAGTTCAGGATAATTTCCGATACAAACTTCAGGATTTGAAATCTTGGTGCCTTGCAATAAGTAAAAACAAGTAAACAAAATCATTGAATGACAAAGCATATTGAAAAAGAATCATCTTTTATTGATGCTTCTTCTGACTAAAAAGGAACTTATTTAAGGACAACAGAACTGGCAAAGGGATGGTTTTGAAACCTTTTCTAAATGTTTTTTTCCAAGTGGCAGACAATAAGAAAAGCTTTTCTCATTTGGCTGGCATTTTTTTTCTGAAATCAGTAAATAAAAAAGCCTGCACCTGACTGACATCTTGAAAAATCCAGCAACATTCTCTTAATCTGGCTAAACATCCTGTCATGACTGTTGTAACTAAACTCCATGCAGATATAGAGGCAGGTTATATAAGGTTTAAATGAGTTTCTCTCCTCTTTTTCTTTTCCTTTTTTTTTCTTTTTTTTTTTTTTGAGACCCTATAAATGAAATTTTAGCATGAATAGAAGTCTAAGTTTTTGTTTAAGCATGTTACCAGTAAGAAGCATTCAAATCAGCCCATTTCACATTATTTTTACTAATAGCTTCTACTTACTTCAGGAGGGTGTCATTATTTGTCTTTTCAATGACTCTGACATACAGCTAGTCTCACAGGCACCAAATGGCTAAGCTAAAGGCTAAAGGTTCAGCTCTCGAGGGAGTAAAAAATCAACATGAGTGATGCAGATGGTTCATTCATGGTGCTAATTATCTTTTGTAAAAGATTTTGCCACTAAAGGCAAAATGGAAACTAAAGCAAGAAGAATTTAAATAGTATTTTACATTTGCCTTCTTTTGAGGAGACAAGTGACTTTTTCGTGAGCCTCAGGGCCCATTACAACAGCAGTAGCAAGCAGGTTGGTTATAGCGTATTCTGATTCTAGGTACACTTTTGTTCAGATGTGTCTGTGTCCAGGTAATTTTGGACAGGGTTTTTGATAGTGGCACAGAACAGGAATGAAACACAAGACTCTCTGTGTCGGTTGAACTGCCATGGGAGGTTGATTACAGCTTATGACTGTGCTATATTACCTGTGGGTTCCTTTTTGCAGCTGCTATTAAATGAATACAAAGGGGTCAAACTCTAACAGAACAAGTCACCAACACATTCTGGAATCAAGTATAGCATCTGATAATGAATCTGATCCCTGATGTAGAGTTACATAGATGGCTCCTAACGCCTATACATTAAAAAGTATCTTATATGGCATTTTATTTTATAGCATTTATAAAATTAGTGTTTGTTTTATGAGTGACAGGTTTTATAGTGTTTCTTGGACAAGAGTCATATGTTTGGTCTGTATTGAGTAAAGAGTTTCTAGTGATTATCATATAATCTTTGGATGTGTGCCGTGTTGCAAAGATACTGATCGTGGTGCTTTATAATTGGAATAGAACTGAGCTTTATATCTCTGCAGGATGCAAAGTATGCTCTTTTTTTCTGTGAAATGTTGTACTAATTGGGGCTTTAAACAGTGCTTTCCTTGATGCCCAATGACTTACTTTACATGCGAAAAATCTCCATTTTTGGTTTTAGACTTACTACAACCTACTGAGAAGATGTTCCCATATACATCATACATTTTACTAAAATATTACCAGCAATGAAATCTGAATGGAATAATTTGAACAAAGTGTCACTATTAGAAGGAGCATAACTGAATTACTCGATGCATTTGCCTAAGCAGCGCTAATTAGAATGGACAAATCACTACTCTAAAATTACTATACTACTCAAGCTAATATATCTGCAGAGACCTGGTATCTCACTCAGAGCTTGCATAGGAATCTCTAATATTGGTGGATTGCACTATGTCCAAAAAAAATCCCAACAGCTCTAAAGACTATAATGAACCATATTCTCATTCATACCGCTGTTCCTTAAGTACCTAGTGAGCTGCAAAAAGGTCATAAAATCTACATCTTCAAATAAAAGCCTTCAAGGAGTGAAATCAGGACCAGATTGACCATTATACTTAATCATCATCTTGTTCCCTCACACTATTTTCAACCACTGCAGCTCTCTGAGACAAATTTACCCTAAATGAAGCTAATCCTTCACAATGAAGATGCAAGCCAGTATATGTCTCTTGGTCTGAAAACTAGCTGTCTATCTACGTAGCCTCTAATGTCTTCTGTTGGCTTTTGGGTAGCTAATAATTCAAAGTGTGGGAAACTGTCCACTGATGCAAAGGTGAAACAATTTTATTGCACTTGTCTTTTTAGAAGGATGCAGTGAGACTCTGGCAACTCATGTATATCTCTATGTTACATAAAAACTGACAAAGGTGAAGACCTTTCTCTTTAATTATGTTACATTACATTATTATTTTCTTTTGTTTAAAGCAGAAAGTAGTTTAGTCAGAAAACATATGGTTTCTTTTAGTACATGAAGAATTACACCATCTGGAAACCTCTCAGAACAGGTTCTGAGAAACTACGTTGCATTCATAATTCTGGTAATAAAGTAATTTTGTTTTCTTTAGTGAATAGCCAGAAGTAACACGACTTAATATTGTCTTCCAGTTATAATCCCAGTTAAGTCTTGATATAGGTTTGCTACTTAAGCAGTTAAGTTACATTGATGTCACCATTGCTAATATGATGTCCTGTGCACTGTACTATATTTTTGTTTACCTACATGTTTGATTTTCTCAGGCTCTTTAAGTTTCATCTCTTAGGGTTTACAGATCTTAACTAACATATATATGAAATGGTATTCAGTTCAAGATTAGGCATTTGCATTTAGATGTTCATATGGAGGTGTCTTTGTGTGCACCGAATACCTAAGCTTTTGTCTTCATTCACTGGAAAGCCTGTCAATATGATCAATAGAACCTAGACAATGATCTGGGCAGAAATTTAAATTCTAGAACTAGGAATTCTACTTAAAAAAAATGAAAAAAGTATTACTGTGGTGGTGGTCAGACACTGGATCAGGTAGGTTGTGAAATCTCCATCTAAGTGTTCAAAATCCAACTGGATATAGACCTGAACCTCGAGCATGGAGGTTCCGTTCTTCTGCTACTAACTCATTTTATGCAATTATTTTTAAAGCATGGTATTTCCTGGGGTGGGCCTAATGCGAAATTACATAAGGATCTCACTCTCCTGTCCCAACCTATCATGTCTCCATCTGTACACTTGTCATGACACCATCACACAGTTCAGGGAGCAATTGTTCACTCTCTAACACTGTTGAATATGATCATGTTTCACACACTGACTATCTCTATCCTATTAAATATGCCTTGTGGGAAACCTGGAAAAAACAGCACAATGGAGAAAGGTAGAAGTTATATAGTACATATATCATAGATAGTATAGTTCTGCTCTAAATTAAATGCAGAAATACTCTGGGCAGTAGGCACCCCAATGGCTTGATCCTTTACTACAGATAGGACCAAAGGGTAGAACATCAGAGAAGATTTTAGAAAGGATTTAGAATTACTACAGTCAAATTTGGAAACAAGGCCACTGTAAAAGAAGAGGTACAATTGTCACTGAGGGATGTGCTAAAAAATATCTCAGAATCATGTAAGGAATTGGAATACCACTAGACTGTCTATTGTTTGAGATGCTTTTGATTCATCCTTCTTTTTTTGTCTTTTTTTTTTTTTCTTTTTACTTTTTGAAGTGTATTTATTTTTGGGTTGTTTTATTATACATAGAATTATTTCTGATGAGTAAAAGTGTATAACCTGTGGCAATCTACAGCTTTGACCTGTGTCAAGAGAGTACTGAACACTCTAAGCTTTTAATACTGCTCATTAAAATGACTTTTAATATGGAACAAAAATGGACATAGTTTAGAGACCTCTAACTGACATTTCATAGACAAATGTCTACCAGCTTCTGGAAGACATGTGAAAGTGCACAGAATGCAATTAATCACCCTGCCTCTTTTACTGTTGGATTTTGCAGCAACAATTGAATGAAAGCAATTCTCTTATTCCCATCCTGAACACTGCCAGTGTCAATATGTCAGAAGAGGAGAAACATATGTACTTTTCAGGTCTAATTTTGAAAGCCTAGCAGGCTGCAGTTGCTGCACAGGATTGCACTGCTTGCTTATTTCTTAAAAGAGAGAAGTTTGAAGTAAAACAGATCTCTGATTTGAACTTTTGGTAAAAAGGTAGAAGGGAAAAAAAAACAAATGTTGCAGGGTACATCTCTGGCAGAATTTTAGGTCAGACCAGTATAGTGCTTTTAAAGGAAATCTCCTGATGATATAATGTTTGAATTTATATCTTCGAGTTATTTTTGAGCTAATAAATTTGACTTATTTATTATAAGACTAACCTAGAAGACTCACTCTGGGATTACATCTACATCAAACAACTACCAGGCATTTAGTGTGCAGTACTAGAGAGGAGCTAGTATGAAATGGAATAGAATCAGTACTGAGTCCTCAGAAAACTTTTGAACTGTAGTTCCAACTGCACTACACTACTTACTAGTGTAGATATTGCCCCTTCTAAAAAGTCGTATTTGTGTGTCACAGTCTCATTACCACCTACATGACATTGTGCCATGTCAATGACAGCTGGAGCGCCACTTCACAGTTGCAGTGGGGTTTTCTGGGCTTTTGCCCGGGGTTTTTTAATTTTTTACTTTTTTTTTTCCCCGAAAAAAAGGCATCTGTCAGTAAGATTCTGCAAAGGACTAACAAAATTGTATTTAGGAGAGAAAGGTGCAAAATGTGAAGAGACAACCTTTTAAGTTACTTGTCATAAAAATCTTAGCTATGATTAATTAGAGCAGATTGTCATTAGTATAACATTACCATTACTTTCAGTATAAAAAGAACTGAGGAATTAATGATTTTGTGAACTTTTGTGATGCCTGTGGTTGAGTACTTAACCAAAGTAGCAGTGCTTTGGTACAGGCTTTAGAGATAAAGGCCTAGTTATGTCTAGGGCAAGGACTCCTCCAGAAAATCCACAAAGGACTAGTGTGGCCTAGTGGGTATTGATGCGTACAAACTGGGAAACCAATTATGTGCTTAACAGTTTTTCCAAGACCCATACATCAAGAAACACAGAAAGTTGTGGGTACACAGAGTCTTATCCACTCCTTCCCATCGTATGCAATTTGACTATGAGCCAACCATTTTATTCCATAAATATGACAACCTAAATGAGCCTTCTTTGTGCCCACCCTGCTAGGTAGTATGGCTGCATGAGGTGTCTCACAGCCTCCTGTTGTGAGACACCTCTTAAGGACTCTTCTCAAGGCAGAGACCTTCTACTAATGACAGTTTTCTTTGGATGAGTCTAATTCAAGTTTTCTCTAAATTGCAACTGGACTACACACCAGCTGGAAAGGGAAGAATATTTCTTGGACTGATTATTTTTTACTTACAGAGTTCACCCCAACTGTAAGGCATTTCTCTGGATCCTTTATCCGGCTTGTTCATATGTGTATACACTACAAACCAGGAACACTGGAAACAGATCCAGTCTCATTACTGCCACCTATAGAAGCCATGCCATTTTATCACTCCATCATATTTGCTATCTTACATACAGAAGGATATCATTATCCTTCTTAGCTATGGCATAACACAGCAGCTGAAACACAACTAGTTGCCCACAAAAGAATCCATCCTTTTCAGAGCCATTTCTTCTTAAACACAATTGAAAATATGTGTTGTTTATATTCTCTATTCACACATTTGTCTTTGTAGTTTACCTTTTCTCTTACTCAATTCTAAGGATTATTGGCTTATCATCATCATGGCTAGGCTTCGCGAACGAAGATTTACAAGGGCTCTACCCACGCTTGCTACAAGCATGTTGGTGGCT
>JAWWEW010000001.1:38557902-38599066 GCA_035583185.1 Anabacerthia variegaticeps | reverse complement strand
GCTAGCGAGCCCATCCTGCCCGTGGACACACTTTGTCTGACCCTTCAGTTGAGACCTGACTAGCATGGGAGACCCTATCGGAGGCATGAACCACCACCAGCACAGCTCGCAACCTCATAAGGGCATGCAAGCTTCTCCCCCACGACAAGGGGGTGTCCATGGAGAAGATTGGCTTATAAAAAAAAAAAATAATTAATGGGCCACTTCAGTGATGAAGTGAGGGAGGAAGGCATCAGAAAAGAACAGGGGGATAAAAAATGTAAAAAACCCCAAACCCTAACATTACCTTGATAGTGGTATCAAAAAAAGAAGGGACAAGCAGGTTTGTTCTCCTGGTAAGCTGTCAGCTGCTCAGAAGCGTGAGTATGTAAAACAGAACTGTAAGAAAAGAAATCATAAATGAAAAAGATATTTAGAACGTAACACCAATGTCAATTGAAAAAAAAAAAATCAATTACACAAAGAATAGTTCTGCATGAAAAATGGAAATAACAACGCAAACAACTGTTTCTTCAAAGATAAGCAGACTAAATGGCAGGAAGAGAAATGTAGAAAAAAATACGGAAGGAAAAGATCTATAAAAATACCAGGCAAAAAATGTACCACCTATCTTTCTGTTTTGTTTTCTGGTACTTCAGTTGAGCACAGCAATATTGGAAAAGATGCAAAGACCCTTCAGTAAGACAATCTATGTGATTACTTTTGTGGTTTGCAGAAAGTTTTCTTAAATATATTTTGATACGGAGACAGGTAATATCTGAAGAAGGGTGGTTCTCATTTGGGACTTGGGACAGTTATGACTTCTTGGCACAATGGTTCTAGTCATAAGACCCATCCCAAACAATTTGTGCATTCCTCATTTGTAAGACTTCTATTCTTGTCAAGGAATCATTTGCTGTGGTGACAAAACATCATATGTGTTCCAGAATATCATATAGCTTAATGAGACATGAATAGATATGTGTGAGGCAGATTTTTGAGCAAGGTGGACTTTTTGCCTGATTTGGGTGGAGTTAATCTTATATTATTGTTTGTATTCAACACATTACCTAATTGTTTTCTTGCAGACAGAAAGTTTTAAAAAGATAAATCTAGATGTGGTAACCCATCTACAGATTCAAGTGTTAGATTTGGAGCTAAATTTGAATTTCATCTTTCTTTAATGCATACGACTAAAAACCAGGATATAAACTTCTGTGATATACAGCTTTGAAATATAATTTGCTTGCTGTGATCCTTGTATTAAGATTTCCTTGAAGATTTGATAAGAGGCAAAAAAACATTTCTGCAAAAAGAAATTCATGTGTCTGAACTTTAATGCTTGGTTTCTCTAATTTTTTTTTACTTCTAAAGATATTGCTATACTGTAAGAAAGTGAAGGGGATTAAACAAATATTTGATATAGAAAAGTCAAACATGAAGCTCATTGAGGTTCCCTAAGCTGTGTTAAACAACAGTACCTGAGACTTGTCTTCACAAATGTTACTTTGTGTAATTTTTATCCTCTGATAAAACATCCACAATAGTCTGATAATTATGTCTAATTTTCCACATCTATATTAACATGTACTCATATGAGATCTCATCTTCCCTGATCTGAGTGTGATGAAAACACTTACACATGGAGTTTCTCAGCCTTTTCTTGATTCTGCCCACATCAGTAAGGTCTATGGTCACAACAGAGTTATCTGTGTTGAATTAAGTGTAACTATAGTAACCTTTAAGAAACATAAATTTAAGAATGGATCCTAAAGTTCTTTAGGACTGGATCCACTGAGTAGGGTGGATAATTTGAGGTACTAATCTAAAGTATGAAATGGTACATGGCAAAAGCTCAAAGAAAAGCTTTTCAAGGGGAAATAATGAATTTTATATTAAGTTTGTTCGTTCATTTTGGTTTCTTAACTACATATGTTAATAATGGCCATAAAACAATCTATCCACAATACACTGCATGTGTTGATAAGCTTTCAATAAGACTGCTGAGAGGAGATATAGTGGGAAAATTTCCATCCAGTTTTTGCTTCGACTGCTTATATTCATTTTCTATAAATAAACTAGCAAAAAGAGAAAATAATTCAAATATATATAATATACAACATCCAGAGAATTTTAAGTATGTTCTTTCAGAATAATAATGCACAGAATATTTTTAATGTACTAATGTAAATATTTGCCTCAGGAATGCAACTGTAAATATTGTCAATTTTAGACAGGGTGTAGGGATATATCAACATGCCTAGACATGTCAACAAAACAGATGACATTTGAATTTCTGAATAAGATAAAAAACCAGTAAATGATACATGAATATTCATAAATATAAAAATGAACACTGAAATACTATTTCTTCAGGGCATTCAGTGAATTATTTTGAATAACAAAAAATCATGGAAATGTCTCCTAGTAATTTACACTATGAAAACAACAAGCAAATTCCATCAGTGATTCACAATGAATAGTTCATTGTGCTGTTTGTTAGCCTGTTGAACTCTGCAGATACTTAATATGGCTGTGAATAAATATGCATGTGTTTTTTGTGTGCAACTGCTTCTTCTACATTCGTTTTCTCTTTAACTTTTACCAAATTAAACTTTTAGTGAGTGAACTTTTTCCTGTCCATACAGAAGTTATGCTCTTGCTTGAGTAGGCTTTCCCGCATGCTGTTTTTGAATAGCACTAGTTATCCACTATTGTATGTCTTAGTCCTGTTCGATTCAATCAACTTAGTGACTGCCTGTATAGCTTAAGTATATAAGAATATTATGATTCTATTTGTTTTAGAAATTATTTGTTATTTGAAGAGACAATGATGCCTAGAAAATGTTGCATATCATCCAGAAAGTTTACTAGGCACAGAGCAGGAATCCGTCATATAATTTTTTATTTTCTTTTTTTTTTTTTTACAGTTGTCCAGTAAAGCTGACTCATCCTCTTATTTTTTCTTAACTTGAGGACAACATGGAAACAGTCTCTGTGTAGAGATGAGAGCAAGAAATATTACTGAGTAGAAGAAGGATTTTGGATACCCTTTATATTTAATAAAAAATGGTTATAAATGTCAATGAAATTTTTCTAGCCTGCCCAAGAGAATCCTCATAAAACTGCTAATTCCTTCTTGTCTGGGGTTTGAATGATCTTAGCAGACTCCTATGGGAATCCGGTGTTTCTAGTATGCTTATTTTAATGGAAAGGACACATGGCGGCTCTGCAACATTAAAATGACCAACATCCTGTGAATTGACAAGCAGCTTGGTGGCAATTAGCGAACTAAAAGCACACACATTTAGCATTTCTTGGTAAGAATAAGCATCTTTCTTAGTGTCTCCAGTTGATTACTGGAAATGCAGAGTTTCTATATCACTTGCAATAGCACAGTGGCAAAAGCAGTTTTCCTCTTCTTGAAAGCATGCTTCAGAACTCACCTTTTGTAGCAATGTCTTTTATGATAATGCTCTTTTAATTACCGCTAATCAAGCCTTTATTTCTCTTGTTCTCTCTGCTATTGTATGTTTTTCTTCAGTATTTGATCCATTTAGACCACTTTTAAGTTTCACATGGAAATACAGACTGTCGGATGCTTGCTATCCAGCCTGTAACCAGACCACCAGAAATGCATATCTACAGGAAAAATGGTACAAAGCCCAGTCCCACTGAGAGATGGGTTCATTTGCTTTGACATGGCAGTCACACAGATTTGATTTTCAGACTGAATTTGAATCTTGGACTGCCAGCTTCAAGGATAAAAATAATATCCTCATCTTTAACGTGCTAAAAAGTCTGCCCAATTTATTCAGTGTTGTCTCCCTTCAATTAGGATTTCTTGGAGATTTTACATTACTGAAAAAATGTTACATTTTTATTTCAGGAAGAATTATTAATATTCTGATCTTTTTTTTCTATCATAAACCTGGAGTGTTGTGTTTTATAAAGTAGACAATTTTATATTTGAGATTTAAAAAAAAAATGAGGGATGGTGTGGCTTTTCATAGTTTTGTAATAGTAGAATAATTCTGAAGTAGATGAATTAGTGGAAAAGAGCACTTGACCTAAAAGTCAGACGTGAACTATGAATAGATTTATTACATGTCATGCTTTTGAATCCATATATAGAGAACAACATATTACATAAACCATCTATATCTTAATCTTAGCTATACAATAATCAGTTAAAGAAAATACCAGCACAGAAGGAGTGATTCATAGTGTACTACACCATAGTCCAAGCCTGTCCACTTCTACCCAGAGCAATAACAAAGAACTCCCCATCAGAGAAGTGTCAGTGTTATTTATACTGATCCCAAAATTACCTTTTGAGCTGTTTGCACTTCAAACTGAGTATGTGCGTCAGTCAGGAAAAGGAAAGCAAACTCTCACAGAGCTGGCATATTTCCAATACTGCAAGTGAAAGGCAGGAGTGAGAGACAAGGAGAACAGGAGGCTAAATTTAACAGCGAGCAAATTATTCAATGGGATAAATCTTTCCACAATGCCTCCATGTAGTTGTTAATGTCCTCAGTAGAATTCCTGCCCTGGTTTATGACCTTTGCAGATATCATGACCCTGTCAGACATGTCTCCTCCAAAAGTATATCAGGAATGAAGAAAAGAGTGTTAACGTTTTAGTGAGTAGTATCCTTGCACCACAAATCAGAAATAACACACTGTCCCATCCTGGTAGCATGGGATGGAATTCTACAGGTTACTTTGTTGTTGTTGTTTGTTTTTTTCCCTGAAAAAAACCTATAAAGCTGAATGCCCCTGACGTTATGACTATTAAAGGTCCCACGGAATATTTCACAACACTAGTGAATTGGTTCCAGATGCTTTAGAATATTTACTTCCAGCCATCAATATGTTTCTCTTAGTTTCTAGCTGGGCATATTTTCTTCATTTCTGTTCCATAGTCTTGCAAGAAAGTATCTTCTGAGTAGAGATCCCATGGTAAGTGCTACTAAAGCAGTGACATAATTTCATGTGAGTCAGAAGCAAATGCAACAGATGCGGTGCATCAAATCAGTGATCAGAAGATATGCAGGGGGTACAAAGGACATGAAAAAGGACAATTTGGTTTTTATTCTCTACCACTATGTTTGTCCCTCTTTCCTTGAGAAAGTATGAGAGAATTCCTGTAACAGAACAAACAAAAACACATTTACAAATTTCGATCATTCAGAAGTTAGCCAAACTCAAAAAACGTGCAAATCTGGATATTCCCTGTAATAAAATACAAATATTTCTGAATGAGTAAACAGATAGGAAAGTCATGGTTCTATTTAGGATTTTAAACAAGATTGGACAGTCTTATGGATATAACACTAGTTAAGACTTTCAGAAGTTTCAACCATATTTCCTAAAGATTTATAAGTCTTCTACTGTGGTATGGTAAATTCACTCTCTGCTACTACCTTGTTTATAAAGTAGTGGAAAAGCATTTAGTTTTCCTCATTTTGTCTTAATCTGTAAATTTTGCTTGAATTTTTGGGTGATACTTTTTCTGCTAAAAGGGAACTGATCTTTGCTTACAACTCTAAAATTCTTGTCTACTGGGAACGGCATAACAAAAATATAATTTTGATTTCCATAAACTGTGAATTTGTATTATTCAAGTTGCTAAATCTTTTGGCTAATTTTAAAATTATTTAAATTATTTCAGATTAGTTTATGTAAATCTGTAACAATTCACTTCATATGTCCCAATAAAATTTATTAATTTAACTATACTTTCAAATTTATATGCATTGTGGTCAATTTATACTTTCAAGTTAAAAAAAAAAAAAAAAAAAAAAAAACTAAACCCCACACAAAACCCCCTAAACCAAGCAAACAAACAAACAAAAAAAACCCAAGCAAACAAACCAAAACCAATGTTAATAACTCACTGAAAGTGTGAGTTTAATATTTAATATTTAACTGTGGTGAAAAAGACAGTCAAGAACAGCTAAGTGAGGGATAGAGAACTGACGCAGTCCGCTGGGGTAGAAAGGAACGGTCCACACTCGAGTGGGGGAAAACAGAGTGGAACGTTTATTAAAGGAGCATGAAACATTTATAGGGTCGGTTATGGAAGCTGCTAGAAAAGAGGCAGAACTGCGACAGATAAGGATGATTAGGGGTGGTACAATGCTATACAGGGAGGTGCAATACTATACAAGGAATTAGGGGGTAAGGTTAACCTTTTATGGTAGTGCCGCAATGCACCACTGGTCAGCCAACGAGAAAATTGGAGGGAAGTGACCAATAGGTAAAAAGTAACTAGGGAAAGTCAGGGGGAACAACCAATAAAAACAACTGTACAACTATAAAGCTCTATTACCTGTCTAATACAATTATATTCTAACTATTCTAACATGAAAACTAATCAGTAATCTTCTTCTACGCATTATTGTGCTGACCATTCCATCCATTCCTGGAAGATTTCTTCTCCATTGTCCTGGTGTTCTCCTACAGAGAACAGAACTGAAAAAGAAATAAAAACTGTATAACACTATGAATATAAGTAAACCACTGGCACACTCACATTTCGAAAATCTGATGGTGTTCTGGTCATCTCATCTGAAGAGGAACATAGACTGAAAGACACATAAGGCTTCTCTACAAAACTATTAGACTGATTGAAACACTTGAAATCAGAGAAGAAATGAGTGAGATATAGCAGGGATTTGTAAAAGTAATATGGAATGGGTAATTGTATTTCAGCTTTGATGACATGGAAATGAGAGAACATCAAATAGAATGACAAAGAAAATTTTCTGAAATACTCAAAGGAAATACCTTTGTCATTCAATGCTTCAATGGATTGTTGAACCTGTGGCTACAGGATGTTTTGAATGCCAAGAATATAAATGGATTCAAAAGCTGACTAGGCAAGATAATGGAGGAAAGCTCCACCAAGGACCAATAAGCATGGTGGTCTGATTACAGCTTCTGGCTTTAGTTCAGGAGGTCCATGAACCAGAGGCAGAAGCTGCAAGAATATAAGCAAGGAACATACCACTCTGTGAGCATCCTGCTCTTATACTTGTTCCTCATATTTCTATTCCTGGTCCCCATTAAAGTTGAGCTTCTACTCTGATTAAGCACTGTTGTTCTCACAGGGTGGTGGTGGCAGCACACTGACACACATTCTTTTTAATTCAAGCCATCTAAAAAAGCAGTTTTGTGACAGTTCTATTTCATTCTAAGAAGAAAAACTTCAAAGAAAAGTGACAAAAAGGATATCAAGATGGAGATTACCTCTAATTCCTTCAAAGAAAGGAAGGAATGGATCTGCTTCTCTTATTCTTTGGATAGAGTCTCTAAGCAGGGAACTAGCAGTGGTACAAATATCACATATGGTGTGTGCAAGACTTGCTACAATAAGTGTGGCATAAATAACACCAACAGATTCAGAGCTACATCATTGACCCCAAGGGGACAACTGAAGAAAAACCCAGGACTGCCCAGACGCCAGACTGCACTTTCCTGGAAAATGTCACTGTTGACAGCAGTCCTCTACATGCTCGAAATCCTTCCAAGGTAAGGCATTGGTGTGAACAAAATTCTGCTTTCAAATGCACAGGAAAAGACTGTATTGCTAAGATTCAGCCACATGTAGAAGAGGAACTGAGTGACAGCAGTGCCTCACCCAGCTCCCACAGTCTTCAGCTCCAAGCACCACCTGAAAGATGCCTGAATGCAAATGCTTTAATTTTAATCTCAGAGGTTTTAAATAGAAATCTAATGCTGCTGTTGTCTTTGCAAAACCAGCCCCAAGCCATTACCAGAATAATGCTCCTCCTGCTAACAGCAAAGTACAGTTGCCTACTAATAAAAGAGAACACATAAAACAAACAAACAAACAGAGAACAAACAAACAAAAAGCATTGCACCTCACACCTAAGATCTTTTATTCAAGAATTATTATAAATTTCTTGATCTTTCAACTGTACTCTTTTTGTATCCAGAGTGGAAGCTATTTTTATACTGCTGCAAACAAATTTATATCACTGAAAGGTAGTGGCTCTCAGTCTCCGGTGTATCAGGATGACACGCTGAAGATGTGGTTTCTGCCCATCAAGTCATATCTCTATGTAGCTGATAATATGACTTGACGTTCCATAAACTCATCTATCAACCTTTGCATCCTACAACAGAGAAGCTCCAACTGCACCATCACTACTCATTCAGGCATTGGCAGTTGCTTCTTAAAAACAAGGGCACACAAACAAATAATAAGATCTTCTTCAATTGCTCAAGATGTATAGGTTCTGAGAGAAAATAACTGTGAGAGGTGTGCCTGGGTAGACAAACCCTGTTTAGTGAATAAGTTGCTGGAGGAGGTAAACAAATCTCCATGACTGCCCCACACCCCCAGGTGCCCTGACATAACAGAATCACAGAGGCATAGAACCAGTAATGTTGAAATTGGCATTGAAGTATTTGATCAAATCCTACTGTCAATCTAGCATCACCAGAATATTTACCACTAAACAACGTCCTCAAGTGCCATATCCACACATTTTTTCAACATTTCCAGTAATAGTGACCCCACAATTTCCCTGGGCAGCCTGTTCCAATGCTCAACAACAATTTCTATGTTTTGGAGGTTTTTTTCCTAATATCTAAACTTCCCCTGGTGCAACCTGGGGCTATTTACTCTTGTCATTTGTTACCTGGGTAACACTGGCTACAACTTCCTTTCAGGTGGTTGCAGAAAGTGAGAAGGTCTTTCCAGAGCTTCCTTTTTCTCCATACTAAACACCCCCACCTCTCTCAGCTGCTCCTCACAAGGCTTGTGCTCCAGGCCCTTCACAAGCTTTGATGCCCTTCTCTGAAATGGCTCTAGCACCTCAATGTCTTTCTTACAGTGAGAAGGCCAGAACTGAAGATGTGGAGTCCCCACCCCTGGAGGCGTTTAAAAGGCATGTAGATGTGAAACTGCAGAATATGATTTAGTGATGGACTTGGCAGAACTGGGCTAATGGTTTGATCTGATGATCCTGAAGACCTTTTCCAAACTAAATGATTCTATACACATACATGGACCATTCTCAGTAGAAATTCTGAGGGGGCAAAACCACCAGAATAGGAATATTCTGCAAATATATATGTATGTGTGTATACACCTATGTGTGGGGGGGAGGGAGGGAGGGGAATGTATATTTTCTTTTATTTTCTGCATCTGTTATTACACACATATTGTAGACAAAACACTGAGCTACAGACCCAATCTGGAATGTCCTTTCTTATGCCTTTAGGATATTCTGAAGATTTGATTTGCAAGGATATAAAAAGCTAAATAGTGATATGCTACTGCGTTATAATGCAAAAGTTTCAACACTGATTTAGCTGGAATGGTTCCACATCAACATAAATGTGAAAGTGAGAATGGAATTTGTGCAACAAAGCAAATTTCTTGTACTGGTCATGCTGCATACAGAAGGTTGTTTGTATTGAATATAAGTACTTATCTCATGAAAAGACAGTGAGTAATTTCAAATACAAATGGAAATATTACTGTGAATAAACAATTTACACATCCAGAGACAGTCTGAAGATAATGGAAGAGAATTCTTGACCACTGAAAAGGAGATTTTTAGTAACTTGCTACCTGCTCTGCAAGTGTATGATAAAAACCTGCAGTTCCTGATCCCTAGATATCCTGACTGGAGCCCATTGTGGCATATTATTTCCTGCATACTGCTATTACCTTAAGTTCTTTTCATTGGAAACAAAATAATGAATGTAGAATATGAACATTACAGTATCCATTTGCTGGTTCTGCCTGACATAGAGTTATTTTTCTTCATAGCAACTACCGTGGTGCTATGTTTTTGGATTTGTGCTGGAAACTGCTGCTACTTCAGGGAAGCTTTTGTCACTGCTGAACAGGGCTTGCACAGCACCACTTCCTTTTCTGTTCCTCACCCCATCCCACCAGCAAGGATTCTGGAAGTGCACAGAGTTGGGATGAGATATAGCCAGGACAGCTGACCCCAAGAGACACAAGGGATATTCCATACAACAGACCATCATGCTCAGCAATAAAATGATGGGGCAGGTTGGCAGGGGGCAACTGTTTGGGGACTGGCTGGGCATCAGTTGGTTGGTGGTGAGCAATTTGCATCACCTGTCTTTCTCAGGCTTTATTTCTCTTGTTTTATTGTGTTTTCATTATATCATCATCATAATCATTGTTGTTGTAGTATATTTTACTTCAGCTATTGAAGTGTTTTTGTCTCAGCTCACAACTTGCTTTTATCATTTCAATTCTTTTTGTTCATCCTGCTTGAGGAGAAGGGAGCAAGTGGCTTTGTGGTGTTTAGTTGCCAGCTGGGGTTAAACTATGACAGACCATTCTCAGGTTTAACTCTAATATGGAGCTGGGATGTTCCTGGAGTGCATGCCCAGGGATTTTAAGTGATTTGCTCCATTAATTTAATCTTTGATCTGGAGGACAATGACTATGTTTCATTTTATCAGTTCTTCTAATGAGCTGAACTTGGGAAATCCATCTATAAGCTGCCCTGGAGATGGACAATAGAACAATTTTCAGCAGTGCAGGGGAAAAAAAAAAAAGAAACAAAACAAAACAAACAAACAAACAAAACACTAGAAAGGAGAACATATTTCATTTGAGGTTTTTATTTGCTTATTCTACTTTTCTTAGAAAAGTCCTTCACATTACTCTTTTCAATGCATTTGTTGAATGATATTCTGATTTCTATAGTTTATACAATAAAGGCTTATTTATATTAGTTAACTATGCCAAAAATTCATGCAAAATATCCTAATTAAAAGCTGCTATATTATTTCTTGATCCCAATGGGATATTTTAGCTGGAAATATGTATCTTAAAGACTGTGATACCAAATTTTCTTTTCTGTTATAGCTGAAGGACTAAATAAAACCTAAAATGCAAAAGAGAACTTTTCTCAGATATCTTAGGATGGATGTTAATATTTCCAATGCAGTATGGATGTAGTGGACAATATCTGCACAGCACAGATGAGGTAGAAAATAGCAGACAGTGACAACCTGCCTCATTAGGCCGAATCTTAAGAACCTGATTTATAACCTTGGTAAACATTTAAACTGAAACATCTGACTGGCAAGTTAAGAGAATGGCCTATGCTTGCATTTCAAGTTATAAGTGCCACAAAATTCTACAGTTACTGATGAAAAGAGACAATCAAATAACCAAATGCAAGTCTAAAAGAAATGGAGGGGGAGGGGGGGAGTTCCTCAATCTGAATGTTTTTTCTTTAATTTAAATTTATTTGTTTATTTGTTTGTCTTCAAGCTGTGTATGTTTTTCTTTTTTATTTCAATAATCTGATATCTTGCAACAAACTGAAGGTCAGTACAACACACCAAATTACATGTATTTCAGTATTCTTGCGCTGGAGAAATGTTTGCTTTCTAAAATAGTGCATTTTGTAGGATATCATTTTATGTTTCCTTGTTGAAAGTATAAATGTCCTTTACAATTCTCTATAGTTTGTTTAATTGTAGGAATTTACCTAACTGTTTAGAATATCACTGCATTATCTAATGGCTATTAATCTCTTTACTATTAAGAGTAAAACATATGTGATTGCATGATGATCAGTCAATTAATAATTTTATCTCTACCTTGTAAAAATTTCTCTCTTGCGGGGACTGTCAATGTTTAATGCACTTCCAGCTCTCTGTGTAACCTGTAACCAGTGAAGCCCTGCTACTGTACTGATTTTGTTTTTCAGAATGTCCAACATGAACCACTAAGTCAGATTCTGTAACCTTTGACCCTTCTTTCATTATTTGTTACTATCAAAAATTATTTGATCTTGTCTTTATTACTGCCATTCAGGCAATTTCAGACATCTCCTAGGTTATTTCTCAATCACGTCTATAACAGACTGATGAAACTGAGCTTCCTCAGTCTCTCTTTATTTCTCACATACTTCTTCTGTCACTGCTGGTTCTCTCTTGGAGTTCTACCAGGTTTTGCACATCTGTCTTGAAAAAGAGGACCAATACTGGGTGCAGCAGATGAGATGCAGCCTTAGCATTGACAGCTACTGGTGAATCATAACTTACCTCCCTACAGTAGCCATATTTCTTCTAATACAGTCAAATATATTAGAACTATATTGATATTTGCAATGGAAGTTCCCAGTGGAGCTGAATCTTGTGGTTTAAACCCAGCTAAGCACAACACAGTCACTCACTCAGTCTCCCCAGCCAGTAGGACAGGGAAGAGAATCAGCAGGGTAAAAGTGAGAATACTCCTGGGTTGAGATGAAAAGAGTTTAACAGGTGAATCAAAAGCTGTGGCCACAAGCAACCCAAAACAAGGAATTAGTACACCACACTCTATCAGCAGATATTCAGCCATTTCCAGGAAAGCTTCATCATGTGTAATGGTGACTTGGGATGAAAAGCACCATCACTCTACATGTCCCCTGCTTGTTTCTTCTTCCCCAGCATTTATACTCTGATCATGACACCATATGGTCTGGAATATCCCTTGCATCAGTTGGGGAAAGATACCCTGACTGTGCACTCTCACAATCCTTTGTGCATCCCCCACCCTCCTCGCTGGTCGGGTGGGATGAGGAGTAGAAAAGGCCTTGATTGTGTAAGTACAGCTCAGCAGTAACTAAAACATCCTTGTGGTAGCCACACTGTTTCCATCACAAAACCAAAATATTGCCCCACTACAAAGAAAATATTGTCCCATTACAAAGAAAATTAATTCCATCTCAGCCCAAACTGGCACAAATCTCTATACTCCTGAAAAGCCATTCCTGAAGTTATTCCTCAGGGAGTAGTTTCCTATCTTATGCCACAGAATTACTATGCTCCAGGTGCAGAACTTGGCACTGCTGCCTCATGAACTTATTGAAGTTTCTGTCAAGTATCAGATCCTGAAGGTGTTGATTGAAAGATTCATCAGTGGATGCAAGTGATACTGGAAATTCTCATGCTTTTCCTTCTGAATACAGATGACCAGACAATCTCCAAGATACTTACCACTTCCTCAGCTTCCAAGTGAGGGGATGGAGAAGATGTTTAAAGCTTAAATAAATTCAATTATATGTATACCACCAATAAATGTATATTATGCAACTCTTACCTGGCCACATAGCTAGTCATTTCCTTGTAGCCATTCACATTGAACAAGCATGACTGACCTTTTGTGAGTCTGTCTTAATTATTCCTGATGGTTGCCTTCTCCTTCACGCCTTTGGAACTGAACTCAAACAGGAATTGGTTTAATGTTCTTTTCAGGGATTGAGATAATCCTATCATTTTGAAGACCTCATTTCTGCCTTTCCTACAGAGTGAAAGCCTCCCACTCTATCTTTTCTTCAGCTTGATTATACCTCTTCCTAATATGAACCTTTTTGCTTCAACTGAATCATCACAGCTGAAGTGGCCACACCATCTCATTTTCATAAGATGAATGAATCTGCTCAAGAAGGCAACAGGTCAGAAGTCTTCTAGACCAACAGGGCAGATGTTGGCCCAGCAGAACAAAATTTCAAATTGTTTAATATAAGGAAACTGAATAACGGGTATGGCATTATAGAAAGTTGTTCTAATGCTCAGCATGTGAGTTGTAATAGATAGTAACTATTGGCTAGAACAAAAGAACAGAGGCATGCTATTTATAACAAATTTCAACATCTGAGCTGTTTGATAGAA
The DNA here is from genome assembly GCA_035583185.1 of Anabacerthia variegaticeps. Lineage (NCBI taxonomy): Eukaryota > Metazoa > Chordata > Aves > Passeriformes > Furnariidae > Anabacerthia > Anabacerthia variegaticeps. The sequence continues at coordinate 38,585,393 of JAWWEW010000001.1, read as the reverse complement.
TTGGTTTTGGGCAATAAATTATCTGCAAGTTTAAGTTCCAATAATGATGTAATTATGGTAATATGTTAATAATTGCTAATGCAAGTTTGATGTTAATGAAAAGAGTGATTTGTGTAGGTAATAAGAATTAGACACACTAATGTGTTGATCTCAATGGGTATAAGAATATCTTGGAGAACAAGTATGTAAAGAAGATAAAATGAGGCATATTTAAAGGAGTGATTCTTCAGCATTTTCCCCAGGGTGGTTTTTATTAACAGCAGACCACCTGCTTCTGATAGGTCATGTGAAAAGGAAAGAAGATAACAAGCTGAAACCCTACTGGAAAACAGACACTTTAATTTTAGTGATAAAGGATGTTAACTCCGGTCCCTACTTCTGCTAAATTAAATCTCTGATTTTCTTCAATAATCTTAGTGTGACTTTTCAGACAAGAGCCTAGTGAGATTAAAACACATTAATTGGAGCTCATCAATCTAATTTTAGATGACAGTTAAAACTCTTTCTATACCAGTAGCATCTCAGGAAGGTCTACTCACAGGACACTGAAAATGAAATAGGACATTTTATTTTATTTTTTTATTACTGCTGCTTCCATGATAGGTGATAAGTAAATCAGTACATTCATCTTTATATCAGAAAACACACTTTTAGGTTCCTGATGGCTTCTAAGTAAGGAGCATAGCTACCAAGCTGTATGCAGTTTGTTCAGGTAAATAATAAATTTACAGTCTTTATCCAGGCTGTACCTAACTATATTTTTACTTAACACTTACTGAAGCATGGACTGGAAATAATCTGTAATATTCATCAAGATATAAGGTCTTTCTAATGCCATTTAAACTATACGGATATATGAAAAATAAGGCAATGGAAAAAAAAAGAATAGAGGGAGTTTTCTAAGACTAATGAGCAAAACAACTGCATAGGTTTCAAACCCTCACTTCAAATCAAGAAACAGGGAGGACTCTCTAGCCATGGTAAACTGACCAGAAATCTGTTGGACACAAGCTATTTTCTGTTCTTTTTCTTCTCCTGTCTTGTTTTTTTTTTTTTGTCTTTTCAAGAAACAGCAGAGTTGTAATCTCTCTAAAAAGGAAACAAAACCTGTCAGTACTAGTGCAAAAATTTAGCTAGTAACTCTGATACAGGTATAAACATTTATATCTCTTTTAAAAGTATGCACTCTGTTGAATTTGATTTGATAGTCTTGTTATTTTAATTGACTGTAATGTGTTGATATCATGCTGTGCTTTTATAACATATACTACATGAGTTCTGATTAAAAATTAATATATATTTGGAAAGCATAATTCATGAGTTATAAATCTGATTTAATTTTGCCAATCAAATAGGTCATGCCCAGTTTCTGTCCAGGACAAAATTTACGCTCAATAAACCTGTGTGGAAAATGTTGGTTTGTCTCATTAACAGCTTACTGTCTTTTTAGGCAAAATGAAAATTTTATCTATAATTTTATAACATTAGATATACATTGTACAGAATCAGAGGTCAAAACTTTATTTAATTTCTAATGATTTAATAAAGTTATGTATTATCTATGGGAAAATAGTTTTTATAGCTGAAATTCAAATTAGTGAAACTTTAAAAGTGTTGCAAAGAACTCACTAATATTTTTAAAACATAAAAAAATAAAATTAATTTCTTTCAAACCAGATTATTTCTTCCAATTTACCTTCTGATAAATTATCTCTGTTTAAAAATAAGCTTATTGGAAAACTTCTAGTCTACACTCATTTTTTACCTTTGACCCAATCAATCAGTTGACATTTTAAGTTTTTAACACAAAAAATAAGTTAGAGCAAACCAACAAGATTTTGGGCTAAATATTAATGATACCAACTATAAATAAAATCCTTGCACACAAAAGTTACTTCCACATGTGCAGCTGTAAAAACCAACCTGGCAGCAGAAGGTAATTCTCGTCAAAACACCCTTGTGCATCCTAATGGCAAGAGAATGAGATATGTTGATAATCAAACTAGTCTGACATGGTTCCAGATGCCAAGACCAACTTTTGATTTTTATAGCATGATTTTGTTTAACGTAGAATATATACTAATAATATTAACTATCTCCATTATGTAATTTAGAAAATTAACCATTCATTTTTTAAAATTAATTTCAGAAATTAAGTGCTGTTTTCTGTCCATAGAAAGGCTTCTCAATTTTTAAAAATTCCTGAAACTGTTCTTGTTTTCCCTCCTTTTTTTCTTAGCTTTGGCTAAGCTGGGTTTCCAGATGACTATGTGGTACTAAAATGGCAAGACAGGTTATCAAAGAGAAACTACATTCAATATGCCTTAGTCCTTATCTTCTGATGGTTTCATCATTAAATTTTTTGGGAAATGCAGATACTTGATTTTCTCTCTGTCTTGGGGCTTTGCAAGATTACTGGAAATGTAGCATATTTTTGAACACTAACATTAAAATCTAGATGGGACAAAACACTAACTATAATACATTAAAAACTCAATTATTTTGTAAAGTATTCTGAGATCAACTGACAGAAAACAGTGTAAAACAACCAGGAACTATTTATTATCATGAACAGGGACTTTGATGAGACTATTAATACCTTTTTATTCTAACCCCAGATTCTGAATCTTCTATAGATACTCTTTACTTGTCAGCTGCAGGAAACTCACTGTACTTTTCACTACAAAAGAGCTGAGCCAAACGACAGAGTAGATGGCTGCTGTGTGCTCCCTTGCTTAGGCACTCAGAGTGAGAGTAATGGAAGAATCTTCCACCCTGGTGATAGTTGCACAGATTTTCTCCTGACAGTTGCAGACATCCAAAGTAAGCACTCACCAGTAGCTGATGTTATAGGAGCCCATGAGTAACAAGACCCTTGTCATGCAACTATCTTAAGTTGCACAGCTTCTTACAGGATCACATCAGAGAATGAGAAGACAGTGCAAGAGAGGACTTTGGAACATGATACTATGTCTGATGCCTTAAGATTTTTAACACATTTGTAGATTTTAATGTAGCTGTATAGTTTCTCACGCTTCATGTAGCTATTGACTTCTTTCTCATGGTTTGTGCTGCGTTCTTGAAATTCTGTTTAATGTTCTTTTCAAGGGAAAAGATTTCAGCAAAGAAATGTATTTGGGGCACATGCAGCTGGACTGGAATAATAAAATATATTATAGTCAAAACAAGATATAAGACCCCAAACCCTTGGAGATGTTCCAACAAGGCAGTTCTAAGGGTGGTACCAGAGTGGTACAAGGGGCAAAAGGTTCTTGGGTTGGGTGTACCCATTACCTATGATAATTAAGTGGTATTATTAATTTGTAAGAACCCTATACTGTGCACGCATCTATATCCTTCATGCACCTGAAAGCTTTCATTAGAGAACTGCTTTCTACTTTATCCATACTAAAAATGCCTTTCCCACCACCCCCACCACCCCCCCCGCCTCCATTTTAGGCAATGTATGGAGCATCTGAACATACCTGCAAGCAAGACTTCATATTAAGAATGTCCACATGGTAAGTGATAGGACCCAGGACACACCCTGCTCCCCCCAAAATGTTTACTTTGGTGAGATAAAAACATTGGTATTTGATTATGAAGAGAAAAGGTCCTGTAAATACTAGCCTAGATTCTTCTCTATCATAGAAGAGCAACTATACATAAATTGTGTCAGGTATAATTTATCCTGTCTATGTTTTCTAAAACTTTGTGACTTTCATGCCTAGATAGTTAAAACTCACTGAGATAATTTAGACAGTTTACATTAACTTTATTATTTTTATTATGGCAATAATTTTGCATTTTTAACAGAATGGAAGGATAAGGAAAAAAAGGAATTAGCCAAAGAAAAGAAAGAAATACAAGGAAATGTAAGAATTAGCCACAGCTGTTCACAGCTCTCACTCAAATCCAATCTGAATGTTAAAGGCACAGTCATATTTCAGAATGTTTCAATCCTAGACTCTTGTTACAGTGACAGAAATCAAGATTAGCACCAAGGTCTGAATAGCACAGATACATTTAACATCTAAGAAACACACAAACAAAGCACTGAAGGAGAAGTACTAAATTAAAATATTGCCAGATCAATACTCCAAAGTTAGTAAATACCAAAAGTAAGATTTTTGAATGCAAAGCTCAAAAACCCAGTAGCACACTCTACGCTTATGCACTATAATAACAACCTCTGCATGGTTGCATTGTATTTTGCTAGTGGTCAGCCCCAAATCAGAGCAACCAGACACAGACGAAGAGAAAAGCCCACACTGCAGGAGTGTGACTTGCCCAGAATCAAAATCAATCACCCTGATGAAATCCAGTTTCTTGGGGAAGCATCCACTAACTAAATTTTTTTTAATTTTCTTTCTTTCAGCTCCTGCTTTATTAACTGTGTATCTTCATTTTCTGGAAAAAAAAAAAATAAAAAAAAATACATGGGTATCCTACAGTCAACAGTCTCTTTCATTATAAAGCCTGATTGGCAGTCTGTGAACTGAATGAGCAAAGAACGCTATGAAAAAAATTGCATGTGCTAATGTAATTATAGATGGTAATACTTACATCTAAGACAGATTAATTAAGGCTGTATAGGCAACCTTAATTCTGACATTTTTCTAACTTCTGAGTAATTGACCTTGCAATCGCAACACTCCTCATGTATCAATTATAATTAGCTTTTAAAAACATGAAAAAAGCCACTGTTGCTGAGGCAGGGGGAAAAACAAATAAGAAAAAAAAAGAAAAAGAGAGAGAGAAAAAATCTTTTCCTCTGGAGACAAGCTTTTCTCTTTTAAGAGTCAAATCTTTCCGAACAACAATTCAGAAGGCTGCAAGATGACCTACCTACCCCAGGCAGGCCTGGTACCATTAGTAAATCCTACATGGGGCAGATATTAGAAAGGGAATACACATCAGCACTGAGAGTTTTCTCAGATATTTGTTGTTGAAATGTGGGGATTAAGGATGCCTAGGGGCAACCAAGGCTTGATACTGTTGTTGCTGTTGCCAGGTTCTGCTGCTCTTGCCGCGTCTCTGTAGTCCTCTGTTTCTGCCTTTCTTATCCAAATTCCTTCCCCTGCTGTTGCCTTATTATATTAACTCATTTTCCTGAGCCTCTGTCCTTGCACCTCTTCTTCTGAGCTGTGGAGTGGCTATTTCTTTGTGCTCCGAACTGCCTGTACTCAGCCTGCCTTCTCTCAGACCTCATCTCATTTGAAAAATGAGCCTCACTGAAAAGTGAAACTCACTGAATATTCCACTAAAGTGTAATTTTGGGGTAAGTTTTGGATATATTTTGGCACTGGTCTACTTTCATATGGAGGCCAGTAGACAGAACCACAATGTCACCTGTTAAAACAAAAACCTTGCCTCCCTGTCAAAATGTCACAATATTTCTTTTCCTACCAGTGTTTTCAATACAACCCTGAAATATTATCTCTCTAATCTCAGTGTAAGAATCTTTTTGCCCATGTTTTATCTTTTTTAAATAATTCAGAAACTTGAAAGTTTTGTTATATATCTTGGAGCATCATAAACCCACTATGTTATTATTATAGTGTAAGATTATGTACAAAATAAAGTTCACTGAGCAGTGCTTCAGAACCAATATCTCTATCTCTTTTCCACAGACCACAATAAGCAGAAGGTTCTCATTACAATAAAAAGACTTGCAATTAGTAGACAAAAAAATAACACACAGTTTTTTAAAGGCACAGAAATAAAATATTGTAAAAGAAATATTTCTTAAATAAATGAAAAATCTTATTGCATAGATGAGTTCCTACTTGCTGTGGCCAATCTTGTTTCAGTTCAATCTCTGCCTAACCTGTAGCTAGAAACCAAACTTAAATAGTTTTTTCTTTTTTCTTTTTTTTTTTTTTCAAATTACTAAGGACTTACAGTTATAAAACAGAATCTGCTCTGCCCAAATTATCTTACTTTGGAAGAGATAAATAAACCAAAGGCACCATTCTGGAATCCTGGTATAGGTTGACTTTGATGTTATAATGTTAGAGGAAAAAATTCCACAAGGAACTATAGCATTGTCAAGTGATACAGCCAAGACATTCTTAATATGCAGTAGCAGAGTTCTTCACCACATACTTCCCAGGAAGAAAACCTTCTTAAGAATTAATGAATATAAACAAGTAATAAATTAATTTAGAGTTAGCATTTTCTTGCTATTAAAACAATGAAATTCTGGTGCATTTGCAAAGGTAATGTATGTATACAAGAGCACATGCAGCAGGCTTTACGTCCCCAGGGCACATATTTATATTTGAGCTTCTCCTCCTTGGCTTCACTTAACAGTGAGGAGGAGGCAATTCTAGGGCATAATTAGTGTCTTACTAACCTAAACCTCTAAAAAAGAGCCATGCCTATTTAGCAGGGTCAGGTATAGTAATCTATGTGGTAATCTACATTGAATTCTGATGTCATTTTTTTTCCAGATAAGCACTCAAGAGACTATTCAAATTTTCTCTGACTCTATATCTGTTTGTCTGTTTGAATTTTGGTGCTTGTTGTTTTTTTTGGGGTTTTTTTGGTTTGGTTTTTTTTTTGTGGTGGTTTTTTTGCTTGTTTGTTTGTTTTATTTTTGCATTTTTTTAACATTCATCACAAAAAGTTGCTGGAATACTCCTCAGTATCAAATTCTATTTACTCAGGGAAAATTAAAGCAATCATCTGATAAAAATTAAAGATGATCATCTGATCATCAATTGCTCTTTTAATAACCCCTTTATTTATATTTTGAAGAGTTAGCTTAAAGCAGTGGAAAATAAAGACTAAGATTCTTCTCAAATTTAAACAAGATTAGAAAAAATTAAGTAAAAAAATAAATTCTGGATTTTCTTTATTGTGTTTACTATTGAAAAGAGAGGAAAGCAGAAGAAAGTAAGTAAAAAGCATATACTTTAAAAAGTGTTTTTAAAGACTGTTGAAAATTTCCCATGGCATGTTGTTTTCCAGTACATTTTTCAATACATTCTAGCTATTCTAGGGTTTTCAAAATGTGTTTTCTCAAGAGAGAAATCATTTACATATGGTACGGAAAGGTGTGGATAGAAGTCTTGCTTTTGCTGTCCATACTGTATAGAGCAGCAGCTAAAGTAGCATCAGAAGGTAAAGATCTACAGAATTATTGGGATTAAAAGAATGTTGTGAAATAATAAATATAAACATTTATGAGAATGAGAAAAATAAATCAGTTTATATTCAGCTGATCAGTATTTGTGAATTAGACAAACAGGAGAACAGCTATAAATTAACTGATGAAAATAAAACTGAGTCATGTTGTTTTGGGTTAGTTTTGCCAACAGCAACACTCACACCCAGCTGCTCTTTTACCTCCCTCTTCCACAGGATGGGCTGCTATGAGGAAAGTTAAATCCAACCCATCCAGACCCAGCAAACACCTCTACAGCAAACATTCTAAACACCTCTAGCAGAACAGTATTTTTTTTTAAAGACTTTCCAGACAAAATATTGAAGACTTTTGTATTTTGCGATTCTTGCTTTGAATCTGCAAGAACACTAGGTATCTCTACATCAATTAATTACAGTCTTTGACTTTGCAAACGACCATTCACATAAAGGTTATACTCAACTACTTAGAAATTAAGGCTGGCATGCTATATTAACTAACAGGAAATAAACCTTGTCTTAGTGTACAGAATTTTCAGCAGGCCACTTAAGCAGATAATAAAATAACATTTAATGCTGGAATTTCTGCAGTGAAAAACAAAGAGTCATTCTTGCAAGAAATAGAGTGATCTAGTTAATTTTACAAATTTACTTATGAAATATCAATTCCCACCCCCAAAATTCATTCTAATACTGCAGAAGAAATTGGAGGTGAAATTTTCCCTGGAGCAAACTTAAGAACATGCCCAAGAAATAGTGGAGCATGTAGATTCAGAAAGACGCAAATAACTTACTGTAGTGTAGAGCATTGGAATACTCTGGCAGCCTGTCCTATTTATGAAAAAAGGACTCAGTAGCTAGAGGATATGGTGTCAGAAGGTATGCCCACATGTAAAGTAGGCAATGTAAATAGTGCTTTCAGTGTCTGTATCTTCTTCACAACTTCTGTTTTTTAGGACATTCTCAAGCCTGAGTCTACCAGTCATGCAATGGTAATTTATAAATTGTTTCTCTATTGACTGTAATGGTAGAAGATTTCAGATCCTCAGTGTGTGTGGCAGCAAAAGAAAAGTCAAGTTTTCTTTTAAGAATAGGTTTCCTCATAGCTATGCTGTTTGTTTGGAGTGTTTTCTAAGTAAATGATAACAAATGGTTTACTAACTTAGTAATAGTTCAGAGCTCCACATCTTGTCTGTATGAATCCATTCAACAGCTCTGTTGTGGGAATGAATTATAGCTGTGTGAACAAATCTTCTTGTCTAGATTAATTGAGTGAATAAGAGACTCTCTTGGTTCTGGGTGGCTGCATAATATACCAGAAAATAAGAACAACATATTTGATCAGAACAAGGGTCTATTTGCAGCATGGTCTGTCTTTGACAATAGAAAGTGGCAGCTAATTAGACAGAACCTGTAAGAACCAGACAAGCCTTTAAGATCCAGGCTTATTCTATATTTTTCCTGCTCTAGCCTCCCAGCCTTCAAGAAACTGTCTAGGGATTTCTGGAAACAGAGTTACTTTTGTTTGCTAAAGTTCAGGTGTGTTTTTGTTCCATAAGTTTGTTGTATGAATGGATTTTCACTTTTGACATCTGGAATGTTGCTTGGCAGAGGTTTCCACAGTGTGTGTATTCAGGCAAAAATATGTTTCTTGTTTGCTTGTTTCAACCTGCTCAGTGGTGATGTCATTTGATGATCCATAGTTCTTATACTGTTAGAAACAAGGAATGTGTTCTGCTCTTATATCCAGTGTTTTCTACTCTTATCCTGGGACTTGAAGTCCCAGCTAAATTCAGTTCTGCACGATTTATATATTTCTGAAATAAAATTTAAGTTGCTGCATCATTTTATTACAATGAATTTATTTCAAAAAATACCAGATTCATGCTTGGGAAAATTATTTTTACTGTTTGTCCAACCTACGCTCAAAAGAAAGAAGTCTATATGAAGACTGGTATAATGACAGCTGTTGGAATTACCTGTCAGATGCTTAGAAACAGTTAAAGTATGTTCATTATTTTACCAATCACCAATAAATAAAAAAAACCTTTCTATTTTTAGCTTTTGAAAAAAAGATGTTTTCATGCAATTGCAAGAAATAATAGCACCACTCAGAAGCACTCAATGCAATGTTTCATGAGTACAATGTAAGGCATTGCAAAGTCTAGTTTCAGATAAAAATGCATTGCTTTTTATCCTATAAATAAATAGTTGTTCTATGGCAAGCTATCTCAATAAATTTTATCCATAACCCTTTGAAAATTGCAAAGAAAAGACAAAACTGTCTGATTGTATTCAGCATAAACAGAGAAGTTAAAATGATCATGACATAAAGTAATCTTGCTTATTATTCCTTTTAACTTTCCTGCTTAACTCTGCCTTGCCCAGAAATTCCTACCATCATTTTCAGTGATGTACAAAAGTATTTTCTGTACTTCTAGCACAATTTTAAAACAAATCCCGAAGCCTCAATGTATTTCCATTTTGGGGCAAAGAACCACTCTTTAATTCCTCTCTCCTAACTTTTCTGTCTCATGCAGCTAAACAACTAGGTTTCACATAATTTATAAGTGTATTGAATGGCTCGATAGTATACAAGTTCAGGACGTTAAGTTTTAAAGACAAAAGGCAGGAAAACATTGGTAAATTAATTGCCTTTATCCACTGGTAGGTGCTCCAACTTGATAAAGGATTTTATTACTGAAAGACATTTTAAAAAATAATGTTTTGTCTGTCAACTCTATCATGATTGATTTAATGATACAAAATATCAAAATTAACATAAAATAAAACATGTCAAAATCCTGGGTTGTCTCAAGCTGTCCTCTTGCTCAGACTTAGGTCTGCCAGACTCAATTTATTTCACAATGATCACTGAAAATTTTTTCATTGCTGTTGCTTTTGAAGTATCATTTGAATCTGAGATAGCAGCTATAAGAAGTCTCATTCACTTCCATGAGATTTTGCCTTGTTTTTTCTGGCTTTAGAAAGGGGTATTCAGAGTGCTGTATGGAAACAAGAAGAACAAGACTTGAGAACTGACTGTCACAAGGAAGTATCAGGTATGTCCTCTGTCACTCTGAATTACCTCCTTTCTTGCTCCTCTGATACCCCACCACATACTTTGCTGGTTGACCTTGGGGTGCCACCCAGCACACCACACTCACAGCTCTCCCCTAGTGATCAAATCTCTTGCACCCTAAGAGGCCACAGATGGGATTCAGGAGGGTTAGTATGTGTTCAGCTACCCAAAACATTTGTATAGGGCAAAAGAACAGGATTGAGTGAAGAGAGGCCTGATTATGAGGCTACATTAGAGAGATCAGACAAGGTGGCTCCAAGCTACAGACGGAGATGTTAAGCAGTGCACCTAAAAATAATTTTAAAAAATGCTAAATGTAATTCATGGTAAAAATTAGCATGATTGCATAGTAAGAATGAAGCAGAGCGATTTTGCTAAAGTATATGTACCACACAAGAGAGGCACAAATTATCTAGTGAGCAAGAGACACTTCCATGGGAAGTAATTTACCCTGACCATGCTATAGAAGTAGGTACGAGAACCTCCCTGCCCAGCTGGTTGGGACTAAGAATGCTTACTGGAGTAGATAAGTGAGAAAGTATAAAAGGATCTACAGTCTTTGCAATGTTTCTCAAATCTTTGCCTAAAGGGCATACTTACCACAAAGGGCACAAGTCATCCTTTTGAAATTCAATATTTAAAAAATATCCAAGAAAACCAGATCTTGTAAACTTGGAATAATTAAGGTTCAGCTTTTTAAAGGAAATTTGAAATTTGTATATAATTTTTATTTCAAGATATGAAACTTTCAAAAAATAGCACTAAATATACACAAAGAGTATAATAAAATCATTAGAGGTGATAGCCATGGAAGAATGGTAGTCCTACTGAAGGGATTTTTGCGGAAACACTCTGAGTGCTATGTCAGATGGTCCATTTTAAATACTACCATGTTGCCTTCTGGTACAAACTCTATCCAAATTGGGTGAAAATGGTAATGAAATACAAGATAGTGTATTGTAGAAATATGGAACTTGACACACACTATGATTAAATAAAAGAAATGGTAAGGAAGTAACCTCTGTGTTTACACTAGTTCAATGTACACTGTACTGCTTACATATCATGAAATAGATAAAAAGTCTTTCTCCTGAATGGAGACCCCCATTTAAATCCAAAGAACTGCGAATCAGAGACACTTGGAAACAAGCATACAAAAAAGAGTCACTTAAGCTTAGAGGAAAATGTTGAATTTGAGAAACCGTTAAAAGGCAACCATTCTAGATGTAAAGGCTATTCTGTAGTTCATATTCTGCATATGAAATTGCTGACACAATTTGCTGTTGCAATTTCTATCTTTGTTGAATACCAACAAGATCCGTACATGAGTTTTGAATTAAACGGACTGGCCTGAATATTGCAAAGGAACTAATGCATATAATCCCTAAAAATCCAACTTGTGCTTAGTAAAAGAGGTGAAATTTTTATTACAAAATCTGTTACAAATTCTTAACACTGTAGTATACTGCCATTCCCACCCTTTTTCCATGAGGCTTGTAAAGATGTTGCACTATCTAATAAACTCTTAATATCACACTAACAAATGAATATTAATTTTTTACAAGTCTGAATCAAAAGTGGTATATATGCTGTGGATATTCAACTCAAACCCATCTTTGAAACACTAAAATTTACCCGGGTGCAGCCCCAGAAACTATCTACTTTGCAAATGCATATTTCGATTTTTCTTATGCTTTAAATTGGGTCTGTGTAAAAAGTTTATTAATCTGAAGCCTTGAAACTGTGTTTTTCTATAACCCTTTCTCTTGTCAGATACTAGAATAAAGTAAATTATTGTCCTGTGAAGCACATTTTGTTTGTGAAGGTCAGTCGTGACATTTTGACGAAAGTCCTCCTATTTACAGGCTAGATACGACAAAAAAATAGTTGTAATTTTTTTTCCATGTGTTTGTTTATTTTTTTCCCAAAGGACATTTGCATGTTTGTGAAAATAAGAAAAACAATGGCATTTTCCTTTGCTGCAAGATCATGTTGTCTAAGAAATAATACAGAAAAGTGTTTGAAAGAAGAAGGGAATTAGCATAATTGCAGCATGACTCCTTCTTTATGTAATATTCTACAGTGTGTTAGAAAGAGACAGTGAGACTTGTTTTTATTTTGAGATAAATAAAAAGTACTGTCAGACATCCTTACCTTCCAAATCCCAACTTTACAAATTCCACTGGGGTCAGTAGGAGTCAAGCAACAAATTCTCACAGACCCATAGCACAGCAGCTCTGAAGAACTCGCTGATCCTTTCGCTCCAAGTTATGACTAAAGGAGCATATTGGCTATTTTTGGGAGCCCAGATTATGATACTGCTCCATAGTGGTGTGCTACAGCAGCCTCAGACAAAAAGTAGACTTTGTTGCTCAAATTGGATCACATTTTATTCACGCACATGCACATATTTTCAAAGCAATTCTAAGTTTGGTCATATATTTCTAGAAAAAAAACCACAATTTATAGTCTGATTTCAATTGAATTGTGTATCATATAGGTATCCAAAAAATCAATTACCTGGTTGTTTTGGGGTTTTTTTGTTGGTTTTTTTTTTTTTTTAATGGAGACTTTTCTTCTGCCTGTTAAACAATCATTTTGATTCAATATGAAACCTGTTCTGATCACGACGATATTTTACTCTCCAACTGGCAAAATAAAAACAAACAGAGTGGAACCAGGAACTAAAATTTGGCCTATAAAATCTTAAATTACACCTAAATGGCAACACAGTAATTATCAATCAGAAAAAAATCAAAAATTATTAAATTTTCATGTCAATTTAAATCTCAGAAAACATCCACAATTGTGTAGATTATTGAGAATAAAAACCAGGAGCTAATACTAAGTTGGTTTTAGTACTGTGCACTGATTACTAAGTTAATAATTTATACAACTAATTAACCATAATTACTTGAATTGCAGTAACTGCAAATGGGTGTTAACTGATGGTGCATACAGTTTACTGTGAGAAGCAATATTAGAAACTTTTGGGTTTACCTCATATCTTCTTTTGCAGTCTAATAGTGTAAAAGAACTTGTTCCAAACTATTGACCTGTAAATGCAAATTGTGTCAAGATTCTAGCTAGCCACTTCCAGCAGTCTTCATAGTAGTCTGCTTACACATACTGAAGAGTAAGACAATTCAGAGGTACTCAGTCTGTCAGAAGAAAGAATGTGCCTAAATTCATAACTGTAGTACAGTTGACAAGAGGTAGCAGACTCAAATTCTGGAAAAACCCCACACCTGCTGGAACGAGGAAACTGGAATGAGATGTTGAGTGTGACCTTTTCCTGAAGGTTTCTTTTCCAGGTGCCAGTGGCCAGTGCCGTGTCTAGCTAAAGTTCTCCACTGAAGACAAAGAAGTTGCATCTGAGGCTTTTGGTGGCTAGCCTGTGGTGCAGCAAAGTGGCTTATGTCCATCTCTTAACTGGGGCCACAGCAAGAAAAGAGAAGCTTTACAGGTTCTCAGAAGCTTGACAAGCTGCTTAGTTGCAGCAACGGCACAGGAAAGGCTGAAAGCCTTCCACAGGAAATACACTGGAAAATACGAGGAGTCAGACTTACAATGTAAATGCTCTTTCCTAATATCTGCTGTCAGCTGACTAGAAACAATACAGCTTATTTTGTCTGTGTAAGTGAAGGTCAAACTTCTTCATGTTAGGACATCATTGCTCTTATCTACATCTCACCCACCATAAATGCAGTGGAAATGCTTCTCTTGTATAGTCAAAGAAAGAAAATAAAAAAGTTTTCACTAAAGAATAATTATGAACTGTTCAACATGCACAATAGCTCTGCTAGAGTTGATTATGACCTGTATTGAGCTACTCTTAACCTATGTCAAAAAATAAAATATTCTGTCTTCTGAGATACCTGAGTGCCCAAAGAATAATTTTTAAACTGAATTACTTCTTAATTGGGGAATAAGGGGACACGGGAAGTGTCTATGTATTTTGGATACCTCCATAAAAACAGAAGTTTTCAGTCTCTCAATCTGACCATGGGCTCCCAATTCCTTTGCAGATCTGCCTACAACTGTCTGGATTTTAAGCAGGCATTTTTTAACACCAAAAAGCATTTCATTAGACTTAAATTTTGCTAATATTCTCTGATGTTTTAAACTGATTTATGTCTTTAAAAGCACAATCATGATCTATCTTTTAAAACACAAATAAAATAAATCATCAAATACAAACCTTAAAATCAATAAAAATAACAATAAAACCCAAGTATAGTATCTAATGAAAATCCATCTTCATTTTTGCTATAAACAGGGCAACTTTATAAAGACATAGATGGTAGATTCTATTGGTCTTCTAGAATTTAGTAGCTAAGTGTCTTCTCTGCTTATGTATCTGCTTTCCATTATAAATGGCTATTTTTATTGATGGTCTCTAAAATACTGAATTGGCATCATGTGCTTTTATCAGAAATCATGGAGTACAAGTTTTCTGTAATTACAAAATTTTGTTAATGGCCTGTAAGATTTTTAGTAGGCATGATCCAGAAAAACAAGTGATATAATTTTTACACACAGTAAAAATAAGAACATGTAGAAAATAGAGATGTGCATCAAGTTCTTAGTGTATATGGCACAGGAAACAGCTGTAACTCACTTGAGAGTTTTCTAAGGGAGGTTGACATAGACTGTCAGATTCTTACCCAGTGACTTCTTTCTCACTCCCCCTTCTCAATGTGATGGGGGAAGAAAATATGACAGAAAAACTCAGGAGCTGAGATAAAAGTAGTTTATTGGTGGTTTGTTATTCATTATTATGGACTGCTATGAGGAAAGTTAACTCCAGCCAGACATACTGTATAAATACATCTAAAATGATCAATTACATGCTTTAATTCACTCTAAAAGTAGAATAAGAGAAGTAATAATTGATTTTAACCTGGTATAACAAACATTCACAAAGAATTGTTTAGAAATATTTTCAGCGCTAATATAAGAGCAAATTCAGGGTTTCTTAGTAGTGTAGGCAGCTAAACTTTGCCACTGCAAGGATACAAATCAGATTAGTGAAACCTGGAGAAACAGACTGTCCTTTGACTGTCACTGATATATGGGGTACAGCTGGTCAGACATGGAGGCTGAGAGCCGGGATTGTTAATCCTGGGGGGGTCTTCAGGTACCCAAGGCCTTTTATGCTCAAAAACTTCACCCAGCTGTAAGAGGAGCAGCATATCCACCTCTCTGAGTGTGGCACAGATAGAGTAGACAGGAGCCATTACCTCCCTTCCTGAAGTGGTTCAGAATCAAAGAATCACTGTGTGTGGGAAAGACTTTTAAGACCATTGAATCCAACCATAAAAAAACTTTCATGTTTTACCACATTCCTTTTAGAACTAGACCCAAATTAATATCTTCTAAAGTTTATGACATAAGAACGGAGGCAAATGTTAGGTCCAGGATAGCAACATTATGTCATTCCCTATATACATTTATGAAGCTCCATCATAAAGCTGTTCAGAAGAAACACTATGGCAAGCCATTCTTCTGCCTTCAGCAGTGATAAGTAATCTGCTTTTAATTTACATATTAAATTTGTTCCTGGCCCTTTCATAACAATTTCCTCACTTGTGGGATTCAGTGCATTATCTCTCATTTAGGCAGTTATGTGTTTGTTGGATTCACAGAGGCACAAATCTACTGGAGGACTTGTGAGAAAAGGGATTTGAGTAGTTTTAGTCCTCCCTTGCTATTGACCCATGATAGCATATGTTTCCAGGTTCCCTGACATTAACATGAACACAAAACTAACCATCTTCATCATAGATGAAGGCTGCATTGGTACCTGCAAAATACATTTCTAGTAATCTTCAACATTTTCTGTCTTTTTTTTTCTTTGATTTTCTAGAGATTTTGTTGAGAGCAAATATGGTTTTATGAATATCACCCAGATGTTAGGGAAGAATGTTGGCACTTCACTGAGAAAGTTCGGCATTTTCAAGTAATCCTGGATCCAGCACTGGGAGCCAAGATGAGGCCGTAGCACCTTCTGCTGTGATAAAGAAATGACAGCTTGAAAATGTCATTTCTGAAAGAGCTGTTAGTTTTGGCATTTCGCACATTGCTCTAGTTAAAATTAAGACAATAGAAAAAAAAGTATTTGTTTTGTATCTTCAGGATTATGCACACAATACTTTCAATATGCATTTCTTCTGAAGTATAACATACAGCTACATAGGGTAGGGGAAAAGAGACTAAATTAAATAATTCAGAAATTCAAGGTGAAACACCAAATAAATTAATAAAAATACCAAGGTAGCCTCAATGGACTCAGGAAAGAGAGATAATAGATTCCTTCTACCTTTTTTTTTTTAAAAATAATTTTTATTGTATGTAAAATGACTTGTAAATGACTGAGGTACAGTTAAATAGAGCAAATATTTCTCAGATCAAAAGTAATATAAAAAGTGTGATTTAAATCATCTAGCTGTAACCACACAAAAAAAAAAAAAAAAAGAAAAAAGTTAATCTTCCAATTTATCTAGTCATCCAGATTATTTCCACAGTGAAGAAAAGAAACAGGCATCATCCATGAGTAGTTTGCACAAATTATGTTAGATGTCTAGGGCGTAGGAAAGATGGATCGATGATTAACCCAACTCTTGTGTGGAATGAATAAGTAAGATGAATATGATCACATATCTGAAGCATGGACTTTTTTTTTGCATTTTTTTTCTTAACTGTCGTATCTTTTGATAGACTGTCTCAGTGCTATTTCCTGATTTTCCCCCATTGTGACCCTTTGGGTGATATTAGAAAACCCAACAGAAATTAAAATGTTGTTCATTGGAATTCAACACATTTCATGGCTTAGTTTATATTAATTAAATTTAAAATTGGAAATGTGCAAATTATTTATCAGGTATGCAAATATGTGTTGCGATATTGAATGTTTGGTTTGAAAGTACTTCATGAATGCGTACAAAGTACAAAATTTTAAAAATTAGTAGTCCTTTAGCCATGCGAGGACTTCTGTTTGTCATGGCTGTCTCATAAGTCTTTTATAACCTCTGCATAAAAAAATCAACTATCGCAATGCTGCTGTAGAACAAGCGTGTATCATGACAGGAACTGATAGTAAATGTGCACGCAGTCTCAGTAGGAAAGTGATGGGAGAGATGTTAAAAAACATATTTTGCACTCTCTGATTTTGGACATCTGTCTTAGGTAGCTAAAGGCTCTGTTGGCAAGCAAGGATGCTGTTGTTTGAGACAACTGATGAATCAGCTGCCCTTTCATGCCTATTCTAACTAACTGCTGCAGATATTTCTGAGCTCTTTGCAAAGTTCCTCCTGACTGTAGGCTAAATTCCATTAGGGTTTTTCCTTCAGAAAATTGCACCATAAACTCTTGCTACTCAGGATCTGATTAATGTGCATATCAGAAGTCCCTGCAGCAAGGGTAGAGCACACATGGAGGCTGGACACCCATCTGAGTTAAGCCGTTCCCATCCATCAATCATGATCTGCAGTTTATACCAGGATGTCTTAAGGAAAGGTGGTATCAGTGATATCTTACTGTAAGAAGCTGAGAGGTACAGAAATTGATTAATGAGCAGGTCCAGAGTCCATCAAATGAGAACAAGACAGAGAGGTGGGTGTACCTTTCTAAGACAAGCTCTCACCACTCATCCATCAGAGCCCTACGTTAGGAGATAAGTCTCTTCAGTTTCCCTCTTCAGTCAGTGGAAAAAAAGGCTTCCCTTAGGGTGAGCTAAAGCTGGAAACTAACTCAGCTGTACTCAAGCAGAACCTGTTTCTTTCTTTTGACAAGAGGACTGGAAAGTTACTCTACTTAAATACAGAAATTAGACCTTGTGAGTACTCCTTAAGAACAAATAAATGTTTCTTTGAAATCATGGAGAAATATGTTGAAAGAGCAATTTTTTTGTAAATTACTTGACAAGTGGCTATACCCTGCATCCATTCTACAAATATAGTGAACAAGGTATTTTGACCACTACATACCTCAGCTTTCCCTGAAGAGTATATCAAAGAGTAATGAAGAAAAATGTGGAGTAGACAGGTGGTTTCACCTTACTTTTTTTTCCACTGCAAAGCCTAGCAAGAACCAGGCAAAAAACTGATAATGCTAGGAAATACATTTGTCTTTCTAGTCCTCTTTTATATTGGCAAATCTATAGTGGACTTTTGAGCCCCATTCAGATTATTCAGGAGCAACACAATAAGAAGTGATTCTGACCCTAAGCAAGCAAGCCATTTTCTGATGCTGAATTTCCCATGCCTGTCTGTTTCCATTGTGATTAAGAATGTAGAGTGGGAAGCATTCAAAGGACTTTTATCTCTGAGTATAGAAAGTATGAGATATGAAAGAATTAATACTGAAGTATAGGACTGAAGAAGTTTTACTGGAAAATTAGAGATGAATCAATGGTGTCACACCAATGATTGCTGTGACACACAATATATGTTGCTGTAATAATGACAAATGGCTCCGTTGATATGAATATTAGTTTTTCATTTAAATTGGTAAACAATCATAGAGACAAAATTATTATTGCTTATATTGTTTGCTATCTCTACAAGAGGTCAATGGAAACTTTAAATAGTAACATCATGATAATGACAAGATTAGGGTCCTAATGGTTTCACCCTTAGATTTCCTTCATTGTTTCAGTTTTAATTGATTGCAAAACTCTATGCATACTGAATAAAGAAAAATCCACTTTAAGAGAAAGTCAGCAGAACTGAGCAATAACTGAAGAAAAGGTAATTCCAACAGTGGGAGATCATGACCACTGACTCATTGACCAACTACTCAAAATGGATCCCATGCTCAAATGAAGAGATGAACTGTGCCCATGTAATAATTAGCATGAGAAGCAAGAGATATAACTAGCAAATAGGGGTTGGAGTACTAATTAATAGAAAAGTTATGTAATTTGTAATCAATGAATGCTGGTGTCTGTGTTAAAATGTACAAACAGTAAAGTTTTGATGATCTGTGAGCTAGCCTTTCATGGGTTACCACCTAGCTCCCAGCTTTGCACAACTAGAATAAAAAATAAAATACTTCACCTCAGTGTGTGAATTGGTGCTGCACACCAGCTAACAAGCTTATGTTCAGGAAACCACCACCTGCAAGGAAACTGGGGATGCACAAGGAGTTGGGAGAGGACACAGCTGGGACAGATGACAACAACTGACACAAGGGATATTCTAGACCCTATGTCTTTGTGCTCAGAAATGAAAAAGCTGTGGGAAGAAGAAGGAAAGTCGCTGTTCAGAGTGATGACATTTGTTTTTCCAAGTCAACACTGTACATGAAGGGCTCTGCTGTCCTGGAGACGGCTGTACACCTGTCTGCCCATAGAAAGTAGTGAATTAATTCTTTCACTTTGCTTTGTTTTGCTTTGCTTGCATGTGTGGCCTTTACTTTGTCAAAATGTCTTTATCTCAACACACAAGTGTTCTTACTTCCACCCTTCCAATTCTCTGCCCCATCCCATTGGTCGGGGAGAGAGTGAGCAGCAGATAGGGGCTAAGAACAGTTGTTAATGCACAGCAGTCTACTTCAAAGAGGTGGCCTGTAATAAGAATGTGATGTCTTGTCATGTTCACTTGCTTAATTACACACTTATTTTGTATGTAAGTCACCACAGAACAGCTTTGTTTATTAGTACTTTTACATCTGTAATAACCTGAATAGTAATTAAATGTTATGCAGTTTCTACATGAAAAATAGAATAAAAGCCAGCATATAAAATCTCAAAATAGGTGCTTTATTGCCTATTTTATATAAGAAAATTATTTAGGAAAATGTCCAATTTTGCTTCGGAAAACAAACAAAAAAAAATTTGTCTGCTCAGAAGTCTTCTGCTAAGATGCCTCTTGTATTTCCATTCAGTAACATAAAACCAAATCTCAGCAGTTAAAATGTCCATGACTAGAAAACAAGTAGAGGGTTAAAATTTCTTTCTGTCTGTATTAAATTAACAATTGAATAAATGCACAAGGGACTCAAGAAACAAAATGAAGGCACTGAAAAAAATTACTGATATGCTTAATAAAAATTTACTGAAAATAGTATACTGACTCCACTGCATCCCTCTGTTCTTCCCATTCTTTAACTCAGAATCTGGTTGCACTGCTATAATTTAACTAGGTTGTATCTAACACAGGAAAAATCTGAAGCAGAGTGAGAGCTGCTATATAAGACCATACAGGAACAACATTTATCCCTACTAAAGATTTTGAGGGAGGCAGGGCGGGAGGGGAAAGTGAATAGGATAAAGCTTAGATAAAGCAACTCTGGTCCTGATACAGCTGCCAAATTTCCATAATTACAGTTCAGGGACTTTTCCAAGAGGTTACATCTTTAGGACCATGTTTAGCAATCACTACAAACCTATTCTTTGTGCATAGGTCCAGTCCCTTTTTGAACTCATTTATACCTTTGGTCTTTATAACATCCTGCAGAAATAAATTACATGCTTTAATTAGGTTCTCTGCGGAAAAGAATTTCCTTCGATCTCAGCATCTTTCTAACCTCTCCTAGGTTCTGGGAGTGTAAGACATGGACTGGATGCAAGAAAAGCTAGGAGAAAAAAGGGATGACATGTCTATTTTTAGTGGGAAAGTAAAAACTAGTGCAATGACAGTGGGGGGAGGCACTGAATATTTTTCTATAGTTATGCAACTAAATTACTTTCAGTGAGTTTCTAAAGACCTTGCTTCAGAGACTGCTGCAGGGCTATTACAAATTTCTTTGCACATACTTGTTTTAATTGAAAAAGAGAAGAGCTCTAGAATCTGGAATTATTCTGAAAATATTCTTTCTTCATTAAAGCAAGGACCTCATATTCTCCAGAAAAACAGCTCTCCCTCCATCATCGAAAGCACATTTTGCAACTTTAAACAGACATTTTTAAACTTGGTGTATGGGTCCAGATACTTTTGCTGATGACAAGAACTACAATCTATTGCACTCAGCTCTTACAGATATTTTAAGAACTGAGGGATTAAAAAGGTCAGTAAACCAAAGGAGGTTAACAATTTGCTTTCCCCAATCTGTTTTCACAATTAATGATATAACTACAAGGGAAGTACGAAATAAGAGAATGTAGCTAAACAACAGAAATTCCTGAAGCTAGCAGGCTTGACATCTGAAAGCAAGTAAAAGCATATCCCTACCATCCTGTCCTACATCTGCTCACTTGCTGTGGAAATAAGACAGCAGTAACTGATTTATACATCTCAAGGCCAGAATAGTGTCAAGTGGCTGACATGATTTCTGCTAAACTGCCAGCAGCCCTTGCTCTTCAGTAGAAGAGAATATTAATGAGCCTTAACCACAATCTGCTCCAGGACTTCTTCCTACAAGGTGGAAATTCCCTTCAATTTTGTTTCATGATATAAAAAATGTGGAGAGTATAACCATAATAATGTGAGTTTAGTGATCAATTGAAATGCCAATATTTGTCACAGAATAATTGACTATACTGAACATGGTATAAAAAAGAGGCTTTTGTAATGCAAGGCAGACATAGCTCTATACAACGTATTTCAACTGTTGATTTTTAAATTTATATCTCTCTATTTTTCTAAAGGGCAAGATTATGAACACCAATTGAAGCTTCACATACTTCATTAGCAGGTAGCATGGGTTTAATGACCTTTTTATTATTAGAACTGAAACACAATTTTTTCTATATATGTGTCTATGATTGCTTGTGGGGAAAAAAAAAAAAAAAAGGTGCTTTGAAAACTTTCTTATTTTTAATCAGTCAAAAGAAGAACTAAGTTATATCTATAACAAACTCTTGATTTAGCAATAAACCAAACATGGGAAATTTCCCAGACCTTGACAATTCTTTCTAACAGGAAAGTTAATTTCTTACCTAGTCATTTATTTCTCACCATTAGCCATCCTTCACAGAAAAATATGGGACTTCACAGAAGTAATTTGTTATTTCTCTTTGGCCAAATCTCTTATATTTGCAGTTGTCAGACCTTCAACTTGCCATTAGCAGAAATAGAAAGTCCACATTACAGCTAGTCTACTGGGTACTTATCCTGCCCTACTTGGGCTGAACTTTGATGCTCTTTGGAAGAGGGACTAATAATAACAACTACAAATATAAAATTAACATTTGGATGCAAAATCAAATGACAAAATTAATACACAGTTGCCTTTTATTTTTCTCAGTTCTGTAGTCTCTCCAAAACTCAGTTGATTACTGGATTTTTTTTCTTTCAAAGTTCACTGAGTTTTAGGTGTTCTTTCTAATGGAAAATCTTTGCCATGCTTTCCTTTGAGATTATAGGCAATACCCACATCTATAGGAATATCAGGCACTTGCCTAGAGCAATAGATCCTTGTGTGATGCATAACAGCTTCAGAAAAGCTCTTCTTCGATTTTGGCTCCTGGAAAAGCTGAAATCTTCCTGTTTTCATCTTATTAGGTACTATCATGTTGATACCTCTGAGAGAGTGTATCTACTGCAGTATATTGCTGGAGAGGTTGGGGAAACGTGAAGACATAGCAGGCTGAAAGGATTGAAAGTTGCTGCAAGGAGTAAGAGACAAATTCTGAGGATGTGAATGTATGTGAAATTTCTGGACAAAGGGAGGTGTTCTGTGAACCATGAAGAACTGTCACTAAATGATTCACCTGGCCCCAGCCTTCACTAAGGGATAAAGCTGTAAATCAGAACCTTCTTGTGTATGGAAAATTTTCAAATCCCACCTTCCTCTCTGGATCATTAGTCTAATAATCAAACTAGTAAGAAGTACTAGGTAACACTACCTTGAGTTTTCAGAGTGAGCGCAAGTCATCTGTAAACAAATAAATCAAGGTAGGTTTCATCCTGGAAATCATGATCTCATATACATAGCTAATTCTGATGGATACACACATGATATGGGACACAACCTGGGTTTCAGAGCTTTTTTTTGCTAGGAGCTATTGAAAGCAGTACACGTCTCTTGATCAGCAGGCTGGCTATTATTAAAGTTGTAATTCTTTCTCTTTGTTGTATGGGAGCGAAACGACCCAGCTTGGATTTGTAGCAAATGGGAACCAGGATTGCAGACAGAAGCATTATGCTTGGACACATCATTTTCACGGTCAAAACAATGCATTCATGCTAAATTTCTGCATTTCTCTTCTACTCATGCACAATATTTTAACAGAAACAAGCATATAGTCATAGTATAAATTTGTACAATTAAATAGATTTGACCTATAGCAGTTGCATTTAAATTTAATTCAATCTTTGTGAATTTCAACTTTCAAGCTATTTGTGTTGCTTCCTTTTCTTTGTTGTTGCTTGGGGTTTGTTGGGGTTTTGCCATGGTTTGTTTTCTTGCGGGTTTTTTGTATGTTTATTTGGTAACATGCAATATATACACAGGTTATAACTCCTGAAATTGATGTTTGAACCTACTACATGTATACGCATTCAAACAGCATTCCAAAACTCTGTCAGATTAACAGAAAGGCAATAAAGAAACCCCATTATCAGTGTAAACAAAATCTTTTCTGTTTTGTTTTCAGTGTTAGCTCACACCAAAGTCAATAAACCTCAGTCCTTCAGTCTGGATCTTTACCTGGATCTTTAGCTAAACCATTTAAGTTATCTTGAAGGGAAAGTTGAATAAGATCCTACCTCAACATTTGGCAGACTGTCAAAAATTGGTTCCTTCCAGTGCACCTATTATTTTGGAAGTGTGTGATTTAATATGAAGGAGATACAGGTTGATTCTTAGTGGCATAGTTATTGTTGTGTATTTCTGCTTGTACATTCTGCTCTTGAAGAGCATTGATAAAATTTTCGATGGTATGGGAGTCCTACAGTTTTTGTCCAACTCTTAAGGAGTTACAAGTGATTGTTATATTTTGCAATTGGAATACTAATAGCTTTCTAAAATAGAGGAAACCTGAAATCAGTATGTGTTTCTAAAGTATCCAGCATAAGTGACCAACACAAAGATCATAAAGAATATCTGAGGTGCATCCAAGATACTGTGACTCACTTCACATTATTTATTCTAGAACCTCATTCAATACGCTGCAAAGAGATATGTACAGACAATAAACCCCATATCTCCTACTTCTGACTGCTGCCCTTGTAAGTCCCCCATTAATTAGAAAGCATATTTCATTTGTATTGAGAGGCATATTTCTTTTCTATGTGTAGCTGCAGATCAAGAAAAGATGTACATATATTTGAAATATAATCACATTATTGATTACTGCTACTTCAAGAATACTTCAAAAAAAAGAGCATATTAAATATATTCCATAGGTAAATGATGTAACAAAATCACATTAATTCTCATAATTTAATAATTAATTAATGTAATTCAACCTATTTCTGCCACTAGCATTCTTTTCATTTTGAGCAGTTAGTTTTAAGAGGGAAAAGAAATTCTGTTTCATCTGCATTGAAAATATCTTCAGAACAGTCAGAAAAAGGAATGAGAAAACATTAACCATGTATTCAGAAACAATGTAAGGATCACAAAGGATGTTGTGTTCTGTAATTTGTAGCCATCAGTCTCTTCAAACCAGGGTAGTGATGGAGTGAATGCCATTCACATTGGCACCAGTTGTTATGTGTGATTTTAGCTGCAATTTCTCTTATCCTCCAAACCTGGTCAGCTGTGAGCCAGCAACCTGATTTCCATGAGAGGAAATCCCTACCAGTGCTCCTATGTCCTTCCACTCTGTAGGCATTAGTAGCCAGTTGAACTGATCTTTGAGGAGGGAAAAAAAAGCCCATTTCACATCAAATCATCTTCAGCAGATCATACCTGGTGTTTTGGTGGGTTTATGAGTGGCACACTAAGAACAATTAGTTCCTGAATGAGGATAACAACAGGCGATTACCCTATTTAACAGCTGTTAAGTGGTGTTAATTGCTGGCTATATACCACAAGCTGAGCAATTTTGTGCAAACTGTACAAACAGAACAAAACAAACAGATGATGTAGGGAGAAAATGGGTCTGAAAAGTACCCTATTAATCCCAAATATGCATACAGCTGGAGAGATTATATTCATAGCTGGTGTGAATTACTTGTAACAAACAGTTTGTCAAATCCAGCCCACTACTGAATTGTCTGTGAATAGAGAACAATTTATATTAGTTTCTTCATTATTCACAGTCATTTAATGAATGGTTTGTATGAAAACATTTTTTGCCTAAGGTTTTCTCCAGCAGCGCTAGTTTCTGATAAACTCATTCTTATTGAACAATGCCTTGATTTCTGTGAAACCAAGTAAAGAATAAGACGTTTTCAGAATCTAGCCTTAAATTGTAAGTTAATAATAAGCAAATTATCTCTACAAATGGGAAGAAAATATCTCTAAATGAAATTATGTAGAGTTTCTTTTGTTCTCACTGAACTGGTGACAATAACTGGAAAAGTCCAGACAAAAAGTCTTACAGATGTCTTTAGATTTCTCTTTTAGATGCTCTGTTGGTTTTCAGGTCCCTGTTGCTAAAAGCATTCAGTAACCACAGTGCAATGTATGAGAAGCAAGGCTGCTCACTTTGGACATTGTATTGCTCAATAGCATGTTTTAGATTTTATATGACAGACAAAGACTGACTTATTTGGAAAGTATGGGTATCAATGTTAAAAAGGGCCTGGATGATGTGAAGATATTTTTAACTTACGAAAGTAATCTTAAAAAAGGAATAATTTTAGATTTTCTTGTAGGTCCCTGTCCTGGTTTTAGCTGAGATAGAACTCATTTTCTTCTTAAGTAGTTGATACAGTGCTGTGCTTTAGATTCAGTATGAGAATAATGTTGATAACACACTGATGTTTTGGTTGTTGCTAAGTTGTGCTTATTCTAAGTCACGGACTTTTCAGTGTCTCGTGTTCTACCACTGAGGAGCAGCACAAGAAACTGTGAGGGAGCATGGGTGAGACAGGTAACCCAAACTCACCAAAAGATATTCCATACAATAGAACATCATGCCCAGTATATAAACTGGGGGAGTTAACCTGCAGGGCTTGATTGTGCCTCGGGGAAAGGCTGAGTATTCCTCACCTCGGCTGAGCAATTTTATTGTGCATAACTTGTTTTGTCTTGGGATTTCTCTCTCATTCTCCTTTTTATTACATTTATTATCATTAGTATTATTATCCATGTTTTGTTTTGTTTCAGTTATTAAATTGTTCTGATCTCGACCCAGGAGTTTTACTCTTTTTCTGATTCTCCTCCCCATCCCACTGTGGAGAAGGGGAAGTGAGTGAGTGGCTGCATGGTGCTTGGTTACCTGCTTGGGTTAAACCATGGTAGACCCAAAAAATCACTAGAACAATAAATTCACAGCTGAAAAAGGCTATTTTACAAACAAACTATGAATGCCCATTTGAAATTATTCTTTGTTATAAACTACACACAAACATGCAAAGTAACTTCCAATAAATGTACTAGATAACACCAAAGCAGTGGCATTTGCTGATCTACCTAATCTAAATGCTCCATACTGGTTGCTTTTCCAAGTGTGAATCAAGAAATCACTACCAAATACACAGTTGACTGAAGGTCCAGTATGGTCGTCTGGTTTCTGTTGTTCTGGTTCCTCCTCATCTTAATAATCTGATGGATTGCTCTTCTTCTTTTTCTGCTTTATTTTTAAAAGGGTGTCATTATCCCTAAAGTTTTTCTCAATCATTTATTTATAAATATTTCTCTCTACACGCACACTACCATTTTAAGTCCTGACAAAATTCTTTAATGCCAGTAAGACATTTTTCATTAGACTTCCATGGAACAAAGGAAGGATCTTAATTTTCAGACAGCTTTACAGACAATGAAAGAAATAGAACTCCTATTTAACTAAGAGATCAAATGCCAAACATTGTCAAAGTGCTTAAAAATTATGTCTCCTTTCCCTTCCCTCACCAGAGAATTTTTGAAAGGAATGCTGGTATGCAACAAACATTACTTATCTCTAGTACATTGTACTCAGGCAATGACATTGGATTTTTGGGTGTTTTGAGTGGAAATTTTCTTGATCTCTAAAAAGTGCAATTTTAGACTACATTTGATCTTCATATAATTCGAATGTTTACATGGAGTTTGACTTTACAAAGTAAATGAAAAGTCTTCTGAATGCAATTATTTTCGTATTATCAATGGGAAGGTCATTTCTATAGTGACTATTTAAAGGATATTTAAATATTGAACAGAAAGGATGCTTTTTTGTTTTGTTTTAGTGGGGTATGGGGGGGGGGGGGGGTTTTTTACTTTTAAC
>JAWWEW010000001.1:38513100-38557802 GCA_035583185.1 Anabacerthia variegaticeps | reverse complement strand
GTTTTACTTTTCTCTCCCTTACCATTTATTTTCACTTCGCATCCCTCAAGCAGAAAGTCGCAAAAAAGAGAGAAGTAAAAGAACAGAAGATCTGGTGCTGGCAAAAGCACAAGATTGATTACAGAAGAATAACTAGGGATTATGACTCTGGGATTTTAGCTGGACATTATAATAGATTTAGGAACTAAAGTGCTAAACTTCTTAGCTTGCATACCCTGGAGAACCTAGTTATAGATTACTCCTTTCTTTTAATAATGTGGGTCGTAGTTTAAGTCTAAAGTCTGTGTAAAGGCAGAAAAACAGAGAGAGAAGAGGCACATAAACCTAATTTTCATTTTAATATAGCTGTATTTTATTTATGTCACTAAACGTTTGTGTGCTCCAAGATCATTTCAGGGAATAGAGAACCAAGAAAGGCTCCTTAACTTCATATGCAGCACTTGATTTGGGTAAAAGAATTAAATCTTTGCTTAATAGATGTTACAGAGTTTTGAAATAGAGGAGCCTTTTAGGAAGGAGGCTGTGGCAGCTCCTTTCTGCCAGGTCTGACCAGCAGCAAGGCCATACTTGTATTCCCAATAAACATAACCCATGAATATACATGTATCCACTACCCATACACATATATTCACTAGGAGTCCCACAAATCAACACAGACATACAGAGCATTCACACAAACACCACTAGCACCAACAAGCTCTTCCTGATCCCTTTGCTAGCTGAGCCAGATAAAGATCTCTTGCTGGGTATATATGTGTATATACATATGTATTTACACACATTTGTACAACGTTGACATTGCCTCTCATAACTGGGCTCAGACAGTCAGTCTGCCCACGAGCTGTCCCTGGGTCCCAGTCTCTTCAATTGCTAGCATATGTGCATACAAACCTTCGAGGCCACAACCCCATTTTAGCTGCCAGCACAGACACCCTTGCAT
This sequence comes from Anabacerthia variegaticeps, assembly GCA_035583185.1. Taxonomy (NCBI): domain Eukaryota; kingdom Metazoa; phylum Chordata; class Aves; order Passeriformes; family Furnariidae; genus Anabacerthia; species Anabacerthia variegaticeps. Next base: position 38,556,862 of record JAWWEW010000001.1, on the reverse strand, counting down.
ATACACTTACACCAGAGTGGGTTTCTCAATGCACCCTCAGGCCCCACTGTCTCCCGTAGCTGGCCTGGACTCCATGTCCCTTCAGTTGCCAGCTCCTCCTGTGGCTGCACCCTCAAATACATACATTCTCTCCCCAGTCCAAGCCCACATCACCTGCTCTCTGGCTCGTCTGGAAGGATCTTCACCAATAATCACAGCCATGCTTATGCCAGTCGCTGGAACCATGGACACGTGGACTGCTCTGACTCCTGGTCCTGGCCTCAGGGTCTATCACTGAGCCCCACATACTCACTTTTGCACTCATGAAAGACCTTCATTCAGGAAAATAACTAGAAATGAGGTTTAGTGAGAAACAGAGACACACTGTGCAGGTTAGACACAGGGCTTGTCCAGGTAGATGAATTGGCCAGCCCCTGCTTGCACACTGCTGGATCCTCTGTTTACTTATACTTTCATCTTCCCACTTGTTCTTCCCCAAAATACCCTGATTCCTCCTTTTCCCTACCTTTATTTTAACTCTAAAATATCCCATAGTCAAACCTGTGCAATCTAAGTGCCTTCCCCTGCACACCATACTGAGCCCTATTCCCTTGATGGCAGTGACTCTCCAGTCTGTGGGATGATGGGGACCCTCTCATGTTGGCTTATGGTAACAGGTGCCCCCTGGCCCATGGGCTGAAGTTTCTCCATATGGACTTGTTGAGAATCACATCTTTGGCAGGGTCCCTGAGGCTCCTCTCTGCTCTTATTCCCTGCTATTCTTTGCAGTAGAAATGAACCCTTGGGTGGCTGTCCAGTCCTACAATTCCTTGAGAGCAGCTGAATCAGGTTATTATTTGGGCTATCTGTCATTGCTCCTCAGAACTTCTTTTAGTGCAGAGATTAGCTTTTTGTTTCATTAACAAACCCTAAACTTGCAAAGAGAGTGAGTGTTCCTGTGAGCTTTGGATCAGGACCTAAAACCCTCCTGGTATCATTTCTGTCTGCCTAGGAAGTATAATCTAGCTACTCAGAAAATGTTAGAGATGCTACCTTGGAATGCCTGCATTGTCAAAATGAAGGTGCATAAAATAGGATCTCACCACAGCAGGAGAGTTATACTTCAAATAGCAAATAAATAAAGCAGGCAGGAGCTACTGTACCTCCACGGAGTCAGCAACAGTATATCATATACAAAACCACATATCAATGAGGTGAGCAAAGAGGAGAAACAATCATTGCTCTTTTAAGATAATATGGACATAGCAGAGATTGTTTTCTTCTAACTTCACTAGACTGATGTACCCAGATACATCCATTAACAGGCAGTGCTTAGGAATGCCTGATGAAATAGAATTACAAATGTATGTATGCAATATACGCTCTCTCTACTTTTGTAGATAATTATGGATTGGTGCTACTAAGTCTCTGAAACCCTTCCCTGCATGTCAAGATGACTATTTCTTCTGTGATTCATTTATTCATCCCCTGGCACAGTTGCAGTAGAAAATGTGGACAGGTAACATGAGTAAAAAATGTGTACTTCAGAGGAATGCTGCAAGGCTTTGCTGTCTTGCCTACTTATGCTGTACTTTCTTCAACTTCTGAATGTTACCATAGGACAGATAGAACTAATAATATGGATAAAGTAAGAAGATTCCAAAAGTGAGGAAGAATATTTTGACAATTTCTGTAATATCATGAAGCATCAGGTAAGATTAATCAGGGGAAAGAAACTGAATAACCAACAAAAAATTAAATTCTCCCTCATACTCCTCCAGTGCTATAAATCAGAATATTTTTACCTTGCTGATACATGAGTGTGGAAAGCATGCCACTATTTCTTTTTCTTTATTAGATTTCTATATTATTTTTAGAGGATAAAGGCTGAAATCACTAACATAATGAGTAGTGACATTGGTCACCTGAACTTACGGGGTAACACTCTATATAGTAAATGTACATCACACTTCTTGCATTTCATTGGAGAAGTCCTGCAATTTCACCTTAAGACTGAAACAAAATGAAATGCAAGGGAGCATGTGGAATCTAAGCTCCTTTAAGTCCACAGTGGAATCTCTGTTGTGGGTTGAATTTTCCCGATAAAAATGTTACAAACAAGGTTGCAGACAGATTTGACTTGTTAACACAGCAAATTTCTCTCCACTCACTAACAAAATAGCATCTTCTTTCCCAGTACTGTTAATGTGGTGGTGTTTTTAGAAATCTCTTCATAGTTGCATATTGTTTCTCATCAAGGCCTATAGTCCCATGTGAATACTTCCCTTAATACTACTTCTCAGTATTTGGTCATGTTAGCATTTTGTGAACTTTCCTGTTGAATTTAAGGAAAGCAAAGATAACATGATTTAGCTGAGTTAATCTATTGCTGCTTCTTCTAGCTATCATCTGAAATGGAATAATTTTCAATTGTGTATTTTAAAAGCTGTCAGCTCTTCTACATTCTTTTTCATTTTCATGTGTATATATATACATATATATATGTATATGCATATATGTATATGTTTCTTTCCTCAACAATTCTGATAGTGATTTTTCATGGTGTCCCTTGCTGTTAGATTGCTGTTGTTATCTGATGTTTTAAGGATCATATCATAATGTTGTCACTCTCACTTTCATTACAGCCACTTCTTCGTATTTTTATAGAATCAATACAGAAGAGTTTGCCTGTCTAATTCATGTCTCCATATTCAGTTTAAATAACTTCTGAACTAATTCCCAAATCTTCCTGAACCATCCATTTTTCTTTTCCCTGCTCCCAACAGGCCTCTTGATAGCTAAATATTCCCTTTATTACCAGCTATGACACTTTGCTCATTCTTCTATTAATCACAAAAAAGACTTCTCTCTGGGGTTTTACTCATTGTATTTATTTGGTGACTTAGAGTCATTGCAGTTATCTTTTCCTTTTTCCTTTAACACTAGTCACAGATTTTCAGTCTGTTCTCACATTGCATCTAAACTAGCATTTACACCTTTTATATAAAACAAATTTCCTGCCTTTTTTAACTTGCTTGTCTCCCCAAACAAATTGTATTCTATGTCTGTGTCAGATGTGCAGCATATCCCACAGTCTCCGTGATGACAGTTCAGTCATCATTTTGATCATGAATTAAGACTTGAAGCATCTCCTTTTACCTCTACGTTGATAGTTTACAGACACCTAAGATAGTATCATTATTCTTCCTATAATTCTCTTATGAATAAAGTCCTTGTCTTCTCCCCCATAAATCTCGAGTTTAAATTCAGCAGTTTATATATATTCCTTCAGATTTTAGTTCATTCCATTAGAAAAGAGATAAGTTTAGCTCTTCTAAGTAGTACAATATTTAATAAATTCACAAAAAATGGAGTTGTACCAATATTAAATCTTTGGAATTGAGAAGAGAATTAGGCCAGCAATCTTGACTGACTTGAACAGATGTCTGTTGATGATTTTTAAGAAATATTATAACATTATTATTTATGTTATTGTATTTATCACTATAGGGGCAACTATAATAGGACTGAGCCCATACTGTAGTGAAGACATTAAGTTTTTCCTTTGGAAACAATAATAAATTGTGTCAGTTTTCTAGGCCTAAGCAATTTCCTTGAAGAGTGTAATGAATTTGTAAGACCCCAGTCAACAGTAAAGATTGCAGTATAAAATTGCAAATCAGAAACTTGTTGAAAAATAATACTTGCCATAAAAATGATAACAATGCCATGCAAAGCAATTGAAAAGCAACATGTTAATAAATTACTGTGGTGCTGTTCTTGCTGCTATGGTTAATGTTATGTCAGCATTTCCATTATAAGATCCATTTTTCAGAGCTTAAGAGTCAGCTATGAGAATTCTAAGAAATCTTTCTAAGCCTAATGCTGGAAGATCTCGCTCTAGAGTTTTGATTACAATATTGTAGGCAAAAAATACAAACCTCTCCTGTCAAAATGTCTGTCTCTATCTTGAGATGAAAAACAAGGTCTCAGTTTGCAAATATAATTTACACCTTTTGAACTGAAATTGTAAGTTGGTGATACAGTCATAAAATTAAGGGTTTTTTCCTCTGTCATTCAGTTGTTTGCAGCATCATGTCAAACAAAATGGGATTGAAGCTAAAGAATTTGGGTGGAGAGTCTACAGACAGTCTTTGAATGAGAGAAGCTATGTTGCCTTCTTAAATCTCACTGCCTTCCCCACTTACTCCTCTGTAAAGAAAAACTTCTGGGAACTAAGCTCCATATCACAAAGGAGTAACAATATATGTGTAGCTGGCACTTATGCAAGCTTATATTGGTGCAAGAAGACCACATTGAAGGAATTTACGCAAAGACTTAGTAAAGCAAAATCTTCACATGCATTAAGAGAAGATATGTATTTCCTGTGCTTTGCTTAAAATATTTTTTTACAACTTATTTAGAACATGTTATGTCTCAATACTGGAGTAAACAATAATAATTTGGTGCATGAATGATATAAAGAGATAGTATTAAGTGACAGTACCTTATGTGCTTTGTCCATACTTTATCCATACTCAGTGACTTTCTATTACTGTGGAACAGAGACTGCTAAATTGCAGCAATCCTTCATCTGAATAAATATATCATTCTTATGTTTTAATGAGGATTTGTAGTAGCGTTTGAGAGTATTAACACTGAGATAATGTTGAAGGACTATGCACATTATGAAGAAGAAAATCTAGTATAGTCACATTTCTACTGTTCAGCCTTAAGAGGAAATGACTGAGAGGGGGGCTCATCAATGTCTATAGCATTTGAAGGCTGAGTAATAAGAGGATGGAGCCAGGCTTTTCTCTGTGTTGCCAAACAGTAGGACAAGAGGCAATGGGCAGAAACTGATGAACAGAAAGTTCAACCTAAAAATGAGGAAAAACTTTATTGTGTGGGTGACTAAGCACTAGAGCAGGTTGTCCAGAGAGGCTGCAGAGACTCCCTCACTGGAGACATTCAAGAATCCTCTGGACACAATCCTATGCAGTGTGCTGTAGAATAACCCCGCTTGAGCAAGGAGATTCAACCAGGTGACCCATTGTGGTCCCTTACAACCTTAGCCATTTTGTGATTTTGTGATTCTGTGACTTTCATGAAGAATCCTGGTGCGAACAATTCCGTGATACTATTTTGAGAGTAAGTAGTTGAAATACTTTAAAACAAATGTATTCTGGATAACTCCCATGTCTTTTACTTATGAGTAGAGGCCTAGGAATCTATATAAAACCTTTATTTAAAGCCCATGTTCTGCGAAACGTATGTTTATGGGGCATTAAAATCACATTTCTAACAGAAATTGTAAATTGGAGAGGGGAAAGGGTCTGCAGCTGCACTTTGCTTTGCTTTTCAGGTTGCAAGATGGGCTACTGTACTACACTTTTCTGTGTCTAGAGTGTAGGTATTTCTGGATACTGGATGTATGTGAGTAGGAATCAAGGAACTTCAGGAACTGTATTGTTTTATTTACAGTCACTGGAAACCCCACTTCCCTGGTGGAGGCATTTCTAAGTAGCTTTTCTTTCAAAAGCTCCTTCTTCTTTTTACAAATCATCGAAGCAGAAACAAAGAATTGATGTGAAAAGGAAGATGCAGAGATCAAATCCTGCACAGAGCAGGTCACCTACAGCAGGCTGTCTAGCATGGTGTCAGTTGGGCTTTATATATCTCCCAGGGAAGAGATTCCTCAGCCTCTCTGGGTAACTTGTTCACTGGACAACACTGTGAGATGACTCTGACTTTGTCTTCTTTACTCTCTCATCAGACATTTGTACCCTCTCAGCTTTCTCTTCTTCAGGTTGAACAGTCTCAGCTCTGGCAACCTCTCCTCAGGAGAAATGCTCCAAGACCTTCATTACCTTTGTGGCCCTTTAGTGAGCTTGCTCCAGTAAGTCTGTGTTTCCCTCATGTGGAGCAGCCCAACAGCAGGCACAGTACTTCAGCTGTGTCTCCAGGGTTGAGAAGGGTTAGCATTGCTGGCACTACCTTGCCTGATGCAGATGACCAAGCTGCTGCTCTCATTATAGGCATGTCCTTCAACTTAGGCATTGAAGTTAGGATCGCATTTGAGATTAAGACATCAGCATTTAGGTTGGTGAGAAGAACTCATCTAGTTCTTTTCAATGTCATTGGTGGGAAATGGAAAGCTATTCAATTCACCTGAACACAGACATCCATTGTGGGATTCAGTTGTCTACACAGAGATGTTTTGTACTATTTCAAAAAGGGCTGGAGTATTCCCTCCAGCTGCCTTGCACCATAAGATCATGTTGCCATCATATGTGAGTATCTTGGAAACTGTGGTTCACTAGAAGCTGCTGACAATCTGGGTTTAGATATTAATATAACAATTAACCTTAGACAGCAAACCCATCTTTTGTTTTCTATTTATTATAACTTCATATATAACTGTGTTGTATAACTTTATCCACATAGGCTAAGGTTCCCCCTGGAGTCACCAGAGCTTTTGTGAGAACCGGTTCAGAGGAAGAGATTATCTCCTTCCATTTAACCAACTGAATTAAAGTGAAATGGTATGAACATGTCATCACCCCTTCTGGTCACTCACTCCTTCCCCTAGATTTACATAGCCAAGGCCTCTGCAAGGTGGAGAAGGGCTCTGACTAACCTAGGTCTTCTATGAGAAGCACAAACAAAAGAACAATAAAAGAAATGTGCAGTGCTAAAATACTTGAGAATTGAAAACAGGAAATGAAGAGCTGATAATAGGTCATTTTTTTCCTCTCCTCCAAATTTTGCAATAAATAAGGTGCTTTACTAGCACTACATCTACTATCTCCCAGTGATTTTGTTTACAAAGCCTCTCATTATTACGCACTCTCTTGATGTGCACTTTAAAAATGTGAATAACATTAGCGTGATTGCATTTGCATTAAACACATGGTTATTTTTTTTTAAAGTACAAATGCTTGTAATTTTATGACACACCCGCATGAATTATAAAATGATGCATAATAAAACTTTGCTTGATTTCATAATTACCTGTTGTTATCTCTGGATAATTAAATATTCAGCACTGCATGTTAATCCTGAAAGTCTCTCTGACATTGTCTCTTCCCCCTTCCTTACCTTTTTTGCACATTCCATTGAGTTACAAGTTGTTTCACGGAATCTGTGGAAAGTGTTCAACAGCTATGAATATATGCAAATCTTCAAGAACACATATCCAAAGTTAAAAGTGGAAATTTCAATATGTACCTATTATTTCTGGCAGGCATATATTACATTGCTTTGATCATATTTCTTTTCTAAACTTCCTCATCTGGTTGAAATAGAGCCTCTTAGAGCTATTTTTCCCCCTCTTTATTTCTCAGAAAGTTAGCTTGAATTTTTTCAGCATAATCTTCTAAAAGAGGCTGTTTTCTATTTGTCAGTGGTGTATTATATGAGCATCTAAAGATACTTGGAAGTATGAGAAATTTGAGAATTGAAATACCTTGTTCAAAAAATAGAAAGTGTGGGAGAATAATTACTATATTGTTGCACCTTAATTCATATGAATAAAATGTCCAGCCTTGCTGTCACTCAAGTTAGCAGGAAGGTCCTCAGTAGACTCAGACAGAATATATTATTAAAGCATACAGAGTTCCTGTTACTTTCATAGCAAGTAGAACTCATTTTTCAAAGAAAGAAATATGTGACCTAGGCAAATCATCAAGCAAATTATTTTGCCTTCAGAGAGAGATCACTGATTTCCTCTGATGTTTCATTTCAACTTTAACATAGGCATCTTCAAGAGGTGTCTCTAGAAGTCAGTTCATTTCACCTCCCTTGCTCTGCTGGCTATAAAAAAGATTAGTTTTTACTTGGGAGGCAGCTCATTTGCCTACTCATAAACATCTAGTGTAGATATGCCATGTGGTATTCAATCAGAAAAGCTAGAGGTTTACCTTAAGTCTTCTGCCAGATACAAACCGTGTTTTGATGTCTCATATATTGTAGGGGAAACAAAAAGGAGTCAATACCTGCATTTAAGCTACTGAATCAACTTTTGATGTTTACATCTGAAGTTGGCTAGAGGTAGGTAAGAAATATTATGAAGCCACCAGGCTTCTAGTAATAAGTACAGGTAGGTCTTTTCCCAAGAGAATATCTTATTCTCCAGAACAAGCACTTACAACATATAGAATCAGAAAATTTAAATTTGCTGTACTTTGCTTCATAATATGTTTAAGATTAAAAAGAAATGCCAAATGAAAAAAAAAGCAACAAAAAAACAAAGAAAACCCACCAAAAAAACCCCAAAAACAAACAAACAAAAACAAGCAAGCAAACAAACAAACAAACAAAACAACAAAAACAGACATACCTGTCCTGGTTCCAGCCAAGACAGGGTTAATTTTTGCAGTAGCCAAGAGAGGGAATGGCTAGGATCCAGAAGTTATTCTATACCACCCCATGTCATTTTTTGGGCAGGGGAAGGGCTCTCTTCTCTGTCAGTGTAGCATAGCAGAGGTAATATTTGGGTATTGTTTTCATGTGAATAATTGACCTATTTCTTGTACCTTCTATCATTAGTACTTTTGCTGTTACTAGTTCCTTTCCTTTTTGTTTCCAATCAACTGTTCCTATATCAGCCCATGATCTTTACCTTTTGCACCTTCAGTTCTCCTCTCTAACCCACTGCAGGGGAAAGGAAATGGGCAGAGGGAAGGCAATGGCACCTAGTTTGAAGAGTTTCAGTGGGAGCACTAAACTGGAGAGTACCATTACTGATCCATGATCACAACAAAAAAAACTCCATAAACTAGTTTCTTCACTGAAGAAAAATGGTTGTTTGAAAAGCTAAAATACTGGCTTAATTTTCTTTTTTTTTATTCAACCCAAACTGCTCTGACATCAATGAAAAAAAAACAAACAAAAAACTAAAAAACACCCAAGCCAAATAAAACCTAAACCCTAAACTTCCCTAGAAAAACCCCAACTCAAACCCAAAACCAAAAAATCCCACAAACTAAAGCCCACCATGAAAAAAAAGAAAATAAACCACACCCGTTTATGCAGAAAATTCAGGTCTTATATATGCCAAATTTTGCATTCATGATACAAGTGTTGCTCCCAAACCACTGCTATGCATATTTTTTAAGGAGTTACTTTTAGCAAGTGCATGAAACACAATTTCTTTACTTCTTTACATACCTTGATTTCCTCCTCATCACATTGTTCTCCATATGCACATCTATCCCACATCTAATTTCTTGGGTTTAAACAGTTATAATACTACTGCTTTCAGCACATTTAGTGGTGGCTTGTACTGTGTAAATGAAATAAGTGTCAGTCATTATGCTTTCATAGTCTTGTATTTCTTGGTTAATAATAGTGTTCTTTGAGTTTGGTCCTGAAAATGATAATTTATGTGAGTAAAATTTGAGATATAGATTTGCTTTTATAGGACTAGTGACAATGTAGGCTTTGGAATTGTTAGGCTGCTATGAAAATAATTGGCAATTCTCTCATTGATTTCTTCCATTTTTTGTTCTCTTCTGTATCCCCACACCTTCTTAGACAAATTAATTTATAGCCAATTTCTGTGAAGATTTAATGCTTTATATATCCAAACCCTTAGACTTGCTGTTCTTAAACTGTGTTTGAACCTATAAGTCTTCATTGCAACTAATCTATCACAGAAACTATCTTGGGAATGAAAGCGCTAATTGCACTAGTTTGTATAACCTCTGATTTGAGTTGTTTTTCAACATACCAGCATTGGAAAAGACAATAACACAATCATCAAGACCCATGTGTACAAGCCCATTTACATCTTTCATGTATTATGTAAATACGTTTTTTATTAAACATTTAAACTAATCCATTCCCTCTCATATGTTCATCCTTTTATTAGCTGTAAATAACTGAGCCATTTTCAGTGCAGTCATTACTGTTCTACACTCCACATGAGCTTTCCCTTAGCCTAACTGCCTTGTAGAAAATGCACCAGGCCATGGAATTATACAGAAGGCAGAAGAATAATAACAGCAAAGATGAAGAAATAATAATAACTTACATTTTACAGTGACCATGCCTCAAAGACCAACAAACAGTACCACACAAAGCACTCCAGGATGGTTTGATTCTGTATCTGTTATTGTCAGATTGCAGACACACACTATACTAATGGTAGTATTATTTCCTCTGATAACTGCAGTAATTCATCAAAATACTTCTCCTTCTTCCTGCACATTTTCCCCCCAAGTTTTGTTTCATTCAAGTAAATTAAACAAATCTAAATCAGTTTTGAATCAAGTCAACTACTTTGTCAAAGTCTTTTAGAGCAAACCTCAGATGCAGTTGTTCTTGTCCTCTGTGGCACCGGTCATCACAAACACCATTAAGGATGTGAGGTTTCTCCCTTAATTAAGAACTAAAAGGTTTCATTTCCTAAAACAAAAGCATGTGGCAGGTTTTATTGATCTAGTCTATGTCGCCAACTGAACACATTAGCAGGGGTTATTGATTACCGTCGTGGTAATGAGCTTTGTTCCTCATCAGGTAAAGCACACATTCCTAAGACCTTTCCTAAAGAGGCCTATATGTACATACACATTCACCAAGTTATACAATGAAGGAGGTTTTTAAAGCCTTTATTGCCTATGTATCGTTTTTTAAAATTTAACAGCAGTCATTAGAAAGGTTTTTTTGCAGTCATTATCTTATTATAATTCTTTCCGAATGATAATGATGCACTTAGGAATGAATCCAAAACCAAAAGAAGCACAGGATTATTTTTTTAAAATGTAAGCACATATGGTGATTATTGCTTTTAATAAACCCCAGCAAAAGAACACCCATTATATGTTAATGAGCAGCTGTGGTAAATAATTTTCTAATGGAATGCATAGGATCTTTCCCCAGTTTTGAAAGAATAATTTCAGACTGACAAGTGTGCTAGTTAGTACCTTAACAATATTTAGTTCAAATGTGGTTCTGATATGAAAAAGGAAGCTGCTCATATTCAATAGTACTTCTGTGGAGAAAACCTTGATAGACAAAAAGGGCCCTAACAGTGTCTGGAAGCTGGAATTAGACAAGTTAAGATCAAGATGTGGATAACAGAGACCCTGCAATCAGCAAAATAAGGTCCAAGGGAGGCCACCTCAAGTGTATGCATGTAAGTAAGTAGTAAGAGGACATTGTGACAGGGAACATTCTCATATCCTTCCTGGGAAATCAGCAGGAGTGGGTGCATCTTTGGACTGCTGTAGCCAAACATTTGCAGCATGGGGAACAAACCAGAGGGATGATGATGGAGACATGATGGGATAGCTCCAATGGATGGATACAGAGTCTTTAGGAAGGACATCTTGAGTAGGTGTGCTGTAGTTTATGCGAGGGAGCAGCCAAAATGTCAGTAGCTCTGCTAGGCATGGCTTGTTGAGCCACCTGAGAGTGATCGGACGGGTTTAAGAGGCAGATCAAAACATCACTCTGATGTTATATTGGGTGACTGCCCGAAGAGGAAGAAATAGATGAGGCTTTCTTCAGACAACTGGAAGAAACTTCACATTCCTAAGTCCTGGCCCTCATAGAGAACTGAAATAAGCTCAATATCTCCTGTAGGGAAAACACAGCAGAGCTCAAGCAATATGGAAAATTTTTGGAGTGTCTTGTTGACAATTTTTGGGCACAGGTGATTGAGGAGTTGATGAAGGGAGCTGCTTTGCTGGATCTCAGAGTTACTGCAAATGATTAATTGGTCAGGAATGTGAAGGCTGGGGGAAGTCTTGTCCCCAGAGAAATGGTGGCAGCATCTGCATTTCTGAAAAGAGAAAGGTGAATGGTCAATCCTAATACATGGGAAATCAAGTAAACTTGGCATGGATGAACATGGATTGAGTCTTGCATGCATTAACTCTACAGTTAAATGTGGGGGGAAAAAAAGAATATGAGAGGTGGTAACAGGAGAACACAGAAGGAGTAGAGACACCATCCAGCATGCAAAGCTGTGGCTAGGAAAGCCAAAACTCATGTGGAGTTGTATCAGTTAAGGTTGCAACAGGACTATTAGGCTGCTGCTCGACAGGGCAGGGAACTTGATGTAAGAGAATGTGGAAAAGACCTTGGTCCTTACTGCTAAGACTTACCTTCTGGAATCCCAGGTTCCTGAAATCTGTGGGCAAGTCTGGAACAAAGAGGTATTTTCCATAGAGGAAGATCACATTGGGAAATATTTAAAGAAATTGAACATCCACAAATTTATGGGATCTGGAACTCCTGAGTGCTGATGGAGGTGGAAAATGTTGCAATGCCACTCTCAAGTACCCTGGAAAGATTATGGCAACTACAAGAGATTACCAAGCAATGGAAAAATGCAAACTGATCAAGACAGGCAAGAATGAGGATTAGGGAGACTGCAGGCCCATTGACTTCACTTTAATCCCTGGGGAGGTGAGAAAGCAAATAATCTCAAAACACATTTCCAATCATATTAAGGAAAAAACCACATTTGAGAGTAGTCAATGTTAATTTACAAAGAGGAAATCAGTTACATATATTGTTCTTTTATCTTATATAAATCACATATATCAGACCTGAATGGTCTGGTAGCCTTTTGCAAAGAAATTACTGCCTCATCAGATTGCCATTGTTTATGTTTACATGAAGGTGGCCAAACTCTAGGCCAGAGAGGCAGTTTTCTTTATAATGGTAAAGCTCTTTTTAAACATAACCTAAAATCTCAAAACTATCTGAAGTTTTGTCCGTAAGAATAATGATGTTGAACAGAATACTGGATGTGAAAATAGAATATGGCTGAGATATAAAAAGAAAGTCCCTCACAAATCCAAGCCCTGTTTTAAAACTTTGTAAGAACAAACACAGTAATTTACAAATACAGTTGCAAAGCTTTTAATTATAGTGGTAAATGTGTTATACCATCAGAGAATAGCATGACCTCAATGATGTTCAAGCTTCTAGAATGTATTTTTCAGCACATGAAAATCATACACATAGGAAAACAAAATAAAATCGACAGAGCTGTTGTCATTCAGAAAATAATTACTTAGGCAAAGAAAGATGGACAAGAATTTGAGAATGAGTATGAAACAGAAGACATAATGAATTTAGCAGGATATAAAAATAGCAGCCTGGATTGACATTATGAGTAGAGCTACTTAAAAAAATATCTTGGGACCAACATAATTTAATACTTTGGGTGTTTTTACAGTACAGAAAAATAACTGGTAACTCTGGCAGGAAAAAGGTTAGTGTTTTAATGATGAATGTTGATGACTGTTTGAAAGCATTGATTACATACCAAAAGACCAGAATACATTTTGCAGTGGAAAACAAAGATGATATAGAAAAACAGTGAAATATAGTCATTTAATGCATATGGTCATGGACTTATGTGCTGAATTATCACAATTTAGGCAGATCTGAGGGTATAGGTTATTTCTACAGTTATTAAAGAGAAACAAGCACCTCCAGACTGAGATAGAGAATCCCAAGGGAATGAGTTGTTTGCTGGGGGAGCCTTGACTGTAAATACTGTTTGAAGGGTATGTAGCTTTTACTAGGGCTGTTTTACAGGATTAATGAAATATGTTTTGGTCACAAAGTGGAAGCTCATCAGTTGAACTTTTCAAAATTTACTGGTACAGAGTTACATTTAATCTACATCAGCAATGAAACGCAGTTAGCCCTGTGTATCATCCCTAAACAGCTGCAGCAGTTCTGATGTCTGCTGAAATTGTGAATTCTTTTCTCTTTTTTTGGCTTAGCATCCTAATATTCCTATTAAGCATGCCCTGCTCAGTGATGCGAATGCACAATACTTTGTTTTTTCCCAGTGAAAACCTGTCAGCATTTGCTTGGTGACTTTTAATGGGTACTTTGCAAATCTGAGCATAATGCGAAGTTTTCCAGCCTTAGCTTTATCTCAGCAGACATCCACACATATAAGTTAGTGAAGCAATGAAAGGCCCAAAGAATCTTTGTAATTCCCTATATCCCAAGTCCACTCAAGCTGTAGAAAACACAATACATGCCCTAGAATTAGCTGTGTGAGTGTCAGTAGTTTTAGAGTGTAACTGTGACTAAGATTCCTCTACATATACAGATAATTCTAATTTATCTGGAATTTAAGGGAGATAGAAAAAGGAATCCTAAATTTTCATTCAATTGGAGGATAATGGTAAGCTGCCATCATGATAAAGTCATCATAAAGAAAAATTCTTGACTATATAAGTAACATCATATTTTTTTCAAACTACACTAGAAATGAATCAGCAATCACAGACAAGATTTCGCCTGGAATATTGCATACCCTGGGTATTCAGTAGACATCCGCATTACCTGCTGTAACAGTCAGGAACAAGTCTGGAGAACTTGCTGCAAACAAGTCAGACCTGGCTCTCCACACTGCTGAACTGTCAGCTCGCTGTCTGGATCTGTTCTGAAACACTCCAACATGTTTTTCATGAGATAACTTCATTCCTGTTCAGGGAGCAATGCCATCCAGGGTCTCTCTTCATAAGGCAGTGTATATACAACCACACAAGGTCCATCTGATACGATTCTACTTAGTCTTAAAATATTATCCAAATGCAAAGTTTTGCAGCTTTGAGTACTCACGCATATGCCATTTGCCAGAGCACAGAAGCCGTAGTCTCATTTTCGTGCTATAAAACCCTAGCAAATTGCCATATAATCCTTTCATTACTTCAGGCACTTTGAAATTATGCTCACTAGCACTATTGCCACACCTGTTAATAATTTTTCATTTTATATTTTAGGGACACTGGCTGAGTTTGAAGATGCCAAGGGCCAGTGTATGCCTGTGGATGTAGCCAGTCTGCCAGGTAGGAGTTGTCCCTGGCATAGCATGGGCATGAGCAAAACAATTCTGCCTGGCATCAGTCCCAGGGACTGCTCCTAGACTTTCTTTTATTCATCAGAATAGACACATCCTTAGGCTCCAGAAACATTAAATCAGACCAATAGTGAAAAAACCGCAAAAACTAAAAAACAACATCCCCAAAAAACACTAACCGAATTAAAAAAAAAACAAAAACAAAAACAAAAATAAACAACAGACCCACAAAAAAATCCAAACAAAAAAACCAACAAAAACCAACAAAACAAACAAAAACCCCAAAAACCCCCAACAAAACAAACAAAAACCCCCAATAAACAACAAAACAAACAAAACCCAAACAAAACACCAAAACCTCATAAATAGGGAGATCAGGGATTTGGATTTACTGCTTTGTGAGACAGAAAAAATGTGCTAAAGGACATTCCATCCCAAAGAGCACATCATTATCTCCTATAAGCATATCTGTAGAGTAGGTGCTAGAGAACTACATTATTTTAAATTGACCCAATATTTTCCAACCTTTTTCAGTTTGTAGACAGCTAACATGTCTTTAAGAGCTTTCAATATATTGAGTAAAATCACATAGTTGCTATTCTGTATAAACAAGCTTTTTATTCTCTCTGATGCCTCTTCCAGTCTCTTTCGGAGTAGTCCACAGATACACAATGGGGAAACTGCTAAACCCCTCACCGATAGAAAAACAGTGTTCCAGAAGTAAAGTTAGGACAGGAAATAAGAAAATGTTTCAATTTATTAGAGCACTGAGGTTCTGGAATGTGCTCTAAGCCTGAGTAGACTCAAATTTAATGTAACAAAAACTATTATGAAATAAATTATTTCAAAAAACCACTGTGGTGCCCAGTAACTGGATTGATGAGGGCGTTATTGGTCTTTATGATTCAGAGAAGCTATTGAGTAAACTCTTTCCTTGACTTAGTCATACAACATAAAAGTTCAGAAAATTACTTTCCTGTATTAAAAACACACACACACAAAAAAAAAAAAAAAAAAACACAAAAAAACCACCAACAAGTTTCAAATTAAATCTCATATCATAATTTTAATTTAAAAACTTTATTTTCAAATATAATTCCAGATCACTCATGCCATGCTGAGATGCTGCTTTCTACCTAACTGGGATAATAAAAGAATGTGTTGTATGAATAGAATACAAAAGTCTCTGTCAAAAAGAAAATGTAAAACTTATGATTCATTCTAATTAAAACAGAAACTTACGAACTTACGAACTCTTGTTCCTCAAATAAATGTGAGAAATCCACTTTTCCTTCTACTACATTACTTTTTAGGATTATTTATTTCTTTTGGAAGGAAAAGTGCAAGATGTTACTGACTCAGTGCACCCTTAAAATTTTACAGTTCAGTTCACTTAAGCTTCAGACTTTAAAGTTTCATTTTACTCTTTTGGTTTGCTTGGTGAATAGTCCTCATTGGCCCTTTGCACAGAGCATAGAGCTGTAGTATCCTCTGTCCCTGTCAGCTGTACCAGATCCCCACCATAGTCTAAGTGAGCAATCTCAGGAAACACCATAAAAAAAGAAAAAAAGAAGAGCAATAGAGGCGTGCTGCACAAGAATGAAGCCATAGTTAAATGTACTAAGTGAAATTCAACTTTTAAAAGACAAAAATTACAAAACTTTTTTAGTGTCAAAATAGAAAGTAGGATGCAAATTCAAAACAATTTTGTGAAATGTAAATTCTTCTCAAGAACCTATTTTGGTACTTTAATTAAAATTAAA
Organism: Anabacerthia variegaticeps; assembly: GCA_035583185.1. Lineage (NCBI taxonomy): Eukaryota > Metazoa > Chordata > Aves > Passeriformes > Furnariidae > Anabacerthia > Anabacerthia variegaticeps. The sequence continues at coordinate 38,540,278 of JAWWEW010000001.1, read as the reverse complement.
ATTCTGTATATTCTCCAAATGCATGTTCCCTGTAAAAATGACAATGGAATTCAATAAGACTAATTTTAGCCTTCATCTGAGTCATGTTATGTTTCTTCTTTAACTGGTGTAATTAAGCAACACAAGAGAGCAGTTCCCTTGGTTCATTTTGTATATATACACCAGAATGAGAGCCTAAATTTTCTTTTTCTCATTGTTGGTATATTCCCTTCCCTGCCATCACTCTGTGTTTGACTATAAAACAAATTCAAAGAGGCCAATTTACTGCAGTCACACCTACTCCACATATCTAAAGGTAGTTGATATGGATACAGCAATTTTTTGCAAGTTTTTCAGTTCTAAACTGCCTTTTTCTACATGGGTTCAGGGAACAAAAGTGATTGGAGTATAGAAGCACCAGGTTCTTGTTGTGGACAGGGAGCTTATCCACCAACACAAGGCAGTAACTGTGGACTCAGTCTCCATAAATGATAGGAAATATAGTTTATTGTTTTGCTAAAATGATAATAAAGTTAATCCAGTTTAGTAAAATTAAATATTCCTGTTTAAGTAATGCATTTATTTTCACAACACAAATACTAAAACAAGAGATATGCTTTTAAATGCCTACTCTTTTCAGAAACTGCAACAGTTCATGTATGTAAAATTATCATTATGGAAAACTCCCAACTAGATCTGGGATTTTGTGTCAGGTTCCCCTCCCCAGCCATAAACTGAGAATCCACAAACACCACCTTCTATAAGTAGACTGACAATGTCATGCTCAGTGACAAAAATGGGGTGGAGGGCTTTTTATATCAAAAGTCTCTATCTACTATTGGTTCTCAGGATGTGCAATTTTTCTATATATAATTCATTGCAATTCAAAATATCCTAAAATCAATTCTCAAAATGTTTCTATGTCAACATAATGAAAAAGCAAACCTAAAACCATCAAGAAATAAAAGAAAGGATATGAATAGCAGGATTCAACATATTTTCTAGAAAACAATAAAATATCTGCCTATCTGAAACATTTCCTACTCCCCTGAAGTAAAATGCAAGTGTTTGTCAGATGGCAAATAAACACTTAACAGTTTTATTTTTATTACCTTTATCTTTTCTCTGTAGATAAGCAAAACGCATCATTCTGTTGCTTCACATGGATGTCAGATTTAGGTTCATTTGTCAATTGCATGTCTCAGCATATGAAATATAACCACTAATCCATACAGTACTGCGTGTTTCTGAAAATCATGGACCAAATACTTAGTAACAGCCACATTCTCTTTTTTCTTAAGTGTTTGCTTCAGTAATTAAAAAAATACATCTCCTCACAATGTTGAGAGCATTGAAAGCCGTATTTGAACTAGACTCATTATTTAAATTGAATAGCTGTATAGCAAAAAGAAAAACATCATTTTTCACCAAGAACGACAGACTGCTGTTTGATTTCTTTTATGTTGTGGGGTAGAATTTAGGAAAGACCTAAGGCACAGTCACACACTGCAGGTGTCCTTGTGGTGTCTCCCTCTAGAGCACAGGGTCGGTCATAGCCCTCCACTCATGCTCCGCAGTGTCCACAGGGGATTCGGGAAAGGTGAACCCTCCTCTTAGCTGCTAATGCATGTAGTAGATCAACAACCAGAAAGGCATCCTCTCAGGTACATAGTCCATATGTCAGGGCTGAATTTACATCAGCTGAATTCTCTGCTAATGCTGCTGGGTTTGGACTTCAGCATTCTGAGAGGTTAAGACAGACTGTAAAACCTTTGGTGAAAATTTTGTTGTTCTGATCATACACATCATAAGTAGTTAAAGCTAAAGTTTGTACTGCTGCTTGTAGTAGGAACATGGTTCCCAGTGGCTTTTGTTTTCTGAGAAGACCTTGATGCTATTTAAGGACCCAATAAGAAGTAGTTGCAAACTAATGAAAATAAATTTCTATGTGGAAAAGGATGCTAGAGCTATAATAAGATTTTGCTACTATAAGTGGCCAAGAATGTTCATGAAATTTTTTGAAACTTTATGGACACACACACACAAAAACCCCATGATATTCAAAAGTCTGCTCTTCATCATCAAAATCTATAAAACTTTCACTGTCTTTTAAGTAATTTAATATATTTTTTTTAATTTACTTTATTTTTACATTCATAACACATTGGACAAATGAGCTTTGAAATAATTGTGAATGCAATTTTTTTCTGTCTCCTATCTGTAAGTCAAAGATAGTGACTTACCAGCTCAAGCAGCTGTGACTAAAAAAAAAAAAAAAGGAAATAATTAAACACTGCAACACATACCTTGAAAGACCTTGATTCTATGTGTCTCAGCTCCCCATCTATATGATGAAGATGACATTAACTTATTGCTTTTCAGAGCCATGTTTAAAACACATTTAATGAAGACTGCACCCCTCTCTTACATTCAGTCAACCTCAGTAGAGCAGACTGACACTTGGGAAACAGTATTTTCTCTCTTGTGTTTTAATTTTTGCTTAGGATAAGTAAAAAGTAAAAACATAGGAGAATGGGAGCCCCATTACTGGTAAAATCTTTGACCTAGAATTTTAGAAGAATAATGTAAATAACACGCAATAAAACCACGGGCATTATTTATTATTTTTTTTTCTGATATGCAGTACATTTAGTAACATTCTTTTGTTCGTGTAGCTTCATAGACTAATTTTGTGTAGAAAATGAAAGAAAATATTTAGTTGTTGTGTATTGACCCCAGCTAGCAGCTAAGCACTGCACGGCCCTCCCCCCATTCACTCCATTCCCCAGCAGGACTGGGAAGAGAACAGAAAAAACAGAAGCAATAAAACTCATGAGTCAAGACAAAGACAGCTCAATAAATGACAAAAAGACAAATCAAATGCCCCGAAAATCTGGGCAGTCTTGAGGAATGGACCCAGTACACTGAATTTTACAAATTAGCCCTTGTGCAGGGCACAGCAACTTTTTAAATTGAGTGTCACATATCCCTTCTCTAGACCAAATTTTATTACTTTTTGCAATAATAGAATACATCAAAATGCACCACCTTAAAATTCATTTAACCTCATCAGAAATTGAGATGATATAATTTCTGAAGAATTAACCTTCCAAAGTGTTGCGAAAAAGAGACACTGAGCTGTTTTCATTATCAGAAGGCTTTGATTTATCATGTTTCAACTAGCTGCGAAAATCTCTACATGTATAAAGTTGATACAGATCTCTAGATGTCAGAAATTTACTGTTGTGATGCAAAGTCACTTTCTCCACTCTACAGATGATATATGAGATACAAGGGTGAAGAAGGCATCGCCAGGACAACCGCTTGCATGGAAAATGAAGGATGCAGTAGCAAGTCCTTAGGATTGTAAGTAATTGGTGCAAGCTCTTGGGAAGGTCTTTTCTAATTTTTGTTGATCCTCAGGACCTCATGGATCAAAGATCAGTAGTTAAATAAAATATAGTGCCAGTAAAACCAATTTAAAGGTTTCCAAGACATTTGTCATACAAAAATGGCATTTCATCAACATCAATATTTCTAAAAGGGAATGTCACTTTTGACAAAATTGGGTCTGAAAACAAAGCTGAGGCAATAGAACATTTCGGCAATTTTGAATCACAATGCTTGGATATTTTCAGGTATCATTTTGAAATCCTTTCCTATTTCAAATCATATTTCATCATCTAACATGAACCACATTGTCCCCAAACTGTTACGGACTTCTTTGATTTATGAGATGACATTCTGACACTGACATTGATTCAGCCCTGTCTCTCTAACTCTCACCTACCCACCCGGAAACTTGATGAGTTCTGTTCTTTGTTATTACATATTGTTCTAAATACATGAAAACTTACTGTGGAAAAGAAGTTCTGAGCTTCAACAAGCTTAAAACATACCAAGTTATTGCTCACTTCTGGACAAGGCTTTCACAGATATTTGGATACATTACACTACAGACCCCTTACGTTGTGTCTATATCCCTCAACAAAGTAGCCTTTTGCTGTTATTACCATCACCCTTTTCCGTCACTGGAACAGTCTAAAACTGATCCCAAGACTTCTAAAGAGATGAATGCAGATTTATCCTTATATTTTCTTCTACTGTCTAGGAAACATGCTTCTACATTCAGACAGCACAGTTGCTGGCCTGTTTACTTCAGAGAAAAATACTCAAAGTAAAATAGTCATGTGACTAGACTTAAATATAAACCTTTTCATTTAGTCTTTGATCCCCTCAGAAGAAAGCAGTTTTCTGAAACTGGGCAGTGTGGAACATCTGTATCAAAACCATTGTACTAGCATTAAAAAATATGAATAGATAAAAGATAGATAGATAGATAGATAGATAGATAGACAGACAGACGCAGACACACTAGACAGAAATGCACACGCAAATATGCATTTATATGTGTACCTCTTACCATGGATATATCCCAACTTCAAATCCACTCACAGTTCCTTTTGCAGACTGAGATGCTGTCACATTCTGGGAGAAATGGTTCTGCAGCAGAGAAGTCTTCAGCCTTTTACAATTTTGCCCTTTGCACTTCAATCAGAATCGTTGTTTTGCACAGAAGACTTCACATGTGAGATGTTTACAAAAAGAAAAAAAGAAAAAAAAAAACACACGAAAAAGTGAAGCCACTTACCCATTTTCACTCAAAAAGCTAAACCCAGGAAATATATACTGGGGGGAAAAAAAAAAAAAAAAAAGAGAGAGACAGACATTAGAAGTTTTGGGTTTTTTCCTTAGTTTTCAGTTTGTTTGTTTTTCAAGGAAGAAGAACAAAATCCCAGGGTAGAACTCTGATCACTAAGCTATAGAACAAGGAATACTATCCGTGTTTTCATTTAAAGGAGATAAATACAGCTTTTCCTGAGATATTAGAGAAAATCTCCTACGCTTCCCACTTAAGCAACATTTTAGAGGAGGGGATTGCTTTTGTTTTTTTCCCAGAGGTTTTGGGGTAATAAAAGTTTAGTTTTATTTTTTCCTCAGAATTGCAGTATTTGTCTAACCTGCAGGTTTCTGGTTTCATGCTGAGATGGAAACACCTCGTTTTCCTGAGAGACAATAAAATCTACTGATATTATTTATCTCTCAAGCAGAATCAGAGCACATAAGTCTCACCAGGAAATTCTCCTCAAATTTCCTCCCTAACTTCATATAGGTCCTTGGGTATAGCTTCACATGATTTAGTTGAAAAAAAAACAATCGTGCTTTTCAAGTGTAAAGTCTCCAACTTTTTGTTTGTTTCTTTTGGATTTTTTTTTATGGTGGTTCTGTTTGTTTGTTTTGTTTCTTTGGGTTTTTTGTTGTTTTTTGTTTGGTTTTTTTTTATTTCTTTTGCTTTTTTGTTTTCAATTGGAAGTCTTTAGAATTCTGGAGCCATAAGGCTTCCTGCTCTGTCCACAAGCAGCATCACTGTCAGGAAAGACCACACAGGAACATACCCATTCCCCACAAGCAGTACTAATTTCCCACTGCAGCTGTGGAGGTAAACCATACAGCTGCATTAGAGGAGTTAGGCTGAAGTCTTTTGTTACAGCCATGGCAAACTAATAGATACAGTACACAAAGTGAAGAGAAATTTGTTAACAAACCTCGGGTGTGACTCTGAGACTCTGAGGAGTAAAATCAGTGAATCAACAGGATTTACTCTAATTTACAATCACCAAAAGGAAATGCAAAAATAGTGCTCTGAGAATTACCTCATGGATTCTCTGCAAAATACAGCAGGGATAACCAATGTCTAAGAATAATTAATGTGAAATACAAGCATGGGAAAAAACAAGAACCGAAAACACAACAAAATACATTATTTACCATTTTCTGTTTCTCTGTTTGCCCTTGTGAATTTCACAAGACTGGCTTTTCTCTCACACTCTGTATAAAATGTTCCTGTTTTCTCCAGTGGCATTAGCCCCTCTCCCTCACACACATACACAGGTGAAGTTGTATTGGTGCCACAGATGACCATGTAATGGCAGAGCCCTCTCTGACCAGTGAAACAAATACACCCAAGAATGGCAGCACTGAGAATCCTAAAGACTTGTTATTGGTCTTCCCCTTCTGCACAAACAAAATGAAAACAAGCCAATTACCAGGAACCTTATCATCTAAACAAGAAAAAGCAGAGTAAGCTTCTCTGGAGAAGGGAACAGTCATATTAGATGTCAGTGTATAAGAAATGTGAATTCTAATTAATTAGTAATTTAATATGCATTGGCCTGCCCTAACAGGGCAGCAATCTGGATTTGGACCTGAGGCTACTGATGCAACAATGTTAATAAAGAACAAATCACTACAATAATTATGATTAGTACTTCCTTTCAATGAAGTAGTCTGCTTCATCATCTTTAGTAAAGTGTATTTTTTTTTTTAATTTAAAGAAAGCACATTGCCAACAAGCTAAATGTGTCAAATTGAACAATTTAGTCTTCCTACTAAATATACCCTCAAGTGTATTTTTACATCTGTTATATATTCAGCAGGTGATGGAATGTTGTGCTTTTTACAAACAGCTTTCCATAAATTTAATCAGGCAAGCAGCTAAACTGACACACAACTGCAATATCACAGTGCCAGAAGCAGTTTCGGGCAGCGTTATCACTAGGTGATGAAAAGTTCTTCAATAGGGTTGCCTGGGATTATCTCTTTAAATCCTTCAGAGAATGGGATTTGATGACATTTCATCAATGGGATTAAGCTTCTTTTTTCCTTAGGCCTCTCTCTTGGCGGATTTCCCATAATAAGTGCTTTTCAAAGCTATGCCCATTACAGACAGGTCACCTCACCTGGGTCTCTTCAGCCCAGCTCTAGAACCATGGACATTTAGAATCTGGTTATACCACTGTACACTGATGTACCACAGCTGATGTTCTGTGTCTGCTCTTCACGCCTAAAAGACAACACTCTGGTCCACTGAACTAAGGTAAAGACTGCATGTTTGTACAGATTCAAAATAAGTTGTGACTAATGAAAGCCATGAAGTTTATTTAGCTGAATCTAACTAGTACTGCTGTTCCTGTATTTCAAGTAAGTGCCAAAAGCAAAATAATCCTCAAACTTTCATAGTAGTCTATTTAAATACATGACATCTATCATCTTTTCTGCACAGCTTCACAGCTGCTGCTATCAGTAAACACAGTGTCAGAATGGTATTCAAACCAAATATAGTGCAAATATTACTTAGTGAAATATAAAAAAATTTTAGTTGGAAATGGACAAAAATATTTTGCTGGTAGTACACTTCAACAACAACAAAAAACCTGTATCCAAACCCAAGTTCATTATCAAGTGTATGCAAAGTATTGTCACATGTAAATAGACCTGTACATATGTATCTGCATATGCACCCATGAAAACAAAACTCTAACACCACAGTTTCAAAACAAACAATACATATTCTTATTAATGTCTTCTTTTGTTGCTTGGGACAACAACTCAATAAAAAATTCTGTCCAATCATTAAACTTTATTTTGGTTTTAGAACTAAATTACTGTGGAAAAGCACACATCTAAAGCACATATACAATTTACTTCGTGTTTATTGTAGTGATGTCAGCAAATTATTACTGATTCCCTCAAGGCTGACCATAATCAGAGTTGAAGATGAGAACTGGTTTTCATAGGAAAGTTTGGAAGAATCCCCTCTGCCATTTGGTCAATGCTCTTACAAATGAATCACCAATATCACTTCTGTCCAAACGCAGCAATAAGCTCTAAATTCTTAGACAGCCAAATTTTCATGTTGTGAGTATTGTTGTCTGCTTGTAGTCTGGAGATCTGTTTTCCCATCATAACTGAAGGAGGTCTGCTCAAAAAGTTCAATGGACTTCAGAGGGTGATAGTATTTAAACATTTTGGTTTTGCTGCTTATTCACAGACACACAGTGTCATTTGAAATATCCTCCAGTTTCTCCCTGACCCTCAGATGCCACTCCAGAAAGACAAAGTGAGTCATATTTGCAGATGTCCTAGATATTCTAAAGTGTTCCAGATGAAAAGAGATGCCTACAGTGAGAGAACTGCCCAGGAGCTAGTGATAAGAGCTCATAGGCCAATGCAAAATGTAGGTCATTATAATAAGGAGTTTTATCCCTCCCATATGCTACTTCCTTGTGTTAGCTCAGTGCAGCTGTATTTAAAGAAGAATATTCTCTCATGAGCCATTTTGTATGCCTCCCAATTCAGTAACTATGTTTATTTCTTGATCTCAACATACTAATTTAATTTATTGTAAAGAAAATTAAAACTCCCTGAGTCCCTCATAGTCAATTTCCATAACATTTTCTTGATCTGGTTCCCAAACTGTGAATGGTTATCGTGAAAGATCATAGAGTTTGCAACTACATTAAGATGAGCATTTTCAGTAATCTTCCTAATTTGCCACTTTGCTGCTATTGAAAAATTAAGTATCCTTCAGGCCAGCTGGCCTTAGGTGCTTGTAGAAAAGATTTTTTTTTTCCATTGACCAATTTCAAAGTAAAGGCTGAGACTACTTTGACAGCAGAGCCCCTGGATTTATACAAAAATTCTACTTCTCCTCTTTTAAGACATGAGATGTTTATAGAATGACAGGTTAATACCAGGAACAAATTCAAAGCACAGAGTGCCTGCAGACAGAGAATGCCTAAAGGCAATAAAGCCAGAAACAACACCACTTCTTTTCCTTTTCTTTAAAAGATAGCTTTCTGAATTCTTGACATAGATATTTCCTTCAGGTTTCCAAACAGTTGTGGGAATATGTCTAAAGGTTTAGTTTTATCAGCATGTGAAAAATCTACCATAATGCCCACGAGATGTTGGACATTTGAAAATAAAGAGCAAATAAACACCTTTGGAAAGGGAAGTTACCTCACAATCTGATTATTGGCATGTACAGTTTCTCATGTGATCCAGGTGATTTTTTTAAACACTACAATTAAATGTATTCTGTCAAAAATTAAGAAACAGAAAATTTACAAGAACTTATAATATTTCTGTAATACATTAACAGTATTCTTTCATCACAGTAGTATTACATTATTTCATATTTTTCTGGTATTGTGTTGATGCATACATCAACAGGACACCAAATGTGTCTCACTGAATGAAGCATCTGCATCTAATTGGAAGATTTCTTATGTTGTGAAATTTAAATATTATAAATGCTTGAAATCACCTGAAAATTAAACATAATCTTGGGTTTTTTATTATTATTATTTTGTCTATACCATAAGAACAATTTTAATAAAGAGCATAAGTACTGATATACGTGGAAGACCAGTGGGATATAAGGTATCATATCTGGAAGAGAAAAATCACTACTTAATTTACTTGTCCATAAAGGTAACGCAAGCATGCCAGAAAGCACAGGACACGCAGTGCTCTATCTACAGCATTGTTCAGTTTGCCTCCTACAATTCCATTTCAGTGCAATCAATCTTGATTTGTAAAAACAAAAAAATCCATAGAGAACTGATCTAATTGGTTTCTCAATATCTCATTTCAATTTTTATTTTTCATTTGTTTGTTTCTTGGAATTGAACTTTGCGAATCTCAAGTGTTTGCTATGTAAGAAAACAAAGCTTCCAAAATAATGAAGTTATATTTCTAAAAAACACAAAGCTTAAGAATATTATGTTTTAGCTTTTCTTCCTTTTCTTTTTTTCTTCCTCTCACTGACCAGATACATATTCTGCAGATTTCCACACTGTTTGGGATTTTTTTTGGAAATGGATAGGTTGGCAGGTTACTTGTTTACTTTCTTTAAGAAAGATGAGGTTTTTCAGTAATCACCTGATTCCAACAGCTATAGAGATAGTAATTGTTTTATAACCTAAATGAATCCTCGCAACAAAATCATGAAAATCAGCAGCAGTAAATGAAATTTTCAGAGCTTTTAACAAAAGTACTCATGCATGGCTAGAGGACACCTGCCTGGGTAGAAATTCAGAGTTCAATCTGGCTACACAAATAACAGGACCAGCTGATTTGATCACTGCTTAACTTGATCTTCTGTTTAATTTGATTAGAGCATTAGAGGCCAATATGTTTTCAGCTTAAAATAATTCAAGAAGTGTTTGTTTTTTACAGTACATGAGGACAAGGTTATAAGAATTAAGGAAACCACATTTGCAGGAAGTTAGAAATTTAGTAAGCAGGCTATTTTAGGAAGGTATATTAAACTCCATCACGATGAAAGAATATTGGGAAATCTGAGACATCTCTAATGTGTACAAGGCTACACAGTTCCCATCAGAGAAACGTGAGTGATTTTACTGTGCAGATGGTTAAAGTATCAGGTGCATCAGCTTTGCCACGTGACTACAAGAAGGAAAAGCAGAATGGAAAGCTAGTATTCCTCTGAGAAAGATAGAGAGCAAGATCCAGACTATTAGCACTCTGTCTTCAAGTCAGTGGGCAGCACTGCAGACTGTACTAAGAATACAGTGTGTCTCATGTTTCAGTTGTTTTGCCCACTTTCAACTACCCTGTGAATGTTCATCTTTACCTTTTTGTATTGGGAAATCTTCTGCAAGTTCCTCTCCTGGACAAAAGAGTATTCCCATCCTCACAGTCATGGAAGAGCTGATGAGTGAATGAACTTCTGGAAGTCTTGTACTCCAAATCTCTGCTCAAAGTTGGGTCATCTAGAGCCTTCTTTACTGCAAGGGTTCATTGCTATGTTATAGTCATTATGGTGTCAAATGGGGTCTCCTGGTCCTCTTCTGAAAACTGCCTCCAGTCAGCCCCCGGTTTATACTTAGCCTGGGGTTATAACTCCACAGGGGTATGAGTCAGTATTTCCCTGTGTTGAACTTCATAAAATTCTTTTTGGTCCATTTCTCCAGTCTGTAGAGGATGGTCTAAATGTCAGGTTATACATCTGGTACATCAACTACTTTCTCCAGTTTTGTGTCATCTGTTATTGAGGGTACACTCTGATCCATCACCAGTTTGTTCATGAAGATATTAAAAAATATTGCTTCCAGTATCATCCCTTGGCATATACCATTAAAGACTTGCATCCAGCTATGCCACTGATCACAACCATTTGAGTGCAGTTATTCAGCCAGTTTTCTAATACATCTCACTGTTCTTATAGAGCATATGCTCCATCAGCTTGTCTGCGAGAATGCCATGGAAGGCAGACTTGAAAGCTCTTTTTAAACAAAGATAAACAGGATCTACTGCTCTTGCTTCATCCATCTAGCCAGTCACATCATCATAGGAAGTTATTGGGTTGAACAGGCATAATCCTTCCTTTATAAATCTATTCTGACTATTCCTATTCTTCTTGCTCTGCTTAACATGCTTGGAAAAGCATGCCAGGAGGATTTACTCCATCACTTTCCAAACATCAAGATGAAGCTGACGAGTCTGTATTTCCCTCATCCCACATACTCCTTGCCCTCCTGCCGTTGCTCAGGAACACTCTTGTCCCTAAAATCTCTGTGACTTTCCAAAGATAATGGGGAATATCCTCAAAATTACATACATCAGCTTCCTCAGCAGTCATGTATTCAATACCTACAGAAATTTAAGACAAGAACCTTAGTGTCTTTTGTCCAAGTCTGGCAAAATTATTAGGAACAGAATTTGGGTTTTAAAGTGAAAAACTGAAAGTCTTATGTCACTGGCTGGTAAAGATATCACCAAAAGTTATACTACACGACATTATATTAGACACTATAATAAAACTGTCTTTCCATAGAACCTAATTTCTACCAAAACTGCAATAAAATAACACCACCACTGCCTGATGAACTGATTTAATGAAAAAGTGTTATTCTAGTCACTTTAGATTACTTCTCTGAGTATTGCTGGGGAGTCCAAACTTTGAGAGGCTTTGAGGGATGCCACACAAACTGCACCAGACCATGTTTACCTCCTTACCTATCTTCTGGAAATGCTTCTGCTTGCAAATTTATTACTGCCCAGAACAGAGAAGTCCATAAGCCACTAAAGGACTTGTTCTACTGTCAATGTCACCAAAGCAGGATGGCCAAATCAGATCTTAGCAGGACTATGGAGGAGAGGACACAATTCTGTGAGGAAGTGGGAGCGGTGAATGATAGAAATGAAAATGTAAATGTATTCAGATACAGGGCTACAGGACTAGATTGCTCCTTGGCATTATGACAACATTTTCAGAGCTGATAAGTTATTTGAATGCTTGAGGATGTCATATATTTTGGTATTAAAAAATCCACAGAAATTCTTACTGTATTCATCATTATGAATATTATTGAAATCTTATTATATTTGTAAAATTCTACTTTACTTTTTCAAAATAGAGAAAATATGAATTTATTTGATGTTAATAAACCTTTCAAAGGCACTTTCTTATGTGTGTACTGTGACTGTAACTGAAACAATATTCTGAATAAATATGTCATGTATGACTTCCAGAAAAAAACCTTCTAAGTTTGTCATATTTACAAAACAAAAACAAAACCACAAAACAAACCAACCAACCAACCAACCAACCAAAAAAAAACAAAACAAAAAAAAAAACAAAAAAAAACAGAGAGGGACATTTCAGGACAAAATAGATGGAGTGGGAGCAAAGAAGCAATAACTGGGAGAAGACGAATTGTGTGGTTGAACAAAGAAAAGATATGTGCTATGAAAATGTTTTCCCTTGTGTTTTGCACAAGGTACATACATAGGATTATTTTGTCAGTCTGTCAATAGTATAATGCATGAATCTGTGGTCAGGGATCCTGAAAAAATCAATCCCTGACATCTTCAAGAAACATATCAAACCATTTGTATAGAACAGCACTTTGAAGTCTGCAAGTGATAAATACTAAATATTACTTTTAGTTGTAGTATAAGTAGTAATGTTATACTAAAGTGAGAATCGTGTACTTACGTCTTCATATTTCATCTGTTATCTGCCTGTCCTTTTGCAACAACTTTCAAAATGATAGTAAAAATGAATCAAGTGTTCTACATCTTGTCATAAGTTTCTCTAATTTCCCTTATACAATATTCCTTAACAAACTTTTTTTTCCAGGTTTTGTTTTCCAGCAACAAAATATATGACTTCTTTGTCACTATTAAAAGGAGTAATCCTGTCACTCTTTCTCAATGCTTGTCCAGACGGTTGAGTAGCATTATAATCTCTGTTAAAACCCTGTCATTGTGATGTCTTTGAGAAGTTACTTAAAGTAAGCTTTCAACTATAATTTTCACTTATATATATGTGGGACCTACTACCTACTGTCTTATTGAAATATGGGGACAAAAAAAAAAAAGCAGAGTGGGGGACACTGAGTTGCAGAAACCAGAATATAATCATCCTAGTTCTCTAGACCAGGATAGTTCTGAGCAGGATAGACTCTTACCTTGGGGCAAGCATTATCCATCCTCACTCAAGGTCAATAACTTTCTTAAATATTTTTCTGAAGAAAATTAACTCCACCAAAGTCAAAAACAGCACATAGGTAATATTTTCCTTCTGCACTGAGTCCAACAACAGACTCATTAGCACTAAGCTTGTCCTCAAAGCATGCAAGAACTGGAACTATACGCTTGAATAAGAAGTACACAGGAGAACCAAAAGTATATTGTACCTGCACAGTGGTCCTCAGCTGGAGAGCTGATTTCTATTGAAGTTCTAGGATGACTGTGGAGGTCTTCACACCCTTTAGATAGCAGTTAAGAAAACTGGCTCTTCCCTTAACCATCATTCCCTCTTAGTGAATAGGCCAAAGACACTGACCTGCCTTGAGCAATTTTTTTTTTTGCAGTACAGAAGATGCTGAATGGCTGTGCTGACTGTGACTTTTCTGAGAGAGGAAGTTTATTATCTTCAGTGTGGTGTCATGCAAATACAGCAATATTGCTTTCAGGCCTGAAGGAGTCTGCATGCAGCCTCTCTGCATGTAATGTGAGTTGGCTGGACTCAACTGCTCCTGTGTTTGTCATATACAAGTAAAAGGCCCTGGTCCAGAAAAAGATAATTAATTCTGTGCAGATCAGCATGTTCTGCCACAATAAGAACCTCTGAGCATACACATCAGCCTGGTACAGTACACTATGCATGCCAGTAAATACAAATGCTGGTTCATACAAAGTCCCTGAAGTCTACAGGCTAAAAGTATATGTGTTTTATGAAACAATTTCATACTCTGCTCATTAAGAAAGCCATCACTATGGTAACTTATACATCACAAGTCACTACTACTATCTCTAAGATCTTTAAGTGCATAGCAACAAGAAAATACTGTTGGAGCATCTCCTTTTTAGTAGTGTTTGAAAGGTATAAATAAGGTTTACTAAGCACATGTGTGTTTGATATCCAACTGGCATAAAGCAGAATCATATTGTTAATTTGTAGATTTAAAGGTCTTAAGTCAAATTATGCCAGACAAACATAACTTGCGGTCATGTTTTTTCATCTTGCCTTTATATTTCTCTTTCATCTCATTGCATTATCCATTCTTTTAAAAATGGTTGGTAATATGAATATTCTGGAAAAAAAAAAACCAAAAACACTTTACGCAACTTACACTAAGTAATAAGCTACATGTGGGAAAGCTATAGGCAACCAAGTGATCTCCCAAGGGACATGGAGCTGCTTTTCCTGACCATATTGCTCAATCCTCTGCAGGAGGCTTGATTTCCAGATGCAATTTCCCCAGTGACGTGATTCACATCACAGTAACTTTATCTACTTTTATCACTGGGAGAATCAGCAGAAGACAGATCATGCTAGAGTTGTACTAAATGAGGAGAAGGAGTTCAACCCCTAAAAGGTGACTCAAAGTCATAGACAGTGAATTTTTCTCAGTAGATTGATGATAACACAAAGATGAAACGAAAAGAGGAGTGTATCATTTATGTATCAGCTGTTCTCTGTGTGGCTTGAACAGCAAAGGCATGGCAAACTCCGTGGACTTTCATATTAGTGGAAGTGAACTGCTACTTGTAAATTAAGGAAAATCACCATCTGTCACTTTCTCTATGGCTTTGCCTGAAAAAAAAATGGAAGATCTGGATAACGTTTTTTACGTGCACATCCATACGTGCACAGACTTTCCCTGTCTCACTGACTGAACAAAATGTTGTAGTTTAAACCTGAAAAAAAAATCCCTTTTTTTTTTTTGGGGTAATGATTTTTTTTAGTGATTTTATAGTGGATTTTTATGTCAGAATACTGTATTTACCAAAACTACTTTTAATGAGAAAAAAAACCTACTTCAAAGACCATCTATTCACTTCCCCAAATCTGTGAGAAAGCAACAATAAATTAATACATAACCAACATGTTTTCCTTTTTTGGTTGTTTAGGTTTGGGTTGGGTTGTATTGTGATTTTTGTGTGTTCAATCTGGTAGCAGTGAGAAGTGTGTCATTCAAATTTGCTTACTTGCTTTCTGTAGTTAGTATAATGCCCTATCTGTCTAGTCATTTATACAACTATAGTCTGTTCATCTGTGACAAAACAAACAAACAAACAAACAAAAAAGACAATTTTTATGTAGAAAATAGATTGATTTAATATAAAAAAATGGATTTAAATTAGATAAAGTTTGAAAATAATAGGTTATAGTGTTTAAGAAAGCAATTCATATCCAAAATGTGTGAATGCCATTTATATGCTGCAACCTTTTCAACTCAGCTTTTTGGGCATCAACAAGATGCTATTGGTAATGTTCAAAACACCATAACAAGTGCAGGAAGTCCCAATTTAGCAGCAAGTAGCACCATGAAAGGTAAGTAAGTTCCTTTTCTCTTTTTGCAACAGTAGCATTAGTCCCTTCCCTCTCAGAGCATCTTGGCAATGACAGCTTCAGTCGTGGACTACAAAGACTGGATTTCTAGTACTGCTGCATCAGTGGCTTTCAATCACATCTCACCTCTGAAGGCTGCTGCCCCTATATCACCATGTTTCCTGAGAAGTTATGGTCCTCTGCTGTTGCAATATCACAAATACAGTCCTCTGCATGAGAATTGTCTTCACAGACTCCATTACCACTGGTCCCTACAAAGACTTATGCTTTAATGTCAGTGTATTTTACCATATAACTAATGACAGATGAATTATGCTTTATGTTTATTTAATAACACCCTGACAATTCCTTGTAAGGTTACCAGATTTACTGACTTGTATTTTCTGCTATTTGAGATTGAGTCCTCAGGTGTGTGGCTTCACACCTCTGTCTACCTGAATTTAAAGAAGTAGACTTTGCCAGAATGAGCTCAACATCTCACAGATAATGTTCTGTTTTAGGTTTAATCTTAGTACACCAGCCCACTAAATTTGAAAAGTTATTTTCACGTCATAATCATGCATTTTCTTTTTTTTCCCCCTTCAAATTATCCCTTGCTGTATTTGAGAACTTCAAATGTGAAGATCATTACTAACTTCAGAAACATGAGGGAACAATGTAACTAGGAAAATGTTTGAATAGCTAGTCACAGGGATATTTAAAGGCAGTAGAAAATGTCAAGACTGTAAATTTAACTTTGACTCTAGTAGGAGGTTCACAAAATGTTAAAGCATAACTTGAACAGGAGCGCAAGTACCTGACAACCACAGCTATCATGCCTAATCAAAATTAAGTTCCCATTGTGTGAAGATACTCAACTTGACAGAACATCATGTTGTTTTTCTTTAAAGTGATACTCTACCAATAATTTCCACTGTCAATTAAATGTGAAAATATGTATATTTAAAGAACACTCTGTAGGCTGCAATTATATTTTTAAATATTTTAAATTGACTTGTGGCTTAAATATAGATTTTTCTTGGTATTGGGCTGATGTGGATAGGTTTTGATGGCAGGGGGGCTAAAGGGATAGTTTCTGTGAGAAGCTGCCAAAAACTTTCCCCATGTCTGATAAAATCAATGCCAGCCAGTTCCAAGACAGATCTGCCACTGTCCAGGGCTGAGCAGCAGTAGAGCCTCTGGGATAACGTATTTAAGAAGTGGGAGGAAAAAAAAATTGCAAGAACAACTGCAGCTGGAGAGAAGAGTGAGAATACGTGAGAGTGTCATGTGAGAATACGTGAGAGTGTGGTGGTTTGTTCTTGGCTGGATGCCAGGTGCCCACCAGCGCTGCTCTGTCGCTGCCATCCTCAGCTGGGCAAGAGAGAGAAAATAGAACAAAAGGCTCACAGTTTGAGCTAAGGACAAGGAGAAATCAGTCTACAATTGCCTTCACAGGAGAAACAAAGTCAACTTGGGGGAATTAGTTTAATTTAATAATAATCAAATAGATAGATAATAAATACTGTTATCATTTGAATTAAACATCTTTCAGCTTGGGATACCCAGTTGTGTTTCTTTTTTCTCTTCAAAGAAATAAACAATTGTGAATCCTACCTATTTTAGGATGGCTGAAGAGGTTGCCTCCTTTAGCCACCATATTCCAATGGGTTTGTTGCCAACACACTGAAGGTAGCTAAAAATGTGGTTAGACTTCAATCCATAGACTAATTAAGAGCTTAATCTTTCAGGTTATTGTACTACAAAAGGATTTTTTGAGTTCTCCTCAGATGCGTCTGATTGTCCCTGTGCATCACTTCCTGCCTTAAACACCTCACACAGACCCCTGGATTTTGCTGCTGCAGTACCTGTTTGTAGTTTAATGGTGTGTGCAACCATGTAAAAAGGATGCATAGCAGTGGGTGGTGTTAGTTGAGTCCTTCATGGTTACACGAGTGGAATGCGCCATTCCTAGCCCAGGTGGCACAACAGCATTTAGGGCTATGGACAGGAATCACTGAAATATTAGCAGAGCACAAGTGAGAGCACAAGTAAGAGCAGGGAGCTGACCTGATTTTCCTCAGAGACTGATACCTACTCCTAGAGGAATTCTTAAAACCTTCAGATTCTTGCTGGCAGTACATGTGAGGAAATGCTTCTCTGCTTCAACAATTTGCTGGCAGTGGAGAGACTGGGAATATGACATGCCTTCAGTTGCTCTCCCTCAATGTTGCTGGGGGCAGGGAGAGGAGATGTCAGGGGGCTTTTTCCCCACTTCTGGACAGTGGGTGTCAGGCTGCAAAATAGGGACACACTGAGCCTGGATGGTAAGAGCTGTAGTCACTTACCATGACGATTTAGAGGTACGGTTATGTAAACAAAATACCACAGATAGTGAAACATAATAGTGGCACTTAATAACACTGGTATCAGCTATACAGAATTGCTGATCCAGGTGTATACTGTTGGATCAATACAGTGCTCATCAATCAATCTGATATATGAGAAAGTAAAGGAGCTCAAGTGTCATCCACTTTTAGGATCTGCCTTGACATAAATATCCAATTAAAGTTTTAAGGAAAAAACTGTTTATTTCATCCAAAGTAGGTCATTGATAGGTAAGAATTATACACTCTCTGTAAGCTGCCATCTTTATTTGAACCACTTTGAAGGAAAGCTACATCTCATACTTCCAACAGAGGTGTATATAACAACCTGCACCTGGCATTATACTCTGTTCAACACATGTTGGATAAATCTTTGGCAAGTTTTATCCGTTGGTAATTAAAAAACATAGAGACAGGCCAGTTAGTATTTTAGTATTTTTTTTTTATCTACTGTCTGTTTCTAAGATCAGCAGGAGAGTTTTTGAATTGAAGTTTGACAAGCTGAAGTCTTTGATTCTCCTGTTCTATTTAATTGTATTGATATTACACAGGAGTCATTCAGCTCCTAGATACATGTGGCAAAAGCCTGCCACCCTTTGTCTTGCAGAACAAAACCTTTCTCTATAATGAAATCTACTGACTTTACCTAGACTTGAAGTTTAGATGTGGTAGACAAACATTGTATTACTTACTGAAAGCATTAGAGTTACTTGACAGCTGGCTTTTAAGGCTGGTGTAGTGTGTACACTGAGGTAGTTATGTATTCTCATCCAGATAATTAATAATACATCAGCTTAACTGCAAAGTTCTGTACATAAATTACTGCAACTGAAGTGTAAATAACTGTATCATGTAACTACATATAAAAGGGATTTGTAGGACTATGAAAGAAAAACATATTAAAATGAAGCATGAGACAAAATTCCTTTCTATGAGAAATATTAGTAATTGCTTAGATACAGTACAACCACACAAACTGCAGTAACTGTCTAATTGCATAATAGTTAGAGTTATAGTGCTATAAAGTGTGATTGCTTCTTTCTTATCCTAACTTACGATCAGACATTTAATTTCAAAAAACTCCAAAAGAAGGAAGATTCATGTTAAGATTTATGGACTTAGAACCCAATGAAGTAAATGGAAAACTCTGTTATTTCAATCAGCTTTAGAATGGGATATATGGACAAAACTATAGTATGAGGAATAATGATTAAGTCCTCTGGAGAAAATGTGAGTTTCTTCTTGCATTCATACCGGATACTCCGCTGTTAAGGTGATTTTGAGAAACAGAAGGAAGAGAAGGACAGAGAAAGGTTTCAGGAGATCATCCTTTTCTGAGACTATATAGGACCTAGTCAAGATGCAGATTTAGGTATCTTGTCCCTCTATCTTGTTTTGTCCATTAGACTAAGCCTGTGATTCTGTTATTGAGGAAGTTGCCTAATGCCTTGCTGCAATAACAATTAGGAGTAATGCTATTGCTACACAAGCAATACCCTTATTTCTGTTATTCTTTTTCTTGAGTGGTTTAGTAGTCCTATGCTACATTTCATGAAGAACTAGAAAGTGCAGAGACAAATAAACTGTTGTTTTTGTAGATCTTGGATACTTAAATGGTATCTATGCTTACTAATTCCATTTTAGAAGGCACAGGCTTTGTAGTCCCTTCTGGAAACACTTCTAATATGTATTAAGAATTCAAAAGAAATAAAGGGACTGTGAACTTCATTATTTTCAAAGATTATTAGGATAAAGATATATGCTGATGTGACAAGGCTTCAGCTGCCAGATACAAAAGTTTCCTGGAATTAAAGAGGGGGAAAAAATCAAACAAACTAAAAGAGAGATGTGGGATTCCACATCCAGCAATATTAATCACAACAACAGAAAATCAAACAAGAAAATTTAATGAACAAGAGTTGGCAGAGAAATTTCTTAAAATTTGAAGAAAATGGGCCATTATGTTGCAACTTGTGGCACTGGTCTGTCAGTTACAAAATGCATTTGATTGAATGTAATGGATTTGGCACAAAGCATGTGTTACAGAGCTTTATGCAAATTGTAACCCTGGAAATATGCTGAAACTTTTAAGCTTCAATTTTCTTCTTCTAAGTTACATTCTTTTATTTCTTCCACCATTAGGTGGATTCTTGGTTTGGTTTTTTTGGGTTGCTTGTTTTTTGGGTTTTTTTTGTTGGTTGGTTGGCTTTGTTTTTTCTGTTGTTGATTGTCAGGGGGGTTTGTTTGCTTTAAATGCCAGATATCTTCATGATATCTGAGCTGAATTTATTCCACTTAAATTTTCCCTCGCAGTCATATTTTATTCCTGTTTGTGTTATTACATTATGTTAAAAACTTAAATGACCACTCAGCCGAACAACATAAAAGAATTACACTGGGTTTATGGAAGAAGGAAGATATTCACTACAACCACCTATTACATTCAGTGTAAAGAAATACTACTAGCATGAGGTGACATATCTTTTCATACCACTAAAAGCATTAAAGAGAGTCCCAATCTGCCTGTCCTTGATACAAAAGTGGTGTGTGATACTACAGACAGTTTTTTTGCATCCTGCTATCCAGCACTCTGTTGATATAACACTTGACATTTTTGCTGCTTCCAAGGGTTTCTGGAATTCCCTTGGTACAGAAGTTGCTTACCTTAGGGACTGAAAAAATTGTTCAGAACACCAGAGGAAGGAAGTGCTGAAAGATCTTTTCCATAGGAGTAAAGACTTCAGAGCAGTAGTTAAGGAGTCTTCACTGTCGTTGTCGTCTTTTTGATCTCTAATTTTCGCTAGTGAATCCAATTTGAACAAGAAGGTGGAGAATTTAATCTCATAATGCTTCAGAAATTAAATATTTCATTATTCATCCAACCTTTTCACCTCCCAAGGAACTTTGATGCAGAGGCAGAAGTCCTAACTCCTCCAGCGATGTTCTTAACTAAAGAGAAGCCAAGAGATCAGTTGGATTTTACTA
The DNA here is from genome assembly GCA_035583185.1 of Anabacerthia variegaticeps. Lineage (NCBI taxonomy): Eukaryota > Metazoa > Chordata > Aves > Passeriformes > Furnariidae > Anabacerthia > Anabacerthia variegaticeps. The sequence continues at coordinate 38,519,215 of JAWWEW010000001.1, read as the reverse complement.
CTTCTAAAAAATATCCAATACTCTACAACCTGATGGACATAATAAACAAAAGAGGAAGTCCTGTTGTTATGGTATACACCTTTCTGAAAGAAGACAAATCTTCATATGTGCTTGCTGGACGTTGACAGATGACCTTATGTGTCTTTCATGTCTGAGCACTCTCACAGCCCTCAGCTGCCTTTCCTGCTCCCCTGGTAAAGACTCAAGGCAGAACAGAGTGCATATCTATCTCTTACCTAACCAAGCTCAATCCACTGTATTTAAAATGCAGATGAACTTGATTTGGTTTTGTACAAGGAACATAGGAAGTCATAGACAGTTTTCCCACTCTGCCTCAGTTACAAGGGAGCACTGACCTTTGCAAGAGGAACAGGAGCTCAGGAGAACTGGTCACAAAAACAGTACCCAAAATGACCAATGAATCTCTTAAACAGGTAAGAATAATCCTCCCTACTTTATCCATGTAAATTGTCCAGATTAATTAAACAGTACCAGCTTGTAATGACTTAAGAATATTCTTTTATCCCTCATCTATTAGTAACCTTGGTATGTTTATGAACACTTTGTATTAGAAATGCCAAAGAGATCAGATGGTTATAATATTAGTTCAAAGTTGTCTTTAGACTACACTGTCAATCACAAGATGTCAGCTGGGAAAAAAGATGGTGCCAGTTATAATGAGCTGAATTGTTATCTTTAGAATTACTAGAGAATGTAATAATAATTACATTCTTGGAAGAGACTACATCCGGAAGCGTTTCAAATTTCTGAATTTAACCCTTCTGCCGAAGATCAAGGTAAACATATGCTAACATTTAGCAAATAATTATTGACAACCCAATTTAACTCACTCTCTGTGATGTTTACTGAAATTAAAGTAATTTAGTAATCAATAATCATCCTTATAAAACAAGGACAAAACTTAGCTAACAATAGTGTAGATCAGTAAATTAGCTCATCTAATAAAACCTAATATTTTAGATCAGCACTCTATCTAAGAAATAGTATGCACTATTTTCACTGAAGAAGTCATGAGAAATATGGATCCTTTGCACAATTTCTGTCATGAAAATAAAAAAAAAAATCAAATCCCAGTGATGACAGACTTCTTTGTTGTAAGTTTTCAAGTATGCAAGAAAGCACAGATGGTCCTGTCACCTTGAGTACAGTTGGACTCAATAAGTAAACTAATCTTGCCTTGCTAGCAGTACAAAGCAGTTTCTTAAACATCACTTTTTGCAAAGGCGCTCTCTCAACTTCAGTCAAGATTCATCTTATGAGCATTTATTCAGTTGTTTTGGATTTTCCTGCTGTTACTCCATACACCTCTTCCGTCACTTCTTTCTCATAAGCACAAAAATCTAGTAAGCAGCACTGTCTCCCAATATTCAACACTCCTAGCAACTCATTTTCTGACATCAGAGCATCTGTGTGATCTCCTAGATATTATGATCCTGTAATTTGCTAGTCTTAAAAATGTCTAGTTGCACTCTTCCACCTAGTCCCAAAGACCTTTAATTACATAAGTTACTCTCTTTTTTAATTAGAGTATATACTCTACATCTCCAGTGATGCTTTCAGGCACTTCTGGTGTTGCAGGGTAACATTTCACACTGCAATTTTTCATTATTGTCTTTTAACCAACTATATACTTGATAATAGTATATAAAAAATATACAAATGTAGTTTGTACTTTTCAATTTCTAACATAACTTTTGTCATCCTTAAAATTTTGTTCAAGATTTTAGGGCTGCATACAGATGTCTATGTTGCTAGCCGGCACCAAGAGAAAGCTATCTGAATAGGCTACAAGAAACCACTGGACATGACACAAGAAATTGCTGGGTATGATAGACAACAGTACCAGAAACTAATAAAGATTAAGTGTAGCTCCATGACAGACGATCAGATTTAACAGGAGGTTAAGGGGGATGTATAGGAGGAATAACCAAACTTCTCAAACAAATGGTGGGGGTATTGCAGAACTTTTGGATAATAGATTTTACAACGTCAGTAACATACATCAGTAATACCAGATTTGAACATAGATGTAGCAAAACTGGGACTAGAAAGTATTTATTGATATTTTTTGAAGGGAACTGACAAAGAGAAAGGTATGAATGAAGGCAGAAAAAAAAAAAAAAAAGAACCAAGATATGGGAAAAGGGATAGGAAGGCAGGCAAGTCTTGAGTGGTTCTCTCTGGGTATATCTGCCAACAGTCCTATGCCTGATCACTGCTGCTTAAAGCAGGACAATAAACTCACTTATTGTTCTTCTATACCAACAAGTTCTACCTGTTTCTGTTATCAGGAGGGCAGGAAGGGGAATGGCAGTACCTTTACCTGGCATTGGGAAAGCTCTTAGGACAGATGGATTGAGCATGCTAGTATCACCATATCGGCATCACCATGCCAGTGCCTTTTCCAAGCCTGGTAGCATCAGTGTCTTTCTAAAAACACCTTAACAAATACATTCTGTTTCTTATACAGACAGAGAAAATCATCTAGTGAAGAGAGCAGATCATTGACAAACTGCTGTAATGCTTAGTCCTGTGTGGTTGATTGTCCCTGGTGGACATCAGGTGCCCACCAAAGCAACTCGATCACTTCCCTCCTCAGCTGGACAAGAGATGGGAGATACAACAAAAGGCTCATGGGTCAAGATAAGGACAGGGAGAGATCACTCACTGATTACCTTAACAGGCAAAACAGACTGAAGTTGGGTAAATTAGGTTAATTTACTGCCAAACAAATCAGTGTAATCTTACAAGCAATCAAAACTAATTTCTGAAACACCTTTCTGTCACCCCTCCAGTCTTCTGAGGCTCAACTTCACTCCAGATTTCTCTACCTCCTTTTTCACAGCAGCACAGGGTCCCAGGAATGTTGGCTGCAGTCAGTTTCTCATATGCTGTCTCAGTTGCTCCTTCCTCCTCAGGGGGAAGACTCCTCACACTATTCCCCTGGTCCAGCATGGGGTCCCTCCTGCAGGAAACAGTCCTTCACAGACTCCTCTAATGACAGTCTTTCCCACAGACTGCAGTTCTTCACAAACTGATCCAGTGTGTATCTCTTCCATAAGGCACAGTCCTTCAGGAACATAGAATCACAGAATTATAGAATATCCTGAGCAGGATGGGACTGACTAGGATCAGTTCCTGGCCCTGCACAGGACAATCCCAAGAATCACACCATGTGCCTGAGAGTGTTGTCCAAATGTTTCTTGAACTCTGTCAGGCTTGGTGCTGTGACTACTGCCCTTGTGAGTCTGTTCCAATGGCCAGCCTGTCCAGGTGAAGAACCCAAAGGGTGACTGGGTACTGGAACAGATTTCCCAGGGAAGGGGTCACAGCACCAAGCCTGACAGAGTTCAAGAAGCATTTAAATTACACTCACAGGTACATGGTGTGACTCTTGGGGGTGGTCCTGTGCAGGAATTAGGGCTGAACTTGATGATCTTTATCCAATTCATCATATTCTGTGATCCTGTGAACTTTTTCCTAACACTGAACTGAAACACTTTACTCCCCTAAAGGTAGTATCGAACATAAACCTCTCCACATGGGTCACTTCCATGGGATAGCAAGTCCTGCCAACAAACCTGCTCTAGCACGTGCTCCTCTCTTGACAGGTCCACAGATCCCACCAGAAGCCTGCTCCAAAACAGGCTCCCCTTGGGGTTAGAGTTTCCTTCAGGAATCTACCTGCTCTGGCATTAGGTCCTCCAGGGACTGTGGGTAGAAATCTGCTCCATCAAGGACCTCCTTGGGCTGCAGGGTGACATCCTGCCTCACCATAGTTTGCACCATGGACTGCAGGGGAATCTCAGCACTGGCACCAGGAACACCTCCTCCCCCTCCTTTTGCAGTGACGGGGGTGTAGGCTACAGGGTGGTTCTTCTCACATATTCTCGCTCCTCTCTCCCGACTGCTGTTTCTCAGAATTTTTTTTTTTCCTCTTCTTAAACATGCTATCCCAGAGGCACTACCATCACCTCTGATGAGCTCAGAGGCTCCATCTTGGAGCTGGCTGGCGTTGGTTCTCTTGGACATGTTTCTGGCAGCTTCTCACAGAAGCTAACCCCTATAGCTCTATGGCTACCAGAACCCAGCCATGCAAATCCAACGCAGGCTGCCATCTCTTCATATCTAACCAAGGCTTTCTGAGCTGAGTGTCACTATAGAAATGATACCTTTGCGATCTGTTTGCAGAAAACTTCATGCTGAATGAAAGAAGGGTGTCACAAAATCCTTTCAGAGACTGCAAGTAACTCAAATTGAAAATTAATCCTTCTTCACAGGAAACCTATTCACCACATCTGTGGTTATAATGACATATCAAGGTATCATAGACAAATCTTTACCTTTGAAGACTCTTGATTGGTTTTTAAACGAATGTCTTTCATAACACATTTTGTACGTTTTAAGGAGTTTATTTCAGTTTCTGTGAAATCAACATGTAAGAGAAGGAAAGTGAAAGGACATTGATGGCGAACCACAGTTTTCCTAGTTATCAAAGACTGTGGGTGAACAATATCTGAGTTACAGTAGATGCCAAAAAAGTACCATGGTAGTCTGGCTTATGCCTGTAATGCAAACTTAAAAGAAAACTGGTAGACTAGAAAATACCATAACAAAATATCTAGAATGCTAACACTCAAAATGCTCTTTTTTTTTTTTTTTCAGATAAAAACCACACATTGATAATAGGATAACAATCTAAATAATTCATTGTCACAATAATTTATTTCACTTTATCTCAAAATTTGCAACAAATACAGTTCTGAACTCATGCTAGAGATGCTTTATTCAGAGCTATATACAACCAGCAGGAATCACAGTGTTAACTATTCATGCATTATAGCAATGGGCACTAGCCATGTATCTAACACTTTGCTGGTTTCACTGAACCTTTGTGTGTTGAAATATTCCAGTCAAATCTCAGGAAAGTGGTAAGCATAACTAGGCCTTCAAATAAGATGACTCTCATTTATTGTTTAGCAAAGTAGCGTAAACAGGCATGTCTGTCTCTTTGAGAGAGTTTGAGTGTTGTTGAAAGGAGCAATGGAAAACAAGCATGACAACACTAAGGGCTATGTTCACAAAAGGATTTTCATCACACAAGTTTAATATTTTGGTGTCCTGTGTTCATACCCTGGCTGATAAACCTCAAGGTCTAGGTTAGTCGCACAAATGAAAAAAAAAAAAGGTAATAAAATAGAACTTTCTAGAGTTTTCTTTTTAACTGTACTTGTAAAACAGTGGAGAAGAAAAGGATATTTGCTAACTGGAATTCTTCTAATAAATGCCTCACCATGAACAAATCTCCCTACAAGGTGTTCAAACCTTTTCGATGTACACTTAGAACATCTTTCTTGCTGCATCATACTCCCTTCCTCTTTTTACTTGAATGGTCTATGTGTAAAAACACATTGTGATTTACGGCCCACGTGGGGTCTGTGTCGTTTTCCCTCCGTCCACCTATAATTTCCCTGTAGAACTGAATGCAAACACAATAATGCGACTTTCAAGTCTTGACCTTGTAACAATCTTTGGACTGCACCAGCCCACAACCTAAGTAGCTAAAACTGGTGCTGTTTCATTGAATCAGTGGAATTTATTCCACCTACAGATTTTCTCTGTCCATAAGGTACTAAACACTATAAATGTCTAGATATATCTTTCCAATCTCAGAGGAGGTACTCAAAACCTTCAGGCCAAATCTTAAAAAGCTTCAGCTTACAGCTTAAAAGTAGATGTGTGAGAGAAGAGAAACTTTAAAAATGAAAGGTTTAACATACAAATTGTTTTAAGGCTGTGTAATATCGACCAATACCCTTCAGAAGAAAACTGAAGCTCACACACTGGAGGTGAAATTTATCTACAATGAATTACTTTGATCTTTAAAACAAAGAAGAAAAGAGAAACATGCTGCTTAATTTTCAATAACAAGGTGTTCAGCCAGAAAATATAACTAGAAAAAAATATTGTCAAGGTAACAGTACAGAAAATTTATTGTTCAAAGTCAATTCTGAGTACCTGTCTGCCTAATAATGATACTTCAAATTATTTTGTGAAACAAAATTCATTGAAGTCAAAATAATTTGCAGAAAAT
>JAWWEW010000001.1:38454067-38509132 GCA_035583185.1 Anabacerthia variegaticeps | reverse complement strand
TCCTGCTTATGGCTGGTGAATAGGCTCTGTTGCAACTGTTTTTTCTACATTTAAGTTCTTCCAGGATCTAAAATTATCAGCTGGTTCCCCGGCATCCTCCCAGAGAAAGGTCCAGGGACAAGGAGCCAAGGACATCCCAGACCTCTGCCTTGCCCTTGTGAAGTGTTCCAGGCAAGGTCCCGCTGCTGCCACATTGTGAGAAACTACTGGCACCAGAAAGGCAGATAAACAGAATAATGGATGCTAGAAGGCTACAAAGCACCATAGCCTAGCAACTGAAATTATACCAGACCACTGATCACATATGTGCGCATTACTTTTATTCTTTGGAAACTTTTTATTCTACCAAAGAATATGCAATATCTGACCATCAATTCTCACCATGCTGAGAATTTTGTTGCGTGAAGAAATTATTTCACTCAGTAGAGACAAATAATTAAATGTATGAAGATTCTTGTTGTAATGATGTCAGAATGGGCACAATTTTGACTATGGCAGAGATGACAAGGGTTAGGACTAAACTTCTGTATGTCTCATATCTGATGTTACAGTAGCTAAAGGAAACCCTCAAGCCTAATCAGAACAGATCTCTAGCCATTGCTAAAAGGATATTCTTGAAGCACTGAAGAGAAAGCATAAATTTATGTATAAAATAATGCTGACTAAGTGCAAATTTGTACTCAGGTTTCCTGGAGCACTGAAACTAAAAAGAAAATTTTATGAAATTTATGCCTATATTTCATAAAGAAATCTATGTAAGTACTAAGAAAACTAAGAATCTTAACTGAAATACACAACACTAAGCTGCTGACTTGCTTAAGCAAGTGTTTGAATAGGAAATGTTTAAATGCCGTCCAAAATCAATGTCGTCTTTTAAATGGAGTTTTCTAAAGAACAGCAAGATACGTTGTGGCCAGTATATATGGGGCACTTTAATGATTCAAGTACGTTTGCATTTATTCCTCACTGATTTATTACTTTGTTCATTTTGTTATGGCTTCTTTAGGTACTGTGTAGGACTAGAAAGAATTCTCCCAGAACAGCTGTGCAGACCTATAATCTTACAAACTGACATACCATAGATTGATCCACCTAAAAAATAAGCTTTCTTACTGGAAGGCTGTTCCAGAATATCTGCTTTCCTTCAGACCAAATCTCCATGCACATATACAAGGCATGCTCAAATTGTATGATATTGATTACCTTTCTTTTTAGGGATTCAGTTTAGTCTCCTGTATTCCATGACATTTCTCATCAGGTTGGTAAATGAATGCTATGGTGTCTCCTCATGCATCATTAGGAACTCTTTTCAGTAGCTCAAGACAATGATTAGAAAGAAAAACAAGAGGAGGTTCATTTATTCTCAAGGGTGATGAGTCAGATATAGTGATATACAAAAAATATTTTCTTCTGAGATACATGATGGATGTAAAGAAAAAAGCAAGTCAATCATTTACAATTTTAATCAGAATCATTTAATGCATAATTCTCGACCTAGAAGTTCAGCTATCCATGATCAAGCACTAGTTTGGTGCAGCTGTGTGATATTGACTCAGTTTTAGTAAGGAAATTGTGACAAGGTATGACAAAGTATGTGAGTTAAATCCATATAAGATAAGCAAAAATACAGATAAAAATGTAATTGTTGAGATGCCAACAGTTAGTACCTTGAGGATTTTGGAGCAAAAAAGCTGATAAGGACAGATGTAATTATGTGTAAGGGTAAGGGAATGGAGGGAAGGAGGCTAAAGTGTCTCTAGGATGGCAGCTTCAAATGTCAAGTATCAGATCCTTGCAAGGACTAACAGAGACAAACTGTTCCTGCCTGATTAACAGCTAGAGTGTCCTGTTGTCTCTCCAGGGGTGTAGTATAAAGTGGGCCTTCTGGCCTGCTAGACCTGGCTGCCTGTTTGAATTAACCAGTAAGTTAAAAATCAATATGTATTTCATGTCCGGCAGTGCCTGTGCATTCAACAAATATCACCTGAGCTACATAACCTAGAGAGGAAGGATTATCAAGAGGCTTCACTGCTGCAACTGGTCCAAACTCTGCTGGATCAGCACCACAGCCTAGCCACAGCTTCTATTTATCTCATCTGCTTTCTACTGAATGGAAAACATCAGTTCTTGAGGTTTGATTGCTATATTCTCTCCATCCATAGTAGTGAAGATATCAAGTAATAAAAGCCAGAAAAGACCGAAATCTATTTGCTCTTACTTTCAGTGCAAATGGGAAAATATTTAAATAGGAGGTGAGACTTCAGACAGGAATTGAAATTTCTCCTTTTACCTCACTCTTTTTTCTCACTTTACAGTTTCCAAAATCCCACTCATCATTAGTACTTTATCAGAGGGGAACAAAATGCGCTAGCTGAAATTCTGAGTTTGCCCATTTTTATTCCTAATGCATAGAACAATTTCTAACTGTGGTATGTCAGCATTCCCCTAAAAGAGACAGGCCAGGAAAGGACTGGGTTTTAATTCAAAACATGATCCTATTGAACACATCACAGTAGATGACCACAGAATTTATTGGCAAGAAACTTGTTTGTTGGAGCTTAATCTCTGATTAACAGCTCCCCTTGACTCAATTTTGCATTCATATGGGGTCATTCTGCTGAGATGAAAAGTGCATTTAAAGCTCTTTCTCATTCTTTTCTGAGTAAAGCATGACCTAGATGCCAAGCCTATTACAGTCTAATAGAAATAGCTTGACAATCACCAAACTCATTTAACTGGGCACATTTTCTGTGTATCTTTTCAGCTTTCTGAGACCTATTTACAAGGCTCAAGGTGGGATGTTGCATGCAAGACCTGGGTATTTACAAAAAGGTGATAACATAACTTTATTGAATTGCACTTTTTGCCCTTAGAGAAATATGCTCTACAATCCCTATGCTGCCTTTTACTCAAGGGTCATAAAGACTTACCATGAATCAAATTTTGTAGCATATTTTTGATATAGGGATACATTATATGTTCCATTTTACGGATGTGCAAATAGTCACAGGAAAGTAATACGATTTCTCAAGCACCACAGTGCCAGGCAAGATTTCTCTTATCTAGTATCTGTTTATGGATCAAGTCTATTCAGATTTTCTCCATGACTTTTATTGCTAAAAAGAAGAGACATTTGTGCAGAGAATTATGCATGTCACCTGTCTTTCACCTTACATTATTCCATGTTTCTACCTTAAGCATTTATCTTAGGCTGACATGGATCACCCTATAGATGAAGCCACTCCTTTCCATTTTCTACAGAGGGAGCTTTGATGACTAGTGTAGACTTGATAGCTTTTAGACAGATAATGTTAGACAGCAATATTATTAGTATTAGGTGATATGGAGACTACCTTTAGTGATAAGTAACAGCTGGATTCATCAGTTTCTCTCTATGTCTTGATTTACAAGATCTGAACTGAATGCATTATGGATCTGTAGTACTTACTACCTTTTACAATGCGTTATCTTCCTTGTTTAGGCAAAGACTGTTATCAACAGCAACAGCAAAACCCCACCAAACACCCATTCCTGCAAATCATTACAGGATTTCAACAGCAAAATTGAAAGTTATGTTGATTTACACTACTTGAGCATCTTGTTCTTTTAGATTAACTCTCACCTAACAAGGTAGTTAAACAATTTTCTTGAATAACTCTTGCTGTGTCACTTTAAATGTTAAGCTCCCTGGGCCTAACGCTTATATAAAAACAAGAGTGGAAATACACAACAAAATCTCAGGATTTCTTTGTCTGATTTTTTGTTTTGGGTTGAGTTTGGGTTTGGGTTTGGGTTTGTTGGTGTTTTTTAATGAAGTATTACTGTTGTAGGTGCCTGCATAGAACTGGATATCCTTTACGATGTCTCAGTTACACAAAATAAAGGACCAGAAGTAACTACAAAAGTTTTGGGAAAAAAAAACAAGCACATTAGATTTTAAATAGCATCACATTTTCATGTAGGCATCAGAATCTGACAGTGTAATTAATGACAGAGCCACATTCATGTTTGATCTCTCTGGTGCCTAATTCTTCTTCAGGGGACTGATCACTAAGAAAATTATTCAGAATGATTAGCAGAGAATGCAGACATTAATCAGAGATTGAATTCTCAACATGAGATGAAGTCCTATAGGGATCAAAAACTTGAAACAATCTTCACAGAATTGCTAAAATTGAAGACAATGTTATTTTTGTGGCTTAGGAGTGGGTTCTTGTATTGTGAGTAACATTGTGATACTCTAGAAAATAAGATCTAAATGATGGCATTGCTCCTGCAGCTTACAGAAGAAAGTCACGGATTATTTTTCTGTTTGATAGAAATAAACTGGGACTTAAAAATTACTTGAGTGGTTTGACCTCTCTGACACTGTGACCCAGGGAAGTTGAGAATCATTTTGGAAAACTTCTAGTTATTCTTTAACTTTGGGAAGTTTTGGTAATTATTTAGATAGTATGATAGCTTTACACTACCCTCGCCTTACTTGTAACAGTCCCAACAGTCTGGTGGCAAAAGACCTCTGCCCCGGGACAAGGTAGAAAAAAGATCAAATGGCAAATGGTTAATACTGGCCTCTGCTTTGGTTAGTTGAGCCCTACTAGCTTTACTGATATTTCTAAATGGCAATCAAATTGTAAATCTGCAGTGGCTGTTACTTTCAGGGAATAGCTTCAGTCAGGGCACTGTAGTCTCACTGATTCTCTGCAAATGAAACAGAGAGAAAAATATCAGCTTGTCTTTTTATGTATTTCATTAAATATTTCTTAAACAAAACAGAAGAAAGATCACTAAAGAACTGTTTGGCAAAGTGCTGGTACCCGTAAAACTATTTTTTTTCTAATATATAAACATATATATATTTTTATTTTTCAAAAGCCTTTCAAAGTATAAAAATAGATTTTTCATACTAGTATGTGCTTTAGCGTCAGGGTTTGTATCATACTTGCAAGGTCTGTTTTTCCGATTTATGTATCCTTTGCCATTTCCCCCTCAGAACTGGACAATCTATTTTTTTACCAAATATATTTACCAAATGGACAGAGTTGGGGAGAGGCCTGCTTTCATCCACACCAAAAACTCTACTCCTCTTCCTCCCTTTCTCTGTCACCACGAGGTGACAGACAGTGTAGAAACACAGACTGCACCCCGTGAGTGATTTATACCGGTGTCAGAATGCTTTGTAGCAACTTTTGGTGAAGTTCCAAGACAAGAGCACACAGCTAAATTTTACATTACCAATTCAGTCTAAAACTAAAAAAAATTAATAGCTCTTTTTTTCCCCTCATTCTCTTAAGTAATACTGTCCAGGTGGTCAACTATATATATATATATATATATAAATATATGAAATTTTTAAGCATTAACTGTTACATCCTGCAGAATATTAAAATTGCAATAAATGAACCAATTTTCAATTACATTTTCTCCACTGTTCTCTTGTGAGCATTCTGCCAACAAGAGCATCACTGTGGTAGCATAAAAACATCAAGTGCAGATAAATCTGTAGCCTTCTGCTCCTCAAGACAGAAAGTGTGAAAGAAATGGTTCTGTCTCAAATTTGTCTGCTCTGTCTCATAATAGATCACGAGCACACAGGTAATACAACAGAAATGCCCAAGCATGCTACATGTTTTGCCTCAGTGTGTAATAGAGGGTGATATATTTATAGACATTTACTTTTGTAGAATAGCTCCTTTCCAGCAATGTTTCCACCAGAAATCCAAAGAGCTATTGTGAAGAAATTAAGTATGTCCCAGCCACAACTAGCACAAATTCTCCAAGGGGTTTTTTTGGTGTTTATTTACAAAATGTGAGAGGCTGGAAAAAATGATTACTGAGTCAAAACAACTGAAGTGTGTGCATGGTGGGGGACAGGGCAAGTTCTCCCAAGGTGGGATAGTGCACGGCTCCATGCCCCACCCCTGGAGCCTCTAGTCCACCCAAGAATGGCTATTAGCCGTACACTGAAAACCTTAACCATGGGGAGGGCCACTAGAGACCAGAGCAGATAAAATCAACTGCACCAAAGATGCAGATGTCCCATCCCTATTGTCTTGGATTTATACTAGTTAAGACCATGATGGAAACAAGTTGGTAGCTATATCTTTCTTTTCTCTGTCTCCCCCTCTCTCTCTCTTCTCTTAACTTCCTTGTCTTGAAATCTGGGTAACTTAAAGTTGAATGGGTTAAAGTTTCCTAAGTCAATGCTTTATGAAACACTTAATTTTGATTATATGTTGCTTTAGGATTTGCCAAGTTCCTGCTCCTCTAAAGTTTGCCACTAAAAGTTTTTTGTTCAACCTCTTGAGAACATTGTCACATTTCTCCTGTGTGCCTGCCTCAGGGTATAAAAAAAACCTAAGCCCTTCTGAGAAATTTGACAAATAAGTTTGGGGCTTAACACAAGACACTGTTTTCTAGGATATGACATAAATATCTGCAGAACATTTAAACTAACAGGCCTACTCTTCAGAGTGAGAGAAGCAAAACCTGAAAGGAGTCTGTCAGGAACCTTAAAGTAACCTGTGAAATACCAAGATCCAAGGAATTTGAAAAGTAGTTCTCACTCAATTTTACTGCAGACTACAAATGTCACTCCACCACAAATATGATCTCTTACAGCACACGCATATGTATCACATACACATTGTGTCCAACACTAATCTATAGTAACGAAAGACATCTTTAGATAAAGGCTCTAAATCATCCAAATGAAAGTCTATAAAACATATATACTACTTATGATTCTTGAAATAGCTTAATTTCAATGTATTTTTGCATTCTGTATAACTTTATAAGTATTTTATCAGAACTCTCTCTTTGGGAATTGGTACATTAGCTATACTAAAATGGGCCTTGAATCAGATTAGTTCACATTGAAATCAATCAATCAAACTCTCATTTTCTTCATAAAACTATATCTAACTTACATAAAATTCCACCAACTTTCTCTGCTATGTGAATGCTAGCCTGAATATTCACATTCTGGTTTTGTTGTGTGCTTCACACACTGAATTCAATTTGTCATCTATCCATACTCTTGCCTATGTGGTCATTTCCCTTTGTTACAAGGATCCCTCCTGCCTAGTACCGTGTTTTCAAAACCGGATCATTTAAAGTGACTGTAAGTGTTAGGAATGTGGATTATTGGTGTGTTTACAAGAACATATGAGGGCAATGAAGATCCTTCCCCTGCTTTGTTTTACTCTTTCCTAAGTTTTTGCTACTCCTTCCTGATAGAAGAATGTTTCAGACTAGATTTTTATCGGGTCAGACTTTGAAAGTTGAGGTTCTTTATGTTAACTTTTGACATGCAAAATATATGAGTTTGTCTTTGACTCAAAGGAAATATCATAGGGGTACAGAGGGCATTAAAATGTTCAAGACAGGAAAAATATTTTTATTCTCCTCAACCCACCCCAACTTCTCAGTTTGAAATTGCTAGTAATTGATTTTGTGAAATTTAGAAACAAAAAGAAAAACAAACAAACAGAAGTGAAATGGTGCCTAAATTTAAAAAAAAATCCAGTTGGAAGTGACATAAATAGAGATGTTGTTTCCAAATTTGCATACAGAGAATGAAGGTCATACACATTCTTCTTTTCAATACACAAACTCTACTTAGCACTTCCTGTTTTTAGGCATTTCAATCTGAATTGCTTGTAGTACAGAAAAAAAACAAAAACAAAACAGTTACTACTCAGTGAATATGGGATGTATACTATTAAATGTACAAAATTACTCACTGATATAAGGAATATATGCTCTGTAGATGAGTAAACAGACTTGATTAACTGCTTCATTAGAGCACAAGGAAACACATTTACAGCTGCATGAGGAAATGCTATTATACTGCACAAATATTTTGGGTTCAGATATGTACAAATATACCTCAGAAAATCAACCATGTTGACTACAACTTTTTAGTTGGGTTGTTTTGGGTTTTTTTGACTTACTATCACATAATAGGCAATAACTTGATTGATTTGAAAAGAGTCTGTTGCCTAAATATTTCTAAAATAATGTGAAGATTTGCAATAGCAACACTATTTAAAACTCTTGTTTGATTCACACATTACAAACAGAATGAGGCACACATACTCTTCACATTTTGATCAAAACCTGGGAGTACATATCTAATCTTTACTTTGCTTAAACTGTCTCTAACTCCTCACAATTAATAAAGTGGTGCAAAAAATACAGTTTTCTGCAAGCACTGCAATTATTCGTAAATTTCTTGAGAGTTTGTTGTGAAAATCAAAATTTAAGAAGACGCAAAATTCTGCTATTTTATTACTTCATTGTATTGCAAAGAAGAGAAGATTCGTTAATTTGAACAGTGAGATTCACTGCAAATGTTGTTGGGAATTATTTACTGTATTCTTGCAAGTCTCTGACAACAGTACAAAGCACATGCCAGGAACTGAATCCTAAAAGAGATGACTAGACAGACAGTAACTCCTACAGTGAAAGCCCAGAATTAGCTAGTTTCTGTTTTGCTGAACTTGTGCAGGCAGCTCTTATATCATTCGAATTCTGCCATAAACATGTTCTTCAGCATCAAGTCAAAAGCCTTACAGAAATCAGTATAGAATAATTGAATGGCAGTTGCTTTATCTACCGAACATACTACTCCAAAGATATTTCTGTAAGTTTTTTTCCAAATTAGGATTAATTATATTGGTTCTTTAACTTTTTTATAGTTTATTTGCATATCAGAACACTATTTTGCTGAGAACTGACATTACGAAGACAAGCCTGCAATTGAGAAAAGTTGACTAATTTACCCTCCTTAAAATAAATTCTGAAACACTAGCCTCTTTCAGATGTTGGAGCTTTTTCAGCATTTCAAGGCTTATTGAAAAATCAACATTAACAGCCGAGAGAGATCCTTAGCTGTATCCTTTCAACCTATTAGTCATAAATTACGTGACAATGCTTTTAAGTTTGTAGCTTTAGAAAAGCCAATCACCATATTCATTGCTTTCATCAGCTCTTCATCTGACATGATTCAGATACAAGTTTATTCCCCAAACAGAACCAGTATATTTATTGAACATCCTGTGTTTACTGATAATTCTACACTCAAGATCAAGATGCTTTTCTTTAACTATACCTTGTTCTACAGAGATCTATATTAAAAAGTACCTCCTTATATTATTACTGTTTCTAATAGACATAAGTTAGTCCTGTGTCCAGTGGCATTCCATAATAATTTTTTATAAATCCCTTCTTATGAGAAATATTTCATATCTTTTTTGTTGTTTTGTGACATTTAACTGCTCTCGTTTACATTTCAAATTACCAAAATTTCTGATGAGTGTGGCCTTTTTAGTCCAGAGTTACCATAGTTATTCTGGTACCAACCAGAGTGACCATAGCTATTCTGGTACTCATCAAAATATTCTTAAACAGCTCCTTGTCACTTCTCATAGTTTAACACTTTTATTAAATGCAACTTTTGCTTTCGGCCCAAAATTGCATTTAGCCTGCAATTTTTACAGCTTTTTGGAAAAAACATTGTCCATAACTATTTCTGGATAAAGAAAATGAACTAAGATAGTATGTTAATAAATGCTTAGGGCATTTGTGAAGACATATAAATATATTAGAGCTGAAGATTTCAATATTGTAAAGTCAAAGCATTTTTTTTCTGTCTTTCTTTTCAAACATCACAATTCTTGTATTCTTACAGTAATAAAATGATGGAGATAACAAGTGTAAGGGTATTTGATAGCTTTCTTGAGTGCATCTGTAAATACCTTGTCCATGTTTTTAGACACATTCCACAGCACTGGTTTTGTACAACTGATAGTGCTAAGAATTTCTTCCTTGCTGCAATTCTTAACAAGAAATCATATGCCTGTATCACATCCTGCTGCACCAGATAAGCAGGAAAAGTGCACACGCATAATCACTTAGGAGTGTACTTGAATACAGTAGGAACTAAACTGATCTTTCTAAACTTTAGTCAGTCTTGAGCCAGGCACAAACAAAAGATAGCCAAATATTTTCTCAGACTTCATATCTCTCTGGGGTTTTTTGTAACCAAAAACACAAAATATAAAATAAGCTTCTCTAGGGTAGGTCTGTATCCTTGTTTCATGTTCCCTGGATAAAAAAATGTTGAGGTCCTAGCTCATCATCTTATCAGATAAAATGTTTTTTTACTTCACACAACACATTCCTCTATGTCCAAAATCTTTTTCAGACACACATATTTAAAAGTAATGGAACCAACAGCATAACTACATTCGTGATCTAATGCTTGTTCTTGCAGTCAACACTACTAGTTTGCTTCTGCCCTTGGCCTCTTAATCCATTTCACTAATTAGTTTTTTTAGCCTCTGAACTCCAATAGAATATGCCTGCTGTGTGCATGCTCTGACCTTCAATCACCAAACGCTTCATTTTCTACACAGATGTTTACTATTATCTCCCCCTTTTATCTTGGCTTCTATATTGTTTTTCATCACTGGATTTGTCCTATTAATCTTGTTCTATTTTTTTAAAACAAGGTCTGCTTGGTTTTTCACTCTTTCAGAAATGCACTAGATGACACAATGGTGTATGAAAAGTGTGGAATTCTGAGTCAGAACATCTAAAGTCATTTGGCTACCTATTGAGGTTCAAGAGAAGGCTTTATCTAATGCCTTGAGAGAGGGGCAATAGAGAGTAGATATGATGCTTCCTCAGAAAGAATTATTGTTTTACAGACTAGCCAAGAGCACAAAGTCCGGGAATGTTGCACTTCTCATTAGGGCAACTCAGCAATTTGCAGAAATTCTGTGTCTTATGTCCAGTCATGCCCACAGGCTACATAAACTTTAGTTTATTTATGCCAGTGTATCTCCTCACTTCTATCCTCAGAGCTCAGCTATACACAGCTATGGGGTTTGAGAGACACGTTCTCTCTCTCTATTACGGTTTTATTCATATTATTTTTCTTGTCATGTGAGACACTAGCTTGTAAATTCTTTGAACTGTGCTAATACTTTATTTGCTTTACTGTGAAGTTCATTCAAGACAGCAGAGCTAGAAATGTAGTTAAGGTTTGGTTGACATTCTCTCATGTTACATTAGCTAGATCTCTTTCAGGACAGACTGCCCAGCTGAATCATACCTGCCCCACAGGCTATATCGCAGGTATTGACTCTTTTGTTTGCCCTGTCTTACCTTGGCAATAGCAAAAACATTACAATGATTAAGAGCCATTATAAAGGCTGGAAAAGAGAGGAATGGTTTTTTCCTACACTTGTAAGTTTTCTTAAACTTTGTAATGTCCTTTTGGTGCAGAATAGCTTTATAATCTTTTATCCACCAATTAGTATACCTAGACATTTGTTTTAAGGAAAGCATGGGGAGAACAGGAAGGCCTGCAGGCTGCACTACTTGTCAGAGTATTATAACAAAAAATATAATAATAAAAGAAAATAATAATTAAGAAAACCCTAACTTTTGGATACTACTTATTTCCTTTTTTGTGCCTTCTGAAACATTGCCCTCCATCATTTCCAGCAACGTATATGTTCTAAATATATTGTCACTCCCAAATAAGCTTAATAGCTCTAGTACCTGGACTTCCTGAAAGATTAATAATGACCTGATGAACTCATCTCTATTTTACAGCTAACAAGTTAATTAATCTATTAAATCCTCTCACTCTAATAAAACAGGGTTTCACAGTTACAGACTCATGTGAGTGCCAGTGTGCACTGTTGCCTGGAATCAGTCATCTGTAGGTGCAGGACTTAGCATTTCCCCTCATTGAACTGCAGATATCTACGGCCAACCTTACTTAGTAAATGGCCCATCAGCGGAAGAGCCATTCTGTCCAGCTTAATATCTGCTAAAGGATTTAATTACATTCCCTTTGGAAATAGCTCACTCTTCTCCTTGAATAAGTATAGAAAATTATCTTGATATACATAACCAACTTTTAAATGGCCAGGGGTAACTGGAATGAAATCTAGAGTGACTCTGCATTTTTTTTTTCATTAAATTTTCCTCATATGTATTGTATCTTGTATTCACTATATGTTTGTACAAGATATGTCATTGTACCCTCTACCACATGCTATGAACTTAAGTCATCAATTAAAGAAATTCAAATCATTCAGTAGGATAAATTTCTTTTAAGTTAGTAAGTGATCTTTCCAGATCCAGGCCAAGTAGCATTTTTTTGCTGGCATTGAAGGTCAGATTTGTTTGTCATCAACTAGACACTGAATGTAGTTGAGCCCACCCAGCAGGCAGATCCCACAGAGACAGACAAGGAAATCTTTTTCTAATGAAGATAAATCCAGTGTCAGGCAGGATTTTGCAAGCACAGAAGTGATGCCATGATTGATTCAGTTATAAGCATGGACGGTTTATAGGAAGTGAATAAAGGTGAATTTAAAAAGATTGGCAGCTTCACTAAAAGCTATGATCCTATTTGAGGAAAGCAAAGCCTAAGGATTGACCTTTCCAAAGGACAGGGTCAGAAATGTGTGATCTGTGAAAATCACATGAAGAATCACTCAGGCTTCAGAGCCTTCTATCTGACTGAGATGTGAAAAAAGACTTTAAATTAAAGCAGACTAAGTTAATTAAAGTATGCTATTATTTCACTTCTTATTTTTCCAAGTAAAGGACTTAATAACATTTCCATGTCAATAAGTAATATCACTTTCAGTCTTACTTTAAAGTTTTTCTACTTTTAATAATGATTTGAGGAGGGATGTCAAACAGCAAGTATCCCAAGAGCACGACAAGACCTTTTAAGGCTCATCTATTGCCAAGCAGTGACACCTCAAAAATAAGACAAAGTCCTCTAATGTTTGCAGAATGCGCCTCTACTGAGCTGCAAGAGCTCTCTCAAAGCCTCTTATTGCCAGAATGTGTTTGACAGACAACAGAAAATAAAGCAAGAGTCTCAGATCCACTGGCACTCTCAGGATTTGTCCTAGAAATAAGTGGCAAACCTGTTTGTGCTAGATTCACAAGGTGATTTTAGGCTCAGCACTGCACTGTGCAACTTGCAGGCAATTTGTCAAAGAGACATTGTAAACTCAAGGCAGTAAGTGGTATCTCTGCTGAGACAAAAGAGGAATCAAAAAAAAAATAAAAATAAAAATCTAAGCTAGAGAAGAAGAAATGCTTGAAAGGTAGGTTAGCTAAAGCAAATCAGAGGAAACTGAGCTCCTACTCACAAAGATTGGGAATGCACATCTGTTCAGGATTTGTTAGAAATAACATCCAGACAGACATTCACACTCATTTGTTTCTTCCCTTTCAGACTATTCATCTCTTATCTGACATGCATGGAAGGTACTGGTAAGGTTTAGATTGGATTTTAGGAAAAATTTCTTCACCAAAAATGTCAAGCACTAGAACAGGCTGCCCAGGGAAGTGCTTGAGTCATCATCCCTGAAGGTATTTGTAAAACACTTAGATGTGGCACTTAGGGACATGGTTTAGTGGTGGAGTTAGCAGTGCCGAGTTAACAGTTGTACTTGATGATCTTAAAGGTCTTCTCCAACCTAAATTGCTATGTGATTCCGTGAAATAAAATAGCTCTCTTCTTCATCTGAAGGGTCAAGTTTGGTCTAGACTTCATAAGTATAACATTTTCCTGACAGAAAATAATAACAATAAAAAAGCATTCTCCTCTTTTTTGTTCAACAATTTTAAATTCTGTAAAAAAAACCATTTTCTGTAGTGATAAGTCTCAGCCTGAAAATTCCTCTCTGTTACATCATATTCTACAGCATATGGTCAGTTATGGTTTAAAGAGTCTTGCTAACTGAGCAGACCAGAAATTCACTGACAGAGTGGGATTGCAGAATTGTGGACGTGATGTGAATTGTAAAAAATTGTTGATAAAAGCTTCTTGTTAAACTATTTCGAAATCCTGTGAAGATCTACTGTTGTAATTAGAAACGAAAAATTACACTGGCTTTATAAACTCTACTATTTTGAGTATTCCTTTTAAAATTCTGTATGCAACTGAGTTCAGAAGTTTAATGGCAAAGAATAAAGATGTTCTTTTCTAAAGAGTGTACACAATGAGACAGGGCTGAAATTTGGCAAATATCCATGTTCAGCCAGACAGACATTAAAAATAATAGTGTAAGGGTCTGACAACTAACCTTGTTGTAATCACTGAACAGTAAATTTCAGTTGTCTCATCTGTAATACACCCACATAACCTGATACTTTTCTTTGGCAGTCACTTCTTTCTAATACAGGAAAGACTTTTATGGAGATATCAAAGTAAAAAGAGGTATTAAGAAGTGAAGCAATTAAGGAATGAAGTAAGGGGATACAATTATACAGAATGTTTAAAGCAATAAATTCTGTGTTCTATTCCTCTTCAGAAAAGAAAAAAATGCACCTAACTCCACCAAACAAAACAAACAAACGAAAAGAAGGAAACTCTGGGCTGGTATAAAAAAAATATAGGATATAAAAAAATTATTATATAAAAAAAAAGGTGGAAAGCAATCACTTTTAATCAGTATTTCTAACATCCTTGTTGATGAGGTGATACGTATTTTTCTCAAGTGAAATTCTATTCAGAAGCCCTTTAAAACCAGCAGAAAATTTGGTATCGACTGCAAGAGCCTACAGATATTAATTATCAGTAACTGAAAATAATTTTTGACATACTCAGGAACAACTTGAGAAATATGAGAATATATTTGAAAAAATATTTATTTTCTAAAATGACAGGGAGAACATTTATGCTAAGAACTGGCAATAAAGTGTATGTATTATTAACAGAAACATAGCAAGCTATAAGAGTATAATGGTCTCTGTATGTCTTGAGAATCAATTTATAAATCATACAAATAATGAAGCAAAAATAATGATACATTAAATTAAAATCATGGAACATAATACAGTATTTGTATATTAAGGTTTCGCTTTCTAAAAAGTCATGCAAGGCATAATATGGAAATAATCAGTTATGTAGTGGACAGAATTAAAACAAAAGTTTGCGTTGCAAATGCTGCTTTTGATATTAATACTACAGAACTGAAGCAGTAAATTATGTCTTCCTCATATAACTACCTTTAAGCTTCCACACCAGAACCAAATATCAGTACCTCAGTAATTTTCCTAAATCACTTTGGTAAAATTAAATGAATTAGCAGATACTGCCTGCATGTCTTTGCCTTTCTTTCAGAGGGCGTTTAAAAAAAATTTTTGAAAACTTGACATTGCCAGAAAGAAAATTATCACCTGTGGACTTTTTACAAGGCTGTTTACAAGCTGTTTTTACCTCCACAGTGCATTAAGAAGAACTACAGATTTTTTAACTCAGAACAAGCTTTGCAAACTTGAAAAAGTGAATTGCTATGAAACTTGATAGATTGCATGGCTGTTAAGATGCAACACACAGTGACAGGCAATGATGCCTACATCTCCTGACTCACTAGTCAGATTAGCTGAGGACAGAAGTACAGTACCCTGATATACTTTAGCAGTACATCATTAATGATATTTATTTGCACTACTTTAACACTTGGCACTGAACATGGATCAAAACAAGACAGCCCCTGCCTCAGAGAGCTCACAATCTAAATATAGAAGCTGAAACAAAAGATGAGTGTAAACAGACAAGGAACAAATGGAAAGCAGTGAGATGTAGCTGATTTGCCATATCAGAAGACTTTTCTTTTTACTTTGTTTTGTTTTCAAAGAACTGCTTAGAGTAATAAGGTGAAGGAGGAATTTGGAAAAGGATAATACAAAAATTTTTCAGTTGTTTACAGAGATATCCTCCCAACAGATAGGAGGTCCTTGTATGAAAGTCAAACAAGATGGCATCAGAGATTTAGTAGGTCCAGAAATGACCTTTTGAAATACCAATGCATCAGTTGAATTATTTTATTTGAATCAACTGATTTAAAGAAGGGAGAAAAAAAGGACAGCATAGTGACTCCTCAAATATTTTTTAGAGTTACAGGTAGTTGTGGGATTGTTTGAAGGCTTGTTAATTCCAAAGCTATTAAGATTGTATTGACTGTAAACATTAAGCCAGTTTTTGGGTTTCATTCCACTTTTTTTTTCCATCTTTAATTTCAGTTAAATGCCTAATTGTGTTAAAGTTAAATGCATTTTCTGAATCTCATTGATAGCCATTGCAGGCAGATGAAGAGCAGTGTTCATAAAGTGGAGGGTGATACATTGGATGCAGTTGTGTTCCCATTCTCACTGTGAGCTGCTGTGCTGTTCTCAGTAGATCTGTATGTGCGTTTTTTTGCCTTACTTCAGGGCTCTTCAAATACAGGAGAGGTAAATGTATTCAAGAAAAGAAAAAGGAAGAGAACAGAAGGTTAAGTGGAGTGAATATGAGACTCCCTGTAAGAACTTCAGTGATTGGTGAAGGTAATACCAGAGTTTAATGCATTAAAATCCTTCTCCTGAACCAAAGTGTGAAACTGTGTGTGCCATGATCATAGCTTGGGAGCCGACCTGCTTAGCCCTCTTCCATTTGAGAGCACTGGAGGACAGGTCTTTGTTCCCTTTCCTCCACACAATGGTTGGCTCTGTCCAGGCACTCCAGCATGTCTCTAAATCAATGGTCAAATGGTTTAGTGAAAGACAACAGAAGGGTCATAACCTAGAGTCACGCTACCAAAGTCAGAGGATTTGCTGTCATATAAAACTGTTACTGAATGAAAAGGAGATATGAAAATGTATTTAAGAAAACAAAAAGCTTATATGAGGCGTCCAAATTACTGAACTACATTTCCTTTATATTTTAAATGTGTGACTTGCTTTCACTTCCACAACATTCTTCTTTGCTCCCAAAAAATGTATTAGCCTCAGGGATGAAAAATCAGATGGTTTGCTTCACTTTGTTCTTAATATCAGAATTCTTTTTTTTTTTTTTTTTGGATCTGTGATAAATATATATTAGGCTATATTATGTTTTAATTTTTAATTAGCCTTCTGGCCTAAATTTGTAAAATATTACATAAAGATTTCACTAAAATTACTAGAATCAAATGTCTTAGCAAATTTGCTTATTGATTTTCTGAGAGGCTATATGTGTCTAGTAGAACTTCTCTGCTTTCACAGAAACATTAAAAGCAGCATACTGATGGTATTACTCAAGTCCAATATTTTGTCTCCCATAGTAGCCCAAAATCACAATGTCAGAGTTAAGTGCAAGAGAAGCCTTATATTTTGATTCAATCTTGCATGCTTATATGTGTTTCTGATTTTCTATTACATCAAACAGTTCAATCACATTAAATGATTTCATTACAGGCAGTTCTCTTATCTCAACAGAATGTGAGTGAATGTCCAGGAGAGAGCTGTCACAAAGCCCAAGATTTTTATGTTGTTTCTTGGTGAACATATTGCTGAAATCAAAATGAGTCAGGGATCATTCACATGAAGACTGAAAAATAAAGAAGGTACCTACAGAAACCAGATACTGAATTTAAAGAAGTCAGCCGGGGAGAAGAAAGAAAAAAAAAAAAAAAAAACAACCAAAAACAAACCAAAAACAAACCAACCAAACAAATAAAAACCCCACACCAAAAGAAGGCAAATATCATTATCAGAGGAAAGAGTGGATAAAATAAATGAATATTTAAACACCGTGCTAATAAACTTCAAGTCTAGCAGCTTCTAAATTGCTTCCAGGTAGGTTCTGAATGAAGTCATCTCTATCCAAAGAAGCATCATATCTCAAAAATTATTGGCAGAAAATAGTTGTACTGTAGCAGCTCCTGTATTGTAGAAGATGAGATTAATATATGGTCAAAATTAATTTCCCAGGTTCTTTACTATAAATATTTCCTTAAAAAGTAATATTCCTAATAGCCAAGGAATAGTTGCATGTACTTACATACATGTAACTTAGTGGTTTGCTCAGTAATACTGGTTTCATCATCACTGTTTTCTCTCTTGCAGATATGAAGGAGTAATTTCAACTGTTCCTCCAAATCTGTGTCAAACTAAAACTATGAGAAAGGCACGACCACTAAATTGCAAAAGGCTCTGTATGCCAGTTACAAGCTGTTTCCTTTAAAACAGTCATATACTCTTCATTCCATGAATCCAGAACTCAGAAGGATGGTATTAAACAATTTATAAAGCCACAATCATATTTATTGGGAAGGAGTGGGTGTATTTTTCTGTGAACATATCTGGACCTTTCACATCCATGACAAATTCCAAAACCCATGGGGCAGCCAAGATAGAGTGCAGTGTTCAGGAAAAGCTCTGTGTATGGGTTAACCATAACAGTCTGTTCCATAAAAAAGTTGAATACTGTAGTAAGCATGTAGTGAACACTACAGAGAAGCAAGGGTAACCTGTTTCCTCCAACTACCATCATGATTTACTGCTTTGCTATTTTCTGTAGTTTGTTGTTCATTCACATCTGGCCTATGAGGCATGCATGTGAGCAGTTTCTGTCAGAAATAAGACATTACTTTGCACTATCTTTTCTGGCCCGAACAAGTGTGACTGCAGGATTTCACAGCCCTCATAACACTAGGACAAAATTTTGCTAAAAGGAAACTACCATCATCTTTCAATATAACCTCAAAAATTCTGTATGAAGATACATTCAGAAAAGAATATAAGTAATAAAAAATGTGTGTAAATTGGGTTTTAAAACCAGAGAGTATTTACTGAAATGGACCTTGGAGAATATGAATGTTACACCTGAATCAAGGTTACGCTTATGAAAAGGAAAAGCTTTGATTTCTGTTACGTTTGGTCTAAATAATAGGCAACACAAATAGCCCACCCATGGGTAGTGAGGAGTTAAGTGTTCCTATAATTGTATTTTCTGCTATTTGCTCCAGGTGGGAGAACAGACTCATCTCACAGAGAAATGAACACAGGCACAGACACAGAACTTCACATGCTGTTTTCAGCACAAGGTTATATATTTATACTTACACAGTTCGAGACACTCAACCACATCATTTCTCGAAGTGCATCTGATTTTGCATAATTAGCATTAGAGATTAAAGAGAGGAATTTTTTTCACATGTGGTCAGTTCCAATACTATTACCTGTAAGAGAAAAAAAAGCCATAACCTATTGCCCCCAAGCCTAACACACATCTCACAGAAGAAGGTGGAATCTAAATGATGGAAAAAGTGTCAGCTGTAGCCCCAGATGAACTCAATGTCGTCATTGTCATTAATGGCAGCAGCTGCCATTCAAAAGCAGCATGGGTTTATGTTGAGGCAAATTAAAATGATTGGAATAGATCTTCACCTGAAACAAATTAGTCTAGCTCCAGCTGAGGATTTGGTCCATCACCTCTATGGCACACAGAGGGTCTGGTAATCTAAGTGCAGTATGACAATCATTTTATTTCCTTGTGGATTTCCATTTAGCTGTTGCCATTAACATTTGATGAAGAGCTAGCACAAGCCTGGGGATTATAGGACATGTTACTGTAGCAACCAGGAGAATAATTTTTCATACCTTAGTAATAATCTAAAGTGAAATCAAAAGGGGAATGGTGAAAGTCAAAGAAATCTGTCCAACAGTACGTCAGAGAAGTATATCACAGTCATGTCAAGGGTTTTGAAGGAAATAGCATGTACCAGTTTTCCATTACAGCAGCAGAATCTGTACAAGGTCTAATGATCAAAAACATTGATTTATTCCTGTCACAAGCCTTCAGTCCCCCCAGCTTCTAATTAAATCCGTCTTACATTCAGCTCTGGTATACAGCCCTTCTGCTGTACACAAGATAAAACCACTTGCTGTACCTAATGCCTGCAGCCTATATCATTACTCTGACAAAACATTATCCTCAGACAAAGGACCCAAGAGTGGTGCATGTGGATAGGAACAATATCTGAATTGTAAGGCTCCAAAAATATAGGACAGAGGGAAGGTGAATCCATCTCACCACTATGGTTTTATTATCTTTTGCAGAAATTATTTTAGGACTGAAAATAGCACTCTGAGTGTAACACCTATCACCTCTGGTGCACAGTTGCAAGACTGATGCTTGAATGAGAAAAAAGCAAAGCCTATGCAGCTAATGTCCTGGACATATAAAGTAGTAGAGTACTAACACAAATTATGACATGTAAAGTTAAAACTAGGGTCTGGATTCTGATAAGCCTGAAATACTTCACTGTCTATATGCAAGATTTTATTGCTACATTTTTAAATGCTGAGAACCTAGTAGATCTGTGGTTTCAAGGCAGAAATGAAAGGCAATGCAAACAGCTTGTTGCCTTCTGACTAAATACTCTGTCCCACGAAGAAAAAAAAAATAAATAAATAAACAAACAAAACACCAAAGCTAATATAGCAAGACTTTATTCTGATATTTCACAGGTGAGAGCTTTACATTATAAACCTTAATAATTATATTTTTTCGTATAAGATACTCAAGCATCTGTATAATTTTCTTTCATGATGCTCACATCTATATGTGTATATAGCCCTTCTATAATCTTCCATATTTTTTTAAATGTTTTTCTACTTCAGCTTGATGGTAACACAAACTCCACTGCATGTCCAGATAGGGACCTGATGAAAATCCTATGATGTCAACAAAATATTACTTTTCAAATTACAGATTATTTTGCTATTATTTAAAAACAAAGTGGACAGATCACAAAAGTGCCTCACTGCAAAAGAATTTCAATTTTGAGTTTTCAGGGATTAATAGTTTCTTCATCTTCAGCATTCAGCTCTTCTGTTTATAGTATGGATTAACGAGTGTTTTGGGTGGGAAGTAGTCTGTAAAGGTACAAATCTCAGTCGGCAAATAATTGAACATATATAAGTAAAATTACATATGGGCATATACAAACATTTAAAATGTAGTTTCAAATTTCTAGTCTGCTCATTACCAAACAAATAAAACCCTGTCATTGCTGAAATGAAAGTGCTTGGTGCCAATTGATAAAGCAATAAGGAGTCATAGATTTATTTTATATTTTGGTTCACCCAATTAGCATAAGAACAAAGTTAGGTTAGTTTGTATTATGTCTCCTTGGGCTAAAGAGGCTTGTGGAGAGGAAAGAACCTCTATTTTTATTGTTCTGCATTTTATACACCTGTGTTTATAAATCACTTAACACAGTGACATTTCAACCTAACACTTTAAAAAAATAGTAACTAACGACCACGTAGCAGACTGAAAAGGAACCAAGAGTCAGCATATCTGGAATCCATCATTATGCATCTTATTCCTGTCTTATATTTACTCTAAGGAGAGGAAAGAGAGTGAAGGAGAGAGAGAGAGAGAGAGAGAGAGGGAGAATGTTTGCATGAAACAGATTTTTAAAATATCTCCTAGTAAACCAAAGAGTACTTAAAACCCAAGTCTACATTTTTCAGTTAAATTAAAAACATTAAAGATCAAAGCAACCTGAGGTATTCATATAAATACATATTTTAATTTAAGCAATGAATATGGTGTATGCTATTAATGTTAAGTGTTGCAGGTTTTTTGCAGTTTTCTTCTTCATTTAGTAAATATGATAGCCACTGTTTTATAATTCAACAAATAATATCACTTTTCTACTAAAACAACCAAAAATATATTAATTTGTCCACATTGGATTTTATTAATAGGCTTTTTTTTTTTTTTTCTCTCCATTTGATTTGCTTATACTCTGTATAACTGGCTATTAATCAATTAGTGTCACTCAGTTTCAAACTCAGACAGCTGCAATGGGTTGCATTGTCATTGTCATTTTAAAATACTGCCTAAAATGCCAAATTTTGATTTTGACACAATATTATCAAAAGCAGATAGTGCCTCAGGGATTCTTCATTTAGTTACTATTTTGTTTGTCCAAACAATATGTTCCGCTTTAGAAAGATCAACACCTGATCTTCTGTTTCTCTGAAATAATTTTTTTGTATAGAGGTTGATACTGTGTGGTGATGACTGTAAGGGAGATCAGTCCTGCTCTGGAAAGTCCTTGCACAGAAGGACCATTTCTTACTACATCAGTGAAACAAAATAAATACTTTAATTGATAGAATATTCACTGCTGTTAAATGAAGAGACCAAGGGTGATTTACCCAAGTGGAAAACCAGATGATTGAATTTCATCTGTAAGGAGAAGGGAAAAAAAATTCCAGTGCCTGCACAAAAACTTATACACAATGAAACTAATGTATGTAGGCCTTTACTAACTTAAACTGAGTATCCCATTTATCATAAGCCATATTGTCCCAATCTATTCCTACATGGAATGTCACTGTGAATTATAAACTTACATGGACAATTTAAAAGAAGAGCAGATATTAATTCTCTTATGCTTTTTATCTGCTGTCCAAAACTTTGGTTCAGGGAACTCTCTATTCACATACTTTGACTGTTTGATTTATTAGGTAACATATCTTTAGGGCAAGATGGTCTCTTTATGAAGCTGCCTGCTACCTACAAAATGGCCATGATGGTTCAGGTAGGAGTTAGCGGTCTTCGAAAAACAATTAGTAAACTGTAAATCCCACTAGATTCTTTGTTAAATAATGTAGATAGCTTTTGATATTTTTTTGCTGGTGATAATCAAAGTAACTCCACTCAAATCAGCAGAGTGGTGTTACTTTATATGATTCAAGAATTTTGCTTAGATTCCTTCTTGCTGTAATTCATTGTTTACTAATTTCAAATCAGGCTGCCTTTGTGCAGTAAATTCAAAACACCATGTACTTCTGCACTGGTGTTTGGTGTGCAGGGAGACAACTTTCACCTTTCATTAAACATGTCCCTTAGAGAAATTTCTGGACCTGTTCATGTTTTTCTCCTTTCTTCTTCTTCACAGCTTCTCTGTACAAAATCTTCTCCTCTCTATTGCATGAGTGCTTTAGCATGTCATTGCCATAATCAGAATATTCCCTTGTGAAGTCCTATACAGGGTCTCATGCAAGAAGTCAGGGAGACGATATGAAACATGGTGTTGTCTAGGAATTATCTTTACTAAAATCTATTTTCTGAATTACAGTGACTTCCTGAACCTGCGATGTGTGTCTTCATATGTTCCTAGTTACGTTGCAGGCCCTCTAGTTCCTAGGATTGCTCCGAACAAAAAGAAACTCACATTGGTGAGATCTGGTAAAATGTCTGTTCTTTATTTAGAGCCACAGAAATGCAGAAAGTCAGACAGAAATTTATTTAGTAATTGAGCAAACTTAGTCTGGTTTGACATTGATTTGGTGGAGGTAGTTGGTCTCAGACCTTCAGAGCTGTTTCGTCAGCTGCCTCCGGTCAAACTCATTGGGAATTCAACATCTAAAGAACTTCTGAATCTGAGCTTTAGTCTTTTAGTCTTCTGGCTGCTTTTCCCAGGACACTAGGATCATTTTTGCTCAGTCTTCTGTTTCCAATAAGGTCTAGAGAGGGAGAGAAACATGGGACATTCGTGCAAATCCCCATGACTAGTCACTTGTTTAGTCGTGAGTGTGGAGATGAGAATCAGAATCTGCACAGGAAATAAGGTACCTTCCAGGCAATTTGGTATCTTGTGTAATAATGCACCAGCAACGTGACTAATAACTGCACAGCCCTTCAGGTCCAAAGCACTCTGCTCTTCCTTTAGGGTATAACGAAAACAGTGTTATACATATTCCAACACTAGTTTATATGTTTGTAAAGTTCCTTCCAAACCATTTAAAACCAGTTACATTCATCCACTCTCCACAGGCAACAAAAGCAAAAGTCTGAGGGAGAAGAACTTGTTTGGACAAATTTAGAGGGTCATGGACAACGACACACAAAATGAATGGACTTCTGCCTTTTCACTGTGTAAACAGCAGACTGTGGTACTGCTGTTGTTCAAGGATAAAAGTGTTATTTTCCAATCCTATGCAGAAGATGTCTTGTTTGTTCTCAAACTGTAT
This sequence comes from Anabacerthia variegaticeps, assembly GCA_035583185.1. Classification (NCBI taxonomy): domain Eukaryota; kingdom Metazoa; phylum Chordata; class Aves; order Passeriformes; family Furnariidae; genus Anabacerthia; species Anabacerthia variegaticeps. Next base: position 38,485,285 of record JAWWEW010000001.1, on the reverse strand, counting down.
AATAACCACTGAAGAAGAGAAAGGGCCTCTCTTCCTCCCTCTGCCTCTGTATTCTACATTCATTGCCCTTGCATGGCTAACGTGCTCTTATTACTATTCATTATTTGTAGCCAAATAGTGTATAGAGGTTATACCAAAATCATGATATCATTGTGTTAGACATTGGACAACAACATAGCAAGACTCAAGAAACCCTGCAAGTGCTACAAACAAACATGAGCAAACAGAGGAGAAAAATAAAGTTAGACTATGTAGCTTACTCAAGGTCATAGAGTATGCCTGTGATAGACTGGAGATCCAAATTAATTACAGCAGGAAAGTCCAGCTTTAAGATCTATATCCACTTAGCCAAGGGAAGATGTACAAACCCAGTGCTGCTCCCTGTTCATACCTGAGGGGCCCTTAGGAAGGAGAGCAGGCTGTATCAGGCAGCCCACTGCCAGACCTCCTCTTTCTGGAGCTCTCAGCTATGGACAAAGAGAACAGAGATTAACATCTTTAGGACAGATATTAGGCAGACCAATACATCCTCTACAAGATATCTTTGCATACCAAGTGAAGTATAGGATGGCTGAGCTCTTAAAGCAGGCGATAGTATGCATCAGCAGCAGTAAAGTTGCAGTTAATAAATGCCGGGTTTGAGATTCATGTTTCACATCCTGGACCATTCTGAAGGGAGGGCAGACATGGGTGTGGGGTTGAGTGACACATAACTAAGCATCAGGGCTACCCTAATACCCCTGAAGGAAGAAGGTGTTTGAGAAAGCCCTGATATAAAAGTTTACTTCTAACTTGTGTGATATTTGCTGATAAATATCCATACTTCATTTGTACTTTAATTAAACCACTTCTCTGTCTTTATATTTATTATTTAGGATTTTAAACTAGTTCTCTTTCAAACATTGATTTACGGAGACACAATCATTGCTTCATTTGGTTCTGTTCAGAGCCCAGCATCCATGCTCACATATATAAAGCTGAACCTGGAGAATAATAGAGTAAATCCAGCTCTGTTGGACACCAGTCTCACTAGTAATTAGCTACATAAGCTGTTTCTTTGAGTGTTGCTGGAGTTTCCTTTTTGTGATGACGGTGAGGTAAAGCCTGTAGTCAGATCCTCCAAAGCCTTATGAATATCAGTTCCAGAAAAAAATTTAAGTAAATACTTAAATTGTTAAGCCTTGTATGTACTTTATGGCAACACTCTAGTTTTGTCCAAATTTTATTGTAAGAACCACTAAAAAATGCAGAATGAACTATTTCATTCCATCATCGTTTATTCTGTCATCCATTTTCCTTTGCTGGCAAAAAAAAAAAAAAAAGCTTTCCTCTCACTTCTGTGTTTATTTATGCTATTTTATGGAGCAATATAGTGGAGAAACAAACATTCACTTGAATATTTCTTCCCTAATACAAAATCATGAGGGACCCTAGGGAACCAGGTTTTAAAAAACAAGAGTGTATTTCCAACAGTAACATCAACAAATAGATTTTTTTTCAGATGCAAGATATCTGACTCCCCAAATACAATATTTCTCTTTGATTCACTGCACTGTCTTGCCTACAGTTAGCATAAGAATTACTTGAGCTCAACAAAACTACTTACAGAGAATAAACATGCAGTTACATTGAACCTGGCTTAAGGGACAGCTTGCTTTCTGACAGGACACTGAAGGAGACAAGTCTTCATTTAAATTTTGATATAGGACATTTAGTACCAAACCTGAAACTGGTATATATTGTTCTTGATCTGTTAACTCCAAAGGAGAGACATTGAACCCCACAGTTAGGTTTATAAACCTTCCTCCTACTCTGCCCCTGCACTCATGCAGAAGTTCTCATTGACATGAAAAAAAGTGTACCTAGATCTACTTATGAAAAGTCTGGCCTCATTTTCTTCCATTCACAGAGCCTTGTTTTTATTATTTTAGAGTTGAAAGCATGAAAGAAAATTCTTACATTTGTCATATAGTGCGCATAACAAACTTGTTTCAACACTGCATAACTTCAGCTTTATATGCAGCCTCTGTCATCTTTATAATATGCCATAAAATTCAGTGATGACTTGTTTTATCTGTTTGGGGGGAAAAAAAAAAAAAAGAGAATTAGCCTTTGGAAATTTTATGCCCAGTTTTATTTGAGGGTTTAAGGTATTGGTAACAGATCTTGTACTGAAATTCATAATCACTTTTTCATGAGATAAGATTTTAAAATATTGTTTGACTGTAGCAAATGTTCATTTTGTTACAAACACCATATGAAAATAAGACACATGACACACTTTCTATAAAAACCAAGCTATTTCTGAGGTCTCATTTCAGTAATACTGCTATAAACCATCTGATCTACTAAGTATGAAAGCTACCAAGCATCTTTTCAGGACAGTATAACTTTTTAGAAAATCTGCCTTTTTAGCATCACCCTCAGTAAACCTCAGAATATGACAGATTTCCCAAGTGAACCATAAACCAAACACACGAATACCGTATATATGTCAATTATCACTAATAAATATAAAAATATAGTACATAATAATTTTTTCCATAAGATATGAAATTTCAGCTCATATAGCTGAGCACCTTTACAAAAAAAATCACTTGTGAAATTAGTTTCCATTTTCAGATATTGACTTTGGTATAGTTAATGGTGTAAGCATACATAACAATAGCTTTTTTTCTTTTTTTTTCCCCTTTTCTGAATAGCTGAAATATTGCAGTGAAATAAGTGAAAACATAAGACAATTTTATAAATTCACATTCTGGACAATTTTCACAAAGAACTTCAGTATTCGACTTAATGGAAGCCTCAATATTACCTTCCTTTTACTGGATCATTTGGATTTATAAGAAGTTTCATCCTTTAGGGAGTTTAGTCACTTTCTGTAAGTACTTATACCTTTCACTCACTATGAAGAGATCCTGAACAACTAGTTTAACATATATGTAGTCATTACGTTAACCTATATGTAGTTATTAAAGTAAGGTTTTTTCACTTAAATGTCTAGGACAAAGTGTTTTTTCTGCAAAATCTTATCAAATGAACGAAAGGCATAGCCAAAAAAGAAACAAAAGGGTTTTTTCCATTCCAAGTACCTGTTCTGACAGAATTCTCATCCCCCTCAAAACCCACCTCAAAAAACCCCAAACCTAACAGAGTAAATCTGGTGTTGAAATTTTTGAGCCCCATAGGAGAATACACTTGCTGGCATTCCAGTGGTCCTCCAGAGTCCTGGAGAGATGATTGATTTTCTACTTGATATGGCAAAAGGCTGGAATCCGTAAGAGTGTGAAGTGACACACATCCATTATTAGATATACTTTGGTCTCTGTGCTTTTTTTATTCTACTCAACAGTAATTTGTATGGTTCTGAAAAATATATTATGTATTTATTTATAAGAACCATCTAAAGTAAAATGAATAAAGGAGGCAAAACTAGAACAGACTCTATTGATTTTATTTTTTTAAAACTATTATTTTTATAGAACAAGATTTCCTAGCTAAGTAGAATAAACTATTTGTTATAAAACTTGTTCATGAGAGAAATGGGTATTTTTCATTGTTTTCAGTTCAGATGAAAACATATTTTGACACATTAGTCTCTTCTACACAATCTAAATCCTGTGTTTTAGAAAGAAAGTAAATGTTCCCATGGGTCAAAATTTCAATTTTTGAGCAATGCTATAAATACATATGTTTGCTATAGTCATTTATATTAAGGATAATTTTCATTACCTTCTGATTAAAAACAAGATGTAATCAAGGTTCATATTAACTATGAACTTGAAACATGCAAATATAATTTCTAATGTAAAAGTATCAGTGTTGTAACTGGAAAAAAGCGCACAAATACATATTTTAAAGTATTAAAATCTCTCAAGTGCATTTAATCTCAAGTTCAATTTCTATTTGTGTAAAAAAAAAATTGCTAAGGAAAATCATAATCCCTTTAAATTATTTGAGGTGACATGTTTTCTACTAGATACCCATACATATTTATCTAGTGTAAGCTTTGGGAAATGAATTATCTTTATGCTAATAAACAGTAATGATTCCTTCCAATCATCTTTATCTTAATGTAGTTCTCTTTATTACTGGTGATGGAATTCACACCAGCTGACCTGTAATAAAAGGCAATTTCATCAGCCACCTAAGCAAAGTTCTCATAGAACAGCACAGCACATTTTGAAATTAAAAACATTTCAGGGGGTGGTCGGTATTGCTTTGACAATACTATAAAATCTATTGCCAAACATGAAGAATAATGAACCATGACAGCCATAAATGGTGTAATGAAAATGCTCAGTTAATAAGAAGAATGGATTTGCCTTATTGGAGCTTTCCAGTGACATTTTTTGTTCTTTTTAGAGAAGCCTGATTTTTCTGTCAGCACTGTTCCCCTTTGGAATAAAAAAATACCAAATCCACATGATTAGTAAGATTTTATGGCAGATATATGACAGTTATACAACTGCTCCCTCCAACCTGTGTTTTAAGGTTAAATTGAGGTCAAGTTCACTGCATGCTAGGCTAAGCTACCTAAGCAGGAGGTTATCCCATGCCCAGCCCTCAGGGCCCCTGTGGATATTTTCACTTTCTTAACACCACTCTGAAAGGGTATCCTGGTTTTGGCTGGGATAGAATTCATGTTCATCTTAGTACCTCTCACAATGCTGTATTTTGGGTTCAGTGTGAGAATAATGTTGGTTATACACTGATGTTTTGGTTGTTGCTCACCAGTGCTTACCTTAAGCTAAAAACTGTTTGGTATCATGAGCTCTGCCAGTGAGGATGGGTGCAAGAAGCTGGGAGGAAGTATAGCCAGGACAGGTGACCCAAACTGTCCAAAGGGATATTCCTTACCACAGAATGTCATGTCCAGTACAAAATCTGGAGGCAGTTGGCTAGGAGAGGCTGATGACTATTTACCCAAGAGAGGCATGAAGATTTTAGTCTGAACTCACAGTGTCCTACACCTTATTTCATGAGCTTAGGACATAAAAGAAGGCAATAATCAATCACTCTTTGAAAGTCTATTCTAGGGCAGTGTGGAGACAAGACCAGGCAGACTCTTCAGAAGTTCATTGGTATGCACAGTTAAGACAAATTTTAATACTCGAGCACAGTCAGCTCTAAATGCCCATAACCTGTCTGTTGCATACAAAAGCTATGGATATCCAAAGGTTTCCACCTGTTTTACTTTGTCAGTGAAGTACTCAGTACATAGAGGGGGAGAGAAAGGGCACAAAGTATTATCTTTCAGTGTTGACACAAAAATAGAGCCTTGGCAATAGTACTCTCTGGAAGGCTTCCAGAGTTTGGTACACAAGCTGAAAAGCAACTGTGTTAAAACATCGTTGCAGAAGTAATGTGAGGCAGTGGAGGGATTTTCAGAAACCTTTGAAATATATCAGTCCTATAAAAAAGGGATAATTTATGTCTAAGCCAATACAGAACATGCACTGGTATTTGACTTCAAAGTTATAAAAGAGTTGAAGTTGTTGGGTTTGGTTTCGGTTTTGTTTTATAAAGATTAGTGGGAATCTAACAAGGGAATAAGAGAAGACAGTCTGGCATTCTTCATCCTGTAAGATTAAAACCTTCAACCTCCAAAAAAGATGTAATTCAATAAACCTCAGATAGGAAACATCAAAGAACCCTCTCACCACATAAATATGGCCCTAAAAATAGGCAATTAGATCAAAGGAAAACATGTTTGTGTCATACTAGAAGGCTATATATACTGAAAAATTATAAAGTAAGATGAATGAACTGAAGGGACTGATTTGAAGTGAGGGTGTGGACATAATAAACATGCAAAAACTTGGCCTGAGAAACAGATCACTTATGTATCTTTAGAAACAAGAAGATAATTTATAGACCTGACAAAACAGATCAGAATGCTAGAGAAAAGTTTCAGAACTTAAAAAAAGCTAAGAGTTAAATATAGTAAATGAATTAATCATAACAATTATCACAATTTATGTGAATGAAAGTGTCATGCTTAGATTAAAAAATATTATTTGGGTTACTTTATATCATCATGTGTCCATGATAGTGGCTCAGAAATGTTAACAATTAAGGTCATTACATGGAAAGAAAACAATAATAATTGGATGCATTCATTAACCCTCATTATCTGGGACATTGTAACAATGAGCTATGACAAATAGTGAGATATCAAAATGTGAAATATTTTGACAAATGCAAGAGGGGACATATGGTTCAAAATGAAGGAGCTAAAGCTACACTGACACACTTAAACTTTGTCTCAAACTTCCCTCATTCAAAATCTCAGTATGAAAAGAATTCGCTCTTCTCCAAACCCTATCAACTTTATATAAAAGAAATTGCTGGGGGAGGGGGTAAAGACCCTCCAAGAAAGTGTAGTAAAAACAAACTCAAAAAAGTAAAAGAAACCTGCAACATCCGGGGGGAAAAAAAAAAAAATGTTTTTTTTAAAAAAATCAAAGAACTCAAACCAGACCACACAGTTACGTGGCAGAGCAAAGAAGGCTTTCAGAGCACAAGAGTAGCCATGCTGAGCCAGACCAAAGGTTAGCCAAGCCCCTGTCCCACTTCCATCAATGGCAACAAGAAGATTTCTAAGATCAAAATGATGAGACATGCCGTGAACATCCTGTGAAGTCCACAGTGATTTACTACTCATGAGCTTTTTGAAAAAGAAACAGACTTTTAGTAGAATCAGGTCTCTGGTATTTCTGTCTAGCATCTCAAAGCAGTGATATTTTTGCCCACAAACTAGTCCAGTTCCTTTTTCAATACATACAAACCTTTATCATCCAAAATATCCTGAGTTAAATTCTTTCAAAGTGTATCCCCTGGAGATGTAGTTCCTTCCAATTTAACACTCAGGTTTGGCTGGTTTTAGACTAACCTGTGTTTTAAATGTCAGGGCATAAGTAAGTTAACATCTTACAAGATAACAAAAGTGAAATACACAAATTGAAGAGAGAGGTGACAATTAGCAACCCAGGGATTCAGGAGAAAAATACTGACATGAAACTACTCACACTCGTGGAGAAAGCATAGAATCTGTTTTTTGGCAGCACCAAAGACCAACCCATGCCAGAGCACAACATGGCTGACTGACACTTCCCTACCACCATATGAGTGTTGATTCACAGAGGATCACAAGGCCTGTGGGCATAGGAATGGCAATTGTTGCTCCCCACTGGGGGCTCTAGCCAGCCATTAAATCATTGCTGTGTGCTTGTAAGTGGTTCATATACGGCTTGCAGTGTCTTTTTGTATACAGTAAAGAATACTGAAAGAAAAGTGACCTGGGGAGAGAGAGAGCGCTATATACATATCATGTAGAGAACTACTTCCCTTTTTTTTTGCTTTAAACCTACCACCTGCTAACAGCATGTGATACTTTCATCCTTGCTTTGGAAAAAAAATGAACCATCTGTCTCTTTTTATCTTTTCCTTTTCCCTTATGATAGGACAGATTTCTGTCAAAGTCATCCTTAAGTTGTCACTTTTCAGACTGAATAGTCCTGAGATATTTATGAATTTCTTTGACTGCCTTTCTATACTTTTGATTATTCTTGGTGGCTTTCTGTGAACCTTTTCGAGTTCAGTTACATCCTTTTGTAGGTTTTGGGATAACAGCTTTTTCCACTGATATGATTATGTTTTCTGTTTTCTTTTCTACTCTTTCCTTAATAGTTTCTAACATTCCATTTACTTTTTTGACCACTGAGTTAACATTTTCATGGAGCTATTCATCATAAACCTAAGATCCAATTTCAGAATGATAATAGTCAATGAAGAGTACATCACTAAAGAAGAAAGTATCCTTTAAAAGTAGAATTTGTATCCAAATAAGGAAAATAAAAAGAATTTAAAAAAAAATCCAAAACACAGGGTCTCCTTTTAAAAATATAAGCAAGAAAGGATGATGAAAAAGGAGCAGGCTACAACAAAAAAAAAAACCTAATATTAAGATACATATATTTTATTTGGTTTACATTGCAAGATTTTGGTAGAAAAAGAGCTACAAAGGTGTCCTCTGTGAGAAAGACCAGGGGTTATCCCTCTGTTGGATACAGCCAGTTCCAGTCACCTCCACAAAGAACCCACTGCTGCCCAAAGCTGAGGCTGTCAGTGATGCTGATTGCACCTCTGGATTAACATATTTGGGAAGAAGTGAAAAACATTGCACTGAAGGTGTGAGAGAAGTGAAAGTATGTGGGAGGAACAGCCCTGCAGACACCAAAGAAGGAGGGGAAGGAGGTGCTCCAGCTGCCAGAGTAGAAATTTTCCTACAGCCCATGATGCAGACCATAGGGAGACAGCTGTGCCTCTGCAGTCTATGGAGGGCCACAGTTGATCAGAAATCCATCTGCAGCCCTTGGAGATCCCAGCCAGATCAAGTGGATAACTGAAGGAGGCTGTGACCCCAAGGGAAGCCTGTGCTGGAGTAGGCTCCTGGCAGGACCTGTGACCCAGTGAGGCATTCACACTGAAGCAGTCTGCTCTGCTCCTGAAGGACTGCACACTGTGAAGGGACCACAGTGGAATAGTTCCTGAAGGACTGTCTCACATGGGAAGGACCCCATGCTGTAGCAGAGGAAGATCACGAGGAGGAAGAAGCAGCAGGGACAATGTGTGATGAACTAACTACAGCCCCAGGTCCTCATCCCTCTGTGCTGCTCAGGACAACAAGATAAAAGAGACTGGGAAGAAAGGTGAGGTGTAGGTGGAAGGTGCTTTTAGATTTGTTCTTGTTTCTCATTCTCCTCGTCCTCTCTTGGATAAATAAATTAAACTTACTTCCTAAAATCAAGTGTGTTTTGCCCATGATGATGGTCAATGGGTGATCTCCCTGTCCTTATCCTGACCCACAGGTGTTTTTCTCACACTGTCCTGCGGAGGAGATGATCGAGAAGTTACAAAAACAGAAAAGATGTGGCCAAAACATAAAAGCTGACCGAATATTTTGCATTAGCGTGAAAAACGGAAGGAGCTTTTCCTATGACAAGTGAGTCATTAAAAAAGTCTCAGACTGAAGTGTCACTGGAAGATGTTTTAGAATAAATTAGTAAAATAAAGAGGAAAATATCTCCAGTACCATATGTTTTTCATTCTGGAGCTCTGAAGGAGCTCAAGTAGTAAATCACAGAATTGTTAACTGCAGAATTTAATTTATTACTAAAATCACTGTTAGTAAAGGAATAGAATTTGACAAAACTTACAGATTTATAAATTTATCATTCACGAAGATGTGGAATTATAGGTCTGTGCTTTTGACTTCTGTAGTCTGAAAACTGCTAGAAACTGTTGGTAGATTTTTAGAGACATGATTAAATTGCTAGGAAATGTTGATAAATTTAGCAGAGACATGAATGTAAAAGAAAAGAAAAAGTAAAGAAAGACATTACTAGGAAATTATTAGGAATTGCAAAAGGAAAACAGAGAACAAAACTGTCACTGTGCTTCTGCACAAACCTGTGTTGGGTTAAAATAGTCTCTGCAATTCTGGTCACTCAGTTAAAAATGACATAGCAGATTATTTTTGAAAAGTTGCCCTTCCCACTTCCAGGTGATGTGTTCAGATAACACTAGAGGGGTGATTCTCTTCACTCATCCTCCTGGAATTAAAGGTCATATCTGGGATAATGGAGAGAGCAGGAGTAGACCTGAGGTGTGCCTGACACCTGTCTATTTGACTTTATAATTATATCAATTGACCTAGTAAAGGATGTTACATGTCCCTGCAAACCTTGTGTCTCTAACTCTCCCAAGGTTTTTTGTAAAAATAACAAAAACGGCTTTTTATCAGCCTCTACTTCTTTTTGGTTAGCCAAGGAGAGAAATCAGGCATCTTCTCTGAGCAACTTGTGCCAAACTTGTCCATGCTTCATGCATGAAGGGCACATTTCTATGTCTTCCAGAACCTGTTCCAAATTGCATCCATTTTAGAAGGTCTTTTCTAGCTGAAATCCATTCTGAAACTTGATTTTTCCTACTTCAAATTGAGCGAGATATGTATCTTGCTTTTCACCATGTATCATTAGCAGAGAACTCTTCCCTGGAGGGCTTTGCAGGAATATCTAGGTATAAATGCTAATATCTTAGAAATGTCCATCTGGTCTAACAGTACAAAGAACATGCACTAGTTTTAAGTATCTGTCATAGTGGGTAATCTAAAAGCAGGTTCCATTTACAGCTGAAATCAATGTCCTTGTACCTTTTCCATTTAGGCTAAAGAGAGAAAAAGAAAGGTTTCATTCATCATATTCTTCATGTCACTGAGAATAGAGGAAGAAGAATTGTTGCTGCATGCTTTCAGAAACATAGATGGAAGAAAAATCTTTGTCCAAAAGCATGTTGAAGTACCAATGCATAGTAAATTCAGATACGGATGAGGTTAATTATAAGGTACAAAATGAATGCATCAGCATTCATTTGTAATTTCTGTCTTTACAGATAGAAGTGAATGAATAATCCCTTAACAGAGGAAAACTGAAGGGATAAAGCAGAGGTCTCATGTTTATTTCCTCACTTTAATAACAAAACCAGAAAAGGGGTAGAAATGTCACTGACAGTTTCATGTGATGGATTGGTCTATATGCCTGAACATTAGGAACAAGCAACCCTCAATATCTGAAGGAAGACTGCCTAGCGTGTAAACATTAGATAGAATTGAAAGCGGCAGTTTCCGTGGGCCCCCTACCAAGAGAATGCACAGGGGGTGTACGTGCTTTATTGCTTGACACTCATGCATAAAGACAGCACAGCTTCTGCAATCTAAGTGAATCTCCTTAGGTTTAATGTTCCATTGAAATTTTGCTGAAATGTAAAACATATTTCAAAGGAAGAAAACATTTTCTCAAGCAGAGACCATTTGACTGTCATGGTAGATTTTTCTCTTTTATGGAAGCTAATTCCTGAAATAGACATATATTGGAAAAGCCAAACTGCCACGGTCACCGCTGGTACCACAAAAATGTTCAAAGTAGCATTTTAACATCAAAGTACATCTGTAATTGAAGCGATCATTCAAAGCACGCTGGCGATGCTGCAATAGCTGCACACATGTGACACCCCAAACCTCTCAGAGAGGGTGAAGAAATCAGATTTCACTGATCCTTGTTTCGATTTTTACTTTTAACTTGGACCATTTAATGTACAGTATGCATTCTGAATCAACCGCATTGGCATAACTAAGCAGTGTCAAAGGGCTGCACAGGGGTAAAAATAATTGGCTGAAGGGTGGTGGTATTTTGAGTTTCCTAAAACAGCTTTGCTGACAAAGGCAATTTTTCATGAAACTACAGTTGAGGCATAAAAGAACAGAGAATCAGGCTCATATTTGTTTGAAGAACTGTAGGAAGGTTCTTTTCTTCGGCTCTTTTTGTTCTTTTGTTATTGAAGAAAGAACATTGTGTAAAATTTCTCTCTTCATTAAAAGGGGTTTTTGGCCCATGCAGTAGTTAGCCTTAGTGCATGATTAGTATCAGACAAACAGTGCAGTTCTGAACACAGAGCACAGATATTCTTTGAAAAACAAAAGGTATTTGCAATCTGACAAGACTCTCACAGCATCTGCCTGGTATAGAACTCACAAGGGAAAATACACACTTAAAAAACAATTTGGTTTAAAAATTGAAATAAGAGACTTCAGACAATTTTTCTGGTAAAACAGCAAGGGATAAAATACAGATCTGTAGGAAGAAAACGTTGGGGAAAATTAAGGGAAACACATAAAACTGAATCCCCATTAACAACTATCTATGAGATACAGCTAGTGATATCTCATGTTATAAGAGGATAGCATAACTATTTCAGTATCAAGCTTGAAACATTATCTAAACAACCATGCTGTGAAAATACTTTCAGTGTTTCTCACTCAGCATGTAGGACAAGAGCTTCCTAAGAAGTTCATAAAAAGAATTTTGTAAGCATTGTATTGCTCTTTCACAATCTTTCAGTTCTATAGCTATGTCCTTTGTTCATATTTCAGGCCAACTGCAGTGAATATTTGTTGTTTTGAAAGGCTTTTTCCCCCCCTTTTTCAGGTCTTTTAAAAACAACTTCTGTGACTCCGAAAAGTTTGGAAATCTCTTTCATCTGTTAAGTATCATCTGCAATCATAACACTGCTTCAACCACTCCCACCTCTTTAGGGAGTAACCTTGCCTCTTTCTGGAAGTCTCACTCCAGAATAACTCTGGGTTAAAAAGTCCTGTGTGTCACAGAGAGATGTAGAAGCTGCAAGCTGGCTCTCGTAGTTGTTTTTGGAACAAAGGCTGAATTTCAGCCTATTCACATTTGGGTGCTAAGATAAACAGACAGGTTCTCCCTCTGGAGGCTTTCAAAGACATCTACTGTTCTCCATTCACTATGTAGGAATCTTTGTTATTTATCATTGGAGAATTAAGCATACAACTTAGTCCAACTTTTTTCTTTATGCCACTCAAACTGGATCCCAGACAAAACAGGGTTTTTTTCATAACCAGAGAGAAGCTTTCCTTTAAAACAAATATTCTCCGTGGAAAGTGACTGAGAAGCTTTGTACTCTGTTCTGTTGTTCTGTCTGGGGTTTTTGAGTTTGTTCTTTTTTTGTTTGGTTGTTTTTTTGGTTTTGTTGTTGTTGTTTCATTTCTTTCTTTTTTTAATTTTTGTTTTAATTTAATGTCATGCAGAATTTACACTGCAGATACTGTAAAGTATATTGCATATCAGTCTGAGTCTTCAGTACTAACCAATACTTTAGTGTATTCTGTTAAGACTTTTGGAAGCAACTGTTTTAAATAAACACCTTATTTGTGTATTTATTCTTGTATTTATTTGTTTACAAGTTTAATGTCACCTATTTTTTCAAAAAAAAAAATTTAAATAAGTTAATAATTTAAATTAAAAACATGAAATGTGACATTACAGTCAGGGTACAGGTAGATAGTATACTTTAGGTTATGTGAAAGGATTCAGTTTTGGACAAACTTCTTCTATTGATGGTAGAATTTAGTGGCTAAACTAGCAACCCTGATATAAATCAAGGTCTCTTCCCAGCCATGTCCTAAAGCCAGTTATGTTGCCAGCCAGCTCTTAAGAAGACCACCAAGAGTCGTAACAAATAATACATAAGCCTGTTTTTCAGATCATTTGGCCTCTACCAGAGTGGTACAGATACTGACAGGAGATTAATCCCTCTACTGTCACATGGGAAAATTGGGGTGCTGAAGAAGATTTTGGCTGCAGAGTTCTGTACTAACAAAGATGATGCTCCTCCTGGTGATATGTGGATATTATGAGAATTATATTAGAGATCGCTTTCCTGCTATGTTTACAACTGACTGTGCTACTTCAAGGAACATTGCCAGAGTAATATAAATACTGTGGTGGTAATACAATACTACAATTGTCTGTCCACAGTAGGAATTAGTTCTAGTAAACTCTTGCTTGTGCATCCATTTATGAATGATTTATGACAGGAAAGTATAAAAAACCATCAAACTGTTCAAAGTAAAAAGGGGCAGTGAAGACATTTGTTAAGAATACTGTTCTTATGATTGTGGGTACCCTACTGCATCCCTAAAATTTACTTCTAAAGCTTTGACAAAGGAGACTGTAAAATACAAGAAGCAGCTAAAGAAATGCAGTTGAAAACGAACATACCAGTGGCTACCCTATGCCAAATGCACAGGAAAAAAAGAAGTGAGTAACAGAACTGTATTTTGCTATTAAAAGATTATCCCAAAAAGAAAAGAAGTCTGATATCTGTGTTCCTAGTAATTAATACCTTAGTACTTGAATATACCTATTGTCCTTGTTGACATTAGTTATAAAATAGGTTGTTCCCATTTTGGTACAAGTCACAGTGGCAGAGTCTCTCTTAAAATGAATATGGCCTTGTAATATGTAAATAAGTTAGAAACTGTTTTTATAGACAGCTGAAAAATTATTAGGAAAGGCAGAACTCTACTAAATGATGTATGTTTTGTTTCTCCCATACAGGTTTTAACTAGTTTGATATATTCAGCCTGCAGCTGTACATGACAATACCATGAAACATAGACTTCATCTTCATTCTTACTGATATGTTATTGTACTCAGGGAACAAGCAAATGTTTGTTGCAGATTTGTTTATCGGTTTCCTTCCATTTCAACTAATAAAAAGCCAATCATCAATATGGTTTCTGTAATATTGCCAAAAGTTGTCTCTGCATTGGGTTAATTTAACCACAAATACTCAGTATTCACAATAAGGACACCCTTATTCATAGACTTTCCTAAAGTATTTGAATTCATAAAGGGAGTAGGATTTGAGAGTTGAAATTCCTAATGTCAAAACCTTGATAGACTATTCAACTGTAATTTCCAAGAACAGACATATCACACACTTTCAGCACTTCAGGTGTTTTATTTTCTCAATTCCCATAGGTTCTCTTTCTCTCTGAGAGGAGGTTGCTGTGACCTGACCCTCACTGTCACAGCTGTCTGAGCTCTGCCAGGAAGTGACAGACTGTTCACATAGTTAGGAAAATGAGCTTCACTTCTAAATAGTACTGTTTTCCCTTCCAAAAGCATATTCAATAGAAGGTCAGTGAAAACACTTTGGAGGTTCACAGTTCATTAGGGAAATCAGCTGAAGGACTTGCTGCAGCTGGAGTTTGTTTTAAATCATGCTGGCATCTGTGAAGCAATGGCATCGAGAAAACATTGTCAACAATGTTCTATGTTTGCTGTGGTCACCTTCCAGGGAATTGATCCAAATGAGGAGGCCTGCAACTCAGGAGTTTGAATTTGAAGCTATGCTTCCAGAAAATGATACATGGTGACAGAAAGCATTGCATTAGATTTTCAGCTTGTGTAAATCAGTGTAACATGTAGACTTTGAGAGCTCAAGCTAGTTTGACATCAGTACAAATAAGACTGTTTACAGAATCTGAGACCCTGACCTACAGTCTTTCTCTGTACAGTGCAATATCTTGTATTTTCGTATATTAAATGTCTAGTTTAAAGTTGTTGTTTCGTGTGGGAACTAGTGATACAGCCAAGGGCAGTATGAGGAGAATCAAGGACTACAGAGCCCTGGGGGCAGTACTAAGGGACTCCGGAGCAGGGGTAGTCTTTCATGAGTCCTCTCAGTCAAAGAGAAGGTGTTTGAAAGGACCAGTTGAATCTGGCAAATCAACATGTGTTTAGAGGACTGGTGCCACAGCCAGGGCTTTGGTTAATTAGACTCACCTTGAGAAACCTATGTACTGGGGGCTGATGGTGTCCCTCTGACAGAGAAGGGGATGAGCAGTTTCTTGCCAAGATAGTGAGGAGAGCTTTAAACAAGTTTCTGTGTGAAGGAGGCTTCAACCCATCCTACTCCTACCAATTTAATTTCAATGCCAGCAAGAGAAGCTCAGTCTGGAGAGGGATCACAGGTTAACAGAAAAACACCTGAAGAGCAGCACAAGGAAATTCCAGCCACTCCAGTCAGGAAACTGACTTCATCTGGGGGCCAACACAAATGCCTCTCTGCAAACACATCTGTAGCATGGAAAGTAAACAAGAAAAACTGGAGACATACACACCCTGAGAGATTTAAACCTGTCCAGAGTAACCAAGGGTATCAAGAAAAGCTTCTATAGGTATGTCAGTGATAAAAGGAAGGCTAGGAAAAATGTGGTCCCTCTTTGAAAGGAGAGACCTGGTTACTTGGAACATGGAGAGTGCTGAAGTATGCAATGACTTTTTTGTCAACACTCCGATTGTATCCTGGGCTGCATCAAAACCAGCATGTCATCCAGGTCAAGGGAGGTGATTCTTACCCTCTGCCCTCATGAGACCACACCTCAGTGCTGTGCCCAGATTTGGGGCCCCCAACATAAGAAAGATTTGGACTTGTTAGAACAAGTCTGGAGGAGGGCTACAAAGACGGTTTGAGGACTGAAACAGCTCTCCTATGAAGACAGACTGATAGTTGGTGTTGGAGAAAAGAAGGATACAGGGAGACATTATAACACCTTTCAGTACCTAAAAGAAAGCTGGAGAAGGACTTTTGACGAGTGCATGTAGTAATAGGACAAGGGGAAATGGCTTTAAAACAACATAGACTAGGTTTAAATTAAATATTGGGAAGACGCCTTCACTGTGAGTGTGGTGAGCACAGGCACAGATGTCCTAGAGAAGCTGTGGATGTCCCATGCCTGGAAGCGTTCAAGGCCAGATTGGATGGGGTTTTGAGCAACCTGGCCTAGGGAAAGGTGTCCCTGCCTATGGCAGTGGGTTAGAACTAGATGGTCTTTAAGGTCCCTTCCAACCCAAACCATTCTCTTATTCTATGATTCAGTCATTCTGTTATTTGTATCTGAATGTACTCTATTATTTTTTCTTCTCTGCCCATACTCTCATCTGCAAGTTTTACTTCTTATCCTGCTACCATAGAAATCTACCATCTGTTGCAAGGAACATTTACTGTTCAATCTTAACTGCATTATTGAGGTCAGCGTATGGTTTCTAGGTCAAAGTCCTTGGGTGAAAGAACTAAGTGGGATAAATATGAATATAAAGAAATCACATATTTTTTTAAATTTCTGCATCATAGAAGGATTTAGCTTCTCATTTACTGACCCACAGACACAACACTCCCTCCTGTTCTGTACAACAGAAAAACCCTTTTCTCAGAGTTGTGCTTTCAAATTTGCCCTTTTTTAACTTTTTATTTTATTCATTTTGAGGGGGATGCCTCTCATTTCTTATAACATTTGGTGGCATCTTTGTTTATTTGTTGTGGCACTGCATTCCTTCATTCAGAACAACTTCTCTCTATAAAGATACTAATTGAATGATACTAAATGAATAATGTATAAATCAAATAGAACCTCACTGCCACGGTCTCTCAGGCTTCTCTTGCCTTGCTTAGATCTCATTTGCCACATTAATCTGAGACTGTGTGCCATGGCAAGAAGCAGAGCAGCACTACAGCATTGCTGCAAAAAGGACAAGGCACTTCGACCTGTACTGCATGACACTCAAGACGTATTCTTGGTTTCCTTGTGTGTCTTTGCTTCTGATTGATAGTCATTGCTAGGTAGGATCTCTTTGAAACATCTGACTTGAAAATATTTCACACTTCCCTGAGTGTGTGCCCAGCTACAAGCCAGAATAAAATATGCAGAAGCAGCAAGCTGCATGTCCTAATCTCCAGCAAGAGGGAACTTGGACATCATAGAGAGAGTACTATGCTCCAAAGAGGTGCCAGCCTGGATATTTAGGCAGACCAGAGTCCCAGTGTGCACTAGCGTGCTTATCAAAGCAGATATCTCTCCAGAGCTGTTGTACCTTTCCACAAGCTGATTGCTACTGTTTGACAGGACTAATACTGTGAAGTCAGAGTCTCAGTGGTGTGACGATTCTGTGGAAAAAAGCAGCATTGTCCCCAGAGAAGTTTTACTCCTGATGGCTAAAAAAACTCAGTGCTTTCTCTTCTATCTGGATATGTTGACATGTGCACTGAGTGAACCAGCCAAACTCCATGAGACAGGTTGCTGGAAATATTTTAAGTTTTCAAACACAGACCTGCACTGCAACTTGTGGAAAAGACACAGAGCAGTCATGTCTTGTGAAGCAGAACCCCAGCGTCTAGAAAAGCTCACAGTCTTTCTGAAAGTGTCAGGGATGGATGGTAGCCCTAATTAAACACTTCATGAGGCAATGATTAGAACATTATGCTACACTGATGCCCTAAGATTCTTAAGATTTGTAGCATATAGATTTTTAATATAGCTTTAGTGTAGTTTCTAACACTTTAAAACAGCAGTAAAGAGTTACTAAACCTTTTTCTTCTGCTTTATATGCAATTCTCAAAATTCTTGAAATTTTGTTTAATGATCTTTTCAAGGAAAAATATTTTAGCAAGGACACCTTGCTTGGGACACATAATTGGAAGGACATAACAAGGACATATTATTGTAGAAAGGCCAAAGTAGAAGGCCCAAAAACCTTGGAGAAGATCCAAAAAAGGCTTGTGATGTGAAGATGACGGTGGTGAAGAAGAGGTCTTGGGACCTCCGACTCAGTTCCAGGGAGGTATGGCAAGGGGCAGACCTGAGAGAGGTTCTGGGGGTGGACAGTTCTCAGGTTGGATGCATCCATTAGATATGATAATTAGTGTTATAAATTTGTAGGGGCCTTATATAGTAGTGTGCACTTATCTATTCAGTGTACACTAAAGCGCTTTAATTAAAGACTTGTTCTCTATTTGATCTATAGTGATTTTATCTGGAAAGTTCTTTTCTTCCATTTTAAGCATCAACACCACATGCTCACTAATACAGTAAAGTAACCAGAAGAGTTACATCACTATAACATCTTAGTCCCTGGGATAAGTAAATGGGTCTTCACCTTGATATATGCAGAGAACAGTTTCGTTCTTACAACCCAGGCAAGAAGATACTGCTCCTGACTGCTCAGCATCCATTGAAACCAGTCAGCCTTTATGAAGTTCTAAGCAGAAATTCTCCAGGAATTTTGCATCTAGCCTATCTGTGATCTGAAACACAGATACTATGTGTATATAGAACATACTACACAGATCCAAGCCATCAGTCCAGCTTCCATGATAAAGACTGGTCTTTTGGTACAGTCTCTGGCTGTTAGCAGACACTATAAAGCAATGCTATGGATGTGGGTCATATCATATAAGTTTAGTACATTTTTCTGTTTTCTTTCCTTTAACTTTCTTCTCATTTTCTTTACCATGTTTAGCCTCTTATACGTACTCCTCTCCTGCCTCTTTATTTTAGGCTGCTTATGGGTGTCTGTATGCAGGGCTTTCAAAATGGGTGCTCGGGAAAAGAGAAGAAGCCCAGTAATTTTCTGAACTGACTCTATAAAAAAAATATCTCTCTTCATTTTCCATATATTCCATGCTGCTTTTTGACTAAAACTAAAGCTTAACCTGTCAGACTTGCTTTAATCCTTAAGAAATACAACTGCAGCAATGATCTTTGCAGAAGTAAACAGAGATAAGCCTACTCTGAGGAAGTTAAGGGATTAGTTGAATATCTCTGAATGGCTAAACCACTTACAATCATTATTTGTAGTGTATCCATCATGTGCTTATTATCTTACTGTGTGCCAGGAGACACAGTCAAAATAAATATGGGCAAAACCGTATTCCTTAATCAGCCTTTCCTTTTCACTGCATACATATGATTGGTTGTACAGCAGAGCTCCTGCAGAATTGCATGGCACCCAGGGATTTTGCCTACCCAGACTGAAAAAATTTCACACAGCTGCTGAAAATCACAAATACCAAGCTTAGACACAGCTTCTTACAGTTTGTCACTCTTCACAAGAATAACCTTCATGAATTATTTTGACCAACATAATTTTAAGCTAGCCCAGCTAAATCATTTGCACTTTGAAAGTCTAGAAAATAATTCATTCATTTCCCAGCAGGTATTCAGAAAAGAGATTTTCTTGACGTGTTAAGTAATATACTATCATCAGTACTATCACTGTCATCTCACTGAAAATATAAAATGAGCAGATATTGGTGCCTGATCTGGGAAGTCTTGCTTTCAAGTTTGGTAAAGCTCATTTTAATGTAAAGATAAACAACAGATGGTAACCTGCTCTCAGACAAACATGTTATTGATCAGATTATTTGTTTTCAATACACTTTCTTCAAGACACTGACAGTCTTCTTGCAAGTTGTGTCTGAAACGAAGATTAGGTTAGTTTTAGTAACATGATTTTTCCCATTTCTTTAAGACACATTGATATTCTGGCATTAAAGGACACCAAGACATAATGTAGACAGGTATAATTGTGGCAGTAAGTGAAATTCTTTTAAACAGAAATACATCAAAGCCAAACTGTTAGTTCAACATCCTGTAGTTTTAAACAAATTAGACAGGATTTTGGAGAACTTGTGGGTCCAAAAAAGATAGCTATCTTTTAGGGCCCTAAGCAAACCAGTCTGGAAAAATGCTCGTAACAATTGCTAGAAAAAGGGTTTGGATAGCCTTTTTGGGGATGTTGTGGAGAAAAGCAGACTACTCAAACTGAGCTTAATAATTAAATGATTGAGATTATATGACCGGCTGACTGGAATATGGACAGCTAACATTTTTCAATACAGAAGGTCATTCTCAGTCTTATGTTTCTTTTAAATTATTAGGAATGGGATTTTACAATTCTCCAAAGCAGCAGAAATGTGATGGGGTTTTGTTTTCTTTTTCCTTAATATGGTGTAATTAGTTTTAGTCTACATATGGGATATTTGGGGAATCAAAACTAAATTTTTACCAATGAAGGCAACTTCATGAAAACAGTGTTGTGCTTTGTTTAAAAAAAAAAAAAAAAGAAAAGCTGGTGAGTTTAAGTTAGACCCCTGCTGGATAATTTTAGAGATGAAAATAAATATTTACTTAGAAATTTGACATATAAGCAGAAGTCATCTATATAACAGGAAAAGGTACTCAGTTTGCCACGACTGAAGAGTAGGGTGAAGTTTTCTTAGATTTCAGGACTTTCACAGCTGGTATAAGGTGTGTTTTCAGACAAATACACCTTTCATTTCCCTGGGGGAAATGTGTCATACAGCTGAGTACATTCAGAAAGCGAGGAACTGTCGAGCAGGTACTGGAAGCAGTCAGGAAGTGAAAAAAGGAGCTTGGAATGCTGTAGATTTTCATAACCAGTAAATCTCCATGGTCACTGAGCAGAAGTTTGAGAACATAATGTTTTCTTTTGATGATCAAATAGTGAAGATTAGATAGTGAAAGTTAGGTGGGATCTAAATGCCTAGATCATCCAGTGAGTTTTAGTCCATAGCATACAGACATATAAAACATAGTTTTGAACTTATACATAGTCATATATTTAGTTTCTTATAAGCCAGTTTATACTGTAAGAGTCTAAAATAATTTTATATGAGAACTATTCATAAAGACTTGACATGATTATTATAGCCAAACTATAAGAAGTTGATTTATCTGCTCATCCCTTTCTCTTTGTGACACTTTTAGCCATGTATGGAATAGATATAATATACTACCCTGCTACACTATAAAGAATATATGAAGCTGTAATTGGATACAGGTGCACACTTGGAGAGAAAAAAAGAAAGCAAGAAAATATCATCCCAAAGCGAAATGTGTTTGAAAACAGGTAAAGAGAATATCCACAGAACCTGAAGCATTTGAAGTGTTACCAACTGCTTTACTTTTAATCATAAGGACATTCTGGAGGTGTTTCTACAAACCTCTGCTTTGGTATTTTACTACCTCCCTTCTTTACATTCTTGCTTATCCTCCCACTATTGTCTGTCTCTAGACTGCGGGCTCTGCAGAGCAGAGCATCTCACTATGTGTTTCTTTAATAATGAGGATCTCAACCTCAGATGAAGCCTGTAGTCACTGCTGGCAAACAGCAATGACGATTTTGCATTCACTTCTGAAACACATGTAATAGCAACAGTTCAACATTTTCATTTCTTTGCAGAAGTCAATATTCCACTATGGGACTTTGATCTTTCTAGTAATAATATGTAAGCTTTAACATAACAGAAAACAGCACTGCTCCAGTGCTCTCCTGAAACAGTCATATTTGTTTCCCCCTGCATTTCAGCCTCCAGCTATTCTACTCAAAGGTATCAGAAGTCACAGATAATCATTTGAGATGCAGAGGGCAATGGCAAACGGTGGACTTATGTCTTTCAAATGGTAGACAAGGGGGTTGGGATTTGGTTTCCCGTGTCAAAAATATTTTCTCTAATAACATTTTAATGAAAGGAATCCTTGAATGAACTATCCAATTTAGCCTTTTACATTATTAACTTGATAGTTAAATTACCAGACCAGAAGTCAGAATATATGTATTCAGTACTAGGTTTGTCCCATACTTTTCACTGTGACACTGAGGATCACTCCAAGATTCCATGAGTCAAATTCTCTAACTCTGGAACAGCTACTGTGAGACTGTATTTTTTTCTTTTGTACTTAGGACATAAAAAGTTTATATAGGGGTACAGGAACAGAGTAATTTTTGTCATAGTACTTCTCTGAACTAGTTTGAGTACTACTGCAGTATTTACAGTAACAAAACAATCTGATTAAAAACAGAAACAGAACTTTTGAGCTCATGCAGTATAATAGTTAAAATCAGCTATAAGGGCCAAGAGTTAAGATGATTTATGTAACAATCCATTATAAATTGTAAAGCTGTTAATGGAACATGAAAGTGTTTAGTATTAGGTTGTGACTATCTCAGGACTTGAATACCTTTGATTACCTCAGAACAGATATCTAGTCTGAGATCCTGAAATATTAGCTTTGTGCAACTTTATGTTTGCCTGCTTTGTTTTCTGAATAACACTGTAAAACCCTTTACATAAATGCAGTAAATCTGGACTCAAAACTTACGGCGTAACATACTTGGCAAAATTTGCATGCTTGCGAGCTGCAACAGGGGACCAGAGGTTTCTGTACAGAATATCTCATCACTACACAAAGAATCAAAGCATTATACTAAACAAATAATAGTAATACTACTACTAGTAGTAGCAATAATAACAATAACAGCAACAATATTAATAGTTGTTATTATTATTAGCTTATACATCTAGCAACTTCATTTCTGTGCTGAGAATCACAGGCAAAAAGCCATCTGTTTTCCTGCCAGTGATTTAAGTTTAAATATTCCTTTAAAGGGGCTTAAATGATGTGATAGATGTTAACAGCAGTCTGGGGTCAAGACAATTTCTGAGTGAAAATGGGAATCATAACCCAAGCTGAGAAAACCTGCACACAGAATTCTGGACTTGAAAAACATAACTAGAGGTTCAAAAAATTCTGAATCACTACTCTCTAAATACTATTCTCTTTGCCTTTTCTCTTATTTTTTTTTTTTCTCTGATACAGTTTTATCATATCAGGTACACATCAATGCAGATACATCCCCCAAGGAAGTTTTCTGTAATCTTGAGGCACACATTCTTATGTGTATAAAATATCCTACCAACCTTCTTACTCAGGCAATGACAAAATATTTTGAATAAATAGATATTTTTCTCATATTTTCTGAAAGAACCAGACTGATTTATCATTGTCTTGACTCCAATATAATAACTTGCTCCAGCTCAAATTGAGCGCAAAATCGTATCACTCTGAGTTAGAGTGATTTTAGTATTACATTAGTTTTGTATGCATGATGGTACATGTTTTCACTGAACTTATTTAATTCTTTCAATTTCTTTACTGCAAATCTTACTAAACCAAGACCCCACAAGCATAGTTACTGAACCTTTTAACCAGTGTTATATACCAGAGAGAATCATATTGCTTTTGCAATTCACGTTGATACATACTTTCCTGCATTATCTTAAAAGTTACACCACACAATCTCAATATCCAGATATTGGAGCAGTCTTCAGATTAAGGCACCAGACTCTCCAGAGGCATGCAGTGAAAACAACATAAAGAAAACAGTTAATTGTAAAAGAGAAATTGATATTGCAATTATAATTTATTGTCAGTTATTACTTATAAAATAAGATAGTCATTCTGAGCTGAATTCAGCCCCTCACAACTCCATTGGTTTCAGGGATAAATTCATCCCTGACCTCAAAGTCCCTACATCACCAGAAGTTTCATACAGATAGAAAGACTTCTGCTGAACAAGGTGCAAAGTACATAGAAAGAACACCAGGTTATTTCCTCTGTGGTCTTAGAAAAGGTTTGTTTACATATTTCTTCTGTGGAAAACGTCCATATAAAAATTATACTTCTCTCTGGAGAAATGATAGAATTATAGGATCATTTATGTTGGAAAAGGCCTTTAAGATCATCACATCCAACAATTATCCCAGTACTGCCAATTCCACCCTTAAAGCATGTGCTACATCTACACACATATCTTTTAAATCTCTCCAGGGATGGTGACTCAAGCACTTCCCTGGGCAGCCTGTTCCAGTTCTTGACAACCTCTTCAGGGAAGAAATTTTTCCTAATATCCAATCTAAACCTCTCCTGGCAATACTTGAGCCCATTTCCTCTTGTCCTATCACTTGTTACTTGGGAGAATAGACCAATACTCACAATGCTACCACCTCCAGTTATCCTGGTATTATTTTAACAAAAACAAACAAGCAAAAGGAAATCAGCCCTTGGGGGGAAAAGAA
Source organism: Anabacerthia variegaticeps (assembly GCA_035583185.1). Classification (NCBI taxonomy): domain Eukaryota; kingdom Metazoa; phylum Chordata; class Aves; order Passeriformes; family Furnariidae; genus Anabacerthia; species Anabacerthia variegaticeps. Next base: position 38,461,132 of record JAWWEW010000001.1, on the reverse strand, counting down.
TATTAGGCAATGCTTTCTTGCTTACTCACAGGAGCTGTATTCAAAATTACTCAAAACACTTTTCTTCTTCACCAAATTCAATGGCCATGCTTCATCTGCCATGGTAGGTTTTCTTATATTAAGAGATAAATCTGGCTAGGTTTAGAGATGAAAAGAAACATAGGGTCTATTGTGAGGAAGTTGAAATAAATTCTTATGCTGTGTAGAAGATGATAATTTTTATTAGATGGAGGACATGGAATGGATGAAACAGTCTCATCTCAGACATAAAGTCTCTGAAGAATTTTTGCAGGTTTAAATCATCCTGCACTGACAACTGCAAGCAGAAGAAGAAAGAAAACAGCTTTACTACTACCATTGCTATACACTTTCAGTATTTTTTAGTAAACTTGTGTCCTAGTTACTGGGGCTGGAATCAGTTTATCATTATGTGGTTGTAACCAAAATTGTGTATTCTACACCCACTGTGCCATTTCTGATGGACTGTTAATAATGAATCATTTGCAGCAGCTGCCCAGGCCACACCCGAAACCTCAGGCTACAAGCTGGGTGTTAAAGAACCCTGTGAGATGGGGGAGTGTTTCTGTCTTCACACCAGTAATTCAGCTCCCCTCCCCTCTGGGGAGACATTAACACCTTCACACCCAGCCTGAGGGATCACCTCTGCTAATCGGCCGTGAGGGTCTGGCACAATAGGCAGCTGCAATGACCTAGACCATCAAAGATTCAAAAATATCCCATGACTCACAGAGTTAAATCACCGATTGTGCAACTTCTCACCCTGAGGGGAGGTACTGGGCATTCCCACCTGAACCTGAGCATATATATTCTTTGGATTTTGGGACTTCGATTTCATCGGTTCCAGAGGAGGACCAGAACCTCAGCAGGACAATCACTCTCTACAAGACTGTGACCATCATCTTCACCAACACATTTTCCTTTCCTTTTACCTTGCACTCAGAGGGACCAGATGGCATTCAGTACAGGGGCTAATGAACACCATTCCATTTGTGCCCCAGGGTACTGGGTTATAAACCTGTGTCTTGTGGGTTAAACTGGTTTTTCTCTGTATCATTGTATTTATTGTAATCTTTTTAGTAATTTGTAACTCTGGCTTGTAATCTCACTTGAGCTGGCTTCATTTCTCCCACCAGTTTACCTTTAAACCAGCTCAACTTGTATGAACATGCCTAATTATTGAACCGCTTCAGAATGTGGAGCAGCAACACACTCCTCATAAAAATGAAACAAAAACAACTAAAGAAGACTTCTGAAAAGCAGGTGCACAGTCAGGTTGGCCTGGCAGCCCCAGAAAAATTGGAAATTTGGTGACTCCTTTAAATAGTGATCAGTTTTTTTAAAACAGGAAATAAAACAACTGCCCTCCTCCCTATGCCCCTCTCCTCCCCTCCCCCCTCCCAAAAAAAAAAAAATAAAAATCAAACCGAGAGTGTCTCTGTGTAAAGAGAAGCAGCTGACAGGGGTTAGAAATTTTGGAAAAAAATTCTGCTCCTGAAGTATAGAATGGATATTCATGGGAGGCAAGAATAATGAGCTGCAAACCTTCAGACTGAGATAGGCTTAAAATTCTGCTTTTCAATTTCTAAGCTTAATTTCTCAAACCACTGGGGTAATGTATAAAAGAAAGCAAAACTTCTAGGAAGTTACTTTCAGACCCCTTCACCAAACACACCCATCAGCTACAGTCTAAGCTTTTGGCCTATTCAGACCCTACTGAAATGTCTAATGCTCTTCACTGGCTTCTCTCATCATCAATGCATGTCAGGGCTGCTTACTCTGCAAGAATGTTTAGGCAACGTACAAAGCCAACGAATACAACTGATGCTTCTGAAGCCTGGAGAGGTGATATGTCTGCCACCTAGGTCAGATCAAATGAATATGACTTTCACCTGTGATCCTTAACTTCTGGGGTAAGTTATGAACCTTGAGTCAACCTAATTAAAATTATATATAAAAGGATACAGAACAAAAAGGAGGAATAACTAAACCTGGTACCATGAACCAACACAGAAAAAGTGACAGAATGAGCACACAAAGGGAAAGATAAAGGTCTTTTAATCAAAACAGATTGGCATTAAATGAAAGAATGCGGGGGGGGCAGAGGGGAAAGAAGCTAAATACAGAGCTTCAAGTGAAAAGCAAGGAAGAAAGCAAAAACTTTCTTGTTTGAAAGCAACAACATTGTACTGCATCTGAAGCAGTGAGAAATGAAAAATACAATGAACAGATGAGTAAATATTAATCTTCAAGCAAAACAAAAGAAAAATGGATTGGAGAAGCCTACAAAAATAGATTCCTAATAAATACATTTTTACCTTATTGAAGAGTAAGACACATATTTACCTGAATTTTATTAGTTTAACTCCGGTGCTGCAATGGTGCAGAAGGATATAATTCTCTTTGTTTAAACCTGACAGCAAATGGAGAGACCAAACATGACACTAAAGATTAAGAGCACATTTTTCATCACATTGGTGCACTGAGGTCCTTGAAACAAGCTGAGTAAGAACTTCACATATCTTTTCCTTGTTTTAGATGTGTGACTACAGAGGTTACTGGCCCTGAGAGCTGCTGGTTGCTGGTCATTTCCCCTTGCAGACCTTATCACCCTCTCCAGTCTGCTAGTTCAGTAACTAAAAAGAAATTAAAACTGCTCAGCAAATTTAAATGCTAAATTCTGGAATCTACTGTTGTTGGTTTTTTTTTTTTCCTTCTGCCTTTTTTTCCCCCTTCACTCTTTTTTAATTAAAACAGAGTAGAAAGTGACAAATCAAGCAATCTGGAGCTGTGCTAATATCCAGCAGGAAGCAGGAGCAAGTAAAAGTTGCTTCCCAGGCACTCGTCGCTGTATACAAGGCAATTTGTAAGCAAGCTGCTCCTTTTGTGAGTGGCAAGGGAGGACTGTAAGGCTGGGTTTTCCCAGCCCATACTTCTGTGCAGATAATACTTCCACAACAGGAAGAAAGTGCAGGAAAATAAAACTAAGAACAAGAGTGGACCAACTGCAAGGAACAACCAGAGCAGGTGTGTGTCTCAAAGATTTAAGTGTGGAACCATGTTAACTGGAAGCTTTTCAGAGCCATAACTGCAATTAATATGGGCATAGCTAGCATACGCAGTGGTAGGAATATTGGCCCAGCATGCCATAAAGACCTGGAGCAGAAAAGGCCCTAGTCCTTCTAGTCTTCCCAGAGCTAAGTGAGACCTTCTAGGACTTTGTAGGCCACTTTTGGGTACTTTCCAGTACAAGAAAGCTGGAGAGGGACTTTTAACAAGATCATGTAGTGATAGGATAAGGGGGAGAAGCTTTAACCAGAAAAGAGGGTAAATTTAGATTACAGAAATAAATTCTCCATTATAAAGGCGTGAGGTACTGACACAGGTTGTCTAGAGAAATTGTGGATGCCCCAATGCCCCATCCATGGAAGCGAGCAAGGTGAGGTTGGATGGGGGTTTGAGCAACCTGGTCATGAAAGATGTCAGTCTCAGACCAAATCACTGATACTGAGAAAGACTCTGTTCTACTAGAGACTTTCAATGTGCCTCCAGAGTATGAGACAAAATTTGCTTTAGAAGGAGTTCAGAAAAAACGTCTTAATGCTGCTACATAACAACTTTGCCATTGTGCAAAATATGAACAAAAAATGAACAGGATCTCTTCCAACACTGAGAATTACTCATATGAGTATTGCTGGTAATGTCACTGGAAGCTGTGTGATAAGAAACATCTCTCTGACATTAGTCAAGACTCCATAATCTGTATTTCTGAGGCAGATTCAATTTATAGAGTTGGTTAGTAAGGGAGCAGGGTGAACTTTCTGATAAGTTAAAGAACCAGAATTATACCTACATTATTACACTTACATTTATAACTGGATTTTTTTCCTTTTTTTTTTTTTTTTTTTAAAAAAAAAAGCAATAAATTTAGTTTAAGTCAATACAAGTACTAACAGGACAAAATAGCTAGACTAACTAAATAGTTAAACAGATCTCAGTCATCAGATTTAATGAAACATCACAGTAATCACACAGTGAGCTGCAGATGCACTGATATGCTCATGGACAGACAGACATGAACTGATACTGAACGAGAAAAGGTGCCCTTGCATTAGCACAGCTGTGCAAATTGATGCTCCCTGCTTCTTAGTATAGAGTATTATTTGAATTTAACATCTTTGACCATTTATTACAATCTTCTACGTATCCAGGCAGTGCATATAAATACCCACTTTATGCTTGATAAGAAACTTTTTTTTTTTTAAATGGGAAAATAAAATTAAAAAAAAATAACAAACTGGAAACACAAATATATTTCTTATTTTTCCCCTTTGTTCTGAAAATGGAGGACCACTGTGTTTATTTCTAAAACAAGGACAATTTCTGAGATACATCTCATACTTGACTATGCTTTAAAGATAAGTACAGTCATTGTCATGAGCTACTCTGAAAGACTGAGTGCTACAACCCAGACACTGCTGCTGAGAAAACCCAGCTGGGGTTCTCTAATCTTTATCTTCTTGTGGGAGAATTCTTCTTCATTTGTATAAAATGACGTGGAAAAAATATAGAAGAAAACAGAAAGAATGTCAAAGATGCTTCAAAATCATTGAATGGTTTTGGTTGGAAGGGACCTTTAAGATCATAGAATTAGAATGGTTTGGGTTAGAAGGGACCTTTAAAGGTCATCTAGTTCTGACCCTCCAGGCTATTGGCAGGGAACCTTCCACTAGACCTATTTGCTCAAAGCCGCATCCAGCCTGGCCTTGAACACTTCCAGGGACAGAGCATCCATAACTTCTCTGGGCAACCTGTGCCAGTGCCTCACCACTGTCATAGGGAACACTTCTTTCTAATATCAAATCTAAACTTCCCTCTTTCAGTTTAAAGCCATTCTCATGCATCACATCACTACATGCCCTTCTTAAAAGTGCCTTTCCAACCTTCTTGTAACCCTTTAGGTTCTGGAATGTGCTTTAAGGTCTTGGTACCTTCTCTTCTGACTGAACAACCCTGACTCTCTCAGATTGTCTTCAAAGGAGAGGGGCTCTAGCCCTCTGATCATCTTCCTGGTCCTCCTCTGGACTTGCTCCAGCATGTTGGCCTCCTTCATATGCTGGGGTCTCAGACAAAGGTAGTATTCCATGTGGGATTTCGTGAGAGTAAAGGGTGATTCCAAAGCGTAAGTCTGACAAGACCCTGTTCTATTAAAGTAGAATTACAATTACACAATCAGCTCAGGCAATAAGATTATTATTTACAGTCTAATCATCGGATCATGTTCATGCCTAGCACAGTGGAAGCTCTGTCCATAGAAGATGACTCCAAGGCATTACAGCTATGAAAAAATTAGCCAAGGATGAGGAAGTACTAATGCAAAGGGATAGATTAAATTCCTGCTGATGTCAAATTCACTCACATTGACTTTAATGGGATAAAATGGGAAGACAAAGTGTGATTACAGTATGGGATTTACACATTCATTAGAAAGTTCCTTGCTTACATTTAAGTTTTTATTTTAATTGTACTTTAATATGTTTTCCTTGGGAAAAAAAAAAAAGTAGATGTGATAAATTATGTTAGGTAATTGGTTGTAATAGATGCAAAGAACAAGAAGCATGCTGTGAGCCATCAAACACATTTGGAGGTCAAAGCCATACTGTTTAATTCTTAGTTCTGGGAGAGAAATTATTCTGGTAATGTTACCTGGATACCAAATTGCACACAGACACTTGACTTTGCAGTTAATGTGTGAAAAACTCTCCTTCAGCAACCACCTGCGCACAAGCAACTGCAGTGGACTCTCTCTCTTGTCATGCAGGGAAACTGCTTTTCCTCTTGTTATAACTGTAGGTTAATAAAGCCATAAACATTACTTCCAGCCTTAATCCCTTAAACATTATTTTACAAATCTCTCCTTGCTTTTCATATTCTATTTTTTTTTAATTATTATTTTTATATGTCCACTGAAACCCACACTTTCCTGTTATCTTTTCCATTTCCAACACCCTAGCAGTGTTCATTCTACTTTTGTGGGCATCAACAGGTTTCTCTGTGTTAATTTTATGCATTAGTTAAAATATATTAGTGCTTATACAGAGAGACATATGATGGCCTCTAGTGGCTCTCTGTATGTGTGCAAATAGAATCTTCAAAGCACCTCTCATTTCATGAGTACGTATGCAGGAAGAAAAAAAGTTATTGATGTCCAGCTGTTGTCTTTTATGAACAAAAACCTTTTGGCAATGGTAAAGTGAGTTGAACAATACATCCAGAAGAGAGAAAGTGATCTCTTCCATCAAAATACAAGCTGAAATGTTTCTAAGCACTGCTCAGAATAGTCAACAACATAATGCAATCGCAAATCACCTCAAATGTCCCTGGTCCTTTGGACTGAGCATCAGAGATGAGATCATTCATTCTAAATGGAGGCATCCTTTCTGTAACTGACAGCCAAAATCATAGCAACCCTGCATGTAGAACGGATTCGCAATTCTCTTTCCAGTTGAAGAACTGCATGATGACTGACTGTTAGCCAAAAAATGTGTCAGTCTCATCTTTCTTCTGAGTCACATCCAGGTCTGTACAGGAGTCTATGCCTCCAGATGCAGACTCACGGAAGTGTCTTGGCTCTCTTAGCCTTATTTGACATTAGATGCATGCACACAACATATCAGTGCCCTCACTGCAGTTCTTCAAACTGAATGTACCTGCCTCTCAGCACTGACTGCCACTCTAACAATTCTGTACCCTTCAGGACCTGATTTTGGCTGGACAGAGTCAGCAGCACCCTGATCTGAGAGGCTAAACAATTAAAATGTTATGGCTAGCAGCATACTCCGTCTGAACATTCCTGCAGAAGTTCAGGCTATTTGCCCCTTAGAATTCCTTTCATGGAGGTCTGCGCACTTTGGAGGAGCAGGTTTGCCAACACAACAGGAGAAACAACACGTTCCAGCTCAGTTGAACTCTGTTACTGTCTGAAGGATGTGTTGTTCTAGGCTAGGAAATATTTCGATTTTGAAATGCAGCTATGCAATGTAGTCA
>JAWWEW010000001.1:38412702-38454057 GCA_035583185.1 Anabacerthia variegaticeps | reverse complement strand
TGGGGAAAAAAAAAAAAAAAAAAAAAAAAAAGATAAAAAGATACTGTGGCGAGTAAAGCACTGGAATAAAAAAGTGCTTTATGCCAGGTTAATCCTCTGAATGGGCAAAATAATGTTAAACTAGCTTACCCATGTGGTTCTTCAAAGGCTTTATGATGTACTATTGTTGGCATCTTTTAGGTTATAGCTGCCATATTTTAGGGATTTTGATTGCTTTAGTTCAAAAGAAATCTGCATCCCCAGTAATTTGGCATCCTCTATTGTTAAAAATTATCCACAAGAGAAAGAGCCAGCCATGGCAATAAGAAAGAAATACATTAAAGTTATAAATCTCAAAGCATTTCTGTTCCTTGTTCTTGCTGGTTTTGTTCTTCTTTTTTCTTTAAGTTGTTAATTTTTGGACTCTTTCACAACCAAATTTTTTTGTGACTTGGTAGATGGAAAGGTATAAGGAAAACAAAGAGCTAAAATATTGTACAGATACATCAGTAGATGACAATCCTAACTTGCTACTTTAATGTAGTTGTGATATATTCAAGTATAGTCTTCAAATACCTATTTAGAGAGATGATCAAGTAATGTGCTTGAATAGGTATCCAAATGTCCAAGAATAGGATTTTAACATATTAGGGACTGAAAGATTAGAAGACATCCATAACGCCATACCTCAGAAAAGAAAAGGCTAACATCTAGGACAAAATAATGATAGGTCTTGAATCTTGACATTGAAATCCTATCAACATAATTAATAAGCAGGAGGGAGATTATTTGACTTTTGGCTTTCTAAGAATTTAGAAGGTGAAATATAAGATAATATAGCTGAGGGAAATTAGACATGAAGAGATGACATGTGAAAAGCTGACAACCCTCAGAAATTATCTAACCCCCTTCATTTTACATTATAAGGCATTCTAAGGCAATTTAGATAGCGTTGCATTTCAAGTTGACCTCAGTTGAGTTTGATTTCAACCTTTCTTACTCGTTTCCAGACAAAGTTTTCTGGCTGCAATATTTTATGTGTGATCATTGATCTTCATCTGCCATACAAAAGTCTGTGCCTGTGTCTCTTTGTTTATTTGTATTTTTGGAGGCATAAGTAACTTTGGAAAGCTAATTAAAAGTTAAACAAAGCAAAAAACAACCATACAAAAAACATATTATTAAAATAATATCTTCTAGAAAGGAATATCTGCAGAGATTTAAGTGCAGTGAAGGACCTAATTAACTACCCATAGCAGTGGGCAATAAATATTTTATTCCATATTACAGTGATGATGATGTTGAAACACTTTCACCTTTTTCTCTAGACTCATCTCATTCCCTGTGGTACGACATATAATTTGCTTGGCTGACAACAGAGACTCAAACATCTGACATTGGATCACTTTCAATTAGGTGTTTTAGAACTACAGACTAAAGCTCCAGGAAAAGGCATTTTCACGTAATCTCAGTTAAGTATAGACTGTCCCTGCACCGGAAAATACAGGTGATTTAAAACAAGTCCTTTAGACCATCTAGACTGCACAGATCAAAGCTGTTATAACTGTTTATAACTTTATTTAAATTTGACTTTTGCTTTTGGATTTCTTTATTGTGACACATGATTTACTATTCTTTTCCAGATCCACATTTAAAAGCAAAAGTCTGAAGCCATCAGTTTCAAACTTAAAAAACAATACATTAACAACTCTTTCAAAACTGCACTGGGACGAAATGGCCTTTTTATTGCTATGAGCAGAGAAAGGATATTTAATAAAGATTACAAGAGCCTACATGAGCTCTGTGTAGGGGAAGAATCACTTATGCAACACTATGAAGCATATCCATATTCTTAACATACTGAATGCCTTCTTAAAGCATAATATTGTGCAGACTATTTGAGGAGATGGTATGCTGTGTGTTTTATTGTCTTTTGTTGGGCACCATGTGCTGAACTAAAGAACAGGACAAGACAAGAAGTTGATGATATAGAGCCTGTCAAATTGGCCTGATTCACAGTGTTGCTGAGAGCCCATTGAAGTAATTGGCTCCACAACCACTTAGCACTGCTGAAAATAAACCATTTTCTCTCTTGCTCACTAGTATGAAATGAAGCATGACCCAAAACACCTGCGATCTACAGCTGGTTGGAAGGTTCAAGAGGCTTAAAAAGAAACTGGAAATAAGATTTTCACTTTCTCTTCTATTTTTATGAGATTTTTATATAGTTACTTCTCTTTGTGTATGAATGGAAACCCTCATTTCAGATCCTTGCCCAAGAGAATTTCTCTCACCCAGCACAAACCATGCAGTCAAGTCCCTCAAAAACTAGGTTAAAAAAAATCGTCCTGCGGTGTTATTGAAAGGGGTACATATATATCTGTCTTATTATCAGGAAGCTGATACATTGCTGCTCCACTTGTAGCTATTCTTACTGCACCAGCAGAGCCTGTTTTCCTTCCATGCTGTCCCTTGGCTATTGTTTACAAATGCTACATTGTCCCTAGCAAAGTCAGGAGTAAAACTGCTATTTATTTCTTAAAGCCAATGATTCTCACAGTATCTTTACATATTTTTTCCTCCATTTAGTGATAGGTGTGTTTGTGTTTAGAATAGATAATTAAATTGTCATTGTAATATAAGGTAGTAATCCTCTTTGGATAATTTTCCAACTTTGTATTTAAAGAACCAGACTCTGAAACTAAACAAAATCTGTACCCAATTCTGTTGAAAAATTTGGTTTGTGTTTTTTTAAATGAAAATCAGTCACTTTTTTTCCCTTAAGGTAGAGGGCCCAGTTACATTCTGAATAAAATGGACACCAATTGAGACAATATTAATACAATTAGAAAAGAATGCATCAACAGTTTAAATCTTTTGTGAAAAACTACAGGCAAAATCAAGCTGTTATCTTGCAGCAGCTGATTTTAACAGCAGAACTGCAGAATAGACTGCAAATTAAAAAATAATTTTAAAACATTATTAAAATGGGAAGAAGTTTGCCTAATAAAGTAAAAACAATTCATTGATGCTGAGAGATTAAAGAGCAGTGCAAGCTTTGTGAAGAAACTCCAAATTCATAAGTTCAACTCTGCTTCTGGACATGCTGAGCTGGACCATTGTCTTGGCAGAGGTGAAATAATTTCTTTTGTTATTTCAGCCACCTGCTGCCAGTGTCCTCAGAAGACCTCTTTTTGCTATTATATTGTTTGAATATGTCTAACCTGAGATGGTTTGAAGCATAAATAATATGGTTATTAGAACAGTTGTAACAGATATTAGGTAAGTTAGGGTAGTTGTAGCAGTGCATAATTGGTAGGATCCTGTATACTCTGGAAGGTTTACATGGGAATCATTTCTACATATGGTTGTCTACATACTGATATATGTATGTATACTCCAATGCATAAACCAGATGTCCCAGCTCTTTTACAGTTAATGTGATCAAACAATGACATGGAGTGACAAGACTCACCCTCAAGAAAACACCTGCAGCAAGATACAGTTACCCAATTGTGTCTAGTACTCTTAGAGATGCTCTAGGATACAGTCAAGGTTTAACGCAAGCCAGTAGCTAAGCCCACACACCCAGTGGGATGAAGGTGGAAATCCAGTGGGATGGGGGAGAGAATGGAAGGGTAAATGGGAGAAAACTCACAGGTCAAGATAAAGACAGTTTAAGAAGTAAAACAAAGGCTGTTCATGCAAGTAAATCAAAACAAGGAATCAAAAAAAGGAATTCATTCACAACTGCTCAGCAGTAACTAAACCATCCCTGTATCATTAACACTATTTCCAGCACAAATTCAAAACACAGCCCCATACAAACTACTGTGAAGAAAATTAATTCTATCACAGAAAAAAACAGGATAGGAAGGCATTAAAAACAGTTAAGGATTTTTCTTGGATTTTTTGAGTATTTCTACTTGCCAGGAGAAGTGACATTTCTCTTTTCTTTTCTCTGTTGGTGGCCAGAATTATTGGGGAGTTTATACCTCCTTTTGAGATCATGTGTAATTTCCAAGACTTGCTACTCAAAGCAAATGGGTGAGGCCCAGAGAATACAAGAGACAAACACCAAACACGCTCTGGGTGAAGAACCCTTTTCCAATATCTAACCTAAACCTTCCCTGACGCAGCTTCAGGACATTTGCTCCGGTCCTCTCACTGGTCACCACGGAGAAGAGATCAGTGTCTGCCCCTCTTCTTCCCCTCACATGGAAGTTCTAGGCTGCAGTGAGGTCTTCCGTCAGTCTCCTCTTCTCCAGGCTGAACAGACCAAGTGACCTCAGCTGCTTCTCATATGGCTTCCCCTCAAGGCTCTTCACCATCTTCATTGTCCTCCTTTGGACATTCTCTAGGAGCTTAGTAGCTCTCTTACATTGTGGTGCCCAAAACTGCACACAATATTCAAGATGAGGCCACACCAGTGGAGAGCAGAGTGGGACAATTCCCTCCCACTTGTGTATGAGAGTTTGTTGCTTAAACTGTGAGCAATCCCAGATCTTGCAACCCAGTCCTGGTTTTGACCAGGACAGGGCTAATATTTTTGCAATAGCCAGGAGGCAGCATGGCCAGGACCCTAATGTTATTCAATACCACCTCATGTCATTGCTGGGGGCAAGGGAAAGGGAATCTCTCTCACTTCCAGTGGAGAAAATATGTCAGGAGGAATGTTCCAGTCTTCGTTTATTGTTGGAGATTTTTCCCATGTAAATAGTTTCTTTGTCTTTTACCATTTTTCATTAATATGTTTGCTGTTACTGTGTGTTTTCTCATCTCATTGCTGTTTCCAGTAAAGTGTTCTTGTCTCAAACCATGATCATTGCCTTTTGTGTCTCCCACTGGAGGAGGGAAGGGGAATTGCTCATGACCTTTTTAGTGGGAGTACTAAATTGGACAATACCATGCCTAAATCACAACAGGCTGATATGCAAGTGAAAAATCCTGAGAGCCTAAACCAGCTGCTTGTACAGAGCATCTCCTTGCTACAAATGAACTGACAGAAACGGGCATTCCTGAGAGGGATCTGACCCATTCAAGCAGGTTCATATATCTTTTCACTTGTAATACAAAAAGCCTAGAAAACTAATTTAGAGTCATTGCTGAAGTTCACAGACTTAAATTCTGCATGGCAGGGGTTAGGTGAAGTGACTGCTAATGAGAATTGAAGACTTGCAATTTCAAAGTTCTTAATGAATGATGGAGATGGAGAAATCAACGATTTTCAGTGACTGAATTGCATTCTCAGAGTGCTAAAAGTTATGTCAACTTCTGACTCAATCCCTACATTAAGAGTAATCAGGTTCTCTGCTTTGCATTTTGACCTAAGTTATTGTATTAAAGGATAAATTGCAGCAGAGAAATGTTCACAAATTCTGACAAATAAATACAATTTCTTCTAAGAAATACATTGTGATAAAGCTCGACAAAATACAAACACATTTGTTTTCGATAATATATGTGTTCCAAAATGCCTGACTACTTATTGGGATTTGAACAACCAAAATTATTTTAACCTGATTTTGCCATTTTATCTCTCTTATTCATTTTTTAGTGGAAGATAAGCATTAGAGAAAGGCCAAGGCTTAATAAAAAGTTACATAAGGATTCTGTGTCCGGAGAAAGGTAATAATGTATGTATGCACCATCAGAAGTCTTATATTAAAAACCGGTCAGAATTTCCATCCTCAAATACTTATTTTGACAGTCTCCTAAAGCTCATGGAATTCATTATGGCTAGTTCTTCTCTTACATCTGTGGCAAGAATATTTTCATCATTTATGTAGACTTCAGTAAAAATCTGCTACATATTGATTCTGCTGTGGCTAAGTTATAGACTAAAATATTTTTGATGGTAAGTAAAAAAAATATGATGATTAAAAAAACTATTTACACATTCTGGAATGGACAATAAATACTATCTAAGATAATTAAAGTTTATGAAAATTGGATTGTAAATCTTAGAGCAAGAACACTGTTGACTAACAAGAAAGTATGATCACAGAATCATGGGCTCACAGAATGAGTAAGGCTGGAAGGAACCACAGTAGGTCATCTGGTTCATTCTTTCTACTTAAGCGAGGTCATCCTTGAACACATTAGAAAACATTGTGTTCAGAAGGTTCTTGAATATCTCCAGAGAGGGAGATTCCACAACCTCTCTAGGTAGTCTGTTCCAGTGTGCGGTCACACACACAGCAAGGAAATTTTTCCTCATGTTCAGGATCTTGATGAAATTACAGTTTCCTCTCTGTAATGTATCCCTTAAAAAATCATACTGTTCCCCAAGTTATGCAAGATTATAATATCTTTTTGTCTAAGAAAAGTAGTCACTTACAGACAAGTTAAGGATATTTCAGGTAATTTTTATGGCTGAAAGCTCACTAGCAACTTGGCATTAGTTGAAATGTGTACAGACATCTAAAATAGCAAGCAAAGTAAGAAAGTAGATTATGTGATCTTAATGTATAAAGAATAATAAGTAGCATTATTTCACAGGGAATTACACTATTTTTGATAGACGAAACACCTTTGAAGATTTTAATCAGGACAAAGGTGTCTCAGTTTGACTCAAATCTTGCAGAAAAATACAGTAGGGAAGTATGTTTTGTTAGGGGTTTTTTGAGGAGTTACCAAAGAAAATTAATGCTGCTTCTCCTAAAAGCTGCTCAGACCTAAAAGATACAGCCACCTTTCACTTCAGTTTAGTTTTATTTAAGGACTTGAGGAAAATGTTCTGAGCTTGACTTTGGAAAATTAGACAAGAAAATGAATTTGAGATGTTGTAGATCAGAAAACATTTACAGAATGTGAGGATCTCAGACATACAGGAACAGGAGAAGCACCATTTCTAATGAAAAACCATAATTCACTTGGTAGCAATTTTTTTTATATATATTTGTATCATTTTTTTCTGAAGGTAATGTATTTCACTCTAAGTTTTTGATGTATTTTACAAATGCTAATGACTTGAGCTTCAGAGCTTCAGCCTCCTGATATTAAGTGGATAATATTAGTCACATATCACAGAGGGAAAAACTTGTGCTAAGTCCTTGTAGCAACCGTGAATTTTGCCCTGTGTGATTCCGGAAAGTCAATGTGTCTCCACGCTAACACAGGAATGCACCGCTGAACAGATTAATGATGGGTTGTGTATAAACTTGCTGTGATTGCTCCTCTGTGCACAAATGCACTGTACATGTAAATCAAGCCTGAGTGCTACTCGGCATGTATATTGTAAAGGATATTAAGAAACAAGGCACATACAAAGAAGGTAGAAGGAAACAAGCAATGCACAGGTAGCGGGATCTGGCTGAATAGAGCTGATTACAGACTAAAATTTTGGTTATATTTCAGCCTATCAGCCAGAATGCAAATGTGAATACTTGTAGAACAAAAAAGGAAAAACGTGTCAGCAGTGGAAAATCACTTAAATACAGCCTGGTGCAGGTCACAAATGAATGGTCTGGCTTTTGGTCCTATCCCAGGGCTATTGTTCACTGCCCTCTACACTCAGCTTTAAATTCAAAATTCATGTCTGAGAGAAACAGTAAAGTCAGAAGTGGCAAAAATTATTCTTATCATCTTATCCCTTATTTAAAATGAAATTGTTCTCACAGCTATTCAGAAATCTCTGTCCTGTATGAGTCTCACTGTCTTGCTCTTGGGAGAGGGGGGCGAAAAAAGGCAAAACAAACAAAAAAACATAAGTCTTGCTTAACCTTTGCTGACAAGAAAGTACTTCAGGAGATATTTTTCCCTCTTTTAATTTCTTATTCAATCTCTAAACAATATGCCATTACTGAGAGGAATAAGAGGGTCATTTTATAAGGACAGTGGTACCTTGATAAGAATGTATTTTACCACTTGTTTCATGAATAGTATTTCCAGATTTCCAACAGTCTCAGGGACTTTTTCAGAAAAGTCTGGAATCATTCCTATTACTTCAAGAAGAAAAAAACTGAAGTCCATTCTATTTTTTTTTTCTCCTGAGCAGAAGTTTTTGTTTGTTCCATTGGATTTCATCTAAAGCAAATAGTAAAGAGTTGGCAGATTTTTAAATTGCTGGGAATAAAGTCTTCTTTGGTCCATGCTTGACAGATAATTTTTAAATTTTATTCCATGATTGCTTCATTCATACAAAATACATTCAAGTGCTTACTTCACAGGAAGATCGCTTAGATCACCCTGGATAGTGTTACCAACCACTCAGAAAGTCATTGAATAATTACTTGAGTGTGGTAAAGGTCAGTCATCACATACATTTGATAGACATGTTTCACTAAAACAAATGTTGATAAAAATCAGATAAAGGAGTGACTGGAAAATTGGCAAAACCTTCAATCAATCTGTTGGTTTAAATAGTTTGGGTCCTTTGCTGTTAGAAACTGTATCACTGTCATTTTCAGTGGCTGCAGTAAAAAACAATACCTCTCCCTACAAAACTGAGCTCATTTAGATCTCAGTCTCTTCAGTATCACTACTGTATTGTTCAACTTCATTGAAAATCCCAGAGGTCATAAGATCGGGACAAGCAGGCTCCAGTACAGCATCACTGCCATCTCTCCAATATTCCCTCTCACCAGCAGGGTCGGGGTGGGCAAAGTCTTGAGAGGACCCCAACTGACCAAAGGGGATATTCCCTGCCACATGCTGTCTGCTTAGCAATAAAGTTAATAGAAAGGATGAGACAGGTGTAGAGAAGGGAGGGTGTGGGCAGGGCATTCGTTATTATGTGCAGAGCAACCTTTATGCATGCTGAAACTGTTTCCCAGGAATTGACCAGATATTGCCTGCTGATGGGGAGTAGAAGATAAAATGTTTTGGTTTCCTTTCCTTTCATGTATGCAGCCTTTGGTTTTGCTTTATTAAACTGCATTATCTTGACCTATGGATTTTTTCCCACAGAAGAGAGGAGTGATAGAGAGACTTGGTGGGCAACTGGTGTCCCACCAAGGCCAACTACATAGAAATTTCAATTTTTTTCACTGATGCTATCAACCTTATTTGTCTTGTCACTTCTTAACTCTCTCCAGATCCCTTTGCACTTTTTAACTTCGTGTTGTTTAGCAGGCGACATTTGCATGTAGCAATGTAGAACAATGAAACTGAAATGTAGAAGAAAGGTTTGGTAGGTCTATCTCATCAGTACCTGCTACTGTATAAGTTTTCTTAATAACATTAATATTTTGTGCAGGAACTGCAAAAAGACCTTCACATTTTGCTTTCTAATTCAGCTCATATATTTTTCAATTCCTTTTTATTAATATAAAAGACACTTGACAGATTTTGAATAGAGCATCAAACTGCTTTTTTTTTCATGTTGAACAGAAGATCTGTCCAAACTACAGCTGTTTTCCCAAAAATCATGTAACAAAGAGCACACTCTAGAGACAGAAAGGAGAAAAGATAAAAACCTCCAACCAATTTAAAATTTTTCTTCATATTTTAACTTGTCTATAAGGATATCTTCTCTTAACTTTACAAAACATTTTGAAATAAGAAAGTCAACAAACTCAAAAAACAATAAGGCTGCAATAAGAAATGTATATCACTTTAGCTACTTTGTTTTTATACTATTTATCATGACAGCATCTAAAAGACTTCTGTTACCTCTAAAATGAATAAAATTAACACCTATTGAGTACAACACATTCAATTTCTCACGTCTCTAAAAAGGCAGACTTCTGTAAATAGGTATCTTTTGTAGGTGTATGTGATGAGCCTTGTTTTTAAATATGCAATCTGCAACTGATGCACTTTGATGGGTATGTTTTAGGCTCTAGTTCTGAAATTGGTGATAGATGCAAGTTCTTGTAGGAGTTTGTTTTAGATAATATTTTGCAAAAAATACATAAAATTGTGTCTTTCTTCTGAAGCTCCTAAGCTACTTTCTAATGTTGAATAACTCTTCATTATTATATATTAGATAGATAGATAGATAGATAGATAGATAGATAGATAGATAGATGTAATAGCTATTTCACAATTGACCAGAGAAGATGTTTTTCTATCAAAATATTAAGTCAATGTCAAAATTGCTCTTAGAATACTAGAATGGCTGCATTGCATTCCAACTGATTATCATATCTCCTACAGAAGTCCTCTTATTTAGGTAGAAAACTTCAAGGTCAGACAGTATGTATTCAAAAGACACCAAAGGTATATTTAGTTATTGGGGCAGATGAGAAATTATGTACAAGCTTTATGTGAAAGAATTGCATTCTGTGTGTACAGATGCACTGTTAAGCACACTGGTTGAAACTGTAATTTTTTTGTGTTCAGAGAAAAAAGAATTTTGTCTGAACCCTGTGTCCAGAGACAATTACATAAAAAGCATTGTTTCAACATGACAGCTATAAAAATTAATTCCTTGATGCTATTACTGGTTATTTGATAATGATAACTAAGTGCATACAATTTTCTCAGAACTTTATAACTGTTTGATTTTTTATTATTGTTATTTTAGGATTAAGAATGTCACATTAGCAATATAAATGTAGCACAAATTAAAGGCAGCAGTAGCAGACTGACAGTTCCCCAAACCAGGAAGATTTTCATCTACAGATTACATATCTGCAGAGATATTACAAGGATCAGAGCTAGGGAATTATTAAAATATTTTATCAGTATACAGAAGTGAATCTCAAATAACTGCTGATAAAATGTGTGGACGGCAAAAAGAATAAGTAAGAAAATTTTACTGTGTTCTGTGATTTTGCAAGGAAAGAAGACATAATATCTTGGAGAGGAATTTACCTATGGATATAAAATTAATGAAAATTATAGGAGAATTCTGCATACTATTCTCACATTTGACTTTTGGAAAAAAATATAAAACAACAGGAGAGATTGCAGGAAATAGCCATCAGTGGTTTCTGAGCTCTTTCCCTGAGAGCACAGATGATTTGAATCTCTTTAGCTGCATGCTTGTTACAGTGCAGAACGATCTTCATTAGAAGAAAATACTGGACACTAAGCAGGAAAAAAAAGTCATGATAAAAGCAGTGATGAGGAAACAAAAGTTTACAATTTAAAATAGCCAACAGACACACTTTTCAACTGTCAGACTTTAAAAATTTGATCAAATGATTAATTGTTGGAACAAATGGATCAGTTGGTGCTCTGCCTTTTCATGTGGAGCTGAAAACATAATTTAGAGAAATTAAGGACTTTAGGAAGCTTAGGAATGTAAAACAAACATGGAAATATTCAGAAGCTGATCAGATAAACCAATGTTCCTTCTGGTCAAACTTCTGAAAGTAGAAAATAAAAAACATCTGTAAATTACATACCCTGATATTTCTTTGATGTACAGTTGCCCAGATTCTGATCTCAAAGACCCAATGCAAACCAAGTGTATAGGCTGTGAGTAGATTACAATGTGGTTCTATCCCAATTTAATACAACAGGTTTTATCCAAGTTTCAAATGCTACACATGTTACTACACTAAATATAACATGTTTCAATCTAAATTTTACTGTCAGAAAATTCTACAAAGCCCTTTACATGGACCAAGAAAGATCTTCAGAACCACATGCATTTCAGTTCTTCTCCATCTTAATTTTCTATCATTTACCTTTTGCCAAAGAAGAATGCATTGTCAAAGACATTTTTTACTTATATAAACTACTGAAATCACCAGGTTAACATAAGTAAATACATATCTCAATGTGCAAAGAGTTTAAAAGTGTCACACATAAGCAAGAAACAATAATTTGTCTCTCATCTGACTAGCATATTTTAAGGCAGTAATCCAAAACACTTATCTACTGTTCAGTGACACTGGCTAGAAGACAAAAGATTGCATTGCACAGATGGGAAGAATATGAGTTCATGGGAAATCAGGGGAGAATAAAACCTCTCTCAATAATTAAAGATCACTTCAATCTACGGTTTCTTTTAATTTCCTTCCTGAACAAAGCTGCTTGTCACTAACACAAATCCAAACAGAGAGAGGCGAGACATGCTGAATGGGGACCTAACTCAGCACTTTGCTGCCAGTTTCAAAATTAACTCCAGTAGATCATCAGAAGCAGCAGTTACCTTTGGTTCATAGTGTGAGCTTCCACCCCTGAGCTAAAGATCTAGCAGGTCCATGAGGATTAAGTGACACCATTATGGAGAGAGAGAGTGCTGAGTACAAACCTGTACAAACCCTTCCCTAACCCTCAGGACTCTGGCATTGCTCCCACTGTCACAGCTCATGCCAAGAAACTTTTTTAGCTAACAGCAGCCCTGGAAAGCACAAATGCTGAGTGACTTCAGCACTACCAACTCCTTAACTAGTCCATGCAGTTGTGTGTTTCTTGTTACCTTCACCTTTCTAGGAGAATTCTATTAGGCTGGAGAGTGATTCAAGAAGGTTCCAATAACCTCATTTTTGGATTCTTATTCAGAAACTGCCTGCCACTCAATCCAGATGTCAGGTAAATCAACCAATCAAAAACATATAATTCAAAAAGCTTTATTTCAAAAGAATTAATGAATAAAACACAAAAAAGGCTAAGAAGATTCCAAAGGCTTCTCAGACTTGCATATCTAAAAAGAATAAAAAAATATATATTTAATCCCTTTTTTATCCCAAGATGAAATCCATCAGCCATTTCTTTCACTTCCTGTATTCAGCAAATTGGAGATGTTTATTAGCCCATATAGTAAAGGTATTTGTTATTTTTTTTCACATCCCACAACTGTAATTGTATTTTGTAAAAGAAAATAAAGGAAGCAGGCTGGATTTCATACTTCCACTACTGCTTAAGGTTCAGGGGATCATTACTGCTTAAACTCTCTCCTCATTTCTCCTGCCTTCCAGCACTGACTAATTCTTAAGGAGGTAGATTCAATCTTCTTCCCCTGAATTTCATGTCTTTGGAGTGAAACTGCTAATGTTATTTAAGTAGTTAGTTGTTTCCTCTGCTTGACTAAACTATTAATATGTAGTTAAATGTCTGAGATAAAGGCAAAAGGTGCATTTCACAGTGAAGACCTTTTGAAAGTGTATTGACTTGACTTTAATTTTCCATGACAAGCTAACTTTGAAGTCTCCAGCCCCAGCAGCAGAGTCAAGAACCGGGAATCAACTCTATGCAAGGGAACTTGTGGTTTGAACAAGAAGCAGCTTAGCAAGTTTCTGGCAGTGCTTCTCATGGAACTGTCAAACTCATTTGTGAGAAAATTAAAAAGGCCAAAATACTGAGCTCAGTTGGGAAGAATGCGAATCAGTGCCTTGAACTTGTGTCTGGAAAAGACTTCTACAATAATAATGAGGATAGGCAGGGAGGAAATAGAAAATTCTGTTTCTCAGTAAATCTCAAGTTCATAAAGAACTGAAGGGATGATAAAGACCATGAAAATCATCAACAAAATCTTGGGCTATACTGCGTAATGACAGTATATCCAGTGGTGATTCATAACTCACCAGAGAAGCTTCTTATGGATTATTGTTTACAATACTGATGACCTGTTCCAAAGGTTGAGTTCTGGTTGGAGCAGAGCATGAGAGAATGCTCCTTGAACCCTGTCAGGCTTGGTGCTGTGTCCACTTCCCTGGAGAGCCTGTTCCAGTGTCTGGACACCACTCTCTGGGGGAAGAACCTTTTTCTAAAATCTAACCTAAACCTCCCCTGACACAACTTCAGGCTATTCCCTTGGGTCCTGTCAGTGGTCACCACAGAGAAGAGATCAGTGCCTGCACCTCCTCTTCCCCTCACGTGGACGTTGTAGGCTGCAGTGAGGTCTTCCGTCAGTCTACTCTTCTCCGGGCTGAACAGACCAAGTGACCCCGACTGCTCCTCATACATCTTCCCTTCAAGGCTCCTCACCATCTTCATTGTTCTCCTTTGGACATTCTCTAGGAGTTTAGTATCTTTCTTACATTGTGATGCCCAAAACTGCACACAATATTCAAGGTGAGGCTGCCCCAGTGCAGAGCAGAGTGGGACAATCCCCTCCCTCGACCGGCTGGTGATGCTTTGCCTGATGCCCCCCAGGACAGGGATTGGCCCTCCTGGCTGCCAGGGCACTGCTGACTCATATTCAACTTGCCATTGACCAGGACCCCCAGGTCCATTTCCGTAGCACTACTTCCCGGCATCTCATTCCCCAATTTCCAGATATGCTGATCTTCTGTCTTTAGTTTAAGACAAAACCTGGAGGCGAAGAGTCCAACAAACGAACTCGTTCCCTTTTCTCCATTACAAAGAGACAAAATTACTGACAAAAAATATAGCAGCAACAGCAACAATATGAACAGAATGGTTCAAACCAACAACAGAGATCAACTTTCATCTCTCCCTGTCCCCCCACTTTTGTACACAGGCAAAAATGGTGACTGAAACATGCTTTCCCCTCATTCCTCCCAGGAGATCACATACTGTGGCAGACAAAATTCCCATGGTTTAACCCCTTCCCCAAATAGGCAAAAAACATGGGGAAATGGGGGCAAAGCAGCAGTATCAGTGCAGGGGGTTCCCCACTCCCACCCACAACACTGCCCCCAGACCTCAACCTAGTTTGACTGCAAAGTCACAGGATGTTACTGGAGAAAAGAGCTCCTCTCAGCTTGGACTACATACAAACTCAGCTGAGCTCAGTGCCACTGTGGTTCTGATATAGGAGGGCTGCAGTTGGGCTATCATCCAGCTCGCTGGAGCAGGTCAGCAGCAGGTACAGGGAACAGTGCAGTGTGTGGAGGGTTAAAACTTTTGTTTTCTTTCTGGCAGCAGCAGAAATGCCCCCTCCTAGGGGTGGCTCCCTTTTGAGAGGAGCTGGTGAGGAGGCAGGGGAGGGTTCCAGTATACCAATGGCTCACAAAGGTGGATTTGACAGACTGTGTGTGTGTCTCTCTCCCTCTCTCTGCTTAGCCAGCAGCAAAAGCCTGGTTCCAATGAGATGGAATGCACTCCACTTCTGCCCAGTGAAGACTGTGGCCAGCACCAGCCCTCTCCACAAGGGTACCAGAGCATGCTCCTTTCTCCCCACCCTGACAGCCAGCTGTGGCGAGGGGTTTAAAGAAACAGTTCCTCCAAAACAATATTATGTCTCCATCATCACAATATTGAACTAAAATATCATTATGTTTCTCCAACAGAGAAAAAGGAAATAGAAAAAAAAAAAATAATCAAGGGAACACATTGGTCACATTAACGACCTTCTGCTTTACCAGTTTATTGTCACTCCCGACAATAGTCTCATAAGGTTGTTTCAAGTTCTTAACAGCATAAAAGTGAATAATACTGGGAGATTTCCTTAAAACTAGTGAAAAACTTAGCAGTCCAGTTTTTCAAAGGTGATGACCAAAGCTTAATTTGATGTCATACATAAACACACCCAATACAATTGTATGTATGAGTAGAGTTTTAGGATATCTGTCAGGAATATATTCCTTTAGAACAGAGTTGAAGTAATGAAGACTAATTCAGCACCAGCACTATCCTTCCTTAGAGTTATTCATTCTCTGCCTAGATGTGGAAGACTTCTGGGCCAAAGACACCTTTGGCCTGGAAAGGATTGAGCTGTGAGCATGGGAAAATGGAGAAAAACAAGTCTATAGCCTTGAAGTAGCATGAGATAGTAGAAAAAAGAAGAAAAACAACTGAGGAAAAAAGGATATGTTTTGAGTCTTACCAGCATGAGGAGAGATGTGAACTACCTATCAGAAGATGGTCTAAGACTCATGGACAGAAGTGCTTGGCTAATAGAGTGTGACATGTGTATGCTTGGACAGATAAGAAAAAATATAAAAGAGAAGACTTTAGTTAATAAAGGGGTTGTTGTTCTTGGTTCTTGTCATTGATTCTCGCTACCTCCGTGTGTCTCTGTATGTGTGTGTGTGTGTGTGTTTGCTCCACTGCTGCAAGTGGTGCCCCATGTGAGGATGAAACCATAGAGTGGACAGCGGCAACAATGGAGCCCAGCATGGCCAGAGGCCGCTGGACCTGAGAGCCAAAAAGTCTGCATAAATATTGCAGACACCCTGGAGAAAAGGTGAGCCACTGGGAACAGTCATGGGGGCGCATATGAGCGCAGAGGAGAAATCCGTTCTTACCATATTGACTAAATTATTATGGAAACGTGGAGTTAAGTTTGAGGAGCAAATGCTCTGAGCTTTATTGAATTGCTACAAAGGTGTCTTCAGCCCAGGAGTCTTCTGCACCTAGAAATTATTTGCAACTTTTGGTTACATGAATCTGACACTGATGCAAGGGCTGTGTGTCCTGGCCTTTCTGCTCAGAGCACATTTGAATATTTGTTGCTGGCTTTTCTAAGCTGTTCTTATACTTCCTTGTGACCTTACTGATTGTACTGGGTTGCCCATGACTAACGGCAAAACGCCCACCCAGGCACCTGTTCATGCCCTGCCTCAGTGGAACAGGAGAGAGAAAATAGGAAAAGCAGGAGAGATCACTTATTGCCATGGGAAAAATGGAGTGAACTTGGGGAAAATCAGTTTTGTGCCTGGTCCCTAATTCCATCAGCCACTTTTAAAAGAGCATCATATTTTCATTTTTTTTTTCACATTTTTGTTATCATCACACCCATCTACAAAATTCTAAAAGATAAACACCAATGGGCCCTAGGTTGTCAGATTCCTAGGGATTAAATTCATAATGCCAAGCTGATTTACAACATCAATTTAAGAGCATACTTAATCTACGTTTTTCCTATTTCAAGTCAGAAATTCATGCTTTATCACTGGGTATTGTTTGAACTCACTACCTCTGACTGCTGTCATTTTTAGCGAAGACTGGGACAAACCCAAAAGACTGAACATTGAGCTGTTCTTGACATCATTTGTTGATACCTTTCAAACAGCTGAGAAACAAAAAATTATCTCCCTTCCTACAACAGGGATAGAATTATATTCCTTACTTTCAGTTTCCCTTGCCAGTTACTTCACAGCCTGTGCTTTGGCCTTTGTAATGTTGTTACTGGAAATTGACACTTTTTTTCCCTGTGCTTGAAGTGAGCTAATGAGTTAACCAAGCTGGCCACTTAACTACCCTTGTTGTCCTTACTTTCAATCTGGATACTTTGCATTGTTGTCATATCATTTTCTCAGAGAAACTGCAGGGTCTCTACATTCCTTTTTCATTAAACCTACATCCTTGGAGACTGCTTTTATCAATTCTCTGAGTGTGTACAAGAAACATACATTGAACATGTACATTGAAGCATCAACTTCATAACAAGAAGCTGCTAGTAATAGATAATGTAAGAGAAGTATATGGCACATAGCAAGCTGGGGATGCTTAAGGGAAGAGTAAGTGCAAAGAGGAAAAAGGGAAATCTCTGCAGGCATACAGTGCTATATATATATATATATATATGTATTCCAATCCTATATATCACATGCTGTACATGTATTGAAGAGAGAACTGCCAGAGTGCTCTTTCCTGCTGTGTGGCAGATTTCTCGCATCCAAGTTACCACACATTCAAGAATTGTAGTTACTATCTTTACAATAGGTTCATGCTGGCCAGACATACTGACTTTTTCAGCAGCAGTTGAGAAAACATACGCTCCTACTGAGTAGGTTTAAAATGGTGTGTCTAGAGAAGGCTTAAAGCCCTACAGGTTAATCTGGACAGAGTTGTGAATTATTTATATCATTAGAAGTGTGCACTTGCAAAAAGAATATAAATTACTCAAAATATTTAAAAGTAAAACTCACTCATTTTATTCAGTTCAGTAGAATTACAATTTGGAAAGGAACAGAAAAAAGGAAAATTTTGTCCAGCACAGATAAGCTGCAAAGCATATTTGAAAGATCAGTCCTTCTTTAAACAGCAGCCGCTCTTGATTTGTGACAAGTTTTGCCACAAAAGCAAGATCAGTACAAACTTTTCATGACAAAGCGTGTAAACCAGAGTTTATGCCAATTGCCTACAATATCATGAAGACAAAGTTATTCCTCTCTCCTGTATCAATCACTGGACCACCTTTAGGGCATTATGCATCTACTTGTGTCATCTTCATGTCCTATGTGGAAGCTAGCCCAGCCCTCTGTTGAAATGCATGAATTGAACTGTTGCAGTGCTCAAGATGGTTTGGCCATTGAATGCTCATGTTCTGCCCTTTCAAATCAGCTCCAATATGATCATCATCTAATCATTGGAACATTTGTAACTTTTCAACTCCCATAAAGGTTTACTGTTTGGATGTGCCCTCCAATCCATCATGCCTTTGTACCTGACAGCTTTTCAGGAAAAGCAGGATTACCTGTTTACAGATAGATGTCTGGGTGCCCATTATCTGCTCAAATGAGTCTGTTTCCAGAGTTTGACATTGTGCTCCTTTAAAGGCAATATTGTTGGCATTACCTCTTCTCACTGAATGTGCCTCACCTGCTAACAACTCCTGCTTCCACAATAGACATGGGACCAATCCACCACAAATTAGGTTGGGGCAGTTACTTAAAAATTATTGCATGTAGTCACAAGTCCAGTACTGCACACAGGAGAATGTGTTTGTATTCTCCATTCATTTTCTAGCTCAAGCTTGTTTAACACCATGCATTTGATGCTTGCATAAACAAAATGTTCATTTATACTGAGTGTAACTGTACATTTAGCTCTGTGCTCCTATTACTACAACTTTACTTTCAGGCAGCTTACTAAGCTAATTGTAATTTATGGACCAAATGTTCCAACTTAACAAAAACAACATTTCTTTATTTTTCTCTGATAAAATATAACGTTAATTTAGACTGCTGAGTAATAAGATATCTCCAATATCAGCATTTTCCTAGTTCATTTACTTACAAGTAGTATACTTTTTAGACCTAAATTTTCTCATGCTTGCTTTTTTTAAAAAGCTTAAAATCTCAGCATGATAACTGCATTGTGTTTGTGTTGCAACATCAAAAATAATTTCTTTGCTTAAAATTTTACTGTAATTCTTTGGGGCTGGAGACGCAAATGAAAAATGTAATTAAAGTTTTGTTTTAAAATACTTCTCAGATCTTATTGGTTGCGAAAAGTACTTCCCCTGCTGTCTGAATGTTCTGACAGCTGTGCTTAGTGAAATTCAGTTAGTTTCTCTTAACAAGCGCAAAAATAAAGATTTCCACTTTAATTGGAGGTGTAACAACTGAGTGAAAATAACACTGGGCACCAAAGCAAACTATTTTAAAAGCACACACAACCTAATAATTTAGTGTTGCAGAAAAGACATTTGTATTGTACTTGTACTATTTCATTTTCCATGGTACCTATCCATTCTCCCTACAGTTTTTAAGTTCAGCATGCTGTATTTTCATATGGTGTATCTATGATAAAGTAACTAACTGATCTGGGGGACAAAAGATGTACAATATGCTGAACCGACCTAAGCTGCAGCAAAATCCTTGAGAAATGCCACATGAAAATTCCTAAGGAATATGAATGGAGGGAATGAAAGAAGACACAAAAATAAGTAAAGAATGTTTTGCAACAATTGTGTTGCAAAGCAGACATTACTGAACAAAGAGTACCAGTGGAGGAACGATCTTGCCACTTAATGAATATTTTCATTAATGAACTTTGGCACAAGAAGTAGGACTATGCTAATGAATATTGTCAAGGAAGCAAATCTGAGAAGCATTATCAATAGCAAGGATCAAGATAAACAAAGAAGAAGCAATGGATGACCTTGAAACTACAATCTGAAAGTCATTCTTCAACAGAAAAAAAAACAACAACAAGGAACTAAGCCCAAGGGTTCTTGCTATAAAACCAGTTTGAAATACATACAGAGAGAAGGATCAGGGGCTTTGCCACTGATGCACCTGCAAAAAGGCATATCAGATAAAATATTCCAGTAGATCTAGGTAAATATTAGGGTCATTTTACAGGACCTTTGCAGGCACTACAGGGAACATCGCACTGCAATTGATGGAAGAGGAGTGTTCAGGCCAAACAAGTGAACAGAAAGTCTGCTACGATGATCAGGAAAACAGATATCCCATTAATTTTGGAGTGAACTAACTCATTTAGTAGAGTCATATGTGTTCACTAAAAAATACCAGAATAACAACAACAGGAAAAAAAAACAAAACAAAACAAACAAACAAAAAAAAAACCACACCAAAAAAAAAAAAACAACTCCAGAAGTGAAGGATATATTGTAAATAACAGTTTTAGAATAAGTCCCATTTGGTTGAGTATTAAAAACTTTTTTAATTTTAAGAAGGAGATAATAGAACAAAGCTCCTAAGAATTAGGGGAAGAAACATAAACAGTATCCAAAAGTGACAGGGTAAATTTACATATGGGATGACCTTCTATATTCGCCCAACATAGCAGAAAACTACAATTAATGACCATGGTCTCTATGTCAGGAGCTGGTAGGATGAGGAAGGATTCTGCTCTGTTCGTTCTCATGGTATATTCTTGCTCATTCTTCCTAAGAAACCATTAGTCACTGAGACACAGATAGAGATACAGTTTGTGAGTTCTGGAAAAAGACAGAGGCCCAACTCTCATTACCATTAATTGGATCCTCTAACACTAAGCATTTTCATTACCATCCCAGCCTCATAATGTCATTTTAAACCAGAATCATAGAACCACAGAATGTTTGGGGTTGGAAGGGACCTTAAAGATCATCTACTTTCACTCCTCCCTGCCATGGACAGGGACACCTTCCACTATGCCAGGTTGCTGAAGGCACCATCCATCCTGGTCTTGAACACTTCCAGGAATGGTGCAGCCACAGCTTTTCCAGGCAACCTGCTCCAGTGCCTTACTACCCTCACAGTAAAATACTTCTTCTAATATTTCTTCTTCTAATAGTATCTAATCTAAATCTACTTAATTTCATCTTAAATCCATTCCCCCTGTCTTATTACTACAGGCTCTTGTCAAAAGTTTCTCTCCAGATTTCTTGTAGGTCCCCTTTCTTGTAGGTGCTAGAAAGTGCTATTAGGTCTTCCCAAAGCCATCTCTTCTCCTGGCTGAACAGCCCCAACTCTCTCAGCCTGTCTTCACAGGAGAGGTGTTTCAATCCATTGATCCTCTTAGCAGCCTTCTCTGGACATGCTCCAACACGTCCCCTTCTTTCTTGTGTTGGGGCCCCCGGAGTTGCATGCAGCACTCCAGGTGGGACCTCATAAGACCAGAGTATAGAGAGAGAATCTCTCTCTTGATGGCTGGTTTTTTGGCCTGCAAGTGCACATTGTCAAGGCATGCCAAGCTTCTCATCCACTATTATCCCCAAGTCCCTCTCCCCAGAATGCTCATCCCTACAGCCTGCCGAGGTCCTTCTGAATGGCAGCAGAGCACTCTGGGGTATCAAGCAGTCCTCCCAACCCTATATCACCAGCAAACTTGCTGAGGAAACATCTATCCCTTTGTACCAGTCATTGATGAGTAAGTTAAACAGTGCTGGATCCAGTACCACCACTAGTTTCAGGCCTCCAACTAGATCCTGTGTCGCTGATCATAATCCTCTAAACTCTGCCATTCAGCCAGTTCTCAATCCACCTTACCATCCACTCACTCATCCAGCCTACACTTCCCAAGCTTGTCTATGAGGATACCACGTCAGATTTCCTAGGATATTTCCCTTGTTATTTCTCAGGATATTTTCCTTGTTGTAAACTGATTTTAGCTTTGAATTAACTCTGTTTTTTTTTCCTAATTGTGGAGTTGGCTCAGAAATTTTCTAAATTCATCATTCAATCTTATTATGCATGATTGACTCTAAAAAAGTTTTTGGGTTTGCAGATGGCCTTACTTCCTTTCAGCTGGTTCAGTTTTGTGTACAGAACATAGGTATGGTATGAATTTCCTTCCTTATTTTGTCAGATCTAGCAATAGGCTTTGTCTATAAACCTAGATGTATGACAAAAATGATCATTTTTGAATTACTGATGAAATGTGGGGCTTTTGGGGGGACTAGAGAGTGGAATAATAAATGTAATTAAAAAATATATAGATGTTTTCATCCTTGTGATTTTTAGTTTTAGGTCTTCAGAACAAGGAAGATGTGCTAAGTATAGTAAAGGCAAACATTTGGATTATCGAACCATGACTGTATTCAGTTTTATTTTGACAAATAATTCAAATGCTCAATCCAGAAAAATTCCTATATACTATCATTCACCAAAAAAAAAAAAAAAAAAAAAAAAAGATTACTCCATCACAAAAAGGCCACTTTGAATGACTGCTGCAGGCCACTTAAATTCTTCATCTAGTGAATCAGAAGTCATTAATGTCTTTGTGATGTAATCTCCTCAGCACTTCATTGACATTTACAAGTTGTGAATTTCTGTCAGACATACCTGAGTTGCTTCATAAATAATAGTCCAACTTATTAGTTTATTCGCAATGGACTTGTAAAATTTCCTTTAAATTATGATCACTGAAATTTGAAGATTACCGTACAAACTCACTGAAAATAATTAGAAAATGGTAATCAGAGAAATTAGTTCCTCTTTTGAAATGAAAGGCAAAGTGCAAAGCAAATAGAAAGTAAATGTTTAGCCTGACTGCTGAAGTCAAAATATGAAAGGAGAGCAGTGGATAAAGATGTGAGAGGTTAACAACTCTTATATGTCATCTTTGGTCCCCCTTTGAATGAGAAAAGTTCTGTAGAGTATTTTCTCCCTAGAATCTCAGAATAATATGGAAGCAAAGGAAACAAGCCTGACTTGAAAATACTGAAATAAATGTCAAATCTCAAGAGTGAGTGGTTCTGGAAAAATCATGGTTCTGTTATTCTTTAGAAAGGATAAGAAGAAGTAATCTAAGAGCATTTTTACTTGAGCCTTGAAGACCTTTTTTCCTTTTTTTTTTTCCATGAACTCCTCCACATCAGGCAAAGACCTTCTGCACAGGAAGGAATAAAGGATATTTTTCATTTTACCCATTAGTCCTTGGAATGAAGCTGCCACAGACTTCTTTGAAGGCATTTTATGTCTTCTTAGGATGACAACAAGAAACAAATTTAATTTTCTTTGAACAGTAATAGAAGTTCAAGCAAGGCCCTTGTATAATTAGCCAGTGTAGGAGTAATTGAGAGTCATCAAGGAATTGGAATCAGATCCCTTGCAAAGGCATAGTTCTTGATATGACTATCTGGCTAAATCAGACAGTGGGTTTCCAAATATCTTCTGGCTCTTAGTTCCTCTGTCAACAGTTAGATTTTATCTGATTTCACATATTGCTCATTGATTCACTGTTAATGCTAGTTGTTGCTTTGCTTATCCCATATCTCCAATTTTGCAGCTTCCTCATGTGCTGCCCTTTTCCTGGTCACTGAATCTTGGGTTCAGTCAGAGGCCTCAAAGTGCATATGAATATGTACTGCATCAGAAAAGCAGAGTGGCAATGTGAAGAATCACCTTTGGCCAATACACCTGCTATAAAAACCCAGAAGACAAGCCAAAGAACAAGGGTGTGACATTCATTTGCATGAGTATGTTCTCAGTCATCTGAAAGAATTGTTTCCTTCCATTTTCACAGATGTATGCAAAGCTACTATACACAAATCTTACACCATAGAAAAGCATAGAAAAATTATAAATATTCTGCCCTGTCTTCATGTGTCAGTGCACCAGTGAGACTGCAACTCCATTTAACAAGCAAAAAAAATAAAACAAATTAGATATGCATCACCAATTCAACAATCTACCCAAAGTTCTGCAAAACAGGAAATTTTGCCCTTACACAGGCCAACAGGAAAGATAACTTCCAAAGCCAAGAACCATTTGTGGGGTATACCTTGCTTGTATGTACAGGCTGGGAATGAGATGCTGGAAAGCAGTGCCATGGAAAACAACCTGGGGGTCCTGTTTGACAGCAAGTTGAATATGAGTCAGCAGTGCCCTGGCAGCCAGGAGGGCCAACCATGTCCTGGGGGGCATCAGGCAAAGCATCACCAGCCAGTTGTTTTATCATAAAGATATCTAAATATATCTCCCAGGATATGGAGAAGGATGAGGTACTGAACAAGTTTCTTGCCTCAGTTTTCAACAGAAAGTTCTCCAGCCACACAGTCCAAGTTGCTGAAAGCAAAGGGAGGACATGGTAGAATGAAACACCAGCTGCTGTAGAAGATCAGGTTTGAGATCATCTAAGGAACCTGAGGCTGCACAAGTCCATGGGACCTCATGAGATGCACCCATGGGTTCTGAGAGAACTGGAGGGGGCTAAGCCACTCTCCATCATATTTGGGAAATTATGACAGTCCAGCAAACTTCTTACTGACTGGCAAAGAGGAACATAACACCCAGTTTTGAAGAGAGAAATAAAGAAAACCCAAGTAACTATAGGCCAGTCGGTCTCACTTCTGTGTCCAGCAAGACCATGGAGCAGACCCTCCTGGAAACTAAGCTAAGGCACAGTGAAAATAAAGAAATGATTGGTGACAGTCAACCTGGTTTCACTAAGGGCAAAACACATCTAACAAATTTGGTGACCTTCTACGATGGGGTTACAGCACGGGTGCATAAAGGAAGAGCAACTGGCATAATCTACCTGGACTTGTGCAAAGCATTTCACACTGTCTAACATAACATCTTTGTCTCTAAACTGGAGAGACATGCATTTGATGGATGGACCACTTGGTGGATAAGAAATTGTTTGAATGGTCACTCTCAGAGTTGCAATCAACAACTCAGTGTTTAAATGGAGAACAGTGACAAGTGGAGCTCCTCAGGCGTTGGTATTGTGACTGGCACCATCTAATGTCTTTGTTGGTGACATGGACAGAGGGATTGAGTGCACTCTCAGCAAGTTTGCCGAGACACCAATTATGTTATGTGATGCTGTAGACATGCTGGAGGAAAGGGTTGCCATCCAGAGGGACTTGGGCAGGCTTGAAATGTGGGCCTGAGTGAACCTCATGAAGTCCAACAAGGTTAAATGCAATGTTGTGCACATGGGTTGGAGCAAATCCAAGCACAAATACAGACCAGGCAGAGAATGGATTAAGAGTAGCCTGGAGGAGAAGGACTTACTGGTGTTGGTGGATGAGAAGCTCAACATAACCTGGCAATGTGCATTTGCAGGCCAGAAAACCAACTGTATCCAGGCTGCATATAAAGAAGCATGACCAGCATTTTGAGGGAGGTGATTCTCCCCCTCTATTCCATCCTCAAAAGATCCCACTTAGAGTGCTGCATCCAGATCTGGAGCCTCCAACATAAGGACATGAACCTGTTGGAGTGAGGCTAGAGGACAGCCATGAAGATGACCCAAAAGCTGGAGCACCTCTCATATGGGGAAAGGCTGAAAGAGATGGAATTGGGGTTGTTCAGCCTGGAGAAGAGAAGGCTCTGGAGACCCCTTCTAGCAGCCTTTTAGTATCTAAATGAAGCCAACAAGAAAGAGGGGAGGGACTTTTTACAATGACATATAGGTGATATGTATGTTTTACAAAGGCATATAGGTGCCCATGAGCCCAGGACACTGAATGAGAGTCAGTTTAGATTAGATACTAGGAAAAATTCTCTGCTGTGTGGTTGTTGTGACACTGGCACAGATTGCCCAGCGAAGTCATGGGTGTGCCATCCCTGGAAGTACTAGAGGACAAGCTGGATGGGCTTTGAGCAACATGGTCTAGTGGAAGATGCCTCTGTCCATGGCCAGGGAGCTGAAACTAGGTGATCTTTAAGGATCCTTCCAACCCATACCATTCTATGATTCTATGAAATATACACAAGAAAAACAATTAACTGTCTTTCAAAAATAACTGTTTCTTTCTTTAAATTGCAGAGGGATCTTATGCTTACTAATTGAGGTGTCACCTTCTTAAGATAGGCAGGACAAGTCTTTTTTTTTATTCAAACTACATTTCAACCGCAAGTCCACAGGTCATCACTTGATAAAACGAAATTTACTCTAAACTTTACAGTCAGGAATAGATAGTTGTTTAGAGGCTCTGAATGTGAATGGCAGCAGCCATGGTGGTGTTTGAGGGACACAAAATGCCAGTAAGAAGTAATATCAGTAATTCTGCACTGACAATGAAAAGAGAAAGGTCTCTGAGGCAGTTTACTGGAAAAAAAAAAATAAAGACATTGCAGTCTTGGGGAGAAAAAAAAAGCTTACTGAACACACAGACTGAAAAAAAGGAATCTGAGCGGCCTTTTCAACTCCTTGCTCCACAGCAGTGTTCAGAAAAAAAGATTTTGTATACAAATAAAGAGGCTGACACTAAAAATACCCTACTCACAACATTATATTTTTCTCTTTATAAGTAGTCTAGAAAAAGCCCAGGTATTAGTTAAGTCCACAGGTCAAAAGGTAAGTAATGTTCCAGACACTGGCCCTTAGCACTGAAATTTTCCATACTTAATGGCTGATTCAAGTTCCAGCTAGGAAAAAAACCACACCATTATTTCCAAGGGAAAATACATTGGTTTTGATCAAGTTTAAAAAACACTGAAGCAGATTTTTCTCTGAGCAGCCTAGAATCTCTGTTTTGGGTCTGTTGTGAATTTTGATCAATGCTGTGCTTATTGCACATCAGAATGGGAATCTTTAATCTGACAAAATGGTTTTTAGATAAGGAAGGGGAAAAGGATAATCAATTTAAAAGGAAACTGAGAGCTGAATGGTTCAGGGAAACCTTGGGGGTTTTGGGTTTCTAATTTGGTGCTCAAGGGTCTGATTTGCAGAGTTACGAATCCTTCACAGCTGCACTGAGGGATGTTGTGAGCTGTTTCTGAGTATAGTGGAT
Source organism: Anabacerthia variegaticeps (assembly GCA_035583185.1). NCBI lineage: Eukaryota > Metazoa > Chordata > Aves > Passeriformes > Furnariidae > Anabacerthia > Anabacerthia variegaticeps. The sequence goes on along the minus strand of JAWWEW010000001.1, from coordinate 38,427,407 downwards.
ACTGTAGAGAGCAAAGTACTCTACTGGAGAAAAAACAAAACCAAACCAAAAGTATTTCTAAAGTCTATGGATACCACAGCAATGATTGCAGTAACCAAGAATATGAAAGGATCGATATTCATGTATTCTCAGAAGGATTTGAGGAACTTGATTTGAGGATTGTGCTGAAGCAGTCCTGTGGGTGGAGAAAGTTCATATATATAAAACCCATAACTTTTAAGTTCTAGACTTCATAGTCTTGAAAATATTCTCTCTGTTGGTGAGTTTGTCTGCAATAAATATAGAAAGAGACAGAGGTTAAAATGTACATTGTTTAACTAAAAGCAGGCTTTGTGTTCCCTCCCCTTCGTCTCTGGAGTGATATCCTTAATACATATGCAAAGCTAATATAAGGAGAGAAAACTTGGATTCTTTATTATTCGCTGCAGAAAACACAATTATGTATTTATACAGCTCAAAACATAAATTATTTACCTGATGGACCACAGTGGTCACTGAAGAACAGTGTTATCTGTCTTACTAAAATACTTTGAACATATATATGGGGGGAATATAATTAAAAATCACACAGAATCTTAATCCAATGCTTGTAAATTATCCACACTTCAAAATAAGCATATAGAAAGCTTTGACTTTCCTTGAAAAAAATCCAAACTAATTAGGTTTTCTTAGATGTAGTGCAACATTACAAACTGACACTGAGGTTTGAAATTTGGGTTAAATTTTTCCAGGATATTTTTTCCCATTAATACCTTTAGCACAAATATTTCTATTCTACAAGGGTACTTCTCTTACTTTTAACACTTTCCTGGTACATTATGAATGCACAGTGTTATCACTTTTCATCAGTTCAAATGCTGTCTTAGGAAGAAAATATGTGATTAAATTCAACAAAATTTAAATCTAATTCAGTTGTTAACTGTTCAGTTTACTAGTGGGGGCTTTTCAATAAAGAAAACTCTCTTCCCCAAAAGGGTTGTCAAGAAGTGGAACAGGCTGCTCAAGGAAGTGGTTGAGTCAACATTTCTGGTGGTATTTATAAGACATGTAGATTTTGCACTTGGGGACATGGTTTAGTGGTGGATTTGTCAGTGCTGGATTAAGAGTTGGACTTGATGATCTCTTTCACCTTTAATGACTTTAAAATTTTCTTGAACTACAGCAGATAAAAATGACCGCATTCATAGGAAACATTCAGTAAGGTTTGAAAATTCAAGTAGTCTCTCCAAAATTGTTGCAATCTCAAATCTTCATCCACTTCTGAAAAATCTTGTTTTAAGCACATTATACATTAAAAAAAACCCCAACAAACAACAAAAAAAAAAATGCCAGTATACAAGGAAACAAAATTCTGAAAATAGCATCTTTGCTAAAATGAAATACCATCTAAATAAAAGATAAAGAATGCACGACTGCTGGAACACTTTGATGTTACCTGATGATGTATGTACCCTACTGGGACTGCTTCATTTCTTCAGCTGCTACTCTGCTGCTGACTTACCATAGGTAAATCACTTCAATACTCCCCACTTCAGCTTCCCCATCAGTAAATTAGGGCTGGCACTTCAGCTATTTTGTAAAGTGCTGTAACTTTTAATGGCAGAATTCTCAGCTGGTACCTCAGCACTGAGATAACAATGAGATTTTTGGCATACAAAAATTGTTATGTTTTTAATGGCATTACAATATAATTAACCCTCAAGCTTGGCATTATGTGATAAAAGTAATCAAAATGTGTCATATTATAATTATGTATTTCTAAACTATGTTACAGAACTCAAGGATAGCTTTCTTACCACTGAAACGATACACCTCTAGTGGGGATTTGTTTGTTTGTTTGTTTGTTTGTTGTTTTGATCGAAGCCAAGAAATCATATTCTACTAGGAAAAGCCATGAGGATCCCTTGAATATGTTGTGTAGCACCGTGGAACGCTTTGAACTGTGAGCAAAGAGAATCTATAAATTGTTTGATCCTGTTTAAAGTACACAAAAGTAACAACAACAAAATATGGTTTGATGGCATCAGACTGTAATTGGGAAAATATTATTCATTGCTTTGGTGATTATTTGGATATGCAATCCCCTGATTTGAATCATGTTAAGTTCTTTACAAAACCTTGGTTGTGGAAAGTTAAAGTTAAGAAAAATAATCTCATGGCAGTCATTAATTTATGACTGCTCTATTGAATAGTGTTTATCATTAAGGAAAAAAATTGAGAAAACAAGACAGGCATCATAAATACTGGTTAGCCCTCTTATAAAGTCTTATCCATTTTCTCCTGTACAAAGTTTCTTAAAGGTGGGTAGGAGTTTAACCTCTAGACAAGTGACAAACAAAGCACACAATCTATTTCACTGAAGTGACTCATGCCCATTCTAACTGCAGGTGACTAAATCTATGCAAGAAAAGAATTCACTGAGTGATACTGAATACCAGGACTTACCCTCACTGAGGAAGTTCCTATCTGTGAGTTTCTGAAGGCCAGAAGGTTCTTCTGGGGAAATGTCATTATGTTGTTCATAAATGCTTTTTTATGTATCAGCTTTTGGTGTCTATTTACATATGATTTCGACCAGATTTTGGCCATCAAAATTTGAGCAGTAGATGGTTAGAGAGCTGCCTGCTTGTTTCAGAGAATAAATGCAACTAGCCTTAAAATATTGAGAGCATTCAGAATAGTGAAATGGAGAAACTGCATTAAACAATACATCCGAGAACAATAGATTTATTGAGGCTGATTGAGATTAGATAGAAGTTAAAGTCAAGTCTACTGAACGCAGCTTAGCCAACAGTCCTCTCCTATCATAGAAGACAATACATTTGCCTATGCAAAATTTAAGAATTCATCATAAATCCATGTTAGTTTCTCCCAGTCATCCTCTAGTCCTTCATATGAAGACTGTCACCATAGCCTTCCAAGTACACAGGATAACACTGACCAGCCTGTAGTTCTCCAGGTCTTCTTTCCTGGCCATGCTCAAGATGGGTATGTTGTTTGCTTTTTCTAGTCATCAGTATCCTCTATCAACCATGGCAATATTTGAAAGATGAAAAAAGACTAGTCATGAAATGAGGGTGACAAAACACTGGAACAAGTTGCCCAGAGAGGTGATAGATGTCCCATCCATGATAGAAATAATCTCCTTCAGCTTTCTTAGATGTATCTACCCTGGTGGCAGAGGTGAGTGTAGGTGATGCTTAAGTTCTCCTCGATCCCTTTCCCCTTCAGAATAATATAGCACAGTGTAATGTCTGTCACATACCTAATCAAAGTGAAGTTCACACTGAAAGTGAGTGTGTTTAGTTTTAAAGTTTGGAAGTTTTAAATTTCAGAGTCTTTCTTCAGGATCTAAAACTCCAGCATGGTTAGTAAAACCAAGGCTACCTCTGATCTCAGTCTTAATTTTTCCTTAATGTGACCCACAGGTCCATCAGAAAACATGCTAATCAGCCCACACTCCAGAGATTTAGATTTCTGGCATCCTAATATATCGCTTTCCAGAAGATGTTCGAGGTTCTAGTATTCCCCATGAGAGCAAAAGACTGCAGTCATGAAACTTCTTCCAGCTGTTTAAAGAAGGCTTCATTTTCTTCCTCTTTCTCTTGATCAGGTGGTCAACAGCAGACACCCACCATGACATCTATTGGCCTCCCCTTTGAACATGATGCAGAAGGGATGTGTGTCTGAGCTGCTTCTTTTGGGAAGTACAAGACTTTGCCCTTTGTCTTCTTTGCCTGTTATTCCTAGAGACTCTATACATCTGTCACATCACTCCAGTGAACTGCTCCACCTTACCACCATAATCCTGGGAATATTGTAGCCCTGTAGCTGCTCAGGGACCTATAATTAATTACATATCTTTCCATACTGCATGCACTTGAGCAAAGGCACATCAAGTGAGCTTTTGCTCACCTCATATTCTCCAGAATATCAGAAACTACCAAGTCATGCCTTCCAACGCACAATTTTCCCCCTTTTCTCCTATTTAAGTTTTTATGTCTGTCTTCCATCAAAGGCAATTTAAGATCTCTTCAGGAAATTAAAAAGCCTGTTGGCAGTTTTTCTTTCCATATTTCATTGGTGGATTCTGTCTGTACCCAGAAACATGCATTTTTTGGAGAAAATTCCAGTCAAGAAACCAAACAGACCTTCCAGCAACACCAGTCAGGAAGGGTAGATCTGATCTATCCCTGGTCTTCTCTGCCCTTCACCTACCCCTAAAAATCCCTTAGTCACTCTTGAACTTGCTAGGATCTTCACAGTAGTATTGTGGTGTTGATATGGAAAACCAGAAAAAAAGCAGCAGTCTGGATGCCAGACTTGATGCCGAGTCAGATGTACCTTTCATCTGATCAAGTGAATCAATCTGTTATTCTTGCCATACAACACTGAGGAAATGTTTGTATGGATTTTCACAAGCAGGCCTTGCAAGAGCAGCTCTAGCCAGCAGTTGTGGATCCACAGTGACAGGTGTTGGGAACAAGATGTCAATCTCCATGGGGAGAGAGCCGCTGTGTTCATGTGTGAGCTTTGAGAAAAGACAAGACGGCTTCAATAACTTCATTGAATTTATGACAGTCCTACCAGCATGTGGCTCTAGTCTGGGGACATGGTGACAAAATAAAGAATGAATGACTGCATTTCCTGACAAGGGCATCCTTAACTTTATATTAATGCTCCATCAACACTTTTAAATACATCATATTGTTTGTCACTCAGACAAGTATGCACTATAAGACAATGGGCTACCTCCTGTCTGTCCTTATAGAAAGATTAGTGTTCCCCTACTCCAACTGTGGAAAAAAAAAAAAAAAAAAGTTTTTCGTTATTTGTCCCATCCCCTCACTAATTCCTTAGGTAATTTCACATGATGCTCACTGATGAATATTTTTCTTTAATGCGAAAGTGATTATACCAATTTTGCTCTGATTGCATCAAAGAAACAATTTTCTTGGAGCTAAATACATTTGATAAGAACAACTGCTAGCCTTCTGCCTTGATCTAGTATTTAAGGATAATCCTTTTACCTGGATACAATCTAATGGCCAATTCCATTATTCAAGCTACTTTTAAATTCACATTCATATTTTTTCTGAATTTCCTCCTAAGAATATTCTTTATCCTCGGTAAATAGGGAATAGAATCATAGCTAACCTTTGCCTTGCAGCAGCATAACTTACTTCATTTATTTCTTTTTATCTCTCTTACACTAGTGCTCAGCAAAAAGCTAAGCAAATCCTGATTTCTCAGTTAATGTGTTTTACTTTAAAATGGGAATTATTAATCATTTAGTGTTCAATCCCACAAGGCTGAGGATGAACATCTGCTGATAACCATCACTGAGCTACTCATCTGCTCCTGATTGTGTTGTTATCACACTCAGAGCCTGATAAACTGCAGCAGATTATTTAGATCCTAAACTCTTTGCAGCGGGGATTATGTCTGCTTTCTCCCATGCAACATCTCTTACAGCAGAGAGCTGACTGGTAGCATTTAGCAAATGCTGAGAAATTAACCACAACAGGACTCTTCAACAGCTGGCTATAAGTGATGCTGATCCATAAAGATCATCCCCATCTGGCCACAGGAGAATAACTGGTGATACCTGTCCCCTGGGAAATGTAGAGTGCAAAGTGTCCTTTCCAGTACCTCCTGCAATTCTCCCATAAACTACTAACTGCCCCATAAAATACTAACCATTTAAATGTTCTTGTCAAAAAGTTACTATCAGCTACCAACACTTGCTGTCAAAGGAAAAGTAACAAAAGCAGATAAACAAATCCAAAATCCATCAACAAAACCAAGCTCCGCTTCTTCCCATAGGCAATCTTAACCTTTTCAGGCACTGCAAAACAATATCAAAATTGTACAAAGTTCCTCCTTCAGATGCCCTGCTGCCATCTCACTACACCTCAACTCCAACTCTTAGCACTCATTTCACCCATGACACATCTGCGTGGAAACCTGGGATGTGGGATTTGGCCTGCCCATACAAATGCAGCAGGACAAGCTGGGAACTCCCCAGATTATCCTCAGCAGCTTATTGCACCACTGTCCTAATTCAAAAGGTTATCTTGAGGGAAACAGCTCTGTGCCAACATGGCCATGGAGCAAATGCAGATTGAGTCTGCTTGTTCCCATCTGTGTACATGTGTCCTGAGAGAGTCTTTGCCTATGTCAGCCTCTCTTCTGCGAAAAACAGTAACAAGGCTGTGCAAAATTCCAGATTTTCATTCGTGGAAAGGCTCATGACAGTGAAAGCTGTATCCATTTATGCCCTTAATGAAAGAAAGGTAATTCAATATTTCCCCCCCTCCAAAAAAAAAAAAAAGAAAAAGGTGCTCATAAGAATTTCATTAATCACTCATAAGCCTGATTTTTTATTTAACTTCTGTGCTTAAGTTATAACATTTTTAACACAAGAGCACATCTGCAAGCAAAATTCATTCTTGAAAAAAAAAAAGCACAAATCAAAAAACAAAATCAACAAAAAGTAAAAAAAAATTAATTTCATTTGTTCCATTTCGAGAACATTTTCTGGGTTTTAGATGTGAATTTCACCTGGATGGACAAGTTATTGGGAAAATAGTTGGTTTTGATGAAAAGGTAATTTCTGATTAAACAAAATATGGAAATCCTAGAGCAACTGTGCTGAACAGTACTGTGCTGAAATCCTTAAAATGACTGTCCCATTCATTGGCTGTATTCACCAGTTCATGCCAGACATACAGGGTTTGATCTCTGTTAGTAAAAATTCATTCAGCTCCACTGGCTTCTGATGTGTTTCTGATGCTTTATATACAGCCTACTCCTGAGCTTGCACACTGAATTTCATCCTGTGATTAACAGAGCTCTGCTACCACAGGGAATAAAAGTTTGTCCTCAATGTTTACTATAGGCAATGAAAACAAAACCACATTTCTATTAGACAATTTTGGCTGAGCTTAATCACCCTGTAAAGGAGCCAGTACCTTCCTTTGAATGTACACAGAAGATAGGATGACACTGCTTGGACAGGTAAAAGATTGAAGCTGCTTACAGTGCTCTTTGTATGTGAAGAAATATCTCCATGCCAGCCTCTGGAGACCTTTGTTTTTCCAGCCTTTGCAGCATCAAGTATGACAGTGACAAGGAAGAAGACAAAGAAAAATTATGAGTCTGAGTAATCCTTCCCTAGGACAGAGCTATCTCTTATGAACAGGTGCAATTTTAACAAGAGGATGGGGAATAGAGTTCTGTTAGGCACAGTTACTCTGGCGCTTGTGCTGTATATTTGTGCTGAAAGTCCCTTTTCATCCACAGTGTGGATTTGACTGTACTTGACTGTTCTTATTAGGCAAATTCTATGGTTTTAAAATTTATTTATTAATAGTCCCATGTAGGTACTTGCATACAGAAATGAAAAGATAAAGGATCTTCCCCCAAGAGGTTTTTGGGCCTATTCTGAACAGACATAGTTCAATTCATCCTGTATCCAAAGTCTATTTAAAAGCATCCCATCAATTTAAATCCCCTAGGTGTGGAATTAATAAGGATTAGATAAATTTAATAAACTATATAATCTTCAGAAAGTGATAACATTGTTTAGCTTTCTATCTCTTTATAGCAATAATCTCTTTATCCATACTAATAGAAAATACCAAAGTTTCTATTACCATATGTCTCAGTCTGAAGCCATTACAAAGGCAAAAAATCCCCTGAAAAGAATGTTAAAGAAAGGACTTTATGACTAGACCAGTGGGTTATGATCCACTCTAAGGAAAATCTGCACCATTTATATACCAAAGTTTTTTAAGCAGTGTTTAAATATCATGTAGAGTTGCAATAACTTTCTGTATGGGGAGAAAGGGAAAAATTCACTCTCACAGAATATCTCAGGACAATGACATAAGAACCATGAGGATTAAGAACCTTCAAAGATTTCTAAAGATATCATATCTTTATTGGTTTTCACTTCATCCCTGGAGAAGAATCTGATAGTTTGTCCAATTAGTAAAGTCCAAAATTAATTTGCTTCAATCAACAGAAGTAAAAAAACTTAATGTATTCATTAAGAACACAACTAAAGACCTCATTTAAATAGATTATTAGAAAAGTTAATTCTGTTCAAGTCTGAAGAAAACTAGCTCATGATACAGAAATACATGTGGGTTTTTTCCCTCAAGAACACTACTTAATTAATCAAGATAAACAAAAAAATCTATGTGTACATAATATTTTCCTTAATTGTTATCAATACAGTCAATGTTCACCAAAATTATTGCCTGATTATGACCCTTCCTATTTTCTTCCATTTCACCATTAACTCAAATCTCCCATCAAATAATTAGTTAACATGAAGAGATGATAATTAGGATGATCATCTAGAGGTCATACAACTCAGAGATTTATTACAGGCTAAGAGCAGAGTTCTAATCAAAGGAGTGTAATTTCAAATAAAACATTTAGCAGATCATTTTCTTGACTTGAATTTGCAAACATTTAGGTACATATGTTAATAAACTTTAAATATGCAAATAACACCGCTGAGGGCAATAAAACTAGTCAGAGGTGAAATGATAACAGTTGTAAGTGTAGAGAAGGTGCAGAAATTGAGCAACAGAGATTTAAACCACGAGGGAGTTCCTTAAGATCTGCCAAAGCCACTGGGGGACACTGGAACTTTGGTATATGTGTCTAATGGGGCACTGAGTGCACATGCACATGTGTGTAATCCTTTTGTGCCAGCTATTCAGAAGCTGTCTCTAGGTTTCTTCTTATTCTTCTGTTTACATAGAAAGGAATACCTTTTGCAGAGTCAAAGTTGTCCTCTCCTTTCAGTTCTTCCACCTGCAACCTACACATTTCAAAATAACTGCGAACACCTTTTCTCCTGTTGTTGTTGTTTTAAGGACCATCAGTGGAAGCCAAAGCAAATGTTCAAAAACTGAAACTATTTCAAAGACAGGGGCCACACACACTTCAGTTTGCTGTCTTCGTTTTCAATGTTGCTTCTTAAACCAAACTTGGGTAACAGTGACCAAAAGGGATTTTGTAGTCAGGTAAAGTCCCTTTGCTCATACAGGTAGAATAAGTTGTCACTCTTCCTTTCTAAGCTACATTATCACTGTGCTGCAATCAGGAAGAGAAACCTGATGTGGACAGTAAGGTGAAAAAAGTGCTAAATAGGAAAAAAAGATCCATTTTATACTTGCTTCTTTCTGGACTGTGGCAGTCTCTTAGTAGTCTCTGTTTGACTTGACAAAATACACAGAATCCTTTGTTTTCCTCTATTATTCACAGCAGAAAAATGTTAACACAGCTCATATCCATGTTTTGTTTCCTGATTTGAACATCTATAGTTGAAAGCACCACCTTCTGGCCAATGCACACTAAATTTGGGCAGCAAGGAGCTGCAGTTCTTATAGCTATCAAATGAAACTCTCCAGGCAACTTTACTCAATGTATACTACAGAAAATTACATTTCTGTTAATATATGCTCAATGGATGTACTTGTGATACAGAAATTAGTATGAAATCAGTTAATCCAAAAATATAAAGATCTGTTTTTTCTTATGCCACTGTAAAAGTAAAATTTATATTTTAAAGATATCTGGAGTGAAAGCTCTCAAAGAAATACCTTGCAGAATAATCATCTTTATACTTTGCTTCTAGATATTTGGCAAAAATGGTATTTTCCACAAAGAATGGATGTGTCTGCTTATCTTTATGTGGGTAAAATAGAAATTAGTAAGACTATTTTCATGTCTAGAGCACACATATGTGAATGGAACTGGTAACAGATGTTACATTTGCAGTGGCTGCATTTACAGTAGCTGTGTATCCTGCCATGTTTTCTATAGCACTCACACACTCTGAAAAAAAAGAGATGAAAAATTTAAGACCTGTCACAGTACTATAAAAGACAAAATAAGGAGTTATTTAGCAGAAACACATGGTGGAGATTAAGGGAATCATTCTGTGACTCATTCAGCTTCTTCCAATTCTTTTCTTTTTATTGCATTTTTTATGTTTGATCTCTCTCTGGACCCAATCAAATTCTCTCACTTATGTTTCTGCTAAAAGATGGATCACACCTCTCCATTCATTTCCTACCAAAAAAAAAAAAAAAAGGGAAAACCAAAAAACAAACAACTTCTAGCTTAGATTCAGCAAGTGTATCTTTTTTTATTTCTGATTTATGCAGATATGCTTTTTAAATGGCGGTATATAGATTAGCTGAAAAAACCTGTTTATCTTTTCACTCAAAGCTCACTCTTCTTATTTATCTCATCTCTGATTTGTCTCACAAAAATTAATAATATGTACATGTGTGTGTATATATATATGTATGCATATGTGTGTATATATATATATACATCCTAGATTTCCAAGAGTTTTTGTACTCATTCTGTAAAGAATAGTATTACTGGCTCAAGAAGCCTATATGTCAGACACTTGGATCAATATTCTGGCCATTGGACTCCACATCAAAAATTCTCAGTGGCTCTAATGGGGCCAGACTTCTATCCACATGTTTCAAAGTGCACAAGCTGACATTGCACGGAGAATTACAGCAAAAACTGGAGGGTTTTTATATACTTGTAGGCTGTAAGCATTTGGGGAGTTTTGTGCAGCCCTTCCCAGTTTATGCTCCAACTTGCTCATTTTCTAAAGGCAAGAATAGAATGATAAAAATCAAACCAGCAACGGGAGAGCATTAACAAGAAAATAAACAGGAGGCACATCCGGAGCAATAATTCTTTGTTACCACCTCTGTTAAATCAAGGCAGGACTTTCAGGGAGTTGTATAGTTACACCTCCTTGCCACTGAGCACCTTGGGGCTTGTTAGTATTTTTTTGTTTGCAGCCACGCTGCCCATTTTATGTCCACCTGGTGACATTTAAAGTAATATTACATTATTTCCACAACAGATAGAGGCTAACAAATGAGAATTACATATTATCTGACAGACCTAAGAGGCAATCCAGATGAGTATCTTAAATACTGGAGGCTGAAGGCCATTCTGCTTAAGAGGCCCAGAAGAGGACTGGTACAGTGAGGCAGACCTGAACGAGGATGAATTGGAATTCACTGGAGGTGCTTGATGTTCCCCCTCATTTGTATCAGGGGAGGAGGATGAGGGGTCCAGCCCAATGGTACAAGCTCTGAGTGGTTCAGGCACAGCTCCCCATCACACCAGGTTACAACTCCAGACCTATGATTGTTTAAATATGTAGCTGAGACCCAGACACATTTCCTCCGAGCTCAACAATGTATTGTCAAGTGTATACATTGGCTGCACCATAATTTCTTCCACTTTCCTCAAAATTTAATATCCCCTTTGCTTTCTGAAGTACTGCACTTCACTGCTATAATGATAATGTTCAAGTATTGAAAATGCTAAACAAATATACCCATCCCTGTGATTTCTTATGAGAAACACAAAGTACTCGTCTCCCAGAAACACCAAGCTTTCCTATAAAAGCATGTTATAGAACCGGACCCTAGAGAATTATTGTGCAATATGTCGTCCCTAAAGTGGTGATTAATTCACTGTAATTTACCTTGAGTTGTTTGAGTATATCTTTCACAATGATGTGATCAAAGCTTGTCTTTATGTTATTTTTTTGGCTGGCTTTGATTCACTTGGCACCTGGTTTTGGTTTATGTTATATTTTTTGCCGTTTTATTTCAAGGACAAAAAATTTGCATCTGTGATGAGATGTTTGACTATGTGCTTGAGTTTTCCAGAAATTAATGGAAGATATGTTACAGCACACCACCACCAAACTCTGTGCCTGTTTCTGTTCCCTTCCAGGCACCAGGAAAACTAACTTTGACTTCCTCCAGCAAAGCAATTTGTGCAAGTCAAATGATTTCTAATTTTCACAGGAGGAATTTATAAAACCAGCACAGCTCAGTTTTTGCTACAGCTGCCTCCTCCTTAGTTATTTATATGGCAATACAGTACAGCAGAGCAGGAATGGGAAAGCTGTGCTGACAGAAAATGAAGATAGCATAAACAATACAGATTACAGCAGTAAAAGCAAAGCTGGATATAAACCACTACAAGTGGAATCAAGACGGGAGAAAACCATATGAAATATCAGATTGTTGAGAGCAAGCTGCAGAGTTGAAGCTGGGAACTGGAAACTACTGACATGATCTGGAGTCTGTTGCCTTTTCCTACTTTCTGTTATCTGTCTTTAATGTTTAGATTATGGTTTCTCTGGGCTCAGAAAGGCACTTAGTTACTCATTTAAGCTGCATTTAACACATCAAGGCCCTGACTTCATAGGATTATTCTAAGCACTGCAGCAAGAAAATGAGCAACTAAATTTAAAAAAATGAAATAAAATTAATTATTCAGACACATGCTCATTGTTCTTCCTCATAAAATGAGAGATCATGACGTTCAACATTTGTGAGTGACACACCTGACTAGAAAGCACGAAAGAACACATAGTAGGAAACTGCAAAGAACAAACAATTTCTTTTTACCTTTTTCTTTTTTTTTTTTTTAAGAGTATGGTCAAGTTTTCTTTGTTTAAAACTAAATATGTTTTAGTAATTTAAAGAATCAGATATTCTAATTCTTTAGGCAATAGACAAGCTTTCCCAACAATGGATATTTTGGATGTCCTCTAATGTGCTTGAGTAACCTTGCCTGCAGATGTGCTGACACTGTCCAGTGTGAAAAGAAAATCCTTTCTGTGTATGCACCCAATGTAACACTTTATAATTGCTGCAACTAGAACGCAGCTGCTTGGTGAAACTCTTGAAGGAGCACGTGGAATCATCCTCGTGACAGTAAACAGAGATGGACACTCAGTTGCTCCATGTTTTCAAAGACATTCACACATCTTTACTGCCTGAAGACACTCTTCCAAACTGAGGTGGCTTGTAACAGAGGTTGCCTTGAGAGGTGGCAGCTCTGGAAATTAAGACTCAAAAGAAGCCAAGGCTACTTTCACCTTGCTGGGGAAATGGGCTTCAAATACACACTAAAAGCAAAGTCAGACTACATACTTCCACCTGTCACATACTCATCTCTAGACAGTATAAATAAGCATCTCAGTGCTTGCTCAGTCTGACAGCTTTTCATGTGTTAAAGGTCAGCATACAAAGACAGGTTCCCAGCACCTTTTGCAGTCACAAACTTTTAGTCAAAGCAACAAGAAGCAAAATGCTTGAAGTTCAATGTTTTCTGCCATTTTTGATCATTTCTAACTTGAATCAATTCCAGCTGTATTCCTCCTTCTTCTCACCTGATACCCACTGATACCAACCCTTTCACATCAGTGGAGCACTGGCTATTTACAGGATGTACTCCTACTAAAAGAAATATCAGAGGATGAGGTCCTAATGCTTGTGATCATAGTTAATAGACTTAATTAACTGGTCATGCTCTCCAGACTACTTTGTATTAATAAGCACATTGTATTCTGTCCACTCCTTGAACAAACACACTTTAGCCTAAAGAAAAAGAGAAACAGTCAGAATCCCAGCTATTATAAACACCAGTATTTTGGAAATAAAACACCAGGATCAGGCAGTACTGTTTTAGAATAAATCTTTAGCACAATTGCTATAGCAAATAAAGCAAATTGACCAAAATAATATTGTTTACTATCAACACACTTATTACTGATACGTTAAATCATCAGAACAATTATTTTGATGTAGTATCTCTCTGATTTGGGACTGAATTTCTGTCAGATGAGGAAAAACATTTTTTTTTTTTTTCTGCTTTAGCTCTACAGCGAGGAGCTGTTCAAGCATTAGAAATGCCTTTGTCAGGGGACTAGTTGTGTCAGTTCCTATTTGTGTCTCAAAACTTAAGGGAAATGGCTACTTAACCAAACAGGTGTTGAGGGAGAACAGAGAGGATGAGTTCAGAGAAGGAAAGTTAAAACAGTAAAAAGAGAAAAAGCAGGCAATGACCAAGAGAAATTTGGATTAGTTTTGTGTATATATCAGCTGAGAATTAAAAGCAAACCCAAACAAAACAAAACAAAACAAAACAAAAAAAAAAAAAAAAAAAAAAAGAAAATAAAAGGCACTTCACAAAAAATATCTTTACTCAGGCAAAGCATCACCAGTCAGTCAAGGGAGAGGATTGTCCCACTCTGCTCCACACTGGAGTGGCCTCACCTTGAATATCGTGTGCAGTTTTGGGCAACCCAGTATAAGAAAGATATTAATCCATTAGGGAGTGTCCAAAGGAGGCCAGTGAAGATAGTGAGGGGCCTTGAAGGGAAGCCGCATGAGGAGCAGCTGAGGTCACTTGGTCTGTTCAGCCTGGAGAAGAGGAAACTGAGGGGAGACCTCACTGCAGTTACAACTTTCTCGTGAGGGGAAGAGGAGGGGCAGGCACTGATCTCTTCTCTGTGGTGACCAGTGATGGGACCAGAGGAAATGGCCTGAAGTTGTGTCAGGGGAGGTTTAGACAGAATATGAGAAAAGGTTCTTCCCCCAGAGGGTGGTTGCGCACAGGAACAGGCTCCCCAGAGAAGTGGTCACAGCACCAAGCCAACAGAGTTCAAGAGTATCATTTGGATGATACTCTCAAGTACATGGTGTGACTCTTGGGGATGGTCCTGATGCCTAAGGATTTGGTGTGTATTTTTATGTATTTTGGGTGTATTTTGTGGATCTTTAGAGCTTTAGAAGTAAGGGATTTCTTGCTCACATATTAAGTGGTGTTGAAAGTTACTA
>JAWWEW010000001.1:38402545-38412602 GCA_035583185.1 Anabacerthia variegaticeps | reverse complement strand
CGGACCTATCGAACTCCCAATAAAGGTACTGTCTATCTTTCTCCTTTAACGTTGTGCTGAGTGTCTATTTTCCAGGATATGGGATTTTAGGCATCAGTCCTGTGTGGGGCAAAGAGTTGGACTCATTCATAATGGATCCCTTCCTACTCAGCATATTCTGTGATTCTGTAGTTCTGTGATCCATCCTTCCTCACCAGTTATTTGCTCCCACTCTGAGTTAACCAGACATCAGACAATCGAGCTCAGTTATATAAAAAGTCAAGGGATATAAAACAAGAGCAGCTTATGTGTTCATCCTCCCTCAGTGAAAGTGACAAAGAAATGAAGGCTACAGTAGCTTGTACCTACTTTTTCATTTATTTTCCTTGGCTTAACGTGGGCTTCTTTTTACTGGTAATTAAATTTGGTTCTCCTGGGCGTATTGAAAGACAGAGGAGAGACTGTGAATGCAACAACCAGGCAGTAGCCACCTGCACTGCAGGAACAGGGGACCTTGTGCTCCTTCACAGAATCATAGAATGCTTTGGGTTGGAGGGATTGTCAAAGATCACCTAGGTTCAATGCCCCTGCCATGGCCAGAGACACCTTTCACTTGACTTGGTTGCTCAGAGTCCCATCCACCTTGGCCTTTCATGGTAGCAGGGATGGGGCATCCACAACTTCTCTAAAAACCTGTTCCAGTGTCTAACCACCCTCATCCTAAGTCCTTATAAGTCCTTGTCCATCCAAGAGTACATCAAACCAACCTATATCGCTCCAACTGAGTGACAAAGATGCTGTAGGGGACATCTCAAAGGCCTTTGAGAAGTCTACATAGATGACATCCATAGGTCTTTCTTTATCCACTGGTGCAATTATTCACAGGTCACTAAGTCAGGCAGGATTGGTGAAGCCACACTGAACATCTCTAAACTGTCTGTCTCCCTGTCTCACATATGCTTCAAAGTGTCTTCCTCGAAGGATCTCTTCCATGATCTTACGGGCCCACTGGTGAGACTGACTGGTTGGTATTTCTCAGGGTGCTCCTTTAGACTCTTTGTTCTGAGCATAAAGATGACAAAGTGCAGAAGGGTCTGTCCAAGACAACACAAGCCCTACACAAAGGTGTAGACACACAGCAAGGTGAGTGTCTAGTTCCTTCTGTTTCTAACAGCTGCAGGTTTTGTCTTACCTTACCAACACAGACTTCAGGGCTTGTCAGACTTTGTCTTGGTCCGCCTTGATCTTTGTATGTGCTTTTTTAAACTCTAATGGCAATTGTCAAATGTTCGGGTGAAGACTACCTTTATTTTACCTTTATTTTGTATTTGCAAGATTGTGCATTGCAACACTTTCACGTATTTTAAACTAATAGATAACAATAACAAGCTATGACTGGGCAAAAAGAGCTGCCTATGGCTCTAGAACAAAACACAGCCCACAAGGAGGATATGAATGGGATGGGCTTGAAAGTACATGGGATGGCACCAAGCATATGAATAGTGCACCCTGGAATCTGGGCAGAAACAAGGGTAGCAAAAAGAACAAAGGTCTACTCTCCAAGGTCTGTAAAACACAGGCAACACATACAACAAATACAAATGCAACATGGGCTTGCACATAACTGAAGAAAGAGCAAGGTATAGAACATATTAGTAAACATCTATAAAGGACCCAAGAAGATCTTAGAGGAAGAAGGAAGAAAGTCACCATCAGTTTTGGGCTCTTCTCAATGAAGGATTCATCATTCTGGTGACTCCCTATACCCTTGACCTCTGACTGAAAGTCCCAGAGGTGAGAACAACATCAGAGAATGGGGTAAATGTTTGTGTACAGATCACTTTAGCTGCATATAATTTGCATTATAAGTGTTAATATCAGTGTTAGTGGAATAATAATAATTCACTGATTGGTCTATAAAGACTATAATTAAACTAATAATAAACTCATGACTATGCATACAAAGTGTGTAGTTTCTGACTAGAACAAGATTTTGAGTGTAATAAGTCAGCGAGAGTTTAAGCAACCTCTTCTGTACCTTGGATGCAACAAATTAGTGGCAAAGGGAGGGTGTAAATAGTGGTCTCTGAACATGGGGGGGGGGAGGGGGAAGGGTTGCCAGCATTATTACCACCTGCAGGCTAAACATCGAAAAGTGGAGGAAGAAAGGAGAACATGAGAAAAAATATTAGATGAGGTTTCTCACAGGATTTCATCTGCCCAACATTGCAAGGAGAAGTTTGTTACAAGAGGACTGGGTTTCTGCTGTTAGGGTCTTCATCCATATAACATTATTTCACAGTTACTTAGGAAAGGATGCAGAGACCCTGAAATAGCAAAACGTCTCTCTAACCCTGGTCTATCATGTCCCTCAAATTCATAGCCTTTAATGTTGAAGACTCACACACTTTCCACCGTTTTCCTCTCTACCATGTAGCTGCTCCAAGCTACACAAGAGCCTGTTTCTTGATTTGTGCTGACCTCTCAGAGCAGCTTCCTTTGGACTCCTCCTTGCTTTGGCCATGTAACTGCCATTACAAAGCCAACAATACACCATTTGTCTGAAAGTAAAATATCATTGGTGAGCTCATCAAGGTAGTAGGAGAAAATTTGACTGGCTTTTTCTTAAACTGTGTGTCTAATGATTCCACCTACTTTGCCTAATCATTTTGTACCACACAACTTCTGTTCTATACCCAAAGGTACTTTCTACTTTTCCCAAAACTTATGCTTCCTTTTATAGTGCTGCTCCAGGAGATCTCATGTGCCACCTGTTCAGAGGTGGTAAGCAGTCCATCCACATGTTTTCATGCCATAGCATCAGTCATCCACATATTTTCATGCCATAGCATCAGTCTTCCTTGTAGGCCATAATGAAACTTGTCATCCCTATTTTCCTTTTGAATGTCCCAAGACCAGAGGACTGTTTCTCTGTTGTTACATTCCTTTCTTTTGTTTTACTGCTATTCACTTAGTCCTTTATAATAGAGATCTTTACTCAGCAGAAAAAACCTGGAGAGGACTCTCTGTAATATAGAGCAGCAAAATATGTGTAGCTCAGAAGAAACAGAATATTCAGCTCAAGATTGTTCTTGAACATGGACTTGTACGCTAATTGAACATCAGTGAAAAAGCGAAACAAAAATCTCCTCACTCTCCCCAAACTGCTCCTATGGGGCTGAGCACGCATATGTAATCTGTTTTCAGTTGTGCCTTCAATAATTTGCATTTCTTATTCCAAGCAGGAGAGCATATGCACCTGTAAATTTACTACATTCAGGGAAATTTTAACATGTGTCCAATGTAATAATATCATTAGAGACATGATTTTTATTGAGAAAAATATATTTCCCTATCAGTACTTTTAAAAAGTATTTCACATATGTTTGCAGATCATTAAATAGTGAAAAGGTTTAACACATTCAGGTCTTAACACTGAATAGATGACTAATCCATCAAGTTGCTGAATACCTTTCACTCTGAATGACATCAGTGTAAATCTGTTAAGTAAAATTCCAATGGTACATAGACAAGTAAGTGAGTTCAAGTGAGTTAAAATCTTCATTTATTGCTTTGACAATCTACATGGTAGCAAAAAAATAATGCCAGATTTGTGGTGTTAATAAATAAAAGTATCCATATTGGCACATCAGCCACAAATGAAAAGAAGCAAACAGTTTTTTGTAAAGAAAGAATTATTATTTTGTCAAATCAAGCAAGATCTCATTAATAAAATAAGGATTGTGCTCAAAAGACTCTTTGTCATTAAACTGTAAGCCAGTGAGAGAGATCACATTGAGGAAAGCACTGATAAAAATAACTATAGAAGATGAGTCTTTGCTGCCAGTCAAATCCTGCATCAATTATACATTACATGAGAAAGACCTTGCTGGCTGCAACCTCCTCCTGCATTAGCCAAATCTTACAACCAGGCAATGGGAGAATCCTTTTATTAAAGAACAATCTGGATCACACTGAGTCTTTTATTATCTCAGAGTGAATGCGGTGCCTCAGTACTGCTAAAATAAAAGGGATACAAAAGCCGGTCAACCTCATTGTATGGAATTCCTTTATGCAATCTGATGAAGTCTGTCTTATGTATCAACATGTTCTGTTTCCCTTTCAGACAAGATGCTGTAACAGGACTGCGCCTCCACAGACACAGCATAACACAAGAAACCAAAAACTCCAAGCCACTTTCTGAAAAATATATAGTACCACTTCAGGGAGTTGGCAGGAAAGGATAGGCAAAAACCCATCACAATCCATCTGGAGGAAAACATAGAAAAATTGAGAGCATTAAAATGGATATATTGCATACAGCATCTCTGCTGTAGAGGAGACATTACACCAGCAGAAAAAAAATAAAAGGAATCGTTCCAAAAGAGAGAACTTACATCAATGGCAGTTCTCCTAACACGTCAATTAATCTATCAATCAATATTTTATGGACAGATCTGTCTTATTACTCAGTCAGGCTTTTTTCTTGATCTGTCTTTAGCTCATCAGAAACACCAGTTCCCTTTTGCATTTCAACTACACTGTTTCTACTTGTATTTAAAAATTATTTGGAGCAGAGGACTGAACTGCAGTTTCCCACATTCTAACAGGCTGAAACATTTGGAGGATTGCAGAATCAGTAACTTGTCATCTTTCCCCCTGGGTCAAGGAATATCCAATTTTATTTTATTTTTTTTTCACAAAACAGTATTGCTGCCAGAAAGACTCCGAGGCTTCTCTCTCAGAATATGGCCGTCAAACCCATAGCCTGAATTTGGTCTCAAGGGAATACAGCCAAAGCCTCCCTCTACCTGAAAGACATTAGAGGCACTGGGTAAGACTCAGTTCAAGAAGTTCAGCCTGAATGCTGTCATGACGTGTTTGTGTGTGGTACACATGGGTTTGTCCGTGTGTGGTACACATGAGTTTGTCCATGTGCACTAGTTCTATGAGTCCCTTATATAACAAATGAAGATCCAGACCACAATTTAGCTGCCTGCATTCAGGTGTCTAATTTCACTTCAGATCATCCCACCTGGCCTCCAAACACAGATGGGGCCTTCCATAGGTCCTGCTTCACGTATGCCAACTGTGAGGAACTGGGCTTTTTTAATTGCCTTAAAACTTTGCTGCTGTAACAAGCTGTCCAAAGCAACCTGCCAGGAGATTGAAGATAAGGCTGCAGGGAGCAGGCCATAGCCCACAGACTGTTGGGTTTGTGAGGCCCCAGGGGCAAAGTCTTGGGGGTCTGATGCTGCTTTAGGGGTGTGATGTTTATGTAAAGGAGACCAGTGGTGTTCTCTGGGTGTGTGAGCCAGGCTGTGTGCAAATGGACCCTGACTGCAGTACCCATCACTACCCCAGAAAGGCCTCTTAGCAGGGGCACCCTCAAAGCACCCCCTCCCCAAGCCTAAATGACTGTTCAAAAAGGCAGTGCCTCCAGACACTGCAAAAACATCATGCCTCTTCAAAAACAGACCCCACACCAGGCACCAGGAGGATTTCTCAGCATATATAAACCCATTGAACCTTATGGTTTTTGGGGGTTTTTGGGCTTCTCTCCCCCACCACTCCCTAGATCGAGACATCAGGGACAACAACCAAGCTCTCTGGAGACCTTCGAGTGGTGACTATAACTTCTTTTCTCTGTTTCATTCTTTTCCCTTACACGTTTTCTTGGGTGATATCTTTATGTGTTTACAGTTCTGTTACAACCAAAATGGCTACATACCTGTTTTACTTTGCAACCAAACTGTTCTAAAATAAATCCTACAGATATATATGTATATATATATACATATATATATGCAAACGCTGATCATCTACTATCATTTTACTTTAATTCACCCCAAGGAATTTATTAATACAATAGAAGTTACTCCTGCCTGAAAGGGCGGGTCATAACACCAGCTTCAGGGGGAGGTCCCAGAAACCTCTGTGCATCCCAGCTGGCTCTGGATGACTGCGTCTCTCATCATTTCATTTAATGAAGCCAAGAAAATTATTTACGAGTCTATAAATAATAGAATCATGGAATGGTTAGTCTGGAAAGGATCATAAAGATCATCTAGTTCCAACCCCTCTGCCATGGGCAGGGATGTCACTCACTAGATCCTGTGGCTCACAGCCCCATCCAGCCTGGCCTTGAACACTTCCAGGGGTGGGGCATCCACAGTTCTCTGGGCAACTAATCTGCAACTGTAAATCTGCTGTATCTACTGCAGTATTAGTCCAACAACACTCTGAGCTCTACTGACTATAGGGAAAATGACTCAACAGTGACTCTATGAGAAACTTTGACACCTTCATATTAAACTCCAAATGCAGAGGAACAGAATGCCCAGAGCAGTATTTCTTCAGTGGACACTCTGAAGCAGGTATTTTTCCCTTTCTGGTGAACTGGTGTTTCAGTTCTCCAATATTGCCTATTCTTCAATCACAAGTCATCAACCTGTCAGCACCTACATTGCAATTCTGCTTTGGGCCTTCATAGGACTCTCCTGGACATCTCTAAATAGCATGTTACACAAAGGCTTCCAGACTTAAAATACTTGTTCCATGCCTCACTCTCACTCATAGATCAAGTCGGAAAGAGATAGAGATGCCTAACACAGAACTAAGGTGCTACATCTTCATTTGTCTGTCAGGAGTAATACCAAGATAAGCTCAAAGCCTAACATCAAGGTCAGTAAAAAAGTTTGAGGAGTAGAGGCACACAATTTATGCCAAAGCAGAGGAGCACCACCCACAGAGAAACAATTCTTATGGAAAGACTTCATTGTCTATGTCAGTCCTGCATCTGATACAAAGCCTGCCTATATATTCTTATTAACACCTCAAGGTATTCAGACAAACCCTTCTTCTGTCAATCCAAATGATCTGGGATAAATTGGGACACTTTTGTTGACATTGGGTTAATGTCCTGAAATCAATTTAATGACACAGAGTAAACTGCTGTCCTGTAGATGTAGGGGAACAGAACTGTAACCTTCAAGATCTTGATGAATATGATGGTAACATTCTGAATTATAAACCATACCTGCAGAAAAAGGTGGGGGAAAAAACCTGCTCTTTTTAGTTTTTTCAGCAAAGACATTGCAAGTCTGTAATAAAACCCAAAAGATTCATGTATTAAGATTGCAGGCTCCTCAAATGATCTTTGATCTACTAATTACTTATATGAATTTTAAGCCAAGGATTGTACTCCTAAATTGATATTGCAACAAAGTCTTTGTATGGGATCATTACAATGAGCATGATAATAAAATCAATAAACATCATCTGCTAAGGGGGTTAATTTGCAATTTTGCTTTCTGCTTAAAGTGGGAAAGAAGAGTAGACAAAACAGGACATTTTAGAAACCCTTGACAATCACACTGTTCTGTTATTGGGTTGTATCTTTTTTAATTTTACATTGGTTTTGTGGTGCACCTGCTATTTGCTAAACTTCAGCTCTTTATTTAAAAACTTAACCCTTGTCTTCCACTTTACTCAAATGAAAGAAAATTAATTAAGTAGTCATGTGTTATTTAGAGAGGGAAATGGGTGCATTCAGAGGCTTTTGGAGCCCATTTGCCTCTGTGGAGGCTGGCTTTTAAAATTATTTAAAATTTAATCTCTATTGAATTCAGCATATGACACAAAATTCTAATTAATAGAAAGTAACCATGTCAGAGAATGACCGCAGGATTCAGTGAGTCTCATTATGCACAGTGCATGTTACATTGCTTACACAAGCTTACATCAACCATACAAGATTCTAAAACTCAGGGCAAGCCAGGGATGTGCTTACAATGACTTCTTACAGATATACCAGGACAGTTTGTCACCGATGAAACCAATAAATTGTTCACAGTTTTACCATACAGGATTGGTCCCAAATGTCTCCATAAAGAAGAAAGAAAATATTTATCTCAAATATTTCTCCCCCCTCCAAAAATGCTCCCATGCTTGAAAGAAAGCATGAAATCATCCGATCGCTGCATTATATTTCCATGTGCTGCCACTCTGACTCCATCCTACTAGAGACTTGATTTATTCATTGAGACAGAAGGAATAATCTTTTTCTGAAGGATTACAGAGGAATTTGACATGATTATACCTAATTTGAAAAATTTCCTCAATTCTGAGGACTTACAATGTCGTTAATTGTTAGACCTTCATTCTTTCAACAACTAAAGCCAACATCTTCTAAACCATCCTGTAGCATTTCCTGAGTCCAGACTTGGTTATCTGCCAACATGATAGTGATCCACTTTGAGGGACTCCCTAGATTTCCCTATGTGAAACAGTCCCAAACTCAATTTTTCATGTAATTGTTGAAGTGTCTCAGTCACCCCCTCCCTGCCTTTTCCTGTTAAACCAAATCAGGAAAAGAAGATCAGAGAACACAGGTTGTTCAAATAATGTTAGGGAGAGGAGCAATCATACAAAGAAGAAGACAGCTTTTTTTTCTTGATGCTGTGCTGTTTCCTCAATAGACTAATATTCAGACAGATATGCTGCATCTTTCAGAAAAGTATCTGTTCTGCTGATTCTCACCTTATTCCTCTTTGAAATAGAGGAATTTGTACTCCTCTCAGTCTTACCTGCGTCTTGTTAGCATGATCTATATCTGTGAGGGCACTCTTTGTATTTTCTTTAACTAGAGCATTCAGACAGATAGCTAGTTTTCTCTCTTACTGGAATAGAAAATTCCAGGCAGAATTTGCTTCACCCCGTATGACACCTAAAAATTATTCAGCTGACTTACCTTTTGTTCTTCTTCCATACAATCACATCTTCTCTCTTGTTTCTTCATAAACTTCTCTTTTGCTCTATTTCCCCTTTTGTTTTATATTTTGTCTTAAAGCACTACTGCTGTTCCATTTAAAAAAAAAACAACCAAAACCAAACAAAAGTAGAATAAAAATAGCATTGAAATAACCTCCTTTTTTTCCTCAACTTGTTTTCTGTCATTTTTATTTACCTTGGTGGTAAAAGACTGCAATGCAGACTAATCATTAGGACAAAAGGGCTAGGTATGATAACTTGTTCGTGCTGTTTACAACATAGAGTAGATTTTGCCAGATTAGGCTGATCATGTCTAAAACATTTGAGCAGTTTTGTAAAAAGAAAGACCTTCTTAATTCAACCTCAATCTTAGATGTTTCAGTTTTCAAATACATGTCAAAAAGACAAAATAGAGTATAAAAAAAGATTCCGACATCATTACATACAGCATTTTCTTTAAGAACTGCTCTGGAATCTGATTACCAAATTGAGTGACAGGTAATTTAAAAAGTGTAAGGAAGATTGGCACCTTCTTTTCTTCTTACAGTGCCTACTGAACTTTCTCCTATACAGAGTCAAAGAATCATTATGGTTGGAAAAGTCCTCTAAGATCATCAAGTTCAACCTTTAACCAAATACCACCATGGCAACTAAACCATACAGCAAAGAGCCACATCTCATTTTTGGATGCTTCTAGGAATGGTGACTCCACCACATCCTCAGGCAGCCTGTTCCAATGCTTAATCACTCTGTCAGTGAAGAATTTTTTCCTAATATACAACCTGAACTTCCCTGGTACAATTTGAGGCCATTTACCCTTGTCCTATCATGCTGGGCTGTTTCTGCATGGAATGGAGTATGGAAATGAGAGCTCTGATATACATTCTTCACCTTTTATGCTTATTCCAGGTGGTGTAAGGCAAGCAAGGTATGTACAAGGCAATGTAAGATACATGCAAGACATACCTGCAACAGTAAAAGAGATAGACCAGAGCCAAGGAAAAGAAAATTAGGAAAATAATACATGCCAGAAAATTACTAAGATCAGTTACCATTCAAAGGGAATGGTGAGCCACAGGTCTTAACTTTCCCATCAAATTTCTATAACATGCACCTCTAAAGCAGCTTGAAAAAGTTAGGGGTCGTCCAGTTCAGCTGAAGTCCTCCTGCCAGTTCAGCTGCCAGTCAATGAGAACATTAGTGAAAGAGATGAAACAAAAGCAGAAGCTCAGAAGCTCCAGGAGGGTGGCTCTAGCCCACCTGGGATTACTGAGGCAGTCCAGCACTGTGGAGCAAACCCACTCAA